>JAQFVV010012405.1:6059333-6801790 GCA_028023455.1 Epiperipatus broadwayi
GTTAAAGAAGCCTGCAATAGTTTTGAAATTGTCCATTTGTCAATTGTGCTTAATTTTTTCATTTTACAAACTTCATTGCATGATTTAAATAAAAGTTGATGTTTGAAAATCAAAATAGAACATATTCAAAGACGTTTGAATTAAAACTGTGTAAAGAATAATAGTAACATCATTTGATATCCAAACAAAACTGAACTGACAGGTTTGAACACTATGTTATATTTTCAGGAAATGGTAACTATAATCTCATTGAAGTTGATGATGGAAAGTCAATAAACAATCATTATAAAATTGTCACCTCAAAAGAACAAAGCTATGGTTTCAAAATAAAATATAAATACATCACGCTAATATAAATTTTGATTTTATTTCAAATGATTAGTGAGCAACATTGGACCACTTAAAGTACCAAATGTGGCTCTTCAGCTGCAGTTTGTAGGCCTGGTATATAATTTAGGATTGCTAAAATTAATTACAGCATCAGCTTTAACAAAAATGCTATTTGTGGAATAACAATTTTTTGAAATTTATTAGTCTATTTGTACTTTTATATTCGACTATTTTCATCATCTAATATGAATATTAAATGTCTTTAGAAAAATAAAACTTTATTTAAATATTTCAAATTCATTCAACTGTTAGTAATAGCATACAAGTTAGTATATGCACACTGTTTTGAGAAGTATTTTTCTCTTCTCTTCTTCAGGTGTTGCTCACCTGACCAGTAACAGTACTAGCATGGGATTCAAACCTGAACCCTTAGATTCTTGAGTATTGAATTTTAAGATAATGCTCTAACCAACTGATGACTGGTTAGAATATTATCTTAAAATTCAATACTTAAGAATCTAAGAGTCCAGTTTTGAATTCCATGTTAGTACTGTCACTGGTCAGGTGATCAATACCTGAAGAAGAGGAGAAAAATAATACCTCTTGAAACATTGTGCATATACTAACCTATTTGATGTGTTATTACTAACAGTTGAATGTATTTGGAATATTTAAATAAAGTTAAATTTTTCTAAAGACATTCAATACTCATATTAGATAATGAAAATAGTCTAATACAAAAATACAACTAAAACACCATCATCACAAACCTTCAGGAAAACATTATTAGTCTATTGGGTTTTTTTTTTAATTCTATTTTGTCATTAAAGTTACAAATGAATCGATGAAATTTGAATTAAGATTAAACTTTTTTCACATCCCACGTTAATTATAAACTCTTTCCAAAATTCTGCAATATTAAGATGAGTTGTACAATGAAAATTTTTAATATGTCAATGAAGTTTTTAAACTTCGGGTTGGTTGAAATGATTAAACATCAATTTAAAAAAAAACCAGTTATTATATAGCAGAACATTACAGCAACAATTTGCTACTCCTTGTGAAATAGTTTATAGATTTATGTTTTTATTGAAAATAAAATAATGAAGAAATGTAAAGAAAGGCTATTTCCTGAAAAATAGCATGGCATAGTATTACTTGACATGGTGAGAATTAAGAATATTAAATTATTGAAAGTGAATATTATAAAGTCTCAGACTTCTGTACTCCTTCCTGCTTGCACACAATTTACCTGCAGCAGTCAGCACAGCTCTCAAATGGAATTAGTTGTAGATTTCAAAATTGCTCTGGATAAAAGCATTAATAATGATAATTATTATAAAAGAGGTGAATACTTTAATCAATAATTGTTGCAGATTTTCTAATAATAGGTTATGGAGCAAAAAATATTGAAATGTTTCTTAAAAGAAAAGATTATTGTATTAATTTTGAGAGAACTAATAATTGTAACATTAAAAGATAGAAGGACAAATTTATATTCAATGTTTTCAGAAAACATTTCCTTACAGTGTGTATATCAAAATGTATCCTTTAGTAGCCCTTATCCCATAGATATTTGCTCATGTAAAATTCCATAAGAAAACCCCTCGCTTAAGATCTATAATCAATTTTGAAGGAGCTATTATTATGGCACAGCAAAAATTGTTGTAGAATGGATCTTGAACTGAAATTTAGTTTTGGAAGTTTGACCATAAATTTTATCATTTGACTTATTATTTGAGTTCGAGATACTTGAGTCTGGCATATTTATATATAAATTTAAGCATAGAAGAAGTGGGTCCCATCTTTTTCTGATAGTTTTGACTTGTGTTTTAGAATTAAGGGTTCCACGTGCAGTTATTGTTACATCTGATTGGCTATCATATAAGCATTTTTAAATCGCATCTCCCGAATGTTTTTAGCCTTTCACATTATTACTTTGTCAATTGCTTGTGCTTAATAAATTTAATATATTTACATTTGATTTCAAAATAAGCGAAAATTAGTAACAATACAAAATGGCTTCTTAAGGTGTCACTGAACTCTATGGCTCTATAAATAAATGATTTAATCCATAGTATCATTCAGGACTTTTTGAATCAAAGCACTAAGGACTGTTAAAGAATTTATTTCCTTTAAAATATTTTTACATTGGATAAATAATAATTTTTTGCTACTTCTTAATGAGATATTTGTGTAATAATTACAAGCTGATCCATAGGTTTGACTATTAGTGATGCTACATTTAGTTTAGCTATTGTCCATTTTGGAAACGAGATTATTCAGCTTTTATATACTAATAAGCATATTATAAATGCTAGATGTGTTGATGACATTTCCTTTTTTGTATGTGCTCTCATAAGCTTATTCAGATAATTTTTAATAATTTAAACATAATGCCTCAAATTAAGTGAATGAAGAAAATCTATTAAATTTTTAGATTTAAAATTAGAAAGACAATGTAATGCTATCGATTGGAAGATGTGTGCACAGCCAATAAATATTAGAAATTATGTTTATTCGTTTTCAAAAATTCCATTTCTCTACAAAATAGCAGGTTTAAAAGTATTTTTAATTATAAATTTGCAAATTTAAATCTGATAAAAATAATAACACAGAGAATTATAAAAAATGATTTGATCAAAATTTGATATTCTAAAATCAGGATTGATAAGCAAGTAAAAATTAAAAACTTTTATTACAATACAGGATTGATATGACTTATATTCATAATTTGCACAATAAAATAATCCTAATTATGAATAAAGAGTTTAATATTGATTTTTGATAGTCTTGGTATTTAAATAGATTAATTAATAATTTAAGGGTAAACTTGGAAATGAAAATAAGGGATAGTTGTTTTATGTCTGGCCTACCAGATGTGTAATGCTCGATATGATGGGAAGATACTGACAAATTTAAAATCTATAATAGTTTAGCATATTTACTTACAAAGTAGATCTAAAAAGTCAAGCATTGGTGGCCTAGCAGTTAGTATAGCTGCCTTCCAAGCAGCTGGCCCGGGTTTGCTTCCTGTCAATGCATTGACATATGAGGGAAAGTAGACCTAAAATAAGTACAGTATATAATTCTGTATTTTTTTGAACAAGAGAAAGAACCTAGACATTGTTTTAAAGCTGCTGATACCAAAATTATTAATTTGGAGAGAAATAATAATAATTGGTAAAATTAAAAAAAAAAATTCTTAGCATAGGTACTTTGTGATTAGCACTGCTTTCCGCCATATTGATTCTAATACTTTTAGATTTATTTTTTTATTGAAGATTAGTAAAAAAAATATTATGAAGAAGAAATTTGTATTTAAAAAATGAATTTTTGAACTCAATTTAATTTTAAATAAATTATTACCAATACAATAGAAATTGAAGACGTTTTGGGATAAAAAAATTAGGTACAAAAGCAATTTTTGATGTTTAGTTTTATTTAATTCTAAATTTTTTATTTATATTGTATTCAGAATACTAATCCCATTTTTAAAATATAAAGTTTGATAAACCTAAACTGATACTCAATATATTTGCAAAGTTAAAATCAATATGGTGGAAAGCAGAACTAACCCCAAAGTATCTTTGGTAATGTTAGAGTCAACAATATTTCCTTTTAGTAAGAACTGGTGTTTCATTTTATAATGGACCAACAATTAATTCAAAAAATTGTTTTAATGTAAGAGCCAATAACATTCTTTCTTTTTCAAATAACTGGTTTTTAAATTTATATTTAAGTTTACTGAAATTAATCGTATAGTTTTGCTTTGACAACAGTTCTCTGCATTGAAATCCTAGTTTAGCAATTTTTTGAAGTTTATTACATTATTATTTTTTAAATTTCCGTAAACTATTGTGAAATATAATTTTACATTTTACTATGGTTTAAATATTTTCCATTTATATATTATAGTAATATTTAAACAAATGTGAAATGTTGAATTATATTTCACAAAAATGTATGACAATTAATAAGTATGTCATTATGAATATGGGTTTTCAATGCAGCATATTTTTATTAAATCTAAACTAGATTTTTATTAGAGTGAATTTTTATATATACTCATTATAAATAAAAATATAAGAACTTGTCAAAGTGAACACTATTGGCTCATACACTGACAACATGTTTTTCATTATAGCAGCATAAATTATTACCATTTCCATGTCACTCATTGTAAGTTTTAATTAAAAATAATAGATGCCAGATGATAGTACTTATTAAATGTCTATCCTGTGCTTTACTATCCAATATTCCAGATTATCAGTGAGGAATTTGGATCTTAGACCAATGCATCTAGACCTTTAGGATTTAATATCCCCCTTGTTCCAGTATCTATTTTGTACTTCTCTGTTATATTATCAAGATATCAGCCCAAATTAAGAAGATATGTAAATGCTTTCATTCTAAGCAAACTTGCTTGCATGGTTATATAGCTCTGAAATCGGTTGAGCTTCTCTGTTAGGGGCACCTTCATTTTTCAATGAGTATGGGTACCTCTATCTTTTGACCAGGATTTGATATAAAGCAATAAAATATCATCCAAATTCCAACATGTGACTTTAGCTCACATATTAATGTTAAAGTAGCATAATTTTTCACCATTTCTATGCCACTAACTGTAGGCTTTAATAAATAAAAAACTAATCCCCAAAATATTGAGAGTATGGACTGGTTTTAGATCTATATAACTATGCAAACAATTTGGCTTAAATTGAAAACATTTGCATGGTTTTTTTAAATTTGGTCTGATAGTTTAATAGTATATCAGAAAGATAAAAAACAGACACTGGAATAATGGTGCATTAGATACTAAAAGTTCAGGTGCACTGGCCTATGATCTAAAGCTTTTCACTGATGAAAACTATAAGTATAAAATTAGTCTAAAGGTATTGGATAAGCCAGCATAGGATAGGGATTTAGTAAGCACTATAATCTGTCATCTATTATTACTTAATAAAACATCAGTGAATGACGTAGAAATGGTAAAAAAAATATGCTGCTGTTATAACAATACATAAGCTAAAGTCATGTGATGAAGTCAGATGATATTTTATTGGTTTATATGGCTTACGTTAATTATACACAAAGCCGGTTACTTTATACTTCTTATTACATCTCTCCAGACAAACAATTTTTGTATCAACATTGTATGAACAAATTACCAAGTCCTTTCTAGAGTTCAGATAATGTAAAACTGTGTGCACTGTTGGTTTTAACCCTATTATACTGTACCAGGAACTGGGGCTCAAACTAATTCAAACCCATAAGTTGGAGTGATGTCCCAATGGTTATTTCTGGTATTTATTAAAGCTTTTCTCATCTCAGAACATATTTTTATTTGTATCTATGATATCTTGGTATTATTTCTATTATGACATATTACTCTGGTGATGTAGTATTCTAAGTTTGTGATATGTTTAAAATAATACTTCCAAGGAATGTTTGGACAAACTTAATCAAAAACATTTGTCTACAGATTCTATGGAGGCATTATTTTAAACATATTGCATACTTAGAATAAAAAGTCACTGGGAATATGTCATACCATGTGTAATATGAAAATTCAAATCATAAAGAAAAAATGAAGACATATATTCATTATAGAAAAAGAAATAATGACATTATGATACTAAATAAAACAGGTACTTGTGAATTGTACCTTGTAGTATGACACTTCGAGTCATCATTTTGGATCCCTCCCAGCATAGTATAAACTTTGTGCCACCATAAACATCCAGCATGAGTAATACCAAACATTGGATTTTTTAAAAAAATCTCATTTCCAATAAAGAAGAGATTTATTCATTATGGAAAAAGAAGAATTATGAAAAGGTATCCCGAAACATTTTTAAAATGGTGAGCTGTAATAAAATTTTAACTGCAAGTTTAATACTATATTTTTTATTTTTTAAAAAAAACTTAAAGTATATAAAGTTTTAGCTGTAGTGTATTTTTAAATATAAAATAGTATTACTTACAAATGATGTGAGCGATTTATTATATTGTGGGGGGGGGGAGTCACACTGTGGTTGATTGAACCATTTAATATCATCTAAAATGAAAAAAGGGTCATTTTATTTAACATGGATTAGTCATGTCCGGATTCTTGGTTGCCATGATAACATAAATGAAAACTTTGAATAAATATTGCCAGATGCAAACATTACCAGAGTAATATGTCATAGCAGGAATAATACCAAAGTACCATATCTATTTTTGATAATCAGTCATCATAACTATATGCTAATTAATAAATATGGATGTCACTTTCCTATGGAAAGACTATTCTGGATGATCCACTATTCAATCACCTTCATAGTTAACTGTTTACATGCCAGCTAAATACTCAGCCTGAACTTGTTTTTCTGGAGATAAAAAGTATTGCTGTTTGTAATTAAATGAGATTGAAATGGCACAGTATAGCTATACTTTTATTATTCATATTTATTTTTTTAAAAATCACATACACACTAACAAATAAACTACATATAACCTAAACCATTATTTACAAATAATATGTGAACATATAATAAACAACCAAAAAATATTTAAGTATATTTATTATATGCAGAAAGAATGAGTATAAGGGTAAACAAAATATTATTAAATATAATTTATATGTAATAAAATTCTAATATAGTAATCTAATGACCTCAATAATATACAATAATGAAGGCCTATATAATAAATTAATGAACTCTTATGATTTCTAAATATTCAGTATAATTTAAATATTATATATTTTTATATAGATATATACAAAATAATTTAAAGTTCAAAATCCTTTGAAGATTATGTTTGAAATACCATAGTGTTTCTTGTTGTACATAAATGGATATTGCGTTTAAATCCAGGTAAGTTCTAACTTAATAGCATTCAAAATTCTATCCACTTTGACAATGTTTACAATTTTTAAATAAAGTATTCCATAATTAAAACATCACATTAATATTGCATTCTTTAGTAACAACAACAACACTTATCAATTATTATATATTCTATTTATTATACTGTAGCATTTAAATTATATTCCATAATAAGATGATTTTTATCCAATGTTATGTGGATTCTCAAAAAACATGAAGTCTTTTGAGAAAATGTTTATTAGCTTATCACGTCATATTTATGATTAAAAATTTAAAGAATATTATTAATATTCACAGCACACAGACTTTACATAGTTTATTTATTGAGATAAAAATTGAGAGAAAGCACCCAAACTAAAATCAGGGACTTCAATAGTTTTCTTCTGATGCTGTTATATTTATGTCATTATCTTAGATATTGTTTCCATGGCATAACTCAAATTCAGCTCATCTCCAAGGTCTCTATTATAAAGAGTTAAATATATACATATATTCACTCAATAAAAAGTTCTTGCAAATATACCAGCATTCCATTATGTGAAAATATTTTCTTAACTTTGTATTAATAATATACAACATGTTTTTAAGATAATAAAAAAATGCAAATTAAAAATACATTTTTTCATATGTCAAATGTGTTGACCAGGAAGTGAACCTGGGCCAGCTGCTTGGAAGGCAGCTATACTAACCACTAAGCCATCAACCCTTGACAAAAACACATTTTTAAAATCATATTTTAAATAAAATACAGATATTCCTTTTATATAGTTATTTGATACTTTTAAATACCTATTTTAAATAATTAAATATTTTAAAGCAATGTTTTTTTAAAAATATGTATAATTTAATTCTGTACAATCATATTGAGATATAAATACACACACATGCATCATACTTCTAAGAATCATTTCGATAGTATGATTCTTCTCTTTCGTCAGCTAATTTTAAATAATAATTATCTATCTTATTTGCAGTAAATAAAATTATTAAGATGTAATTGATTTTATTATCACTATTATATAAAGTCATTTGAATATCTCTATTAATTTATCACTAACATAATATATATCCATCATTAACTTTATTATGCGTAAGAATAAAATGTTAATTTTAAAGTTTATTGTCATGATACAAAAATAAACTAACATTTTGATGCAGTATTTCTTAAAATACATACACCACATGATCACTATTTCTTATGCTAGCCCATTACTGTTATTAAAACAGGCAAAACTATCCATATAGTAGTGCCACTCAGGTCTAACCAGAGTGATCAATGGATGCCAGAAGGCTTGTGCATAAAATCCCTATCTAATGCATACTCATCCAATATCCGCAGACTAGTTTAGTGGTTTAACACCAATCCTGCCTAATAGGATAGTGGTGGCTATGGTTGTTAAAGAGCCAAAGACACCAAAATGTATGGGTACTGAACTGGGTTCAGACCCATATGACTATATAAGTTATTGAGCTTAGATTGAAAATATTAGATTCTGTTTTCAATTTTATTCTCATAGTTTTGTAGTTAAGTAGAGATAAGAGGTGGCTGCTGGAGGGTTACATTAGATCCTAAGATCTAGGTGCAGTGCTCTCAGATCCAAAGCTCCTCACTGACGAAGGCTACAAGCCAGAAACTAGTCTGGGGATATTGGATGAGTAGGCATTAGATAGGAATTTTATGCACAAGCCTTATGGCATCCATTGATTACTTTGGTTGGCACTGGGTGGCACTACTATATGGAGAGTTTTGCCTGTTTTAAAATACATACACCATCTTGCATTAGGATTTGTTGTTATTACAGTTTACTAACAAGATAAATCATTTGATTTATTTTAAACTAGTTTAGAATTAATATAAAATAAGCTAACATTTTTTATGAATATAATGATTTCCAAGTTTAAACTCAAGCCATGATAGTACAAGATATATATATTAAAGAAGTGAAAAGTAGAATTTCATTGTCCACAATAACAAGTTTAGTGATATGATAATTCAATCATACCTCTTTTCTACTCTTTAGTGCATGGGCATTTTGTGGTTGGCAATAATTAGAAGCATTCCATCATCAGATTTTCAATTGGATGGACGGTTGAAAAGTTGGAGTGTGGAGTATATTGAAGCCTGTCCATTAAAGTATGAAGATTGTCTATCTTAATATATATCTGAGCACTTATACTATATATGTGTAGAGATAATAATCTGGACCAATTGATGATTGCTGGTTTAGCATGAAATACGGATATTGGTGATTATTTATCTTTTTAACATATATGTGTTCAAGTGTATCAGTGTTATGAGATAGAGTGGAGAGTGGTGGGTCGTGTGAAAGTCTGTGCTCATATACCCTATAATAACTAGAAGTTGACTGGCCCATAGCCTTTGCATATGATTGAATGAATAATGTTTTTAAAAACTTTTTATGCTTTCTTAATTGATTCATATATATGCCTTAAATCATAAAAATATCTTGATATTTTTTAACAATGAATTGGAACTAAAAATGCCAATAATACTATAGATATACAGATTTTTAAGAAATAGCATAAAAAATAAATAATTGCCGTTTATATTTTCATTATTTTATTCTTTCCTATTTAAGAAAAATAATGCCAAATATTAAATATTGTGAAGATACATAAACATGAATATAGTATCCTGAGATAAATTTGTCAGCAATAAGAAATATGAAGTATTGTTTAAAGCAAAGAATCAAGGAAATACATTATGAAATGAAAGAAATATTTAACTGAAATAGCTAGAATTTTCAGCTCTACATTTAATTTTAAAGAGGCCTTTTTATATATTTATAATATATACTTTCTTTTTTGAATATATATAAAACAAAAGAGCTCTTTCTTTTTTTTTCATGTGTCAAAGCCTTGGCTGGGAAGTAACCCGGGACAACTGCTAGTAAGGCAGCTGTGCTGATCACTCAGATATTACATGTTCACCATTTTCTATGCTTATCCAAGCTGTTAAAACGGTAACAAATTCTCCATATAATAGTATCACTTAGTGCAAGAATTATTAATTAATGGATGCAAGAATGATTGTGCATAAAATCTCTATATAGTGCTTACTCATCCAACATCCCCAGGCTAGATTCTAACTTGAAGGTTGCATTAGATTCTAAAAATCTAGGTGCAGTGTTATTTAAAAGCTTCTCTCTGATGAAACCCACAGAGTAGAAACTAGTCTGGGGATATTGGATGTGCAGTCACTCAATATGGATTTTATACACACACCTTTTTGCATCCATTGATTATTAAGACTTGCACTGGGTGGCATTACTGTATGAAAATTTTGCCATTGTTTAATACTTAAATATCCATACACATAATCTTTTGTGACTTTATGATAGCTATGCCACTAATGTTATTTAATACCCAGTGTGTCTCAGCAAAAAGAGGTTGATTTTCTCTCCAAGATTTCTGTGCCATCACTAAATAAATATGTGTTATGTAGCAACACAATTTACTTATTTACCACAAAAATTTAAAAGAATTAGCATGTGTAAATCACAAGTTATAACATATTACCACTATGTTTTATACCTTAACCCATAATGGAACAATGTACTACTATTAAATATTGTTATAATGGACAAAATAGCTATTGAAACATTTGAAATGATTCAAACTGCATATGGCAGTGAAGCCATGAGTTTGCAAAAATGCTTTGAAGTAGTCTACAAGATTTTGCAATGGCAAGAATAACCTTGAAAATGATTGATATGAAACACTATCATTTGTGATGAATATGGAGTAAATATGCTCTGAAAGTGCTAAGCTAAACATTATTTGTGAAAATTTTATTAACTGCACCTATATACATTTAAATCATAGTATAAGTATATTGCAATTTTGTATATATGGTCATGGCATAAAAGGATAAAGATTGCTAGCAAATGCCAAAATTTAAGGCATGTATATAAGTTAGTAAAAAGAAGTTGGTAGGATTCAGTTTTAAATTGGATGAAAAAAATTGAAATGCAAATAGTGAAAAGCAAAAATGATATTTAAAAAACTGGGATAAAAAAGTATTATGAATATTTATATATCTATAAGAGTCTTTAAATAACACACTGCAGTTTAAAGACCTTTCCAATAGACTTTAGTAAAGAATGGAAGAAATATGAAGAAGAAAATGTTATCTACTGGCTTTTCTAAATCAGGACTTTCTAACTAAGAATAGTTAAATATCCATTTATCAACAGATATTGAATATTTACAGTGTCCATCTGATAGAAAAATTCTATAATGCATTTCTGACTTCCCCAGCTTGAATTCAAATTTCTTAAGATGTGAATATAATAGGTAGATATGCTTATCATCATTTTTTAAAGATTTACCATATGTATATTATTTAGGTACATTATATGCCTATAGAAATACTATAGCAAGTAGTAACTTTTACTCATCAGTAATAGTATTGTTACAGGCAATTTATTTTAGCAACTTAATTTTAGAGCTCAATCATTAATTCTAATGATTCAACTCACACACATATGCACAGTATTTTTAAGTGTATTAATAAAGATTAAAGTTTTGGACCATCAAGTTAACAACCTAGGATAGTATCATATTCAGAAGAATATTTACCAAAGTGCTGTGTTTATATATGTATATTTACCAAAGTGCTGTGTTTATATATGTATACTGTATAGGTAAAATACATACAGCTTAATTTCTCAGTTTATAAAGTGCTTAAGCACCAGATTCACAATATCCAGAATTGATCATGGAATCTTCTGATCCCAAGTCAGACACTGTACCAATTATACCAAACTATGATTAAATATTTTATTCAGCTTATACACAATGTATTTACAAATACACACAATAAGATTTGCTATGTCACATGCCTGTTATGTTGGCACAGTAAATTTAATTAAGACAAGATGGAATTTGGATAAGTCCATTAGTTAAAAGTAAGGTGAGCTCTGGCAAGTGGACCACAGTGTAAGTCAAGATCTCTGAAACTTTTTGCAGCAGTCTTAGCAAAGCTATTTTAAATATTAAAATAGTAAACTATGGCGATAAAAACAAATGGAGATTATTTAAATTATATAGTTTTACAGATGATGTAGTGTTTTCAAAAGCTTTTTAATCAAAAGACTTAGCAGATGAAAGCAAAAAAATAAAACAAAAGATAAATGCTAAAAAGACTGAAGTAATGTTTAATGGTTTTTACATGAAGAAAAATAAAATCATGAACTAGAAGAAATTACTATATACAAATGTCTTGGTTACATTATTAATACAGATGGATGAAATCAATCATAACAAATAACCCTTAAGCTACCAACAATCTCAGTCTGTAGTTGAAGTCAACATCCTTCAACAATAAAGATGGTAGCACCTTTATCTATGTTTTTATATATAGATGCTAAACAGGTTGAGATTGTTGATGGTTTAAGAATTTATTGCTATCATTTACATCTATAAATCTTTTAAAGCCTTGAGTAATTGGCTTTATGTCTTTGAAATTAATCATAGAATTGATAATCTTGGATGGAATGCTTTTATTAAAATTAACCTAATATTAAAAGCAACTTTGTGCTTGAAAAATAAGATTCTAATAGATGGTTACTAGTAATTACATGTGGGCCTGGGACTTGATTACTTAACAAAAGACAAATATGGAGACTGCAGACTGAACAATGAAATATGGAAGGCTAAGTATTGGAAATAATAAAAATGAATTGAAAGAAAAATATGAGGTTGAGACAATAAACATATATTGTGGGCATCACTGATTAAAATAGAACTCAGATAGACATATAGCTAGCAGACTGCTTGAAATAGAACTAGGCTAGACATATTGCTAGGAGAGCTAGCAATAGAAGAGCAAATGAAATCTTAAATTGGATGCCGAGAGTTCATAAAAGATCTAGAAATAATCCATAAGGTAGATGGATGAGCTAAGAAAATTTACTAGAGCGATATGGAAAAAATAAAATATGAAGATTAGAGAAACTGGATTAAACTTAGTAAGAACATTATCCAGTGATGGATCAATAAAGATTGAAAACATTGGTAAGTTGTCACATAGTAATTACAGGTAATAACTTCAAATAAGATGAGTTCTTTTGCATCAACTGATATTGATTTTTATAATCTACTCAAGTAATCTTTCATAATAAAATATAACTGTTTTTAAATAGTACATAAATACATAGAATATTTCATCGCAATTGTGATAGAATAAACTTGTATAGTTTTTGTTGTTTAATCAGCGACAATGAAATGACTATTTTCAAAAATTCCATAACCCAGACTATTGAAATTAATATTTTTTTACTTGAAAACAATTTATATTGATAATACTTTTCAGTTTTTATAGTTTTAAACTTCTAAATGAAATACTTCTGTTAATTAAAAAAAAGGGGGGAGATTAACATGAAATAGTTTTAAAACTGTAGATAGAAAACTAAAACTTTTCCAGAAAAATAAAATTCCTTTAGTCTTGCGATTTATATCCTCAAGTCTTTTTGCTGGAAAATTGTGCTTAAAGATCCATTAACGTTTGTCTGACTTTCAGGAAACTTTCTCCGAGTTTATTGATTGTTGCTGTACTGTTAAAATGTATACAAAAACGCCTCCGGTACAACAAGTCGAATTGAAACCGATCGAGATGTTAACTGAATATGAATGGTAAAGTTTAAATGTAGCCTTAAAATATGAGGTTGGGAAAATTGTTGTATATATCGACAGCCGGATAACTCTTTCTAATTGTAAAGAACTACTTAGATTTGCTTCATGTTCATTATATATATATACAATTTTTTTCTCAGCCATAAACGTTACACTAAATATTTGTAAAAAAAAAATCGAATGGTTTGTTGCTAAGGAGATAACATGAAGTTCAAGTACCGGAAATGATAGACATGACCTCCAGTTCATGGGCCTCAAGCAACAAAGTCTGCCTGTATACTACTTGCTTTAAACCAAGCTGTTTAGATCAATTTATTTTCTGTACATTTGCTTATAATGAAATTCTATACATAAACATTAGTACTATATGTATAATATTAGTTCTTAGAAGACTTTTACATATCAGTATTAAGATAGATCTATGTGCAAGTATCCCATCCGGCCTTATAAATATTTAATTCATAATTTCCAAATATAATGCTAAAATGCTACGATAAATTATGTTAAGGGTATAGCAAAGTATATCAATCATCTTTAAAAATTAAGGTATTACTGAAATATTTCATTGTCTTTTATTTTAACCTGACTTCAAGTAGAGAACTTTTCAAGCATATATATAATATTTAAATACCAAGTATATTGTCTATACTGAACTTAATATATAAGGGATTTGAACTCAGATTTTCAAGCTCCCTACAACTATTCACTCCATCTTAGACAACAGATACACATGGCCACATATATGTGAAAAAAATTAATGATTTCCAATAAGCACTCATCAGTTAGTCCAGATCATCATCTCCCATATATATATATAATTAGTGCTCAGTTTATATTAAGATAGCAAATCTTCAAACTTTAATGGACAGGCTTTAATCTTCTTTGCCCTCCAACTCTTCAGCCATCTATATTATTAAAAAATCTGTTGACGAAACACTCAAAGTCCTTGTTGATGCCAATGTTATTGTCATACCCATGTTGACTTTGTCACTTTGACACCTTACGTATAGGACCTTAGATGGGCAGAATAAAGGCTGAATGTAAAATATTTAAATACCAATTATGTAGTTATGTCTAGTGATGTATAAGATGGAGTGGATAAGATAATATATATCGTTTAGCATATATATCTATATACACATTCTGGCTGGTTGCTATATTTAAAAGTAATACAAAATCTGTAATAAGGTCAATATAATATCACCTTAATTTCTCATATGCTCATTTGTTTTTCCAAAAGGAGTTATAGTCATACTACTTTAGAGTCATGCTACAAAATCTACATCTCCAAACCAGAATCTGGTCTTTGCTTTAGTTAGTGAAGGCTAGAATTCAAAACTGGAAGTAGATGAACTTATGCAATTACCAGCTATTTTTCACTCCTTTATACTATTAAAGCTATTTTCCTAAAGTTTAAACTCAGTCTAACTCACTTGCATAGTTGTATAGATCTGATACAAGATCAGATTATATGCATGTTTTAGAGAGATTTTATAATACCTCTAGGTTTTTTTTAACATTTACCTAGATGAATAATTGCATTAGTTCCAGCTTTAAATTCTTTTCTTCACTAAGGCAGAATGTTAGAAATTGATCTACAGATTGGAATTCTATAGCATCACACCAATCAGGTGTTTTTTTGATTACTCAAACTATCAATAGGTGGCTCTAGCATAGAATAAAGATATGCTTTGAAGCTTATTGTCAGTATTAATCTTCCTAGCCAAAGGATAGAAGGGCCTATAGTTGCCATAAAATTGAAATCTGTAAAATACATAGAAAGTGACCTGGGATAAATTATGCAAATGAGTTAGCCTGGGAGTACAAATCCTTTTTTTTTTTTTGGTTTTCTTTTTAATTTCAGGGTATTAAAGTAGCAAAAAAAATGGTTGCTAACAGCATAAGCCCTTTAGATAAAGTTTCAGTGCTGATCTTCACTGTTGAAGGCAAAAGTCTAACCCTGATCCAGAGATGATGATTTTATAGTTTTTTAGAATCAGACATTGTTTATTAAATTTTACTGTAGATGGTTCTGGAGTAAATAGAATTTTGCAAATTTTTATAAAACGGAATCTAGCATTTTTCTCTCTTTCTCTATGAATGAAATTTAAATTCTTTTTGTAAAATAAATCTTGTTTAATCTCATCTCCATGATTTATTTAAAATCTTCTCACTGTCATGTTTCAGAAATCATGAATTTAATAACAAAGACAATCATTTTCAATACTGTTTGGATTATGTAGAAATATTTTATTAAAACTACATGTCTTTTTTCATTCCTTCCCCCAATAACTATACAACAACTGTTTTAGCTTAATCGTTTTTGACAATAACAGCTTTTTTTAACTATGAGCTTTTTATGCAATTTGTACCTAGCATGTTAATAGGAAAATTTCACCATGGTTTTTAAGCATTAGTCTGTTTCTTGCATTTATACAGATGACTAGGAATTTTTTAAAATAAATAAAGTTATTTTAAGTATTTAATACTTTTGTGTTAACTAAATGATATCTAGTGTCATGTTTATGATAAAAAATGTAAATGCTTAATTTTATTTTAAAATTAAACTTTATCATAATATTATTTTAAATTAACAATATTTAATATGTTCAGTCTATATAAATGACGAACAGAATAACTCTCTGTCAAATGAGGATATGGATAATTTTATTTTAAAAAATATAATCAAGAATAAATAAGGATTAAGCATGCATATATGACAGATCTTTCAATATATTAATATTTTATGACTATAACTCATATTTCTTACTCTTGAACTACCTAACAATATTAATGCTAAAGAAATCGGTGAGTGAAAGAAAGATCAATTGAAAACTGTATTTGTGCATGCATATAAACATTTAAGCAATTGTATTGTAAATATTTATTTATTATAATGTTACAAAAAGAAACTTGTCTTTTAAAGTTGTTAATCTTGTGTTTAGATTTGTAGAGGTCACTACTGTCGCATTTTAGGCGCATAGTCTCAAAGTTATAGTCTTAATATATATTACTTAAAAAGAAACTATAATTTTAATTCGTAATATGTCTATTTTGAATAAGTTTTAAAAACAAATTAATTAAAGAAAATGTGTAATTGTTTCTTCTAATTAAATATTTATATTATATATAATACAAAATAATTTTAAAAAATCAAACCGAGAAAGTGCATAAATAGTTAGCTCAAGTATCCAAGGAGACTGTAGTAATTTTTAGTTAATTTCTAAAAGAAAATGCAATAATAAAACAGTGGCTTAAAAAACATTACAACAGTGTTTATTAAAATAAAATTTTTGAAAATATGGAATTAAATGTATTTTTGTGATATTAAAAATCATCAATTTATATTGCTCCACATCAAAAGAGATCTTGAAGACCACTGCTCTTTATTATACAAATTTACAAATGTTTGTTCCTGTGTAAGTGATTTGTTTTATCTTTATAAATTAATGCTAAATTCACTTTCAGTGAAGTTTGCCATCCACTGACATTATATGATTAGAATATCATTGTTTAGATTCATATATTATTTGTAATATGATAGGCAAATGAGTTGACCTCCTTTGTAATTTAATTCAATCACCGCAAATCTCTTTTTTGTTTATCAAACTTTACATTAACTTTACTATTCTGCCAAGCAGAGAATGTCAAATGTTTTATTTCAATCATCTTGTTATTTCTTCTTCTTTTTTTTTTCCTATGTTAGTTTTGATATAAAAAAAAATAGTATTGATAAAGTGTTTAAGAAGGTTGTAAATGGTATGACATCTTGTTATTTACAATCATAATAAGAAAAATCAGAATCCTTCTTTTTAAACAAGCCAAAACTGAAATCATCCACACAACTCATTCCTTGAGCAATTTTTTTGAGCAGGAACATGATAAATTTGCAAATCTAAAAATCAATTTAGCATTTAATACTTGTTGAAATGTAGCATAGGATTAGTTGTGTCTAAAGAATGAACACCACACTTTTTAATAATATGTTTAAAATAAAACATTTTTTAAAAATGTAACAATCATTTTAATCAACCCATGGTTTGTCATACAATATTATAAAGTAGAACTGTATTAAATTATTTTTTTGATATTATGACTCATATTTATAACATGATCTATAAGATGCATTATTTTAAATATGGTGCTGTATTGTTTAATGCAATGGGTGGCATATTTGGGGGGGGGGGCAAGGTGCATGGTTCATACATTACATGTCCCTCTTGGAGTTTGAACTTGGTTTGAATTCACAAACAGTAAATCATGTGCTCATTTTTATTTTGGGTATGGATGAACCAAAATTCTTTTAGAATAATTTTTCTACAAAATTATATGTATGGTAAAAAGTTTCATTAATAATAGACTATTCAAGTTGACAGAGTCAATACTTTTTATTTCCCAAAAAAAAATTAGGGGGAAATCTTCAAGAAGAATAATTTCACCTTTCATTGAGATTGTTATGAAAATATCCAATAAGGAATGAAAGCTTTCTTTATCTCATCTTTGTGTATCTATTGTTGGAACATAAATACTACAAAAGGGACATAATTTCAAGCCAATTTAAATATTAACTATTTATCATAACCATTGAAAGTTACAAAAATAGTCTACCAAATTAGATTTCACAATGATGTTAATATCTCATTATCTCTCATTGCTCAATGACCTGAGCTTCTAAAATAACTGTATAACTTTCTACATTTGATTATATATTTTTTCTTTTCAAAATGAGTTCTACTAAGAGAAGCTATATAAAACCTTTACATCATCTTAGAAATATTGCCTTTATTCAGGTCTTGAAGAGTATTAAACAAACAAGGAATATCTATGTAGCTATATTTAAAAAAAATTACTGACTGGCTTTTATTACTACCACTATCTTTTGCTTTACTAGAAACACTAATTTTATAATTGCCATCAGGCATAATAAATTAGCCACATTCTGCAAAACTGACCATTTTTAGGCCTTCTTTTATAAATTCTTTCATATGTTTTGTGGATAGGAGAAGTAGGAAATATGACTTGTCAAACATACCATAATTTTCTGGATGATGCTACTTCCAGAACCCCCATGTGATTTATTATTTATTGTATTGTCTCATGTAAAATACAGTTAAAGATTCTCATCTTGTTAAATCTCTATTCCATTACTATTTTCTTAATAGTGAGAATTGATCATATTTTATATATAGGAGCAAAAACTAGAAAAGATTAAAATCAAAATTACTATGTAGATAAGAAACAAATGGAAATGTAATTACAGAAGTACATCATTCTATCATAGCATATAAAAAGGACTAATGAGATGAGCAGATTATATTACTAAGCCTCATATTACCCTAAGTAACTGTATATGCTAATTTGTAAAAAAGATTATAGAGATAATAATAAAAGTAGCTTAGCAAGAAGAAAACAAAATGAAAGTTTACTGAAATTCATAATAATCCATTTAGTTCTACTCGCCACCCCCACTCCTCACTTATTCAAAATCATGGGAGAATATCAAACATTATATAATATACATTATAAATTCCTATATATACAATACAGATATTTTAAATATATATGTGCACACAATATATTTTAATTTTATATCTTCTCCTATACTTTTTTTGCATTCTTTTATATATTCATATATACTACTTTTTATAAATCTCCACATATACACTCTAATGCAAATTTTTTACATATAATTTCTTTAATTTTCTAACAGTTTTGACTGTCCTGTAGTCTTCATCAGAGCATTTTCATAACCAAGAAAGAGGAAGGAGTTATAAATTTAAAAAGAAAGAGGAAGATTATGCAAATGCTCTGATGAAGACTGCAGGATAGTCAAAACTGTTAGAAAATTAAAGGAATTATATAAAAAAAATTGCATTTACTTCTATATGTGGAGATTTATAAAAAGTAATATATATATGAATATATTTTAATTTAAAAATAATTAACAACAATGACAAAAATATTATGCAATATAAATTTTCAAGCGTTTATATGTAGATAGATATTTTTAGTGACAAAAATATAAGATTAAAATACAAATATTTAAATACATATCTATATTTTCTAATAATTTTAGCAAGGCCATAAATAAGTCAAGTCTATTAAACATAAACTATTAAAAATATCTTCTTTTTATGGCTTTCACATAGATGCTAGTTTCTTCATAAAAATGTTATACTGCATGTGCTTTAAAACATCATTAGAAATAATTAAAATAGACTGCTGTAAAGTAAATATTTTTAACACTCTCTCTCTCTATATATATATATATGTTCATGCGAATGTTTTCATGAATTGCAGATATAAAAAACATATTTTACATGTTCATCCATGTAAGATTTTAATTTAAAAACTCAACATTTTGTCTTGATCATACAAGCCCTAAACTGAGAAATAAAAACTTATAGTTTTCATTTTCCAATTTAAGGCTTGTGTGATCAAGTCAAAACATTGGAGTTTTAATTTAAAATCTTACACAGATGAACCTGCAAAATATATTGTATATTATAACTATTGGGCGGAGACTCTTTTCCTATCTGCCATACCAAAGCGCCATTAGACTATTAGAACTTAGAAAATTTAGAAGGTAGGCAGATACATACAGGTAAGATTCAACTTTTAATGACCAATAGCCCTAGTCACTAGCTCATGGAGAAGCTGAGTTTTATAATATAACATTTCAAACTAATTTTTAATTATCTATTTCAAAGTATTATTAATAAAGATCAAATAATAAGTCACTGCCAGTACTAGTAGGACAAACATTTATTATGCACACAACATATATTAAACGGATTTGAGGATTAGAATCTTTATTTAAACATTATTAGATTTAAATCCTGATATTTATGTTAATATGCACAGATGGATGGGATTTTTATATAATTTAATATTTTTATATTGTGTTAAGCACAAATAGACTACATAGACTACACATTTAAAGACTCTCAAATCACTTAACCTCAGGTCAAAGATTCACAGCTAAAACCAACATTAGCTTACTAATATACTGATATGATCAATGCAAAATGAAGATGTTAGCATAAAAACCATGCTGTCAGGAATGTGCATCTGTAGCCTGATATTATTAAAGAAGTGATCCTCGTCCAGTACAAGAATGTGTGTCTGTCTGGCAAAGGAATCATATATAAACATATTGAGAAAGAAATGCTCCATATGGAAGGAGAGCAGTCCTTGCTGTCTTATGGCCCAATCCATAGAGCATAAGAAATCAAATGGAGTAAAAAATACTTCTACTACCCATTTTGGGTCATGCATTCAGTTGGGTATGATGCCCTATATGTTAACGTGACACAAGAAAATAAGAATCTAGTGCTTCCCAGATTACATTGGCATGAAACATCTGCACATCCCTCCACCAGCATTGATTCAATTATGAAACAATTAGCCCAAAATTAACACCCTATAATCTAACCTAAGCTTAATGAATCTATGTAACTATCTACACTTAACTTTAAATTTAGTAATTTAGTTAACAAAGATGGAAATGACTTATAACAAATTTGTTAAACATAAAATAAATACTAATAAATAATTTAAAGTTTTTTTACTTGTCAGATAAGAGCTTACTTAAAATTTATGCCTAAGTTTACTAATTGAAAGATTGTTCAAATTTAGCTATTTAAAAGTTCATCTAGCATTAAAAAGTTCATACTTCCCATGGTATATCTTGATGAATCCACCGGGTTGCAGCAGGATTACTGAAGTCTATCCTAGCTATCACACTTTTGTATATATTGTTCTCCTTGGGGAAAAACTGCTGCTTGCTTTTTATTCAGGAACCATCACTTGGGAGGCTGCCTCAGGCAATGCAAATAAGGAAAACAAAATCTATTTCAAGACACCTATATCATGGAGTTCATAATACAGCTGCAAAATATTTTTAACCAATCACCACCACTCAATCAATAATATTTTTTTTAAAATTCTTTCTTCCTTTTTTTAATACTATTACACATCCCTTATCCCCAAATGTTTGGATCGATCACTCCTGATGTTGCTCCAATCTTATTGGTCATGATGGTTTTACTTTCTGGACTGTGTATTTTTTGGTAACATCATTGGCCAGTTTGCTCCAAAGTGGGAAACACCATAATGTTTTAATTTTTATCTCTTTATCTGACTTTCAATTATTTAAATGCACCAATTCCCTATTTGCATTGCATTATTACATTTTAATATAAAAATTATTTCCATCCTGTTAGTTTAAAACTAACTTTAAAATACATTAACAGCTTTTACTGTTCTTTTACTTTAAAATCCAATCTTTTTTATTTTGGATTTTTAACTTTTCTTATCACATTCTTTTAACTTTAAATAATTTAATCAGACTACCATCAGTGCATTCTATATCTTATTATTTTTATATATATCCATTTTATTTACATATCTTATACCATTACAATATATATATTGTGCCCTTTTGTATGGGTCTCCATAAATTGTTGTATCAATCTATTTAAAAAATTTTAAATTTAAGATATATTTAGCTATATGATGTTAATTTTATTTATGATAATCTTTTAAAAAGTGTAATTAAAGTAATTCATGAGTATTTGATATGTGAAAATTGTGCTGATGTTTGAGAGAGACGTTTCAATGGGAATGATAATGGTATATGGTTGGGAAAACTGGCCATAAGCAATACTGCATTAATAAATTTAATAAATAACTGTTTAAAGTTAAAGTTTTTAAAAGACAAGTTAAAATTAAATGCATATATTTATTGTTGATAAAGATTAATATTTAATAAATGAATATAAATATTTTAATTATTAGTAGTACATGATAGAAGATTAATATTTGATTTTAATAATATCGAATTATTATTTTAAAAATTGTTATAAGATATTATTTATTTTAAAAATATTTATTTTTAAAAAATGAATTGTTAGTTTATTTTTAGATTATTACAAGCGTTTGTAGCTTTGTTGTAAGAAAAACAGATGTTAGTTAGACACATACACACATGCTTGGGAGTTTTTTTTTAGTAAAGTTGCAAAACTATTTTAAAAATTCTGTTATAAAATTTATAAATATTATTTTGGCTATCATGAGATAAAAATAAAAATAATTAATGTGAAATATTAAATCTGATTTTTAAAATACTGCTTAAAAACATAACGAATAAAAATAGACTTAATTTATTTATAAAAATAATCTTATAAAAGTTAAAAGTGAAATTAAGTAAGAAAGTATATTTTAAAAAAATGTTTAATGGATTTAAATAAATGATAAAGATTAATTTAAGAATTTAATAATGTGATAAATAATAAATATTAAATAAGTCATTATTTATTTTTAATTCTGTCTTGTTGGTAAAATATGTAAATAAGCTAGCAAGTTGATTGTTTAATTCACCAATCAGGTGAGGAGTTTCTTCCGGTATAAAACCAAGGTTCAATTGTTCGGAGGGGATAGTGATTGAAATTCTTAAAGTAAAGTGTGCTATTAGAAATAGCTAAGTAATTATAGACGCTCTCAAAATCGTTTTAAAATTATAAGAGAGTAGTTTTTTTAAAATAATTTATAAAAGTTTACCGACAAATATGCAGTGTTAATTTTAATTATAATTTCCTATCGTCTTGATCAAAGCTCAATTTACTATCAAATAGTCATGGAAACATCGTATAAGGATGAAATGTATTGGAGACTTTATACTGAAAATTTAACAGACGCTGGATTAACTAGGAGAGTTATTAAATGCATAAAAGTAATACGTTGGACTTTGTATAAATTTAAAAGCTAATGGTAGTTAATTTTTATAAAATAGATATTTAAAAGAATGAAAAATACTTCTTTATGAAGAAAGTATTTGTAAATTATAAATCTAAGTATATAACTTAGTAAAGATGGTAAATAATAATGATTACATAAATACTTGCCTTGTGAAGTCTTTATGGTTTAAAAGACTAAATTTTAACAGTTTTAAAAGGCAAATAAATTGGAAATTTAATGGGTAAAGAAATACCTGTAAATAAAGTTATTATATTATTAAAGTCTGAACGCTGGCCGTACAGAAGAATCTAAAAGTAATCTTACCTAAATATTCGTTAAGGAATGCGCAAATAAAAAATATACGTGGATATCCAAGTCAATTTTAGAACAATTAAAAAAGAATTTATAAACTATTGACTAATTCTAAAATAATAACTTTTAAGTAATTTTTCTTAAAGAAAGGAATATGGATCTCATAAACTATTTTAATTATTATTTTATTCTTATGGTGGAACTGACTTTGACTTTTATTTTTTATTTTTTTTAAAAAAAGAACGTTTTCATTTATTCCATAAAAACTTTTAAAAAACACGTGATGTACCGGAAAAGGAAGTAATGTTTGGTGAAAATTTGTGCCTAGGAAAAAGAACAATTATAGCTGGAAGAAGACACCGTTGGATTTTATGTAATATGTTTTATTTATTAACTAACATAAATATTTAATTAATTATTGATTTATTAAAGATAGGAAAGGTACATTTACATTTTTTTTTCTTTAAAAGCTAAATATTAATATAACATTTTATTGCATAAAGTTTATTTTATAATTATACAACACGTAATATTTTAAAGAATAATTGTTGAGTGTAAATGTGAAATTATTTTGTAAAACTGAAATCTTGGAGGACATCGTGTGATGGACTGTACATTGAAGTATCATTTATGGTAAAAATTATGTAATAATAATAATTTGATGTATTTGCTATGTTTTCTTTAGATCAACCAAATGTTATTTGATTGTTGAATGAATGTATTAATATTTAAATAATATACACGCATAAGATTAATAATAGCAGTTTTATTTTAATATGCATATTTTAAATTGATGATGTAAATTTAGTACAACATAATATGAGAACCTAGAAATAATTATATGATTCTTTCGTGAATAAATTTTAATGTTTCTGTTACAATATTAGGAATTAGATTTATTATTAGTGTAAGTTATTTATTTTTTTCTTTTCAAGTTAGTAAGAAGTATATAAAATCTATATTTTATTTTTTTATTTTATTAGATAAGTAAGTTAATTTTACATAGAAATTCATATTTTGATTGAAGGCTTATTGTATATAGAAGATGAGGTATAAGAGAGTTTGGATCGTTATTATTTTTTGTTTTAAAATTGGTCATTTGTTTTTCTGAAATTAAATAAGGTTAAAATGACTTTTGTAGATAGAAGTTTATTAGGAAGGAATAAGAATAACAAGTAAAGAAAAGTAATGATTTTAAATAGAAAAGAATCATAGAATTTTATTTAATATAATACTTTATAAAAATTTGAAATTGTTGAATAATTTTAAATATTATTTTAAAAGAACATATACGTATTGCATATTTTGATAAGACATGTAGTATGACATTATATCGGAAGGACATAAATAATTATAATCAATAATTGTTATTATATTACAAAGTTATATCAGTTTATACATTAATTGATCTTTGAGTAATATTAATAGTAAATGTAATACATACTAGTACATTATAATCTAAATAGCAGTAAGACTTCAGTGAAGTAGCATTTTAATTATTAAAGTATGTTTATTTACATATATGCTACATGAATGATATTTCACATAAAACCTTTTCTTATATTAATTGATAACAAATGATGTTTGTTAAAATTAAAGTCATAAACTTAATTGAATGTTATTGATAGAACATTTAATAAATGTATAAATTATCTACTTATGATTATGGAAATAGTAACAGTGTAAAAATCTTGTATTATCATTTTTCTTATTTTGTTTTATTTTCTTTAGTTCCATTTGTAAATGTAAATAGTGTAAATAAGTTATATGTTAAAGTTGATGTAAATAAATTTGTTTAAGTTGTTTAAAAGATGTGTCGAATTCATTATTTTACACCACAGCATTTGACAACAGATAATTTGAATAAACATAATATTTGCACAATATGAATTTATTATTTTATTATTTGAAAAAGAAACACAATATTTTCTTAATATAATTTATAGAAATTGATTGACATTGACATATAATATTACAATGGTCATAAAGTAATTATAATGCACAATATAAGAGTATAATATTATTTATTGCCACAGATTGTTAAATTATAAGATTTTGGTCTATTTTAAAATTAAGATACTATATGGAAATGAAGACATGTATATGATTTACTTATTTTCTTAATGATTAATGGTATAGTCAAATAGATAAGATTAAGCTATCCACTAAAGATTATTATTGTTAGTGATTATTATTAGAATAAGTTAGGTGTATTTAGGTTTGATATTAAATCCCTTATCATTCCTATCTACACGAATTATTATTACTTTAAGATAATTAGAAGAACCTGAGATCATTTCAATTATATTTCCTTAACAAAAAATTGAGATTTATTTATCTATTATTATTAAAGATAGTTCATTTATAAAAGTCATAAGAGTGCTGTAGAGTTAGTAATGAGATAATTAGAAGTATTAGTATTCTTATGCCATTGAGACAGTGTCTTGGAAAGACATTGACTCAATGTAAGTCCAATTACCAATTGTAACTTCACTTCACAGTCTCATGATTTTAATTAAATACTTATTTAATTAGTACATTATATTGAACTATATTAATCTGATAAGTTATAATATTATAAAAATATATTAAAGATAGTTGTACATATTTTAGCTGAGCATAATGATTTAATTGAGCTAGTCATATTTTAAATTATATCATATATCGAGAAGTGAGGGTACAATATATATAATAAATGTAAAATAAAAGAGGCTATGTTGATTTCAAGAAATCATCAAATGTTAATGAATCACCAGTCATCAAATGTTAAGATAACAGAATTGTGGGAAATCTGAATTGAACTATGGGTATTGTTAAGGGTTGTCTCGTTTTGATTATTCAACGTTATATAGTTGATAAAGACTACAAAGTGTATAGTCGAAAGTACTTCTAAAAGAATATAATTTATATAAATTGTACTGTATTTTGATATATATATATATATATATATATATATATATATATATATATATATATACATTATATATATATATATATATATATATTGTAAGGGTTCTATGCTTCTCCATTTGTGTGGACTTATGCTATTTGTATGAAATATATTAATGAAATTTATTCATGAATGAAATCTTTTATATATGATGCACTGAGGTGGACTTATAGTAGCCATAGACCTGACGGCAAGTTATTCTAAACTTCATCTCCCAAAGAAAAAAAATAAACATAATGACATATGTATATAGATAATCAGCATTAGTTTCTTATAAGCCCTAATTAATGTTTCCTGATCAGTATATTTTATGGATATCAGCATTATCTGATTCCAAGAGCCAATCCTATGCTTTCCATATGAATTATACTGACGAATTTAATAAGAGCCATGATAGTATATTAATAAAACCCTGACCACTAGCTAGCTCACTTAGGGTGAGTAGTATTTAAACTGATGGAGACATGTTAATACAAAGTAATTCACACTAAACTATTTTTAAAAATAACATACATACATTTTGACTAAATGAATAACTATTAAAATAAGAAACAAAATAATGGCGCTCAATTGTTTAATAAAAATGTAAATAAATAAATATATATATATGTTACTAGATGGAGCTTTACCAATAGCCCACTATCAAGCTTAGTTTACATAAACAGTGAGAGAGATAGAATTCAATATCTCTTTCAAATTATCTCCAACCTTTAAACAAAGGTTTTGAGCTAGTTGGCTCACAGCAGTAAAGGGTAGGAAGACCAGAAACTAGATCTAAACTCCAACTCTACTAAACAGCATTTATGAAACTCATTTCTATCAGTTTGAAAGGTTGGAGACAATTTGAAAGAGATATTGAATTCTATCTCTCTCAGTGTTTATGTAAACTCAGCTTGATAGTGGGCTATTGGTAAAGCTCCATCTAGTGAACATAAATTGCAAGCTATAGCAAGTTACGAAATATATAACTTGTTTTGTTTACATATATATATATACACACACACAACTCATCTACAGAAAACATTGGATTTCCACCAACCCAGAGAACAAGCTGAATTTAAAAGTGCTTTTAATACAGTAGATCATATACAGATATTGAGAGAAGTTATAGAAAGGACAAATGAATATGAGTTACCACTATGCTTTGGATTTGTAGATTATGAAAAGGCATTTGATTTTATAAACATTTCTTCAGTGATTAAAGCATTGCATCATCAAGATATAGTTCCAGGCTAGTGTCATATTTTAAAGAATATTTATAAAAATACAACAGCAACAATTAGATTACATAATGATATTGGGAAAGTCAACATTGAGAAGGGTGTAAGACAGGGTGACTCCATATCTTCAAAACTTTTTACAGCAGTGCTGCAAGAAGTATTTTGTGGATTAAAATAGGAAGCTAAAGAAGTGAAAGTAAATGGAGATTATTTAAATCATTTAGATTTTGCAGATGATGTAGTTGTTTTTGCAAATAATGCTTTAGAGTTGCAGGAAATGTTGCAGTAGTTATCAGATGAAAGTAAGAAAGTAGGACTAAAGATAAATGCTAAAAAGACTAATGTAATCTTTAATGGATTTTCTCATAATATAAAAATAAAGATTGATTATGATGAGTTAGAAGAAGTTACCAGTTACAAATACCTTGATCAGAAGTTAACAGTTCCAAATACCTTGATCAGATTATTAATACAGATGGAAGCATAATAGATGAAATTAATCATAAAATTAAACTTGGTTAGAGTGCTTTTGGTAGAAATAACTTGATACTAAAAGGAAATATGCCTATGTGTTTGAAAAAGAAGATTTTTAATAAATGTATTTTACCAGTTCTTACTTATGCATTTATGACTTGGACACTTAATAGAAGCAGAGACTTCATACTTCTCAAAGAAGTATAGAGAGATGCATGCTGGGAGTAATGAGAAAGGATCAAAAATGCAATATATGGATAAAAGAACAAACAGGTGTTACTGACCTCATTGAAAAAATTAAAAGATTGGAGTTGGACATATTGTTAGAAGAGATGATAATAGATGGACAATTGATATATTAAACTAGATTCCAAGAGATTGTAAAAGACCCAGAAAGAGACCACATGTGATATGGATGGATGGAATAAGAAAGTGTGCAGGGTGATGTGGAGAAGAGAAGCTAAAGATCAGAGTAGATGGATTGAGCTTGGAGAGACCTTCAGTATGTAGAAGATTGATAATGGTTGTTGTTGATGATGATATCTTTAATAGTTAGTAATTGTTATTTAATACAGAGATTAAATATTTATCTTTAGTATTGTTTATATGACTTAAATATAAAGAAATTACAAACTGTAAATATAAGATTTATAATTCGTACAATTATAAATTTGGAAGAACATATATATTACTTTTAGTCCCTACAGAAATTAGATCATTCATATGCATGCAGAAAGTAAACTTACTTGGTAAAATCTATGGCCATAGAGAGTGTCCAAAAAGAGTGCCTTTGCTTTTAAAACTTCCAATGAAACAATAATGAATCATAATATTTGACAAGACGAATTTGAATGGATGGGGACTTCAACTTTGAACAATGACAAAATAACATAGCTCTTTTTGTTTCCTTTGTGGAGCAGTGCGATAAATGCCCAGAACCAACATGCTCATGTTAGCTGGCATATATATTTTTCAATATCATAAGACAATTACTTTGAATATTTGTTAATACACAACAGTTACAAGATAATCATATGCTCATGTTAGCTGGCATATATATTTTTCAATATCATAAGACAATTACTTTGAATATTTGTTAATACACAACAGTTACAAGATAATCATAATAATCCTCATCTATTCTCTTGATTTTTCTATTTATATTTTCTTTCTTTTTTTTTTTAGAAAGTTCTATCTCCTTTTTCTGATGCAGTACTTCCCATTACTCCTCAAAATGTCTGATACTTTTACCATTATCCTATGTGATCCCCTTAGTCCAACACACCACTGTCTCTAATCCATCTCTGTTGTCTTCTTTTTTTTTTTTTTACAAAAAAAAATCTTTTAATAAGTATTTTTATCTTAACATTTTGTTAGAAACTTTTTAAAAAATAACTTTATGCAATACCTATGGTGAAAGCATTCTGTAGATAACATTTATTTCATTTTTCATCATTTATATATTTTATTTTTATTAAATAAAACAAAATTATACACAATAAAAAATATATATTATATGCTTTTCTAGAAAATTCTTTTTATACATTTGATTATATAATAACATATATATACACATACTCCACTAAAACAAATGAGGTCACCTCCCCCAGCCTATCTTGCCTAATTTTTTCAGTCATTTTGAATTAGTCAAATATATACATCTGATTATTACATCTGTTTATATGTGTGGCTATGTAAAGAGCCTTTAACTCGTAACAGAGTTCAAATCTGGTTCCTGTTGCAATACCCTCCTTTTGAAAGCCTTCAAACATGGTCTACATATTTAGATGGCTTAAACTTAAGCAAAAAAACCTTAATAAATTCATCATTTACATCGTTAACCTTTATCTAACTTTTTATACATTATGCAGCTCCAAAACCAAAAGAGAAACCTGACCTACCAATCTGACAATAAACAATGTTTTTGACCACCACCAACAAGCAAATAATGTGTTACATCCAATATACAATCAACTCTTCTCCAGTTTAAATTTGGCCACACGACCCCAAGAAAATCATAAATGTAAGAATATTACCACACTCTGCTGCTTCTTAGCCTTATGACTGTGGAAAATTCCGGAACAACACCTGACTCTTGTTGCAAGATTTAGGGTTAAATCTGTATTTCCCAAGACCCTGTTCACTTCTGGAGTCTTGTAAGTGGGACAGTATCTGTACACAATGCTCTCCTTTTAGTCTTTCTGGCTTTAGGTTAATAGCAGATTTTTGTCATCTGCATCATAAAAGATTCTGTAGATTCTTACCCTAGGTCAAAGCCACATCTGGAATCAAGAGCCACCATACATGGTACATAACACCCCACAATCTGATCTAGCAGCTAAGATCCCACCATCCACTGTCGAAATTGAGAGACCACTCCTCTCCCAAAGCTCCACAGCCACAACTTTACTGATCTAATTCTCGGAAATTGATGAACACTAAACACATACATTACATCATGACTAATTTTAGAATATATATTTATATACATTTTTTTTTTGATAATTTGATTAATGGCTGTTTTTTGATGTCAGTAGACATGACCTTTTTCTCCAATCATAGGTCAGCCTAAACAGCAGTCACCGTTCTTCACTTCTACCATACAATTTTGGTACTATTTCACTGTCTTATTTTCTACAGTTTTTTGGTTTTCAATTTAGGTGCCAATCATTTTTGTTCAATCTTGTCGCTATTTAATTCACTGTAATTTGCTTATGATGGCTATTTTTCTTATGTCAGACATCGGATTGATGCCATAAACTTTTTAAATGTTCTAAAAGAGTTTCTCCCATTTGACTGGCAAACACCAAAACCTATAAGAATTTGTTTACATTAGCCTGGGCCAGGGTATACTTTGTTGCAACTTCTCACCCTTCTGCTATTTTTATCTAGTTACCTGATTTTTCTTTTCTTTACATATGTCCTGACTCTCAACTTATCTTCAATTTCATCTATATTTTGTTTCTTCTCCCATATTGGGCACCATTGTAATGGGTTCTACCCTTTCCCATTTGTACTTTGTTGGATTTATGCTATCTTTATGAAATATATTACTTATTACTAACAAAATTTATTCATGAATGAAACCTTTTATCTATAATGCACTGAGATGGACTTATAGTAGCTATAGATCTGGAGGCAAGTTATTCTAAAACTTCATCTCCCAAAGAACAAAAAGCAATAAATATAATGTTTTATATATATATACACATACTCAGCATTAGTTTTTCATAATCCTTAATTAATGTTTCCTGATCAGTATATTTATGAATATCAACATTATCTGATTCCAAGTGTCAATCGTATGCCTTACATAAGAATTATAATGATGGGTTTAATAAGAACAATGATAGTGTATTAATGAAAGCCCAACCACTAGCGAGCTCACTCAGGGTGGGTAGTACTTAAACTGACAGAGACATGTTAATACAGAGTAATTTGCACTAAGCTATTTTTTAAAAAAGTATACATATGTTTTGACTAAATGAATAATTATCAAAATAAAAAACAAAATAATGGAACTCAATTGTTTAATAAAAATATAAGCATATATATATAATTAGATTCCAACCAGTAACCACCTAAACATTCACAGTAAAATATAGTAATCAATATATTTCACTGCTGTCAAGGCAACCTTCACACCTTTTAATAGCAGGAATGGAAATCCATTCTTACTAATGGTCCATTGAATATATATGGACACTTAAAGATTGCAACTTGACTACAGAGTATGAAATATTGATACATTGAAGTTTAAATAAGCTTCTTTAAACATGAAATAAACATGGCACTGTAATGCAGACTAATAAATAGTCAATTAACATTACAAACTGCAATATTTTTAAATTGCCCATGTATTATTTAGAAATAATAAGCGAAAAAAAAGAAGAGCTCGGCTAATTTATTCAGTCATTTTGATCAATCAAATATATACATCACATTACCATATCTACATATATGTGTGACTATCTAGAGTTCCTTTAACTTGTATTAGGGTTCAAATCTGGTTCCTGTTGCAATAGGTAATGATAAAAATACTTTCCAAAGATATGAATACTTAAAAATATATATGTATTGTAACGGAATAAGTATATGCCGTTACATTTCTTTCAAATAGAAGTAAAAAAATATATAAAATCACCATCGAGTAGAAATATATGTATAAAAAAAAAGGGGAATTTAATAATTTGATTTGAATTAATATACATAATGCACAGGTGGCAAACTAATTATATAATTTAAGGTTAAAATCTAAAAACAAGATTTTTTTTAATATAAAAGAATTTTTTTAAAAAATGCTGTTAATTAGTTATTTTTATTCTTAGAATAGAAATGATTTTCTATTGCAAACAGGCCCTTGGGCATATAGTCAGATAGGAGATTAAATTTTAAAAAAATACTGCTGATAAGAGTTTACAGGAAAAAAAACTTTGAAGGGAGAAAAGATTTTTTGGATTGCTCTTGCTGATTGTGTATTATTAAGTATATTTATAAGTGTATTGCAGATCTCCAAAATGTAGAGGGTCAGCAATAATTTATGTTTTCTGCATTTGCAGCAGCTGAAGCAGTCTCCAGAATAGGACGGTTCCCAGAAGATAGCCAGCAATGGACTTCTCTCCATCTAGAACAGTGGTCTTCAACCACCGGTCCGCGGCCCAGCACCGGTCCATAGAAGTTTTTTGCTGGTCCATGCTAGACTGGCAAGAAAGTTTTTAATAACAAAATAATAACATTTTAAACTTTTAATTAATATAAACAATTTTTATTTATTTTTTCATCGCACTTTTACCTGATTAAAAAAAAAGAAACAGAACAAAATCTAATCAATCATACATAAATTAATTTGTTTTTTTTAGTTATCACAGATGTTTATGGGGGGGGGGGGATAGAATTAAATTTTTATTACTTTTCTAAAAAAATTCAAAATTAAAAAAAAAAAAAAAAGTTTTTTATTATACAAACTCCATATATATATATATAACTTCATCTAATGCTAAGCTGTTTATATCTTTAAGAAAATTTATCTATAGACTTTTGCTGGTCCACGAAACCTTATCCTTATTTTTGCCGGTCCGCGAAACCTTATCCTTATTTTTACCGGTCCACAGGTGTGAAAAGGTTGAAGACCACTGATCTAGAAGAATAGGAAACGGAAAGAACTTTGAACTCTACCATGCAACAAGGATTACAAAGATGGACTTTACCTATAGCATTGGAAACTATAAACTTTTCTTTTAAATGAAGTATGAACATTAATCATATAATGTAAACTTTTTCCAGTATTTTAAGTGTCACTTAACTTTTAAAAGAAATCTCTTATCTGACTAAATTTTAAATTATTTATATATATATATATTTTTTAAATATGCTTGATATCATTTCCATTCTCGTAATTTCCTTTAAATTAATTATTTAAAGTGAGGGTGAATGGCTGCATAGATTCGTAAGATTGTTAGTTTAAATTGTGTTAATTTTGGGCTAACTGTTTCATAGTTGGATCAGTGCTAGTGGATAGATGTATAGATGTTTTATGTCAATGTAACTTGAGTAGGTGCATTGGATACTCGTTCCCTTGTACTGCGTTAACATACAGGATATAATACCCACCTGAACATATGACCCAAAAGAGTAGTCATCATGTTGTCAATGGTCATCGACGTATTTCCTATGCCATTATTTTTCTTACGCTCTGACTGGGACAGTAAGCTGGCAAAGACCGCTATCACCATTTACAGAGCTTCTTGTATAATTTTGTTCTTGTATCATGGGGGAGGTGCTCATTCCTTCTCACCATGATTCATTATTTTTTAATGATATCATGCTACAGATGTAAAATTCCTGTTAGCATGATTGTGTTATGCTAATAATCTTTCTGTTAGCATGATTGTGTTATGCTAATAATCTCATTTTGCATTGGTCACATTGGAATATCAGTAAGCTAATGTTGGTTTAAATGCGAGATTTTTGGCTTAAGATTAAAAGGGATTGGGTTGGTTATTGTGTAATCTATGTAGCATCTTCACACTTAATAAAATATTAAAATTGTATTTAAATCTATTAAATGCTTCCATCTGTGCATATAATCCAAATCAAATATATTTAGTTGATTTAATTTTCAGAATCTTTTTAATGCATGTGAGCATTATAATAAAATGTTTTGTTGAATTCATTTTGGCAGTAACTTATTTTATATATTTTATTAATATTTAAAAGTAAGCATTAGAAATTTGAATATACAGTATGATATTTTAAGCTCAGTTTCTCCCTGAGCTAGCGACTGGTGCTTTCGGTTCGATAAAAAGGTAACCTCTCCTGTGTGTATCTGCCTACTGTATAAATTTTCCAGGTTCAAATGGCCTGTTGGCACCCTGGTATGGCAGATTAGGTTAGGGAGGTTTGTCTACCATTACAGTATAGTCATTAAGATATCCACAAAAATAAAATTTAAAAGATCCATTTCTTTTTTATTTTTGTAATGAAAAATGATAGTAGGTACAATTTGAAATGAAATTAAGCTCACATTAACCTGTAGTGAAAAAGTGTCTGTAACCAATTTCTTAAAATGTGGTATCTTGTGCTAAGAATGCCAAATGGGCTGCAATGCAAATTTAAACTTTTAAAAACTATATATTTTTAAATTTTTAATTCATATTTTTTAAAACCATAGATAGAACAAACCTTTAATAAGCTAAGTAATGAAAGCATTCTTAATCATGAATTCTATATTGATTATTTGCAGATAACATTTTGACTAAAGAACATTTTTTATCATTCATTTCTGCATCCATTGTAGTAACGAAGGTTTTAATTTAAATAATATCAATTTGATCTCAGCCACAATCTTCAAAGTAAAATTAATCAATGTAAGTCTGAACGTTTTGTAATGGCATTTTTACTTATAACTATGTTGAACTATTCCCATAATTTAGAATCAATTATTAATTACTAGAATCAATCTAATTGAATCCAATTCTATCTTGTAACAGTAGCAGTCATAAGATTACACAATGCATTGGATAATGGAATTGTAGGGTTCAACTGGGCAGTGCAAGGATAGCACATTTAAAAACTGATGCAATGAATAAGATGAATTGGTGAATATGCTGACCACCTTAATCTTTTATATAGATCTGCTATTTTTATTTCTTAAAAACTTTGTTTTCATAAAAGAAAAGTAAAAGTTAAGCAATATTTTTTTGTGTGATATTTTATATGTTTAAAAACTAAAAGGTATTGTACTTTGATGTTACAAAATTTTGTTTTAAAGTTTTCTAAGCATTTTTTCCCAAATATTTTCTTCTGCTCTTTTAATTTATGCTACTGTATTATTCACTTCCTATACTGATGAATTCTAAACAAATGTGTAAGCGAGTTTTCACCAGGGAAGAGTTTAATTTTTGTCAACAACTACTTTCTTCAAAAATAGCTCTATATTTCCTTCATCTGAAAAATCTCTTGGAGAGACTAAACATTAATTTCCACTCTAGCATCTCAAGTTTCAATTCTTTTTTGCAAAAGCTATTCCAGTTTTCAGATAAGATCCTTCATTTAATGAGATTTAAATACCTATTCACTGACCAATGCAAGATGGTTAGCTAGGCTAGCTATAGGCAGATTATTTTTTAAAAAATATTAATCTATTAAAAAAAATTAAAGTTTATTAACCTTAGATTTAAACTCAGCTTGCCAGTATGGTAGGGAACATGTGATATCATTATGACTTTTTACTTTGTTTTAGTGAAAACTAGATGTGCACAAATCCTCTATTCTATAATCTAGTTTATAATTTGTATTGGTAGTGTCTTATTATTGACTGCTACTTCCTTAAGACAAATTAATGTTTATGTTGACTTGAATAATCATTAGCTGTGTTTTATATACAACAAATGGGGGTTTTTGTTTTTCAAAAATATTTATTGTATAATACATTTTCTTATTAAAATACTTATCTACATGATAATGGCTTCAGTTTTTATTTAGAGCTAAAATATAAGTGTTGTTTTAATAATGATTACATTCTATTTCATAAATAGAATATATATTGTTATTTAAAGATAAATTAAATATTTATCCATTTAAAAAATAAAGTGTCAATTATTTATTGAAAGTTTGTGATAGGTGGCGTTTTGTGTGTAATAATTATATGATAAATTGTCAAGCATTGGTGGTCGAGAGGTCAGCGACAGCTGCTTTACAAGTAGTTGTCCAGGGTTAGCGGGTTTGCTTCCCAGCTTATGCTATGACACATGAAAAAAAAAATTATATGATGAATTACTTCTATAACCTAAAATTAGTCGTTGGATGTCATTAGAAAAAAAATTAACTTTATTTAAACTTTTCAAATACACTCAATTATCAGTAATAGCGCATATATTAGGATATTATGATATTATTCTCCTCTCTTCTTCAGGCATAACTGGCCTAATCAGTGATGATTCTAGCATGAAAATCAAAATAGTGACCTTTAAATACTTGCCTACAGAAATTTAAAGTGGTATTCCATCAAAGGCAGTAGTCAATATAAATTTTATATATTTATCTATGAATATCCTTCTAATTCATAATGAGGGATTTCAAACATTTTGAATTATGACACTAAGTTGACTTATGAAATTTTGTGTCTTTATTGTATAAGCAGCTTCTTCAAATTTTCTTCTTTTTACTTTTTCCTCTTAGTCCAATATTTTGTCTTTTACTAGTCACGCTGTCACATTATAATGGCCCATAACTCCACACATCAACCTAGTTTCAAAATATATACTGTTTGAAAGCTTAGTAACCTTGCCCTTAAGAAAAATTAGAATTAAGAAAGACCTTCATAGATAAATACATAAAATTTTTACTAACAGCTGGCCTTTGCCAGAATAGCCTAGTTGGTTATGATATCAATTTTACAACCATAAAAGTCTTAGGTTTGATTCCCATGGTACTGTCTATTGATCAGGTCAATGACATTTGAAGAAGAAAAAAGTAATATCACTTGAAACACTGTGTTATATACTAATCTATGTATTATTGCTAATTGATGAATATATTTTAATAATTTAAATGCAGTTTTAATATTTTTAAAGACATTTAACATTTAATTCTAGATGTTGGAAATAATCTATACTTGAATATATGTGTGATTTGTTTGTTCCTTATAATAATTATGCTATTTTATGCAATTTGTACTATGCATTGGTAACTTACTTTATTAAAGCACACATTACAAAATTTCTTACATATTTCGGTTTTTATGTATAAATTTTCTCCCTTTTATAAAATCTTATGTCACCATGTCTCTACACTAACTATGGCAGTGGAAATATGTGTTTGTTGTTTTTATCCTAGGATTATATAATCCATATCTGCTAATGATGATGATTATATAGTGATGTCAAGAAACTTCTGAGATCAGTTTCTGGATAATTGGACTTCATTCACCCCAAGAAGGACTATTACACTAATTTCATTCATTGATCATTTCACCCACTTATATTCAAACTGTAGACACATTGATATTTTGACACAAAGATGGCTCATATGAAACCGGGTACCATATAATTTTGTTATCTTAGTTCCTAATTTAATAAATATTCAGTACCATAAAAAATGGTTTATATAATAGATGGAAATCAATAATTTAATAGGAATCTTGTTTTCCATTTCTTTCTACCAATTGATCAAGTCCACCAGCCATTAGTTTGTAAATGAAATCATTAATATACATGTTACTAGAATGATTCCAAAGTTATATAGTTGGACCAACATTTTAGCTCAGGTTTTTAACATTTTCTATCTTGAAATTTTAAAATCGTACCGTAGATTTTAAAAAAAATATCTCGGAGACATATTAAAGATAGGTTAATTAAAATTTAGTCTAACTCCCTTCACTCGATTTCAGAGCCATCTATTGTTTAGCTTGAGTAATCAATGAATGTTAAATGGTACAATATACTTTATATGTAAGTGGAGATAATTGAGATTTAATCTAAAGTCCATTGATTAATTCAATGCTTGCACATTTAGCTGTAAGGATAAGCAGAGTGAGAATACATAAAAAGTTTTTTTTTATATTGACCTTTACTGATATTTATTGACATTGTTTAATGATATCTTAATGCTTTTACATATGCAGTATTTAAGTCAAATGTTAATGGTTTAATTTCCAGAGATGTAGAAAATAATTAATTATAGAGACTACTACTCAGAAGGTCATGTGATGTTTTGATTACCAAAGTGATGGGCTGAACAAAACAGAAACCAAATTTTTCCATTGACAATCAATCTGTGGACTTTTAACCATAATCTGACACTTTATTATTGTTCCAGAGTCTGTGACTAACAACTAGTGAAATGATAAAAAAAGGACATATGGCATTATTGCTTGGGTGTTCATAAGAAGTTCGAGCATCAGAATCATGAATACCATAATCTTTTTTTTTTTTTTTAATGAAATGGTATAACACATTTTAAAAAATTTTTAAAAAGCTAACAAATTTTTTAGAGTATATCCATTTTGATCAAGGTAAATTTAAATGTTTCTAAATTAGATTTCTGGGTCCAAGCATTAAACCTTGATTAGTAATGGTGCAATAAATTGCCAACCTCTCAACATCTTATATGAAAATATCCAAAACCAGTATTATATTCATAAAATTGTCTATGGGTAAGGGGAATTGTTCTCATAACTTTGGTAAGCCATATTGGAATCCTAATAAAATAATGCTTTTTAATACCAATTTATAGATCTGATTTCAAGAAATGAATAATCATGACTCATAGGATAAAGTAGATCCCAATTCTAGCTCAGTCTTTTCTATGCTTGAATTTCATATGAAATTCTGAGCAATAAACCAACTATTCAATTATTTTTAAAATAATAATTGCTGTATCTGTACATATATTTTATTAAAGAATAAATAAATGTGTAAAATGTTGATATTACTAGAATACTCCAGAAAATAAGTAATTGATATGCGGGAGGGGGGGGTAATCAGTAACTGCAAGAAGCAACAGGAAAATTTGCATATTAATGAAAGTCTTCGTTTATGCAAATTAACAAAGCTGATAAAGAAAAAACTAGGTAAAAAACAAATAGTGCACTGAGTGCTAAGTTTTAAGTTTTGTTCTGTGGTCAGTTTTGATGTTCGGAAAGTTAATGAAGTAGAGCTCAGTCAAGAATCTAATTCGACCATCTCAGAATAATTTGTGTGAGCAATAATGTGCTTACAAAGTTGCAAAGTTAACGAGGCATTTATATATATTAAATATAGAGATATGAACTGTTAAGTTATTATTCAGAGTAACATAAATTCTAAATTTCTTATCAAACTTTATTGGTGTTTCCTTTAATTAACAATTAAAATTATCCAGCTGCCAATTGACTGGTTGACTCTGGATTCATTTATTAATTATAACCATCATTTTAAAATTAATATATTCTTCTCATTAAAAAATTTAATCCCCTCTATATTTTTTTACAGTGATAAAATTATAGACATGAAAATTAAAGGTCCATGGATCAAAGTTCAGTCTGTCACTTCCGATGCTCAAATGTCATATGATCTCCCAAGCTACTAATCATTCAATAACATTATATATATATATATCTAAGAGTTGAAAATTGAAAAATATAATTTTTAAAAATATAATTGTATGAAAGTATAAAATAATCTTAAAATATATATTGTTTAAATGTGTGCGTACATGATAAAAGTTAGTGGAAAGCGTATGCTATCGTTTTCTACAATTGTTTTATATACTGTATATATAGTTTTATTTACTTTTTGTAGAATTACTATTTTATGACTTTTTGGAATCATAAAATTTACTTTCCAGAAAATCGCCGTATCTACATGCGCTTTTGTAACCGAATATGTACATGAAGCAAGTAGGATTTTTTTAACCTGATTTTTTAGCGTTAATAGAATTATCCCCCCCCCCCTTCTTATTCTCACCGGTTACTTCATATATCTCGATAAGTTGCTTCACTCAAAGGCTACTTTTTATTAATGTAGCTTTGAGTGGAAAAAAAAAAGAAATATGAATTAATGTTATTGATTTTTATTATATATATTTTTCCAGTGGGAAGTAGCAATCGGCGAAAGTAAAATTACAGGAGTTCGTCAAAATTATCCAAAAGCACGGTCGAGAAGTCGCTCCAGAATCGTCCTATAATAATATATAGATTGCATTAGTCGTTAATGCAAACTGGTTGAGAGCTTAATCGAAACGTTCTTTGTTCATCTGTAACTTTAGAAGGCTAATTAGATAGTGTATATATAAAATTTAAAGACTATAATTATAGAAAATTAATATTTTATACAAGTGAATAATAATATGATTGCATTGAGTACTTTTATACGATGAGAGAAATAAAATCTATAACTGTTATATGACTGGACATAGTTCAACCTTTTTTTTTTTTTGAAAAAACTCGTAATTGGACTACTTTGATCTATAAATATCGACTATGTACTCTTTTCAACGAAACTTGAAATCAATTGAAAATTTCAAATAAAGAAAAATTTAAAACCAGATAAGTTATTTTTGCATTTCTTTAAATTTTAATTTCACCGCATCAGCGTCAAGATCGATGTATTCTCTTTCATTTGGATAAATCTGTACATTTCTGTGTGTGCATACATATTTAAATACAAGTATATTATATATACTTATAGGCTAGATGTAATTAAAGGGGATTTGAACCCAGACTTTCAAGCTCCCTTTAGTCATCCACTTCGACTTATATAACCGATACACATGACCACATATATGTGAAAAAGATAAATGATCTCCAACATCCGTATTTCTTGCTGAACTAGCACTCATCAGTTGGTCTAAATCATCATCTCCCACACTTATATGTTTTTAAATAATCTGTTTATTCGTGAGTTTGAGTTAATACATAAGTGTGTTCAATTTCAAGTGCTTTTGATAGTTGTCAATTTTTTTGTGAAAACAGACATAAAAACCACACCGAGAAATCCAAAAATTATTGCTTTAGATTAAGGACATTTTTTTTAGTTATGATGAGTCCAGTGATCTTAACTTTATACGCTGTACTATGGATACAAATGTAACAGATATATAAATTAAGATTTTCAGACGTGCATTTGTAATCTTATAACCTAAATTTTAATTTTAAAATTGTTTTCTACATATATAATAATTATGTGTTAAAGCAAAAGTTTCTCAAGCCAAATATGTGTGTACAGTTTAAAGTCCTAAACTGTATGGTGTGTGGATTGGCCACACGCTAACTGAGAAAGAAAGGAAGTGATCATCATATTAAAAATATGGTAGGTGAAGCACTTCTTCAAACACCACCCCACTCACTTGAGCGCTCTGAGAATGTTGATTTTCCTATGGGATGTTTCAACTCAATCGTCAGAAGATATGTATTGAACAGGTAAATTATATTTACATTTTAATTCATATGTTTATTCTTTTGCTGCATAGTTACAATAACATTTGGCTAAATTTCACATTCCTTTTTAAGATTATTTGGATCGCACAGTAACTGTTACTAAAAAATAAAAATATATCATGTGTCATGTTATCAGGAGTTCATTTTCTATTTTCAGATGAGATCTGAGAAAAATGGCTGGTCCCTGTATGATTCGGTACAGTGAGAGAAGCGCGACTCTGCAGTTAAAGATCCTGGATTGGGCCCAGTTATATTACTTCTGATGGTCTAACTTTTTATGAATTCCTGAGAAATAAATTATTTGATTTTATTGAGTCACCCACACAGTTCAGATTATGGCAGATTGGACACTGTATTAAGGTCTATGTTAAAATGTAGTATATCTCATATTAACTACTCAGCTGGAAAAAAATGGGTTGAAAAAAAGTCCAAATTTCTAAGCAAATCAGTTACCAGGCTAAAAACAAAGCAGCTAATAAGTAAAAATGCAAAATCTTTTACGTGAAATTCTGTTTATAATATATATATATATATTGTAACAGGATGGGGTGATCAAAATGGTGGAAAACTAGTTTGAACTGGGGTGATGGAACATCATCGTACTCTCAGTCAACAATATTTCAAATAAAATGATTTAATACAAATAGTTTACAAAGTGTATACATGTATAAATCAATTAAGAATAAAACGAGACCAGAGAATCTCTGCATTTGTAATGGGATGGGGTGGGTGATAGATGGGAGGAAATGGAAGTAATCGACTGAACCTGGGGTGATGGAAAAATCATCATCACTCCCAGTCCATTTAAAATCAAAAATCAATAGTTTACAAAAGTTATCTATAATTTTAAAAAGTGTATACAAGTAAATATTTAAAGATATAAGAGTATGAGATTAAAGAATCTCTTGATCATTGAGAGACCAGCCAGCTAACTCAGAAGAGCAACTACAAGCATAATTAACCACCAGCATTATCATTTAAAAAAATAAGTACAAGTAAATACTTGAGAGAAATAACCATCCATCATCATCATTGATGGGAATAAACAAATTAGTACAATAAATCAGAATAAAATCAACAGACCATCTTGTGGCTGGATTGAAAATGGGTCTTCTTTAGACCAGGCTAACTATTGAGCCTTTGCCAGCTTGGGCAATTATTTAAACATAACTTGGATGCACCATTTAAGTGCCCATCCATTAAAATACACAATAATCAGAAATTGAAACAATAATGCTGGGACATTAAAACATGCTGATCATCATCAATGCTCAGGCCACTTGTACTGGCCAATTATAAACTTAAATTTTTAATAAGACTAAAGTAAAATAAAAAATAATAATGGATGGGCTTTAAAGAGTATCCTCTTTTGCGCTAACCAGGATGATGACTGATCATCTCTGGATGCCCCAAAGCACTAGGTACACATCACCATTTATCCATGTCTGAATCTAGCTCAGAGAACACGATCTATTACTGTATGTGACCAAGAGATGATGAAAACAATTTTTAACAATTAAATACAAGTTTATTAATAACAAAAAAAATGAAGGTATTTAAAGATAATTTTAAAAATGGTATTTAAGGTCTTATAGGATAAGGCTCTGATTTTGAAAAGTATACAATAATAATCACAACTAAAATTATTACATGGTTTTACAATATTTCTCAATTAGTTTCTATAAATGCATATATATATACACACAGATGGGCATTTTATAACATATGATGAAGACATTTCAATTAAACAAAATAATTATTACATTTGTAATTTACATAATTACTATTCAAAATTTAAATTGTTACATTAATTTATAAAAAGTATAATAAAATATATTCGAATTATTACTATGGTTTACATATATATGCGCACAGATGCACGATTTATAATATATAATGAAAATTCAATAACGTAAATGATTAAAATTTGCATATATGTCCTATTTGACAAGCATTGACATATATGTGCACACAGATTATTTATAAATTTAATTTTGTCAAACAATAAATAACAATAATTTCTACAATTACAAATTCCATTTGCAATATACATAAAATTTACATATTTGTTATAATGATAAAAGTTATTTTCACAATTATTTTTTTTGATGAATATAGCATTTTTTTTTTCTTAAAATAAATCCAATTAAATTTTTGACAGATGATTGTTGATTGATTTAAAATGTCTTTTTTTTTTAATAAACGAAATATACGATCGTTTTATAGAATTAAGAAAATATAAATTTCTAAATGTCTTTCTGCTTGATTCATTAATGCTAATGAAATAGGCAAGGTGAGAGAGGAAAAGTGAATATGTGAGTTGTAGCTCTTCATGCCATGAAAAGTGGACAACCAAGCATGGACTAAGTACACAATGCCCCATGATGTCATGAGAAAATACCTCATTTTTAAGCACTGATAAGTATCTAGACAGATCATCCATAAGAAATAGTATCCAGAAAAAAATATCAGGCACTGAGTCCGCCCTGTTCATCTCTTGTGAGTCTTAAGGGCTTTAGAAGAGGTCTATTTATGAGACCAAGGCCTATTCATGAGGCCTACATATACACTGCTGGACTACCCTGGGAACTCAATATCTAGATCTAGACAGTGCCGAGCATATACTTTGGAGTACCATAAACACATTGCATCGACACAGCCCTGCTCAACTTTACACCCACCATAAACATAAAAAGTACAAATTCACATATCACTTTCAAAATGTAATTTTACTAAAGAAATTATTTAAAATTTCATTATTATATATAACTCTACTCACCACAGCTGTATATATGTTTATCTGGTCTTCTCTGCCTTTAGATAGTCAGCATATATATATAATTATTTATTAAACAAGCTGGTTCTTTTGGTCCATTAGAAAAATATAATTCATGTCTGTTGTCATCATCAAGTAAAAGTATATAATTCAGGTATGGTTGGCTTTTTTCCTTCTGTAGTCAGGTTCACTTATACTTGGATTTTGTAAGCTTCAGGTCAGCAAGCTGTTTTCTAGAACACTTTTAAGGCTATGAATTACAAAGAATCTTGACCCATTTCCTTCATGTAAATTCAAACTCCTGCTAAGGAAAACAGTCTCCTATCTTGCCTTCTTACATCCTCATGGCAGTTCTCTTGATAATTATTCTAGCCATCTTTGCAGCTAGTTTTACTATGGCCATTTTCTGTTACAGTTACCAACTCTTCACAAAATACTTGAGCCAACTTCACAGCTAGCTCTTCTGCTAACTCTTATAAAACTGCAAGCCAAACTGTTCTCTTTAAAATCACTCTTCAGACTGTTCTCTTCAAAAATCATTATCCAGACTGGAGCTAATTTGTTATCAGCCTTTTTATAGAATCATCTAAAGGTGGTAACAGCAGCTTAATTAAAAACAGAGTTTTTATTTTTATCTCACTAATCCCTTTGAAAACATATACATGTTTTTACTTAGGGGATTTCTAATAGATAAAAATTTTGTTTAATTAATTAAAATTTCCAAACTACAATAGGATGTTTTTAAATTTCAAAATCAGAGTAATAATTAATAATAATGCAATATTTATATTTATTCAGACCTTTTTACTTTAAACCCAGAGTTATTTAACCCTTTAATTATTATTATTTTATTTTAGGAAATATAAAAAAAATCTACAAAAATTTATTCTATGTTTATTTCTACTTTTCTTTTATTTTAAATATATATATGCACATACACTATATTAGTATGTGTGCTGTAATCCAACTGGTTACAATATATATATATATATGTACATTGTACCTTTGCTTACTTGCTACCATTGGCTCAACTCTCCAAAGTACTACTTGTAATTTACGATCGACTTATTATAATAATACTTATTTAAACAATACTTTGACTAGCTCAGAATATATTTCTAACATATTATATCTAATAAAATAAAAAGTTAAAATACTGTATCTTATTTAAATAATAAACTAAGAAAATCAAAATTACATAAACTAAATACTAAAGTTCAAATTGGATTCCCAGCTCATTTATTATGATAACAACTTAAATTACATCTAGCTTTTTATTTACTACTAAAAAATATGGTTTGATTGAAATACTAACAAAAAATTATGAAAATCTTGTATGAGACAATCAGCAAGGTACACTGTTGGTTTAACATTGAGGATGTATCCTGAAAGATATACTTTCAATAGCATAATAATATTACCCATATTTAATTTATAAAATACTACTTTGTAATACTCTCATGGGTTATAACACACATAAAATAATCCAAATTAAACAATCTATAAAATGTATTATAAAACAATACATCAATTATTATTCCTTCATAAAAGATAATATTTAAGTTTAACATAACTAAAAATTCTTATTCATTATCACTTAATCTAACTTTTATAATTATTCAACATCTCAGGTTCATCTGTTAATAATAATAATAAAATAATACCATGTAGTTAAATATAAAAAGGGATTTTACATATATTCAACTACTCTACCAAAACAACAACGAATAACTAGAATATTTTCTTGATTCTTAAAATCATACATCTATTTGACTACTACTCTTCAATAAACGTAAATAAAATTATAACATTTTTAGAAAACATCATATATAATATTTTAAATAAATGTTAAAATCATCTTATTATATTTTGCTTTAGAAATCTTTTATTTTTATATGGTGTTTATAGAAAATACATATTCTTAATACAATTGCAATATTAAATATTATAATAATAAATCGTGCTTTCACACTTCCAATGTAAAGCTATATATTTTAATTTAGTTTTCAATTTGTTGTTATAGCTTTAAGTTGGAAGTGTGAAAGCACGATTTATTATTATATTGGACAAACGTAAAGTATAAATATACAGGTTATTACTTAATATTAAATATTTTAAAAATTAGCATTATAATCTTCATAATTAGCAAGAATAAGATCTTCTGTAATAATAATAATTATAATAATATATTTTTGTTAATCATGTGCAGTAATATAATGTTTATAGAAAATACATATTCTTAATACATTGCAATATGAAATATTTTAAAAATTAGCATTATAATCATCATAATTAGCAAGAATAAGATCTTCTGTAATAATAATAATAATTATAATAATATATTTTTGTTAATCATGTGCAGTAATATAATGATAGAAATAATTTTTATAAATCATGTGTGTGGATAGGAGGATTCAAAAACACTCGGACACATCAAACAAAGAAACACTTGAGACAATATGAATTCCAAAAACATTAACAATTTTATTATTTAACAATATGCTAAATTTACAACAATATAAATTTATAAAATTTAAAATATTTACAAAAAAATAGCAAATGAAAATTCATTAGTTTAAAATATTTACATAAGAAAACATGAGGAAAATAAACAAACATTAAATAGCCTTCATTCTGACTATTTGATGTAGAAAATAGAATATACGATACATTATAGTAGTAATACCATTATTTTTTACAAATACGACGATATTCCATTATCATTATCATAATAAAACAATAACAATAAATAAATACAATTTATTTAACTAATAATATGCTTCAAATTTTCGAAAGGAAATTATAATTATAGTAATGCTTATTAAATATAAAATTAAAATTAGCATTTATTCAAAATTTAACATATAATATTATCTTGAAAAAACAATGCATATTGTTTATATATCACTAAAGTATTTATCTTCACCTTTCAGGTATATTTTAAAATTTCAATGTAAATTTAAATACAGAAAAATATGGTTACAGACATAACTTTATTCATCACTTTGCAAAAGTATTTACTTTTACAATTTTTAAAATAATCCTATAACTCTACTCTTACTCTTCTATAAGTTCATTCTTCTTATAGAATATTCAAATTATATTAAGGAATTATATATTGATTATACATGCTATATTTATTCATTTTATAATCTATTGCCATGATAGCATTCAGATGTTACATTTCCTCATTTTCTCACAGTCAAACAAAATATGCATTAAATATTTGAGTTTAATGATCTCTATTATTCATATATCTCTAGAAATACCAAACCATTTCTTTTCTCCACTTTCTATAAGCAATAAACAATTAAATATCATTTATGATAAAAAACTTTCTCTCTTCTTGCATTCACAAATATTGACAACTTTCAACCGTCTAGTTATTATTCTAACCAACTTTTAAACTACCATTTATGTTATAATATCCAGTGATGATTAATAGTGATTACTGTGAGGGATATGAATATAATAACTCAAACAAATATGAAATATTATGGTTGCAGTGCTTAAGGTCACATATTTATCATGTATCATAAATTCTGGTCATGGCTTCTACCTGAGCTCTTATTGAACTATGGAAAAAACACAACTGTCTAAATATGCAAAACTTTGTTACCTATATTAAATTCCTTAATTCATAACAATATAATTCACATATAATATTCTTCCTCAATTTATATGGCACCTAGGATTTCATTTTACAACCAATCTTCCAGACCACTGTCCTCCATCTTCCACATTCTGAATACTTCTCTTGACATTGCAAAGAAATTCTAATTATATTACATAAAATTATCTTCAAACCATATTTCCAAAATAAATATCTAATATTAAAGTCAAGAAGGTTCAAAACATTGTATAAGCATATGATTTCAATCAAATATCCATTGTTATCACATATTCACCCACATGCTATAATACTGGATAATTCAGAGATCAATGTTTACATTTACTGTATCAAACAGATACTGTCTAGAATGATATCTGAGAAACTCATAATTATATTGAAAAAATATGCATACTTAAGCCTTCATAAAAATTACTTAAATACCTTTAGATAACCCACAAGGTATTTTCTACCTTTATATTGCATTCATAAAACAATTAATATACTTTTAATCATAAAAATATGATTCTATCTGATTTTAATACTCAAGCAATATGATAAATGAAATAAAATATACATTAAAATATTATTAAAATGCATAATGATATACCTTTAATCCAAACAATTATTGGAATGAAATATGGTGATCCCCTTCTTTTCATGCTCGTCTGAACATAAAATAAGTTATAGGTATATTTTATTTTTCTCTTTTGGAAAATTAAAATTTCTGATACCCATTATTTTTCTTTCTTTTTTTAAATAAATTATTTCAATCTTAAAACTAAGCATATTTTTAATTAACATGTTTACTGAATATTATTTCTAATATAAAAAATATTAATACTAAAAAATAGAAAAGTAACAGAATTGAAAGTTGTGCAAAGTTCTTGTTTGCTTATATTCTTCCAGCACCATCAATAAAAAGACAAGAGAGCTCACTCCATTGCTATGGACTATAGAAAATTTTAAATAAAACTTCTCACTTCCCTGCCATGCTGAACAAAACTCCATAAAGCTCAAAATTAAATCTTTTAAAATCTCTATGAAATATTGTCCATCCACACTGGATAAACAGGCTATCTAAATCTGTTTCTTAACATTTCCAGGAGAACAGATATTTCAAAAGAAAATATTCATTAATATAATTTTTCATATTAGACAATAATTTTTCCCCGTATGTACATTTTCTTCCATGCTGGCCCAGACTTATGGCACAAATATGACAAAATTACTATTTTTATCAGAAAGCACTTATAAAACATTTAAAGAATAAGGTCATTTATCAGTTAATGATTTTTTTCAGTAACAACTTTCATTCACATTTTTTTAAACATATATCCTTGTATTTAAATGGTAATAATTTATCACAGGGTGTTTCTTAAAAATATTCAAGATTTTTATCTTTTCTAACACACACATATTGATTAAACAATTTCATGCAATGTTGTGCAATCTCTTCATTCAGGTAATGTTTCATAAAACAACATAAAATAATTTTAAAATAATATTAAAATTCATCTTTCTTTAAACAGGAAAATCTCTTAAAAAATATAAAGTTCAAAATACATTTTCTCTTCATCTTGATACACATAATTTTAAAATATATAATGTTCATTCAGGCTATTCTCTTTTAAATAAACTAGTAGTATAACATTTTTACATACGCATTCGCAGATAATATAAAATATATTCACATTTATCAAATTCCTTCATACGTATCTAATTCACTTGCATAATATGACTTTTGTTCTTCCTTTTTTTCTTTTAAAGTATATATAACTTATTAAATAACTTTCAACAAATATCTTCAACAGAATAATAAGATATAAATTTCTCAACAGTTTAAATTTATAAGAATTTATCATAATTGTTAAATATAAATGTTCTTTTGCTTCACACATACTAAACATATTAAATATAAAGTTCATACAAATCCTTAGGTTTTCCTTGATTATATGGTTGAAATTCTCATGGCTTCTTCTAGGCATTAGCAATGATTGATGACCATGATTTCATTAAGCTTTGGTGTGAAAATTTTACTGACAGGGAATTAATTTGTTACCCAGACATAAGATACATTAAAATAATTATATTAAAACTATACTTTTAACTTTAATAAAAAAAATATTTATAAAAAATTAAAAATGTAAAATGAATTAAAGACAAGACCAGATTAGATGAACAAAACAAGACATGTTTAGATAAAATTAGATTGTCTAGACTGATTGAACACCTATATTTATACCTATCTTATCCAGTGCTTTCATTGGTTGATCCAAATTCTTCTTAAATATTAATTTATATATAAATTAAATTTCTGTCTACAAAATGATTTTCTAAAATAATAGACTAATTATTTTTATATTATATAAAATTTATTTAATACTTTATAATATGCCATATCTTTATTTAAATTTTAAAATATTTTCAATAACCATTATTTTAGCAGCACAATAAAGTATTAATAGCTAGCTACTTTTAAAATAAAATTTACATAATCTGACAAATTATTAATTTGCTTTTTACAAACGAAACTAAAACAAATATATTAAAAGGCGAATATATTTTTACTGCTGATTTTGTAATTGACCAATCAAAAGTTTAGAGTTTTAACTCACTCGACCAACTGAAATTTTTGATGGCACAAAGGTTAAATTAAACAAGATTTATTGAATCTAAGTAATTTAATTTTTATTTATTCAATCTTTACAAAACAAAACACTTAAAATACTTAGGGACTTTTCCCCCCATATTTTTCTTCTAATTGTTTGCATTGATTTGCTTGATATGGACCTATATTCTATTTGCAAATTATTATCAATCTCAGTGTATTCTTCTTCAAATATATTACCCAGAGTTATTTATAAGCAGATTCATAACAAAGTATTTTTAATAAACTTAAAAATACAATTTTTCTTTTCATTTATTAAAAATGACTTATTACGAGTCTCCTTACAAATAGTTCTGGGTAACGTACTTGAACAAGAATGTTCTGAGATAGATTATATTTCTACTTATCACATATTTAAGCAGTGGTAAAAAGTTGTTTACATGCTGTTGAAAATAATAATTATGCATATTATTATCATTAACTTGAAATTAGTAATAACTAACTCTATTTACTCTACTGCTAGAACCATCTGTTGTAAGCTTGGGTAATTGATAAAGACTGGTAGATGATGCTATTTATATCCATGTTCCCAGATTAGTTTTTAGCTATTGATCATTTAAATAAGACACAGGATTTGCCATCTGCGACTTTATTGTTTTTTTTTATATAACCAAGAAAATAATCTGAACCAATTTCCATTGCATAATTATATAGAATATGAATATACCACTACAACTTACACAGTAAATATGTAATATCTCAGTAGATGGCTCTGAAGAAGGGTAAACAGATCCAAATATTATATCAGTTGCAGACATTAAAGATAACACACACAGAGAGAGAGAGAGAGTCATGTGATATTTTTCATTGGTATACAACAGTTAAATTTTTTTTACAATTAACATAAAATCAATATCATTAAAATATATAGCTATTGGTGCAGTATTAGATTTATATATATATATAGGCAAGTTTGTTAAGTTTAAAACCTGAATTGCAAGCTATTTGCTTGCATAGTAATAAAAAAAAAAACGTAAAAGTTGCCAAAATGTGAATATTGCACCTTTGGCTTAAAATACAGGACTTGGGAGTAGAAAAATAGATATTAATTACTGTTCTTAATTATAGACATTAAATTAAGAAAAAACCTGGGTGTGGTTTGTTTGATGTATTTTATGTAAATTTTTAGTTCTTTTATTTTTTTGTATAGTGGTGTCACCTATATTTCTATTTTTTATTGATTATATTAACAAACAACATTTTTTTTTGTTAGTTTTCAATATATATATATATTATAACTCCAAAAATTGAAATATACAAATGCTCATTCAAGACAATCATTCGATACCTTATAAAAAAAATCGTAAGTCAAGATGTTGGCAAGCCAACATTATAATTCAAAAATGAACAATCGAGATCCTCCACATCATGCCTGAAAGTAATAACAATAATAAACTATGGGCTATTGGCTGAGCTCAGAGGGGTTACCAAATAGTAAAAGCTGCAATACAAAGAGCCATATAATAGCAATAAATAAACATTATTAATATAATATTTAACATTTAATAAATTTTAAGAGGAGAACTACCATACTTACTCTTACGAATTATAGGGATGCTCTTAATATTGAAAGCATACATCATAGAGTGATTAGGTTATATTAAATTCTTTTCCACATCATCTCTCCTCATTACAACACAGCTAATAACCATAATCAGCATCTCATTGTTATGATCAGATCCACATTTCAAATCTTTTGATAAAGAATAATAGGTTTCTTATATTTTGTGCCACATTGTTTATCAAAATGATTTCTTTTGCAAAACAATTTTTTTAGTGTTCAATTGTTTTATATTGAAATATCAGGTTTCTTTAATTAAATATTTATAATATTAAAAATTTACTATTTTCTTTCTGTTGAGGATTATTAGGCAATGAATGGAATCCCAGTAGAAATATGAGGAGACATACTTTTACCCATAAGATAATGTCTATCTAACTGAATAAGAAAATACTTTCATTAAAATAAAATACATGAAAAACTCTTAATTAAGAATAATAAAAAATACCAGGATTTCACTCAAACATAATGAGTGAATAATAGATTTTATGGCCATTCAGAATATCCTACTAATAACTCCTATTAAATCTTTCTTTATAAATTTAAGATAAATAATTTAAGTATTTAAGTTTATGATATATAGTCAACTGTGTTCTTCTGGATAAATTAAACAATAATTTTATTACTAAAGCAGTTTTTTTTTAATAAATACAATTGGTAATATATAAAGAACCTGCTACTAGCTCTTAACAAGCTTTTTTTTTTATGATAAATGCTACAAGAGAAAATACATGAAGCTTTTATCTATGATGGTCCCCATCCCCAGACCGGTTTCGAGCTATGGCTCTCATCAGTGAGGAGCTAGGACATAAGATTCAAAATATTAAGTCAAGCCAAGCATTTATCTAATTCTTAAATATTAAGAAAAAGATCCAAATCTTCAGACACCTATATGTCTTCAAATTCAGCTCTTTAACCAAAGAAACTATATGAGCCTGAACTAAATTCAGAGATCCCATATATTAGTAGGCTTAGCAATTAATATAGCCAAAGCCCTAATAGAAAAATTATAAAAGTAAAAATCAATCATATATCACATGACCTGTATAGCTTGTATTACCAATATGTAATATATAAAGAACCTGCTACTAGCTCTTAACAAGCTTATTTTGCTATTAGGGCTTTGGCTATATTAATTGCTAAGCCTACTATTATATGAGATCTGAATTTATTTCAGGCTCATATAGTTTCTTTGGTTAAAGAGCTGAATTTAAAGACATATAGGTGTCTGAAGATTTGGATCTTTTTCTTAATATTTAAGAATTAGATAAATGCTTGGCTTGAGTTAATATTTTGAATCTTATGTCCTAGATCCTCACTGATGATAGCCATAGCTCGAAACCAGTCTGGGGATGGGGACCATCATAGATAAAAGCTTCATGTATTTTCTCTTGTAGCATTTATCATAAAAAAAAAGCTTGTTAAGAGCTAGTAGCAGGTTCTTTATATATTACATATTGGTAACATAAGCTATACAGGTCATGTGATATATGACTGATTTTTACTTTTATAAATACAATTGGTTAAAGTGATCATTTAAATTTTAGAAAATGAATAATCTACCTATTAGGTGCTTTCTTAACATCTACAGACCAATTTGAACAAAGTTTTTATAATATTCAATTTTATGTTCATTTGTATTTTTAATGACCAATATATAAGATAACGGTATAATAGATTTCATAAGGTTAAGATTTTAAGCCAATAAACATCACATGACCACTTTTTATGCTTGTGTATAACTGTTTTAAAATAGACAAAACTCACTATATGTATTGCCACACATAGCAAGCTAGAGTAATCAATGGATGCCAGAAGCCTTGTGCATAAAATCCCCATCTAGTGCATACTCATCCAATATCCCCAGACTAATTTCTGGCTTGTGGCATTCATCAGCGGAGGAGCCTTGGATCTGAGAGCACTGCAACTAGATCTTAGGATCTAATGTAACCCCCCAGCAGCCACCTTTTATCTCCACTTAACTACAAAACTATGAGTCTTAAACTGAAAACACTTTAATGTTTTTAATCCAAACCTGCTAGCTTATATTGTCATATGGGTCTGAACTCACCCATACATTTTGGTGTCTTTGGTTCTTTAATAACCATAGCCACCACTATCCTATTAGGCAGGATTGGTTTTAAGCCAATGAACATCACATGACCACTACTTCCTTTGCTTGTGTATAACTGTTTTAAAACAGGCAAAAGGCTCCTCACTGACGAAGGCCACAAGCCAGAAACTAGTCTGGGGATATTGGATGAGTAGGCACTAGATGGAGATTTTATGCACAAGCCTTCTGGCATCCACTGATTACTCTAACTTGCTGTGTGTGGCAATATGTATAGTGAGTTTTGCCTGTTTTAAAATGTTAAGATTTCTGAATAATATGTGTTAATGCTGATATTAAGATATACTTAACAATAAAAAACAATAAAAACAACATTTATTTTGACAATAAAAACAATTAAATAAATAACAATCTTGCAAATCTACCATATTTCAAAATGCATTATTTAGACACTATGCTATGCAACTCACTGCAGAGGAGAAATACTTTTTCAAGTTTACAGATAAGAATGAAATAAAATTTACAGATTAACTAATAATTGACTATTATTAGCTTCATCTGATTAATGAAAGCTTTTTTTAATATTAGCATTATCACAAGAAGTTCTACATTTTTTACTCTACAGTTATTCCATGATGTTGTCCCAAAAATGAATATATTTAAACAGTTAGCCCATTTTACCAATCCAGTAATGAAATAAATTCTAAAACTGGTGTATATCACTTATTGATGCCCATGAATACAATTTTTAATTTCTAAAATAAATATTTGTTATATTCTTTAATGCTAGCAAAGCACAGCAAAAAGCAGACCTACACATCAAAATCATCCATAGCCTATACTCAGAGTATTCAAGAATGCAACAGAAGAAAAGCTGACATTCCTCAGAACAAACAACAATATCAATTGCCAAAAATAATATCATGGGAGTACATCAGTCATGGCTTCATGCAAAATATATAGGATACAATATATCCACAAGAGAAAGATAAATAATGTAATGAACATAAATGATGGCATGAACTCAAAAGGGAGCACCTACATTTTCAGTGCAAAAATTACGCTATGACCTTTTCTCTGAACATATAGAAAATGAAAATAAACCATCAAAATACACAAGAAACAATAATAGCTGCCTTAAATAAAGCATTTATACTTAGATATGAGACATGAAAAATATAACTCACAGAAGATATAAAAAATAATGAGAGAGATAATGCCTCAATATCTTTCCAAACATATGATAATGATATAAATATCTACAAGAGAGAGACACAGTCATGATCTCTTGGAAAAATATAAGCTAACAAAATAAATATTTACAAAAAGAGCAAAACTACCATCTCTTGGAAAATATACTAGCAAGATAACCATGTACAATAGATATCTATAAGAACCATCTCTTGAAAATATAATGGCAAGATAAGCATGTACAATAAAGCAAGAGAGTGTCTAACATGACAATCTCCTAAATAAATATAATAATAAACTGATATGTAAAACTGACAATAAATTATTTGCCAAAACTGACCTAATAAAAACATTGCCTGAAATAAGAAATAAGAATATCCATCATCTTCACTTGTTCACACAAACATATACATTGAAACAAATAAATAAATTGCTCATGATAGGGGACAAATAACACTTTAAACTATATAGCATTATAAAAGTGTAAATATTCTGTGAACTTCTGGATATTACAGGTTATAAATAATTCTTACAATTATATCAGACAAAATTCATAGGATAAATAGAATAAAAGAAAATATATAATAAATTATAATAGCATAATAATGAAATTTAAATTTATATCCAGTTTATCAAAATACATAATTAAAGATCCTTTAGCCTGGATGTTCTATAATTAAGCAAGATACAATCCCTGTAATTGTCATTCTGCAAACACCAATTTTTTTTCCTTTTTATTGAATACATAGCAAATTTAAATTATATATACAACATTTGAAATATTTCCTATAAGCAAGAGTTTCTTAATAATCCAAGTACACAATACATTAATGACCATTCAATTTTTGTGAAGAGTATTTAAATAAAGCACTGGAAATCTTTTGTACAATATTATACTATTTTTCATTTAATGTACAAGAGCATATGTTCTGCAGACAGAATACAGGTTTCATTGTAGAAAAGATTTACATGAAACAAGTTAGCTAATGATAAACTTCAATAAAATTCGTAATTTAGGAGCCTTTATGTTTTATTCATATAGGATTACATTCAAAGATCAGCCTTTCAAGCTAATTGTGCATGCGTCTTTTGCGAGTGTTAAATAATAAATGAATACTTCACTCTACAATACAAGATATAGTATTTATGCATAAATAAAAGGAATCCTCATTCCAATTATCCACTAAGGATGATTAAAGAATAATAGTAACTTCAAATAAATATTCTATTAATATTTGAGAATATAGTCAGGTAATAAATAATTTTCAAATAAAAAAAGTAAGTCAATAATTTTAATTTTATGAACTTAGGAAACATTTTCCTGTCTGTAGTCTACAATAAATATAAGACAAAATTTTGCAAGTGAATATTTTCTATCCTGCTACTAAAATAACACTAAATAAATAAATATTTGAAAATTCAAGCAAGCAATCTATTAAATTCCAGTATCACTAAACAGTTTCTTCTATCCAGAATTTAAAATAGTTTGTTCATTAAAAGATGAACTATTCCTAAGAAAACCATTATTTTAGAGATATGACAATATTAAAATAAAGATACTTTTAAATATATTGAAGAATATTTAAAATATTTGAAAGTCTTTTTAATAAACTTCTTATTCTTAGCATCTTATATGGCTAATAGAAAAATATTTTTATACTATTAAAAACTGCTTTAAAATACCAACCTCAGCATAAAGTCTTCAGAAGTTTTAATGATTGTGTAACATTGTCACACTCTTATTTCCACACACTTAAGATTTGCCCATACATAAACATTTGGGTTGAAAGAATGGGTGGATTCACTCCATTCTTTCTAAAATACTATATCTCATGTCTGGAAAAATTGAGTATTCATTTATAATTTATCTTTAAAGCGCATGTGCATTGGCTTAATCACTAATATTACTATTACATAAAAAACATAGTGCTATATAAAATAATATCTCATAATATTCCAGTATATAAAATACTAAATAGGTAATATTGTCGACTATAATGAGAAAATGAGAATCAATAAAAGTTCTTACATAATAATGGTGAGTCACAGAGAATTTTCACAAAGTGTACTTTTTATATAGAAATAACACAACAATTGTTAAATAGTTAGATAAAATTTCCATTATGTTTTTGACTATGTAGATTTTAAACTTCTTTAAATAATTTCACCATAGAATATTAGTGGCTGAAGAAAATTAATTAGCACTACATGTTTAATTTTAAGCAAAAATAAAAATTTGTTATGAGCAATTTAACTGAATAAAAATTAATTATTAACCAAGTAAATTTTACTAGTAAAAATTACCCAAGTTGAATAAAAAGTATTAAAGTAAGAATTAATAAGTAAATAAAGAATATGTGTGCAAGTCTTTATTTATATTACTGATCATATGACTGCTTTTGTTGGATGAAATTGACATTTAAATGCACCCCTTCCTTGACCTTAATTTATTAAAGCTTAAAGATCAACCTGCATCCTGGGAGACATAGCTAAAAATAAACTCCTTTACATAACTGTCTAGACTTTAATTAAAATGTTACATTTTAAGACAATTATTTATGAAACTAAAAATTATTACAGTGTAAATAATATAATAAATTACATTATTTTAAACAGAACATTACTTTACATTAGTCTTTTTAAACACTCTTATATAATATATAATAATAATGAATTTTCACCAACCAAGAAAACAAGCTGGATTTAAAAGTGGTTTTAGTATATAGTAGATCATATACAGGTATTGAAAGAAGTTATAGAAAGGACAAATGAATATGAGTTGCCATTATGGTTTGGATTTGTAGATTATGAAAAGGCATTTGCTTCTATAACATTTCTTCAGTGATTAAAGCATTGGATCATCAAGGTATAGATCCAGGATATTGTCATATTTTAAAGAATATTTATAAAAATGTAACAGCAACAATTAGATTACATAATGATACTAGGAAAGTCAATATTGAGAAGGGTGTAAGATAGGGTGACTCCATATCTCCAAAATTTTTTACAGCAATGCTGCAAGAAGTATTTTGTGGATTAAAATGGAAAGCTAAAGGAGTGAAAGTAAATGGAGATTGTTTAAGTCATTTAGATTTTGCAGATGATGTAGTTGTTTTTGCAAATAATGCTTTAGAGCTGCAGGAAATATTGCAAGAGTTATCAGATAAAAGTAGGACTAAAGATAAATGTTAAAAAAACTAAAGTAATGTTCAATGGATTTTCTCAAAATATAAAAATAAAGATTTTTATTATGATGAATTAGAAAAAGTTACCAGCTACAAATATCTTTGTCAGATTATTAATACATATGGAAACATAATGGATTAAATTAATCATAGAATTAAACTTGATTGGGGTCCTTTTGGTAGAAATAACTTGATACTAAAAGAAAATATGCCTATGTGTTTGAAAAGAAAGTTTTTTTAATAAATGTGTTTTACCAGCTTTTACTTATGAATCTGAGACTTGAAAACTTAATAGAAGAGCAATACAGAGACTTCAGACTATTCAAAGATGTATGGAGAGATGCATGTTAGGAGTAACAAGAAGAGATCAAAAACGCAATATATGGGTAAGAGAACAAACATGTGTTACTGACTTTATTGAAAAAGTTAAAAGACTGAAGTGGAGTTGGGCTGGACATATTGCTAGAAGAGATAATAGATGGACAATTGAAATCTTAAACTGGATTCCAAGAGATTGTAAAAGACCCTGAAAGAGGCCACATGCAAATGGATGGATGAAATAAGAAAGTATGCAGAAGTGATGTGGAAAAGAGAAGCTAAAGATCGGAGAAGATGGTTTGAACTTGGAGAGACCTTCAATCTGCAGTCGATTGATAATGGTTGATGATGATGAATGGTGAAGTTTCTCAGAATTTTTTTTTAAAATAAGACTTTTTAAAATAAATATTTAAGAATAGCTTTTAATATTGCAACAGGAAGCTAAAATTAAAATTTATTATCCAAGTACATTTACATATGTTTACTAATGCTTTCTTTTATTTAAATAAATAACTTTTAATAATACTAAATTAACCCTTTATCTTTTTTAATTAACTATCTTAAAACTAATTTAACTGAATTAATCTCTATTATACTTAGCATTAACAAAATATATTTTTATTAGCAAATGACTTAAATAAAAATACCTCTTATAAATAAGTAAATTAAATACTAACAATAAGCATTAAAGATTTAAATTTAGTTATTAAAATTTAACTTTAACATTGACTTTTAACATACTAGTATCTCTATTAAAATAATTTTAATTCTTAATACATTATAACTTTAATTCGCTATTATTCATTATTTACACTAAAAAATATCCCTAATTTAAGCAATTTGAAGTCATTTACAACTACAAATGGGGTTTAAAGCACTAAAGTAAAAATATTAATATGACTTTAAAAACAAAAAGTTCTTAAAAATAACGTAGAGAATGAATTAACACTTAAGTATCAAGCCTAGATAAATTGGCTAGTTATAAAAATTAACTTATTGAATTATATATAAGGGACTTGAATTCAAGCTTTCAACTATCCACAGCTATCCAGTCTATCTTATGCAACTGATACACAGTACCACACACACATTAAGTTTAGTATAGACAATATACAGGTATTTAAATCTTATATATTGTAAAAGGAACCAGATTTGAACCCTGTTACAAGGGCCGACTATTTATCATGAAACTTTTATTTAAATCCCGCACATGTGTATACGCATGGTCAATGTATAACCAACATATATACAGAAATATAGATATTTTCTTTTTCAATTATATATATGATGAAAAGATTAAAAAATTATAATAATAATAATTTATGTTAATAATATATAAATATCTAATTTGGAAATCTACTAAAGTCGAACATTTTTTTTTTGTTATCACTGTACTTAAATTTGGAATTGGGAGATAAAGACGCTTTCTGTATATATATATATATTGTTTTGTTTATTCATCTTTCCATTGTTATATCTCCAAATTCTTGGAAAATCTACATTTACAGTAAAAGATTTTTTTCCGCGTTTGATCAAATTTTGTAATCGGACCAAAGAAAGCGGATGTAAATGTACAAAAATTGTTTCTGATCAAAGCAGATAAACAGAAATAATTTTATTTTAAAACAATCTGATAAATAGTAGGAATATCAATTAAAATTTATCAGATTGAAAATCGACTGTCTTGGAGGCCTTAAAGGAATCGAGCAGGGCAAATTTTCTAATGTCCACTCCATACTTTCTTGTCTTTGCAGCTATTATTACTATGTGATTATTCATTTGGTATACGAACATGGATGGGCTGCTCACCAACAAGCATTAGTCAGCGTGGTGAGTTTATTGGCTTTTTACCTCTGAGTTTAAGATAAAAAAACACCATGGTCTTTCTTCTCAGTTGCCTGATAAGGTAGAATGAATGTTTGTGTAAATGATAAATATTTTTCCAATAGTTATATACAATTATAACAGACAAAAATAAAGCATGGCCTTTATTCCCAACAGGCTGTAAAGTCACCAGCCTAGCTAGCAGTTGGTGGCTGAAGGTGGAAGGTGCTAAGAATCCCCTGATTGTGGACCCAGGCTGCCATTTGACAATGACTTTTTTTAGGTATTTACAACTGTAGATCACTTTCAAGTGAAGGAAGATTGCAAGAATTAGAAAAAGAATGGTCTATTATGTAGGACATTATTGGACTTTGTGAAGTTAGAAGTAAAGGTGAAGAGGAAATTGATTTAAAAAGTGGACATGTACTCTATTATAAAGGCACAAATATTGGAAATACAAGTGAAGTAGGATTCATTATAAATAAAAAGTGGAAGAACAACAGTGTAGAGATTGATGGTGTATCGGACAGAGTGTCAAGATTAGTTATACAACTTAATACCAGATATCAAATGCATATAATTCCAGTTTATGCCCCAACAAGTTCTCATAGGAATGAAGTAGTAGAAGATTTTTATATGGATCCAAAAGGATTTTGATCAGAGTAAACAACATTTTAAAATTGTTATGGGAGACTTTAATGCTAGAATTGGTAAACAAATGAAAGATGAAAATGCTATAGGTAATTTTGGTTATAGAAATGAGAGAGGACATAGATTTAGTGTTTTTCTGAAGGTTTGTGATGATGGTGTTCTAGCTGTATTTTTATATTGGACTATTTCCACCATTTAATATGTGTGTTGAATGTGTTTAAAAAAGTTTAATTTTATTTAAATATTCCAAATGCATCCAACTGTTAGTAATATCACAGCAAACAGGTTAGTATATGCACCAACTGTTAATAATATCACAACAAACAACTGTTAGTAACATCACAGCAAACAGGTTAGTATACACACAATGTTTCAAGAGGTATTTTTCTCCCCTCTTCTTCAGGTGTTGCTGGCCTGACCAGTGACAGTACTAGCATGGGATTCGAACCTGGGTCCTAGATTCTTGATTATTGAATTTTAAGGTAACGCTCTAGCCAACTGAGCCATCCTGCCAAAGGCAACAGTATGTAGTAATTTCATATACTTATCTATGAGGTTTCTCCTGATATCTCCACTTTTTCCTCAGAGCAAAGTTGATTAGTGATTTCCATACATTATGTATAGTCACAATAGGTTGGCTTATGGGATTTTTTGCCATTGTCATGGGAGCTCCTGTTTGCTGTGATATTATTAACAGTTAGTGCATATACTAACCTGTTTGCTGTGATATTATTAACAGTTGTTTGCTGTAATATTACTAACAGTTGAATGCATTAGGAATATTTAAATAAAATTAAACTTTTCTAAAGACATTCAATGCACATATTAGATAATGGAAATAGTCCAATATAAAAATACAGATAGACTTGTGGAGTTTGCAGAAAAAGAAAAACTTTATATTATGAATTCTTTTTTTGAGAAAAATGTTAAAAGGAAATGGACATGGAAGCATCCAAATCAAGGTACTGCAGAGTTTGATTATATTTTGATTAACAGGAAATATATATTTCAAAATTGTAATGTTCTTAATAAATTTAACACAGGAAGTGATCATTGATTAGTAAGATGTAAGATATGTATTAATGCAAAACTAGACAGATAAAAATTATTAAGAAAAACAATATTTACAGTTGATATTCCTAATCTTCAAAAACATTCTAATGAATTTAAATTAGAACTTACAAATCAGTTTCAAGTATTAGTAGATTTTGAACATGATTCAGATTTGAATGAAATTAATATGAAAATAACTGATACACTTTTAAAAACTGAAACAAAAAAAGCTGGTAGAAGGAAGCAGCAATTGACCAATAAAATTTCTTCTGAGACTAGAGAATTTATGAAGAAAAGAAGAAATATGAAGATATACCAAAATGATGCATTAAAAAGGATTGAATATCTCGAATTTTGTAAAATAGTTCAGAAAAGAGTTGAAAATGATATAAGAAAGTATAACTGTGATCTAGCAAGGAAAGCTGTGAAAGAGAATAAAAGTCTCAAGAGTGTAAAACAATATTTTGGTATTGGTAGGAAATTTTATATCTGCAATAAGAAAAAAAGATGGAATTATACTAAAAAACTGAGATGACATCATGAAATAGGTAGAAGACTTCTATCAAGAATTGTATAGTAATAAAGAACAAGTACCTCCTATATCTATTACATCTTCCAAATTGCCCAGAATTTTAAATGAAGAAGTGAGACATGCAATTACATGTATGAAGAAAGGAAAGTCTCCAGGCAATGATGGAATTATAATTGATGTATTAAAAGAAGCAGGTGAAGAAATAAAGACTTTTTTTTAGCAAAGTTATATACCAAATGTCTAAATGATAAAGATGTATCAGATGATTGGAAGAATGCAGTATTAATATTAATATTTAAAAAAGGTAATAAAGATATTAAAAATTACAGACTTATCAGCCTTTTAACAGTTTTATACAAAATTTTTACCAAGATAATTACATCTCGTCTACAGAGAACATTGGATTTCCACCAACCAAAAGAACAAGCTGGATTTAAAAGTGGTTTTAGTACAGTATATTATATCCAGGTATTGAGAGAAGTTATAGAAAGAACAAATGAATATGAGTTGCCATTATGCTTTGGATTTGTGGATTATGAAAAGGCATTTGACTCTATAAACATTTCTTCAACAATTAAAGCATTGGATCAACAATATAAAGAATATTTATAAAAATGCAACAGCAACCATTAGATTACATAATGATACTGGGAAAATCAACATTGAGAAGGGTGTAAGACAGGGTGACTCCATATCTCCAAAACTTTTTACAGCTGCATTTTGTGGATTAAAATGGGAAGCTAAAGAAGTGAAAGTGAATGGAGATTATTTAAGTCATTTAGATTTTGCAGATGATGTAGTTTTTGCAAATAATGCTTTAGAGTTGCAGGAAATGTTGCAGAAGTTATCAGATGAAAGTAGGACTACAGATAAATGTTAAAAAGACTAAAGTAATGTTTAATGGATTTTCTCAAAATATGAAAATAAAGATTGATTATGATGAGTTAGAAGACGTTAACAGTTACAAATACCTTGGTCAGATTATTAATACAGATGGAAACATAATGGATGAAATTAATCATAGAATTAAACTTGGTTGGAGTGCTTTTGGTAGAAATAACTTGATAATAAAAGGAAATATGCCTATGTGTTTGAAAAAGAAGGTTTTTAATAAATGTGTTTTATCAGTTCTTACTTATGGATCTGAGACTTGGACACTTAATAGAAGAGCAATTCTGAGACTTCAGACCACTCAAAGAAGTATGGAGAGATGCATGTTGTGAGTAACAAGAATCGAAAATGCAATGTATGGGTAAGAGAATAAACAGGTGTTACTGACCTCATTGAAAAAATTAAAAGACTGGAGTTGGGATGGACATATTGCTAGAAGAGATGATAATAGATGGACAATTGAAATCTTAAACTGGATTCCAAGAGATTGTAAAAGACCCAGAAAGAGACCACATGTGGGAATAATGGATGAAGTAAGAAAGTGTGCAAGGATGATGTGGAGAAGAGAAACTAAAGATCAGAGAAGATGGATTGAACTTGAAGAGACCTTCACCTGCAGTGGATTGATAATGGTTGATGATGATGATCTGGGTAGGTGAGGGGATATAAAAAATAACAGAGGAAGAAAATGGTTTTTTAGTAAGCTGCAAAAAGGACAAATAAGTAAAATAAGTGATATGAGTAGAGTGGGGTAAAGCTAAAGCATGTTGGACTCCTACCTAGTGCCCCATAAATCATCGATTATACTGCCGCCTGCCTATCACCATCAAATATTGCGTTAAAGACTTTTGCTGACAAATATAGGAAATCATAAATGCGACTCTCAACTGAAGATTGGATACCCAGAAAAAAACAAAAACAAAGAATGAACTGTTTATAATAATGAATGTGGCTGGTCTCCTAAATGCAAGCTTACCAATATGTAGTAATCTTACCCATTCCTGGGAACAAAAGTATTATTTTGCTTATATATAATTTTAAATGTTTTATATCTGTCAAATTTGTTTTAAATGTAATAGAGAATTTAAGTATAACTAGTATGTTAATCATTCTATTTAAATTGTTCGAGCGTACTGTATCAATATTAAATGTTAGGGAATCGATAACTAAAAGAGTTTTTTGGTGTACGTCTTCTCATAATATATACGTAATTATTTTTTATAGTTATAATCATTTACTTATTTGTATTATGCTTCTGTGTGGATTTCGGCCAAATTTATACAACTAAGCAGATGGAGGGTTTACAAAATAAATAATTCGTTTAGATTAGGTTGAGGAAATAGTGAATTCTAATAAATTTAGAACCTATTTACAGAAATGTACGGGAATGAGATTTTATATGTAGCCTAAAATTTACTCAAATGAAATTGTCATATATTTTTACTCATGAACCCTCTGTTACCAAAGTGCCATCACCCTCACCCCTTGGCATACTGAACTAAAATGAGTTGGACAAATATCTCAAATAAATATAAGAGAAATTAATGTGTAAAGATTACCGGTGTAATTGTTATTGTATTCAATAGATTGGCACTTGAGATCGATAAATCGGTTCTCATAAATACACCGGAGACAATTAAATATATCTGTCTTAAGAGAGTTATTTTATCGAAGAAAATATAGCGAGTAGTTAATTATTCGCAGTTATCTGAGACATTGCTAGTAAGCCTATTTGTTTCGATAATATTAGTTAATATTTAATTATCTTTCTAATCATATTAGTTAATACAATTCAGAGCAGATCCATTATCTGTATTGTATCTCCCATTAAATTATTTTTTTTATAAGTGATCAATAAAATGAATATTAAATTTATATCACTAAATGGTGTGAACCAACAATTTTGTTACACGCAGGCTTGATGGCGACTATATGTCCATCACTAGTTAGGTTAAAGGGAAAGAATAAATATTTATACGTTAAAATAAGAGTAGGCCCATGACAATATATATATATAACCATTAGACAATCCCAATTTAGATAACAATCAATAATTTCAAACTGTTGCTAAGGCAACCTTCTTTTTAACAATAAAGGTGGAATATATATATATTAAGTTCAACAAAAAGAGAAAAATGTTTGGACAAATGAATTGATGTAGAACTGTATGAACTTGTGTATTTTACTTCTAATACCAAATGTTGTTCAACATTTTATATAACAGAATAAAATATGAGATATAAAATGCCACATTGGTCATCATTTATAATATCATCATGAAAATTTTATTATTTTATTAATATAAAGATCCTGAACTCAGTCCTCAATTAATGATTAAAATGATGGTAATAATGATGATCAACATATATGCTCATTTTTATAAAGATCATATGAAAAAATTAAAAAAAAAACCCATAGGTTATATTTCTTAATCAGCACCAATTTACAGCTATCTATGTGAGGGTCAGACTAAGTGTGAATTGTATCATTAATATAACTTTATTTTTAATCAGGATATGCAAATAGATTTATGGAGCACCGTTTTTCTTTATGGAAGATTACATAATATACTGATACATTACCAAGCTTAGAGCATAAGCATACTAAGGAATATATCAAGTTATTTAATTATACAATGAAAATAAAGCAAAAATTAAATAATAATAGAATCAAACGATTTATTAAAATGGTTTAATTAATTAAAAACTGATCATAAATTATATGCACCCAGATACATAATAATAATCCTAAAGTGGTGCATCAGAAAAATATCTCCACACACTTTTCAACTAAAGATAAATAAAAACGCAATATCTAGCCTTCATTAATCAATTCAACTTGATATATTTTGCTACCAAATGAACTTTACTATAATATATATACTTTTCCAATAAATCAAATCAATTTGTAGTAAAAAATAATAATTTCAGGTTCAAATAGGTTTACAGTGTTACATATACACACACATGCAAATATTTTCAATGCAATAATATCACTTAGTGTAAGTTCTAATAGTCAATAGATGCTAGAAGGTTTTCCTATCCATAATACCCATCCAATGTCCTTAGACTGGTTTCTAACTTATAGCTTTCATCAGTGAGGAGCCTTAGATGTGGAAGAAATGTAACTGCATTATTGGATCTAATGCCTTATTGTGTCGGAAATATTTTTGCTGCTGCTTTAACACCTTGTGGAGGCAAAACTTTTCATATGGTAATGCCACTCAGTGCAAATCAGACTAATTAATGGATGCAAGAAGGTTTGGGCATAAATTCCCTATCTAGTGCCTATTCATCCAATATCCCCAGACTAGTTTTTAGCTTGTGGCTTTCATCAGTGAGGAGCCTTGGATATGAAAGCACTGCACTTAGACTTTAGGATCTAATGCAATCCTCTAGTAATCACCATTTATCTTTTTAGTTAATTATAAAGCTGTACATCCAAAATTGAAAACAATGTTTTCGATTCAAGTTCATTTGCCTGTATAGTCAGATAAATTTAACTATATAGATAGGGATTTTATGCACAAACCTTCTTGCATCCATTAATTACTCTGACTTGCCCTGAGTGGCAGTATTGTATGGAGAGTTTTGCCTTTGTTTTAACAGCTTATGTAAGCATAAAAATGGTGATCAGGGGAGCTTGTGGATGCATAAAAAATAGTAATCATGTGATGTTTTAGTGGTTTAAAGAATATTTCTGAAGATTTAATATTTACTATAGAATTTCTCCAGCATAGCACTCCTTTAACATTCTTTTTCATCACTTTCAGCTTTGATTCATTAATCCATTTAGTATTAATCTTGAATTTAGGATCTTTAAATCTTTCACACTGTATATTGTTTCACTTTAGTAAGCTAGGACAACTTTTGAGCAACAGAAAAAAATTCTATCAGATTATGAGAGCAAGGAAATGAACTGGCTTTTACATCATTATACTTCAGGATAATAATTTGAGGCATGGTATGACATTCACTGTTGAGGAATTATATTTTGAGAGACCAAATAGTACCTTCTGTGTTCAAACAACATATACTAATGAAAGCTTTCCTCATAAAAATGTTTTTCATTATGATTAATATTTTTTATATCATGTAGTTATTACCAAACTATGATGACATTATCCTTATACTCATGCTTTTTCTTCAACTCAGGTTTTGTGCTGAATAATGATTATACTCAGACAATGAAGGTGAATGAAGGTTAATAAGTTTATCAATATAAATAGTTGTATTAGTTTTAATATTTTAACCTGGCTGCAAGTCCTTGCTCTTACTTATGAAAAGCTGTTTTCTTTAGTGATAATTATCAGTTGTTCTGATTTATTAGAACTATTCCTTTAATTACAAAACCTTAATTAAACACAAATAACATGTTTTTTTTTTTAATTAGTGTGTATTTTTTCTATTTAATAAAATATACAATGAATTTTTCATAATATAAAGTCTTTCTGATTCTTAAGAAAAATACATGCTGATATTTAGGAATTTATACATTTTATAAATTTTCATTTAATTTTTTTAAATAGAGATTTTTTTTTCTATTCTATCCACAAATATAAAAATTTTACATATAAAATACCTACAAGATAACTAATTAAGAAGTACGTCAGTATAGGATCTTCTAGGATTTTATATAATAACTATGCACATTAAATATTGTAGCTTTTATTTATAATGTGTAATTTTAAGTATATCATACTTACATTAATATAAAATTCCTTTACATATCAATAATAATTCTATATATTTATTATAACAATAATACAAAAAAAGTTTTTTGGTGTATATTCTAGTGTTATCTGATGTTTTTTAATTAAAATTAATTAGAATTTAATTCTCATGTTTTGTTAAATTGATAAATTTTACTTTTATATGTTGCATTTGCAAATGTTTGGACCCCCCCCCAATTATTCTTGGTTCTAATTAATTTTAATTAAAAAATAAAAGATGTCATTATGTATGCAAGGTATATTGAATTTTTAAAACAGGCACTTTACAATCACATTGAGAAGGGCATAAAATATTTGCCAAAAAAAAGCTTTTTTGTATTATTATTATTATTATTATTATTATTATTATTATTATTATTATTATTATTATTATTATTATTATTATTATTATTATTATTATTATTATTATTATTATTATTATTATTATTATTATTATTATTATTATTATTATTATTATTATTATTATTATTATTATTATTATTATTATTATTATTATTATTATTAAATTATTATTATTATTATTATTATTATTATTATTATAATAATAATAATAATAATAATAATAATAATTATTGCTCTTATATAATAGTATTATATATTATTTATTTAAAAATATATGAAATAATACTGCAATGGATTAAAATTCCATTTTTGATGAAAAGCATAATAATGAAGCAGTCTTATTCTTATCATCTTCAACTTTATTAATGAAGAAGTATTTTTCCACATGTTGAGCATACAGGGGCTGACTACTTGCCTCAATGACATCAAACTCTTCAATTGCTATTTGCATTGCCTAACCATTCCTTTACCTAAATTTAACTGTTTAAAATTAATTGATTAAGGTTTTGAATCAATACTGTGACTGCGCCAATTTGCTGTGTCTAGCTATCAATTGCAATGACCACTACTAGCAAGGTCTGGAACAGGACTATTGCTTAGAAAACTGATGAATCTAAGAGGGCACCCCTGAAAAACAAACCACAACTAATAACAGTTAATATTTAAAGTATTTAATAAATGATAATTAACAGAGATTTAACTATTTACATATATACAAATATATATATATATATATATATATATATATGTAAATAGTTATATATATGTATATATATATATCTCTTATATATATCACAAAGGCCTGCAGACAAAAACAAAATCTAATTAGGATTCCCAATTTTGATCTTACATAGAAATACCTTTTAATATAAGCATTTTGTTTTTCTTCTATTCAACAATTTTATAAAATAATATACTAGAAATCTCCATAAATGCTAGCTAGCTAGATTGATTCAATAATGAATATCATCAAACATTAGTATCTCAATGTAGATAATTAGACACCATTGCAATTCTTTCCTTACCTCTCAGTATTTTAAAAAAAAAACAATTAAACTTCCTAGATATGTCAAAAAAATTTCCCCTATTTTTGTCATGGACACCTACAGCAGAGATGGTCAACCTTTTTGGAAACATATGCTCAATGATCACTCAAAGAAGTGTGGAGAGACGTATTTTGGGAGTAACAAGAAGGAATCGAAAATGCAATGTATGAGTAAGAGAACAAACAGGTGTTACTGACCACATTGAAAAAATTAAAAGATTGAAGTGGAGTTGGGCTAGACATATTGCTAAAAGAGATGATAATAGCTGGACAATTGAAATTTTAAACTGGATTCCAAGAGATTGTAAAAGACTCAGAAAGAGACCACATGTAAGATGGATGAAATAAGAAAGTGTGCAGGGTGATGTGGAGAAAAGAAGCTAAAGATCGGAAAAGATGGATTAAACTTGGAGAGATCTTCATCATGCAGTGGATTAATAATGGTTGATGATGATGAAGCTCAATGAAAAAATTTCATATATGTTGCAGGTATAAGAAAGAAGAACTATGCCATGTTATCAGAATATACAATGACATGATATCACATTTTGTTAATTATTTTTTCTAGCTATGACTTCCAAAGGCCCCTGGTTCAAATTCCATAGAACTAGTTTTTTTTAAATTTAAAAACATAATTAAAAAATATTGTTTTAATAATTATTTACTCAATTATGGTTGAATTTTCCAATATTTTTTATAAAATCAATTTAGTTTTTGAAGACAAACTCCTAAAAAAAACTATTCATATCATTTCTATTTTAATTTTGTTTTATATTTTTTAAATTCAAATATCTCTGAAAAATCTCCCCCCCCCCCCAATACTATTATTTTATTGTTTGTTTGTTTTTCTTCAAAAGGTTTATTAATCTTTGAATAGTAAAACATCATTATGGATATCCAAAGGGGTATAATTATTTTTTAAGTAAATGCCAATCAAATTCGTTTCTTTTGTCTTATTTTTTTAAGAGTATAATTGTTATTTATTCTGACACCTCTTTATTGGATTTCAATTCATCAATTATTTTATTTTTATAAAATAAAAAAACATTTTTCTATTATTTCTTTTTTTATCATTATATTATAGTTTTTCTTAAAATTTCTTTTTATACGTCGTGTTGATGGCCTAGTGGTTAACATAGCTTCCAAGCAGCTGTATTGGTGGCCTAGTGGTTAACATAGCTGCTTTCCAAGCAGCTGGCCTGGGTTTGCTTCCTGGTCAATGCATTTGACATATGAAAAAAAAATCTTTTTATATAAAAAATATCAATTAGCAGACAACTCCAAGAACTTGGTATATTAATACCTTCGATTCTTGGACTCACTACAATCATGGATATAATATAAGGAATTTGAACTCAGACTTTCACACAACCCTCAACTCTCCATGCCATCTTATATTGCTGACCCACCTGATTGTTGAAAAGATAAATAATCACCAATATACGTATTTCATGCTAAACCAGCAATCATCAGTTGGTCAAGATTACTATCCTCACACATATATACAATCAGTGCTCAGCTTTATATTAAGATAGTCAATCTTCATACTTTAATGGACAGGCTTCAAACTACTCCAACCCACAATTCTTCAGCTGTCCATTTCATTGAAAATCTAATCCTTATATTATCATGGATATAGTTATTGTCTTCTAAAACAGGTTTATTTGTTTTCACTAATTATTATTTAAGACAAGCCATATTTTGTTCCATTTTCTGTTCCATCTTTTTCAAAAATTCATATATGGATTTATCATTTCCTTTGATGGATATATATATATAAAATACATATTTTGCGGGTTCATCCGTGTTAAAAACTTTTAATACCAATACACTGACGTTTCGACTTGGTCACACAAGCCATCCACAGTGTGACCAAGTCGAAACGTCAGTGTATTGGTATTAAAAGTTTTTAACACGGATGAACCCGCAAAATATGTATTTTATATATTTAACCCGTGCAAATCTTCGTTTTAACATATATATATAATCAAACTTTTATTGAATTTTCAGTAATAAGATCCTTCCAAAAATATCGTTCATTTTAGAAGTACTTTCCATTAATGTTCTACTATTATACTACTTTGATCTCTTTTATATTTATTGGTCAATAAATTACTTTCACTTATTTGCCTCAGAGTTTGCTCCAAATTATTTTAAATGCTTTCATGCTTAACCATCTCCTTGCCAAGTTTTTTTTATACTAATGATTTTAATAGTATTTCAATATCAAAATTAGACCATTATAGCCAATCTTAATGGCAGATGATTTAATTAGGTCTCTGTCAAAAATGGAACAGAAGCAATGATTGGAGATAAAAGCATGTAGTAACTTTTTCTACATTGCCATAGAATCCAAAATTTAATGGCTGGTTCTTGTAAACATAGGTTTTATCAGTGAAATATTACTTCATCAGCAACGTTGAAGCCACAAATAACGTTTATTCAACATCCTAATAACTAACATAGGCATCGTATTTATAAAATGTATCTATTTTTTACTTTGATGCTTGAGTAACTATAGGTTCCAATTTTTAAAATAGATTTCTGAATGCATAATCATTACAATCAAGTGTTTGAGATTGGAAAATAAATGATAGCGATAATGGAGTACTGAGCTGCTGCGAAAATTCAAATTCTGTGTGGACTTCATCTTAATTTTTCAATTGATCTAGTGATTTAAATTAGCAACAAGAATTTTATGTTAGGAAAATGGATAGTATAAATATAATAGATGCAATGGATACTTGTTAAGATATAAATCAAAGTTGAAAAAGACAATATCATGAAGTGTATAAAAATATTCTAGAATTTATTTGAAAATAGCTAATATTTCAAGGAAGAAATGTTAAAAATGAAAAAATTCCAGGTAAAGATGAAAATTATTATTAATATTTAAAAAAAAACAGATGAAGAAATACAGAAAATATTAGCTAAAAAATATACAAATGTAAAAATGATAAAGATATATTGTATGATGAAGAGAAATACAGTAATGGTAATAATACTTACGGAAGTGAAAATGAAGATAGTAGAAATTATTTACCTAACAGTCTTTTATTACTTCTAAATAAAATCTTTACTAAAATAATTATAATTAATTTGCAGTGAATTTTGAACTTAAACTATTTAAAAGCTGGGTTTAAAAACTGTTATAATATAATAGATTAGAATTAAGTACTAGAGAAGTTATAGAAAGTCCAATTAGTATGATTACTTTGCAATGATATGCAAATTATAAAAAGACATTTGACTCTATAAGCGTTTTTATGTTATTGAAAAGTATAGACCCATAATATTTTCAAATTGAAGTTATTAGATTACATAGTAACATTAAGAAGTTTAAAATTAATAAAGATGTAAAGCGGATGATTCCATATATCAAAACTTTTAACATCCATTTTTCAAGAATAATTTGTAGATTAAAAACAAAAGTTAATAAAATTAAATAAAAAGAGTTTCAGAAATCGTTTAGATTAGTAGAGATGTCTGCCCATCCCTTGTTTATGTATTAATTGGATTATGTCCTGTACATGAGGGGTTAGATTGACCTTAGGTTAACATAGGTGTGACAAGAATCTCAGTCTCAGGGTGGCCTTTGATTATTCCATCATCAGATTTTCAATTGGATGGACTGTTGAAGAGTTGGAGTGTGGAGTAGATTGAAGCCTGTCCATTAAAGTATGAAGATTGGCTATCTTAATATACATCTGAGCACTTGTAACATATATGTGTAGAGATGGTAATCTGGACCAACTAATGATTGCTGGTTAGCATGAAATACATATATTGGTGATTATTTATCTTTTCGACATATGTGTTCAAGTGTATCAGTGTTATGAGATAGAGTGGAGAGTGGTGGGTCATGTGAAAGTCTGTGCTCATATACCCTATATATAAAAATAATGATTGTTTTAACAAACAACGTTTTAAAAGCTTTAGGAGATATTTAAGAACTATTATATACAAGTGAAAATTATGACTAAAAATAAATGCTAAAACAAAAACGAAATAATAATGTTGGTTTGCTCAGTAATGAAAGAAATTGATAACTGCAAAGAATCTTGATCAGATTTTCAGTACAAAAGAAAACATAATGGATAAAATTAATTGTGGAGGTAAATTTATATGAAGTCATAAGCTTGAAAAGTAACATTTTAAAAAATAAATGTTTTCACAGACTTCAGATCACTGAACAAACTATCAAGAAATATATGATGGGAATAACAAAGAGAAATTTATAAGAGAAATATAGGAACAAAAGCATAAGCAGGTATCATTGAAAGAATCAAGGTGCTAAAGTGAAGCTAGGACAGACATGTTATGAGATGAAATGGCAACAACTAGATATTTTAGTTTAAACTAGCTTCTAATAATAATTTGTATTAATAATTGTTATGTCCACCAGTTATAATACTCGTTGGTGAACAATCTAAGCAGTAAGCTAACCTTGCCCTGCCTATATATGCATACAATAATTATAATCACAAAGACTAACGCCAGTAGAATAAGAAAAACAGATTTAATTACAATACACTAATATATACATATTTACACTAATACATTAAAACAATCATTATATATTTATATCAACAAACCCGAAGGTATACCAAAATAATAATAAAGATCTATGTGACCTACTTTATAGTCCCTATGCAGACTCTTGGATGTTTGGAGGCCAGCAGTTCACTCTGGAGCTACTGTGCTAAATAAGCGATGTTCAGCACCTTCCCCAGTTCATCTGCATCAGTAGAGCTTCCAGTTGTAAGTGTCCGATGCTTTACACTTTCACTCATTTTGTCAGTCCTGATTTTCTGGATTTGATTGGTCAAATCTTGTCTGTCCTGGTCGAATCAATCCCTCACAGTTTATTTTTTGGCTTAAGTTTTACTTTGATTGATTACCCTTTGCAGCCCGATTGCTTTTTAATTAATCGTTTTGTTTATCTGCAAACTTCCTTCGTTAATTAACCTTCCTATCTAAAAGGATTTGTTTTCTTGCTGTTTTAAAAAATAACACAGCTATTAACATATAATATTATTTTAAATTAACGAAGTATTTTTATCTTCACGTATATCATATATATATAACTTACGTATGTATATGCGACAAATTATACACGTACATATGTTTAAATATTAAATCCCCATTTACAACATTTACTACTATTATTTCATGTGTATGTGTATTTTAATTATACACATATATAACAATACTACCCCCAAGTTCGAAGATTATTTGTTAGTCTTCGAACTTAAAATATAATCATTTAAATATTTGGGAGGGTTTATTTTCCTTTTTAGTTATTGCTGTGAATTATTTTCCATTTGCAGTGGTGACTTCTCTGTAGGAAAAATATTTAATTGAAAATCAATTTCTTGGGTGGCACAAATTTCCAGTTTATTATCATTTTTAGAGTCTCATCATTTTCTGTTGTGCATAGATTTGGAATCCAGTCATCACTTTCATTTCTCCATAGTTGATTCACATGTTTCTTTAATATCTTACCATCGCCCATGCGAACTGTCTCTTGTTTTGACTGCTGGCGAATAACTTCCCATGGAAACCATCAATTTTTTAGTGTGTTCTTTACCCACACTCTCGTTTGTGGCTGGAATTTATATGAACAACTCTGTTGTTTGTCTCGTTGTTTTGTTGGCACTATTTTTGCAAGTTTCGTTCACAGTTTTCTGCCTAAATATATTTCCGCTGGTGATTTGCCAGATTTGGCCACTGGAGTAGAATGCTGGTGGAGAAGAGCAGTCAATACAGCTTCATTGATTTTCATTTCCCCCATTTTGTTATAGCTGACTTGAGGCTTTGCACAGCTCTTTCAGCCAGTCCATTTGACTGGGGATGGGGGGTGAGTAGATTTTTATTTACCTATCTTGCATTGTCTCTGCAAACTTTTCTGATGTGAAACTTGTTCCATTATCTGAGACAGTTTCTGGGAACCCGTGATGAGCAAAAATCTCTTATAGAGTGCTAACTGTTACCTCTGTGCTGGTATTTTTCACTATTTTATACTCAGCCCACCCTGAATATGAATTGACTACAACTAGAAATAAATGGCCTTCAAATGGACTGCAGTGGTCTATATGGATTCATTGCCATGGGTTGTCTTCTTTTGGCCATGTTTCAAAAGTCGATGGGGGTGCTCTAGTGCACTGTTGGTAGTTCTCACATTTCTTTCTATATCTTTCTATATTTACATTGATGATTGGCCACCATATGATGCTATGGGCTAGGGATTTTGCCCTCACAATGCCCAGATGTCCCTCATGAAGCAAGTTTAATATTTCTTGTCTCCCCACCACAGGTATCAGCACTTGGTTGCTCCTCAAAATGCATCCTTTACATACAGATAGCTGTTCACAGGTGTTCCATAATTGTTTGTGGAGAAAACTTGAATGTTTGTTTGGCCATCCTCCTTTGATCTTATTTTATTATCCATTAATGTCATCTTTTTCTGTCCATCGAGCTACAATTTTGCTACTTAGGTTTTACTTTTGAAAAACATCTATATAATTTATTTCTTTTTCTAATACTGGTGCTTCATCAAGATCGGGCATGTGTGATAATGTGTCTATGTGCCCAATTTGTTTTCCCTTTTTGTATTCCAGATGGTAATCATAGCCTGTGAGAACATTAAGCCAATGTAACATTCATGGGCTCAAATGATCAGGTATATGTTTATTTCCGAATATTCCCAGCAGTGGTTTATGATCGGTTATAATAGTAAATTTCCTCCCATACAGATATTGGTGAAATTTTTTAACTCCAAACAAAATTGCGAGCACTTCCGTGTCCAACTGGCTATAGGTTTTTTCTGCCTTGGACAATATGCATGAAGCATATGTTAGGGGTCACTCTTCCAATTGGGATGGGTGACTTAGTACTGCCCTGACCCCAAATTCAGATGTGTCAGTGGTCAACATAATTTCCAGATCACTGTTATAATGTACTAATAATTTCTCTGAAGTAAGCAGCGCTTTAGTGCGAATAAATGCCATTTGTTCTTGCTTGTCCCATTTCCATTTCTGGTTTTTCCTCAGTAGATTATATAAAGGAGTGGCCACATGGGCTTTTTCTTTTAAAAAAAGTTTCAAAAAAATTTACCAAGCCTAGGAAAGCTTGTAGTTGCTTCATGTTTGTGGGTCTTGGTGCTTCTGCTATTGATTTAGCCTTTTTGGGGGAAGGGGATGTGCAGCTTCTCGATATAATGTGGCCCATGAATTTTAATTTCCTTAGTTTTCCAGATGCATTTTTCAGTATTCAGCTTTGCGCCAAACTCATTTAGCCATTCACATATTTTATCTACTCGTTTTTTACATTTGTCTGTGGTCCCTGTTATGAGGATGTTGTCAAAATATGATATGACACCATCCAATCCATTGAGGAGTGTTTCGATTTTCGACTGAAATATGCTAAGAGCGGACATTATTCCGAATGGTAGTCTTTTATATTTGTATAGCCCAAGATCCATAGTAATTGTCAGTATTCTGGATGCTTCCTCTGTTACTGGTATTTGATGGAATGCAGCATTAAGATCTAACTTCATAAAGAAATTAGATTTTTTGCAATGAAGCAATAACTTCTCTAGCATTTGGTACAGGGCATGTGCTCTTGTTTAGTGCTTTATTTATAGTTACCCTGTAATCCCCACACAAGTGTATCTGACCATTAGGTTTAGTTATGATGACTACTGGGTGGCCCAATCTTATATTTTCATGAGTTCCAACACCCTTTTCTTGATGAGGTCATCGATTTCTTTTTCTACTTTTACTGAACGGTACCTTTCTAGATTTGCAAATTATGGGTAGAGCTGATGTGCTCATTTCTAATGATACTGGCTCAGTTTTAATAATTTTTGGCTCCCCATTAAATAAATTTGGAAATTTATTTATCATTTCTTTTTCCAACTCGACATTTTGTACTAATGTCAATCTAATCCCTAATTTATTAAACCACTCATGTCCGATTAATGGATTTATCAGGGCATGTACTATATATAATGGTAAATTGACAATTTTACCCTCTACTCTGTTTACTGGAGCTTTAACCATGCCCTTTATTTTAATAGCATTGCCATTTACGTCTAACGCTTTCATGTCAGTTTTTATTATTTTGGGTTTTTGCTTACAAATTTCTGTAACGATCTGCTATTTGCATAGTGAAATTAGGGTTATACCGCTCCCAATGTCCACTTCCATGTCTATAGGGTGATCGTATATTTTAACTTTTATAATTATTTTATCATCAAGTCCGGTTGCTGTATTGTTAATTGTTGTAAACTTTTTTCCCCTGTAATTTACAGTTAGGACTATTTCTTGGTGTGTAGTGTTTCATTTTGTTCTCTCCAACACATGTTTTGCCTATGCCCCTTCTTATTACATAATTTACATTGTTCTCATCTAAAATAGCAATCAGTGGCTTATGCCCTTTTTTTCCATAACAAAAACAGATAACAGGGTTTCTACTATTATTGCCATTACTTTCATTATTTTCTGTGGATTTCTGTTCCACTGTTTTGAAAGTTTTGTAAACTTCAGTCTGCTTATTTCCCCATTATTGAATTCTTCGTATTTTTTGGACTGTTCCAAGATGAGCTCATAGGCTTTGCTACATTTGATTGCCTCCGTATAATTGATATTTGTTACTGACAGTAGCTGTTGCTGTAAGATGTCACTGTTTATGCCTGTCAGGAACTGTTCAAGGAGAGGTTCATCTAAGTAGGAATCATACCTGCAGTCTTTAGCTAACACTCACAGTGAACAGTCAAAATCCTTAATTGTTTCATCTCTAGCTTGCCAACGATGGTGGAACTGTAGTTTAGCAACATGATGCAAAGAAGTGGGGTTAAAATAATTACCCAATTGCTCTTTGAAGTTACTGTATGAGCGTTGCAATTTGCAATTTTTATAACTGCTTTACCCATGAAACATAATACGGTGGCTACTTTGTACTTCTCATCTTCGACTCTATTAATAAAAAGATATTTTTCTATGTGTTCAACATACAATGGCCAACTGCTCATCTCATTTACATTGAATTTGCCAATGGCCATATGCAATTTATCCATTATACCCAAATATTTTACTTAAAAAAAAACTTTTGAGTAAGTGGCAAATAACAATTTTAATGCATACTACTCTAGCTTTACTAGGCTCGAACTCTTGACTGTGCCAAATGTTATATCCACCAGTTATAATACTCACTGGTGAACAATCTATGCAAATAATCTAATCTTGCCCTGCTTATATATGCATACAATAATTATAATCACAAAGACTAACACCAGCAGAATAACAGATTTAATTACAATACACTAATATATACATATTTACACTAATACATTAAAACAATCATTATATATTTATATCAACAAACCTGAAGGTATACCAAAATAATAATAAAGATCTATGCAACCTACTTTAGAGTCCCTATGCTGACTCTTGGATGTTAGGAGGCCAGCAGTCTGCTCTGGAGCTACCGTGCTAAATAAGTGATGTTTAGCGCCTTTCCCAGTTCATCTGCATCGGTAGAGCTTCCAGTTGTAAGTGTCTGATGCTTTACACTTTTACTCATTTTGTCAGTCCTGATTTTCTGGATTTGATTGGTCAAATCTTGTCCGCCCTGGTTGAATCAATCCCTCCCAGTTTACTTTTTGGCTTAAGTTTTACTTTGATTGATTACCCTTTGCAGCTCGATTGCTTTTTAATTAATCATCTTGTTTATCTGCAAAGTTCCTTCGTTAATTAACCTTCCTATCTAAAAGGATTTGTTTTCTTGCTGTTTTAAAAAGTAACACAGCTATTAACGTATAATATTATTTTAAATTAACGAAGTATTTTTATCTTCACGTATATATATATAACTTACGTATGTATATGCGATAAATTATACACGTACATACATTTAAATATTAAATCCCCATTTACAACATTTACTACTATTATTTTGTGTATATGTGTATTTTAATTATACACATACATAACAGTAATTCATTAGATTAGAGATTATCCAATAACGAATAATATTTCTGCAGTGTAATATTCACTAAACCACTCTCAAGCAAGGTAAGGGATTGGTTTCTGTCTACTTTTAACACTTTGTGGATGGATGTAATCATAAACATATGACCAAGGACTTGAAAAAGATCTTTGATCTCCAAGATGCATATTTCACGCTGAACCAGCTCTCGCCAATTGGCCTAGATAACAATCTCTTCCACATATCTTTATCATTGTTCAGTACATATATATAGATAGTGAAATAGTATATTCTTACAGACTATACATTTCACCTGTTTTACCTCAAACTCTCTGTTCTAATTTTAAAACCCCTTGAGTACATGTACATCAACATAAACATCATTATATATGTAAGAACAATCTGTGATATATTATCGGTTTATGTATATTACTGTGTATCGGTATTTAAAATGTAAATCTTTTTTAAAATTATAGATTTGTTATTTTAAACAGTCAATTCATTAGGTTCATTGAGAATCACATATATGTATAAAATCCACCTAGTATCAGTATATATATATATAATGAAATGTTATTTAAAAGATTTGCTAAATTTCTAGGTTTAATTTAAAATATTGTCAATAAAAATCACGCCAAGCACCTGGTTACAAAATAATGCATAGGCTAAGTTTTAAATTTCTATTTTTGCAATAATATTTTCAAAACTGAAGCTTAATCAATAACAAAACACACTGAACCAGTACAATTTTAGGTCCCTTTGAGAATCGAATGGCTAAACCAAGCTACATTTATTTGATTTACAAATTTAAATTTGAAATTGTAAACAAGTCCTAATGGATTCACCTTACCATGAATCCAGATTGTAGGAAAATAATATAGAATTTGAAATTAGTATAAATAGCCTATATTTTGACAATTTAAAAAGAGTCTGTAAACTTTATATGTGTGTTCCTACCAAAATCCATGACTGGGAGAATGGTCATCTTGAACTCCGTGCTACATGCTGCCATGGTGTGTGATCATCATCACTGGGATGGACAGTTCCAGACACAGCCTGCTATTGAGAGAAGCCTCTACCACCAAGCAACCTAGCCAGAGAAGAGTGCCACAATGCCTACCTCCAAGTGGCTGATGTCCAAGCTGCAGAAGATTGGTAATATTTCTTCATAAACCACACAGCTCTTAAATTAGTTTTTAAACTGTAAAATTAAATATTAAGCTAGCTACTGTAAATCCAATGAATGTTCATTCTTAATTATTTATTCGTTTAAACTTAAATCATTTCTAAAATTAAAACTGTAGAACTTTCCTGAATCTTAATTAATGTAATGCACCCTTAACCTAAATAACTGGAACCAATTATTATATAAATTCTTTATAACTGCAGTTATGCCTATAACTATTGTCTTAGTTATTTCATTTTCATTTATATTAATATATGTTCTGATATGCCAATATTTTGAGGCAGTGAATAATTATTTTAGTAAAATTTTAAAGGAGAAATCATTATAAGCCCTCCAGCATAATATTTAAGAATGCTACTTAGCATAAGTAAATCACTGCTCCAAAATCCTATTCTGAAAGATAAGAGCTGATCACTACGTGCTCATTGTTATCATTATGTTATTGATATTATAGTTTTTAAGAACTGTATATCAAGTTATTAAACTTATTTTACTTAGAAGTAAGATGCTATTTAAGGATGATATTAAAAGTATATTTTTAAATGTTGTTAAGGCTGTTAAATATACTTACTCCTCCCTAATTTAGTCATATATATATATATATATATATATACACAGATTCAGGATATTAGCTAGATTAATGATTTAGTTAACCTTTTAAATTAGCATGATTTCTATATGCTAATCTAAGAACTGAATTGAGTTAGTTTTAATAGATAGAAATTATCTATTTAGCAACATTATTTAAATAATTAATTATATATACATATTTGTATTATCTATGCATTGTGAGTGTGTCTTTACTAAGCACTCAAGTGTGCACTAACATCTTGCTATGCCTTTCTAACAGGCTAGTGGTGGCGGCTGTTTCCATCGACACAGTTTGGTGATGGTTATCCTTAGAATTGGAACATGAGGGTACAGACCATGCTCAATGCCTGTCTGACTTCCCAAACTGATATGTTCTGTCATATTATACTAGCAAGCTGTTCGGTCTTAGGGCATTGAGTATTTGATAAGCCCATGAACAATTACTCACACTATGATCTTATTTTAGTGTTAATGTGATAATCTGTAGATGCAAACCTAAAGGTAACCAGTTTTTCTCCTCATTATTAACATTTCAGCATTAATCTGAACCCATAATCTAGGTTATCAGATTGAATTGGTATATTGCCCTTATTAATTAATCCTTTGTAATGTATTTAGAATAATCAGCTTAATGCTGGATATAATAATTATCCTAGCTAGGGTTTGACTTATAACACTGACAAACCTAAGAATGGTTTCGTACATCAAAATATAATAGGCATGATTTATTACCCACAAATACTTGTATAAATTAAGTTAAATACCTCAAGATGAAATTGCTGTATTAAATTCATCTCATCATTTCTGTAATGACTGTGTGCATTAATTATATATGTATCTTAACCTAAGTAATTAATGTTCTTTTGTTGAATTATTTTCTTTAATCATTTATTCTATTAAACCATTTAAAATTATAAGTTGTTTCATATCTTTTACTCACAATCCAACTGCAAATTGTTCAAATTTCTTATTACTAATATGTATAATATGCATTCTTTTAGTTAAGTCATAGCATGTCAAGTAGTCTATTTAGCCTTTAATTACATACAAATTTGTTAATTTTCTTTCTCCCTTTGCTCAGTTAGCTTGCTGAAGAATTGAGACTGAGTGTAACCTCATAAATGTCAGTCATAGGGTGTTAAATGATGGAATGCTAGAAAATGAGTTGAAGTTTGGTCAGATTCAAAGTCTCATCACCTCATCTAGATCAGCCTTTGATGGATTTTTCCTGGACTGTGGATTTTGTTATGTGAATGCACAAATATGACAGTTACAATTTTGACACAAATCACTTAATGTAATTATGTTAATAATTTTTATTATTCATTCATTAGACTAGACATTATCCAATAATGAATAATATTTCTATAGTGTAATTTTTATTACATTATGCTCTGGACCAATTGACGAGTGTTGGTTCAGCATAAAATGTGCATTCTGGGAATCATAGATCTTTTTCATGTCTTTGGTTATATTACATTCCTCCACAAGGTGTTAAAACTGGATAGAAACCATACCTTTCATGAGATTGATATAGAGAAAATTATATTACAGAAATATTATTCTATATTGGATAATCTCTAGTCTAAGGAATAATTAATAAAAAAATATTAATATACTTTCTTAAATGTTTATGTCAAAGTTGTTGTGAGACAGCATATTTGACATATCAATTAAATTGTAGTAATCTATCTATCTATCTATCTATCTATCTATCTATCTATCTATCTATCTATCTATCTATCTATCTATCTATCTATCTATCTATCTATCTATCTATCTATCTATCTATCTATCTATCTATCTATCTATCTATCTATCTATCTATCTATCTATCTATCTATCTATCTATCTATCTATCTATCTATCTATCTATCTACCTACCTACCTACCTACCTACCTACCTACCTACCTACCTACCTACCTACCTACCTACCTACCTATCTATCTATCTATCTATCTATCTATCTATCTATCTATCTATCTATCTATCTATCTATCTATCTATCTATCTATCTATCTATCTATCTATCTATCTATCTATCTATCTATCTATCTATCTATCTATCTATCTATCTATCTATCTATCTATCTATCTATCTATCTATCTATCTATCTATCTATCTATCTATCTATCTATCTATCTATCTATCTATTAAGCAATGATAAAAATATGCTTAAGAAATTGTGGTCTGGGCCAACTAATGAGTGCTAATTCAGCAAGAAATGTGCATCTTGGGGATTATAGATCATTTTGACATATCTTTGGTCATATGTTTATGATTACATCCCTCCACAAAGCATTAAAAGTGGATAGAAATCAGGGCCTACCTTGCATGAGGGTTGTGTAGTGAAAAATACACTACAGAAATGTTATCTATTATTAATCCTAATTGATTTGTAAAAGATCTAGAAAAAGATACATATGGAATAGATATAATAAGAAAGTATGCTGAAGTATATGGAGAATAGAAACTGTAAATTAGAGAATTTGAATTAAACTTTGAGAGATCAGCATCCACTTGCTGATTGTAATAGTTAAAAATAATGATGAACTGCAACTTGTTTTTCTTTTGATAAGTTTTTGGGTATAATACTATTTTGTTGCTGACTAAATTTAATTTGTATTAATAATGTCATAATAGAAATTTTTGAAAATATATCAGCATCATTTTCTTCTTAGATTAAAAAAAATTGAAATTAGAATTGATATGTGTGCAAAGGTAGTTGCACAACCACAGAAACCCCTTGTAATAGTCAATGAAGAGACTGACCAATACCAAAACAAGTTCAGGCAATTTGGGCTTAATGATGACATTTACATTAATAATTAATTATATCACCCATTCTAAGACCATATAGTGTTAAACAATAACATTATCATAAGAAACAAAAAAAATGTGTGCATACTTATATAAACATACTCATATTAACCTTCAAAAATTGTTACACATTGTAGTAGAGTGGTGGATTCAAGAACTAAAGTTTCCCTGATTGCAGTTCAATTTCATTACTTCTGATACTCAAACATATATGATCTTCTGAGTAACAAACCCATTGATTATTTTTAGTTAGCGATCATTTTATTTTTTAAAGCAATACCCTGCATTGTTTGGCCAGTTAGTAGAGCACCCGAACTTGGGATGGTGAGATCTCAACATTGATTCTGGTGATCACAGTTCTGGTGCTCAAACTTCTTATGAATCTCAAGCAATAAAGCCATTAACCTTTTTTTAAAGCAATGTAAAAAAATTCCATTGGTCAAATAGGGTGAAGTGTTATACAATTTAAGATCAAGTTCAAAAAGTAAACTTGCAAGCCTGCTGCCACTGCTTATGGAAATGTCACTTTCTTAATTACCATAATTAATTGCCTAAAGAGTAGTTTAAAACTGGTGTTGAAATAATGTTGTAAGTTTGACTACATTCACATCTAAAGAGAAGAAGCTGACATAGAGTCATTTACCAGGTACAGAAATATATAAGGGACTTGAACTCAGACTTTCACATGACCCTCAACTCTCCATGCCATCTCATATTGCTGACCCACCGACCACAAACATATTTAAGTTTATATTTGGAAAATATTATATTCATGATTTCACTATTCACTGAAATGATGTTTCTTTAATTATCTTGATTTTTTTAATACTAAATCATAAATTCACATTTCTATTTATTATCCCAGTGTTGATTTGATAATGATCGCTGATATTCTATCGGTTAATTTTAAGCATTGACTGTGGTAATAGATTATGCTCTTACAGTTAAATTTTTATCATTATTTATCAGATTCTTCTAACATTTGTAAAATTTTGCTAGGATCCTTAACCATCTAATTATATTTCAACTTTGCCTTAAACACATGGATAAAGATATCTGAAAAGATAAAATTTAATATGATGGTTGCAAACTTACTACTCAAATTACAAAAATAAATAAATAAGATATAAAAATAAAAGCATTTAAAATCATTTGTTTTTTAAAAATAATTAACCTTTTGAAAGATAAAAAAAGAAAATTTTTAACTTCATTTGTTATATAATAGTCTCTAAGAGCATTTTTTGAAGCTAACACAAGTAATTGATTTCAGCCTTAATTCATTTTTTCTAACCCACTCATGCAATTTCTTTATATGACTACAGCTTCCATCTATTGAAAAAACCGGAAATTAATGTATTACTACATTTTATATATAATAATATGTTGGACAACTTCCATCATCTAGCATTAAATATTAAATGTTGACAAAATTTTAAATTTTATTTAAACTTTTCGAAATGCAAACAACTGTTTGTAATAATGCACAAAGACAATTCAGATTAACAGGTCACATGTTTTGAGTGACATTGTTCTCTGCTCTTCTTCAGGTGTTACTCGCCTGACTAAGAGCAGAGAATAATACCACATGAAATGCAACATCTGAAAAATGGTTACTAATACTGCTTGAAACATTATGTAATATACTAACCTGTATTGCCTTTGTGTGTTAGCACTAATAGTTGTTTGTATTTGGAAAAGTTTAAGGAGAGTTTAAATTTTTTGAGACATTCAACATTTAATGATAGAAACATATTATCACATAAAGCATTACTAATTTATAGAGTAAAACCCCACGATCAACTGATAATTATAAAAGAAAATAACAAAGAATGAAACAACAGTGACATAACATCATCATTCACAGTGAAGCTTCTAACCAGCCAGGAAAAGAACTAGTGTTAAAAACAAAACAGTAGTAATGTTTTCATAACTATCTTTTATTTATTTTTTAAAAATATTTTTTTCCCAAAAAAACAACAACAACAAAAAAAAAATAACAACACCAACTACATTCAAAGACTGAAGATTAATAAATGCTAATAATCAGAAATTGCAAACTGGCTTCATTTAACATGCAGAAAAGTATGGGAATACTGTCCTTCAATTAATATTAGAAATGAAAATTGTAGAAATGAAAGAGTAGAATGAGGGGGAAATGTTGAGTAATATTAAGTGTTAAAAAAGAAAGCAATAATTAATATTCAATACTTTTTACATTGCACTAAACATTCTTTTGACAGACCGCTACCAGAATTATAATGCTGTTTTGTTTAACAGTTGAAAGCATATTTAATGCAATGTAAAAGTACTGAATATTAACTATTCCTTTTTATAACAGTCGATTATAACAAGTTTATAATAATTACAATAATTAAAGAAAAGATGATTAACTATTATTTAGAGTAATATTAAGGAATAATTGAGCTGATAAAGAAAATATTGTGTATAACTCTAGTGTCAAAAAGTGATTACTTCTGATCACTAGTTCTTTTGGCTGAGAAAACATAGGAAGATTATTTTTATCTAATTTTCTTTTTATAATTAATTAGCAGCAATAAATTAGCAGAGTCAGAGGATTAGTTGTAAAAACAATTGTTAAAAAGTACTTAGAAAGAGAAATTTTAAATAGTTGATTCTAAAAAGATACAATAAAGTGCAAAATCAGTTATCTTGTTAAAAATCTTGAAAACAGATTAGAAGTGAAATAGTCATTAAAGAAATTGTTTTTTAGCACTGTAAAAATAGTATGCTTTTTCTATCATACCGTACTTATAAACATTAGTATATTATTGTGGTTTAGATTCTCAAGTCAATATAATAAGAATGAGTTTCATTTCAAATGAAAATGTAATCGTTATTTTTTTTTCACTAATTTTAATCACTTGACATTTTTACGTTGATAAATTTTTTTTTTACTTGAATTCTCTTTTAAGTATTTAGAATATGACTACTTTCTGTAAGAAATTTATATAGACTCAATGTTAAGTGTCGCATTATTAAAATCACCAGACCTCTAAATTGATTTACAATCACTGGTTTTTGTTATGTCTAAAAGTTAATTTCTTTTTGGCGCATTAATTTTTAAAATTCAATCGTAAATTTTGAGTAAACCTAAGCATGTAAGCACATATATATTTACATTCTTCAGAAGGAATTTTCTAATAATTATCCATTGCTAGAAATAAAAAGCAAGCATCCACACACATTTATACTTCGTTACTAGAAATAAAAAGCATGCACCCATATACATGTACAACCTCTAATAGGAATTTTCTAATAATTAATTAAGCATAAAAACCAAGACTATTTACATTTCTCTAGAAAAAATTTCGAATAATTATTTCAGTATTATATTATTAAACGTTTATAAGTTATTACAATTTGATATATTCAAGCATATGAGATAGCTTGTCTTGGATAGATTGTGTTATGTAGGAGTGAGTGTCCATATATTGCAGTTGCTTATTGTTATTGTTTTAGCTGAATGCCATCTACTATCATTGTATAATGTGAATAGCTTGGTCGGACTTCTGGTTGTTAGAAACAGACTCAAAGCAGAAAGCACACTTCAAAACACTTGCCACATAGTTTAACTATCAATTATTTCAGTCAAAAATAATTTATGAAATAACAGCACATAATTTAACTAATTGTATTTACATTTGTTACTATCAATTCATTGGATTTGAAAATTACTTCGTAGTAAATCGAAAGATTTCACGTTGTTTATTTATATATAATAATTAGTGAATTAAATGTGGTGTTTAAAACTTCATGCTCTTAGGTTAAAATGCTTGAGGCTGGCTTATTTATATATAAATTTAAGTAGAGAAAAAGGTGGCACCATTTTTTTCTCGTAAAATCTCTGCCTTGTGTTTTGACTTGAGAGTTCTCTGTGCAGTCATTATTATATCAGATTGGCTGTCTTATAAGCATATAAGGTGCATCTGTCAAAGGTTTCAACCTTTGACATTATTCTTCTAATTGTATTTATTAAATTAGTCTCTGAAATTTGTTTGAAATAGAAATTTTAAATTACAAATAACTCATTTGCATTATTAATTGTTTAACAAATTAATGTGAGGTAGATAAATAATCATTATATCCAGAACTATATAGTTGAATTGTAAAGTTATGAAAAAACAGAGCATATTCTTGCAATGTTATAATTATTTTATGATAATAGCAATGAAAAGTAATATGGTTTGCTTTTCATTACACATTGTAACTAAAGAATTAAAAAATTGTTGAAAAGATGCTATCTTTGAAGGGTGTGTTCATGGAAAAATAACTACATCTTCCCCTCTAACTAAAACTTTGCTTAATCCTAAACTTATTTATCATCAGTTTATCACACTATTTGGAAACAGTCTCATTACATACTTGTTGAATCCTTAAAGTATAGAAACATCACTATGATGAGCTTCACTGAAAATGCACTTAGTATTAGGCTATAAAGAAGGGAAAAAACCACTTCATTATGCATGCAAACAAACATTTGCAGATTGGAATTGCATAACATCATTAATAGACTCTGCATGGTTTAGTGCAGTTGATAGAATGTCTAACTTGAAGTCAGGAAGTCCCAGGATCAATTCTGGTACTCACATATCTGGCATTAGAACACCTTATGAACTCCTGAGCAATAAATCCGTGTGTGTGTGTGTGTGTGCATGTGTGTGTGTGTGTTTTGTTAATAGATAATAGTTGGTTGGTGGAGTATTTGTGTTTTAAATTTGATAACAATTTATATTAAGAATTACTTTATTTTCTATATGGTTTAGTGCATTTGTGAAATGGTAGAATCCTATCCTGGTACTTATGGCATTTACAAACTCTTGAACAATAAAGCCATTTGATTGCCTATGATTATTTTTAAGAACTGATGCAATGTGATATAAAATGATTGCCCCTTAAACAAGTCACAAGTTCTGGTGCATAGACTACAAGCCCTGAATTCCTGTTTCCAAGTTAAACATTTTCTCCAAAAGCCTACAATAAATTTATCTATTTTTATTTCTTATTTTTCAGTTATTCTTCTAATCTAGATGTTTTATTTTTTCACTTTATTCTTTTTTCATAATTTCATTATGAAGAATTTAAATTATAAATTATACAATTACTAACTCATGTTCTTTACTTTTAACTTTTTCCTATTCTGGGTGGTATTATTTTCTGCTCTTATTCCATTGTTCCTGGCCTGACCAGTGACAATGCTAGCATAAGAGCCAAATTCACACCTTTAGATTCTTGATTATCGAATGTCCAATAATCATTATCCCTATTTTTACATAAACACTACAATCCTGCAATTAAATTTCCTGTACTTGCATTAAATAACAGTAAGATTTTTTTAAGTTTATCACATATCTTTTCACATTTTATGTAATTTTTATTCTTATATAACTCCAAACCATTTTTATTTATATTTCTACATAGCAAGTCTTTATCGTTTTTTTTACTAATTTATCTATCTAGCCTCTTTTTTTATCTGCATAATTATGTATCTGTAATACATTCTTTACATGTTTATCCTATTCTTATGGAAATCAATTACCTATCTATCAATTTTGTATATTATAAAAAAAAATTTGCCCAATGTTACCCACTCCAAAATACTCTAATAAAAACCCTTCTTTATAATTCATTGATATATTGTAACTTTAAAAATATTTTAAATTTTCTTTAGGTTTTTCTCTGTAAAGACTTGTTTGCTATCCATAGTTTGCAGTGCATTATCACTTCTGCAAACATCGTATTTAATATAGAGAGTGTACCAATAGCTCAAACAAGCTTTTAATTGATGTGCGGTAAGAGAAAATATTTAAAATATTTATCTGGAATGTTCTTATCCCCAGACCAATTGGTTTTAAGCTTATGGCTCACCTCAGTGAGGATCTAGAACATTCAGTCACTAGATCCAAAATATCAACTCAAAAACAGCACTTAAGACCCAGAAGGAGACCACATGTAAGATGGATGGATGAAATAAGAAAATGTGTAGGGGTGATGTGGAGAAGAGAAGCTAAAGATTGGAGAAGATGGATTAAACTTGGAGAGACCTTCATCCTGCAGTGGATTGATAATGGTTGATAATGATTTAAGTAGAAACTCTGAAATTTTCAGACATGAAAATGTCTTTAACTCCAGCTGTCTAACTTAAATAGCTATAAGGGACTGAATTAAATTCAGATATACTATATATTAATAGCCTTACCATTGCCAAAGCCTAAAAGGTAAAATTATAGTAATCAATAAAGCAAGTCATATGTAGCATGACATTGCTTTTATAAGCTTGTATTTATAAATATGTAATATAGAGAGTGTACCAATAGCTCAAACAAGCTCTTAATTGCTAAGTGCAGTAAGAAAAAATATTCAAATTCTCTATCTGGAACATTCTTATCTCCAGACCAATTAGTTTCAAGCTTATGGTAATGTCACTATATATATGACTTGCTTTATTGATTACTAAAAATCATATTTATTATATGAGAAGCTGGCCAGTCTTTTAATCATACCTATTCTATTTTTTTGTTTTTCTTTCTCAGGCTAATTCCAAACTATCTATATAATTCTTTTTTTCATGCAAAAAATACCTAATTTCTATATATTACCACTTTTTTAAAACAATTGACTCCCATTTTCCAATCCTCAGCTTTACTTTTCCCAAGAAATACCAGGATCTTAGCTTTTTTTCATAAAAATCCATTTTTGTACCATTTCCTGTCTCTTCACATTTTTCTAATAAAAATTCCACATCTTTTATACTGTTTGCAAAAAATGTCATATCATTCACACAAGTAAAAGCTGCAGATTGTGTATTTTCTTAGTTCCAACTACAGAAATCTCTACTCTTATTTTTAATCTTTCTATCTCAACCTCCAATTCTCTTTCTTAGCAACAAAATAATCAATAAATGTATTAACAGATACAACAGTTTCAACTAGATTTTACATTTAATTTTCACTGATTCTGGTACATATAAAAATTATCCTTATAAAGATTTATAATCATTATTAATATTCCTAAGTTTATTTCACATTTTTAATGTTTTTTCACAATGTATTTCTATTCATCATATCAGAAGTTTTTTCTATATCTAAAAATGCAAGAAATTATGATTTAGTTTTTTTATTATAAAACATTGCAATAAATTAAGATGCAATGATTAACTCTTATTTTTCTCTCTGAATAAAATCCATTTGTTTTGAAACCTTCCCAAAATTTCACTCTTTTACATTCAATTCCTAACTCTAGTGTAAAAAAAAATACAAGTAATTTATAAACAATGGAAGTTCTTGCTACTACTCTAAAGCTAATTAATAACATAAAAATCTTTTCATTTATATAATATTCTAATTCTCAAATCAATTTTTTCATCTGAAATCATGTTAACAACTATAATTTTTTTTAAAAAAACTTTTCTTAAATTAAGCCGGGCATATTTTCCCATGCATATTGCCATCTAATTATCTTTCTTTTCCTTTTTTTTTTTAAAAAATCTACCTATTGCTCTATAAGTTTTGCATTTGTTATTTTATTTATCTTATCATAAATTAAGCGTTCTCATCAATCACCTCCATTTACTAACTCTCCTTTAACCAAAGTTTTCATCATAAATTCATTAAGCATTATTTTTTAGTTTTGATCCTATTCTCACATTTTTTTGTCTCTCTCTGTATACATATGGCATTTTCTTTTTTATTTCTCTTCTTCATATTTTTTCACAACCATCCTTTATCCCATTTTAATTTCCTTAATTTAATTTTGTACTGTTTACCACACCTGCATTTTAATTCTATTTCAAGTATCTTTTCTTAAGTAGCTATCCTGTTTAATCTTTATCTCCTCTTTTTCCATTTGCTCTTTAAACCTTTTCAGAATTTCTATATGCTTTCCTTTCTTAATATTTTCTAGAACTTTTCCCCTCCCTCCCCTCTTATTACTGCTGATGGTTGCAATAAAAACTCATTTGCAAACTTCATCCTATCTATCAGCACTTTATAATTTTTAAAATCATTTTCTTTCATAACTGTTTTCAAAATACTATTAAACCTATTAAATGAAACATTATTACTTATGCCATACCCATTCTTGACAATCTTCCTATCATTTTCAATGCTTAACTTTTCAGATACCACTAATTCTACTAATATAGAATTATTGTCATCACTATATCCTTTTTTCATTTTCATCAAATATTTAAATTCATTTTATCTGTTGCATTTTTTCTTATTTACAAACATATAACCAATAGTATACTGCAGATACTGTCTCAGCCATGAAAGCTGGCCATGATATACTTTATTCAAATTCTCAATTATTAATCCAATTTTTACAGCACTACTTCTGCTCTGACATCTATTATAAATTTGATTAATTAATAGATGCTTAAATGTAATGCTTATTAAATCCCTTCCAACACTGGCCTGTCTATAAGCTCAGAATTGTCTTCTAAAATTAATGTTAGAACTGGAAAGTTGCTAGAACCCGAATCAGATATGAGACAAAGGGTGACAGAACAGGTGGAAGTGTCAGCATAGCAACTCATGAGGAAAGCTGCTAAACTTAGAAGGTACCTGAAGTCGCTTACATTAATAATTGCATGGTAACTAAATGCTATATCAAGCCAATGGTATCAGGTAAAGGTATAACAGTTGTATACAATCTTGAAATACATATTTTCTGTTAATCAAAATATAATCAAACTCTGCCATACTTTATTTGGATGATTCTATTTTCATTTAACTTTTTTTTTCCAGAGAAAGAATTCATAATATTAAAAAAGTGAATTTCTTCTTTGAGAAAAATATTAAATAGAAATAGACAAAGAAGCATCCAAATGAAAGAGCAGCAAAATTGGATTATATTTTGACCACCAGAAAATATGTATTTTAAGATTGAAATAAAATACTAGTTTTCTACTTCACCTTTGAGTAGTAAGTAATTTAAGTTGCACTTTATGCAAAAAAGTTCTCTGAAAGTGCTTAGCCATATAACTCTTTAATAATATTTTAGACAAGCTTCACTTTTTGCGTAAAGCGCAATTTAAATTACGTATTTTAAGATTGTAATGTTTTAAATAAATTCAACTCAGGAAGTGACTTTGATTAATGAGATATAAGAGCATGCAATATTAGAGAGAGAATAATTATTAAGAATGATATAGATAATTTTTTTTTTAATAGTAAATGTAAAACTATATTATACTTTAAATTGACTGGATACTTTAAAATTGATATATATATATATACATCACTAGATATTCTAACTATAAGATCTTTCCATTGACTCATTGTAAATCAAAAGATTTCACGAGTACTAATGTATAATAGGAATTGTGGACTTAATCAGTGAAGTATTGAATAGCTTCACACTCTCAGATCTAACTGCTTCAGCTTCACCTATTTATATAGAAAGTAGGTTGAAGTAAAGGAGGGTTCCCCTCTTTTCTTTCAATTTGTTTGCATTTTCAACCACACATGCTTCAGGTTTATTGCCTTAGTAAATATTACTTATGTAATCAATGTGCATTAAATAAATTTATAATTACAACTTTAAATTATCGTAATAGATTTCTAACTATAAGATCATTCCATTGACTCATTGTAAATTGAAAGATTTCATGAGTACCAAGGTATAGTAGGAATTGTGGACTTAATCAGTGAAGTATTGAATAGCTTCATGCTCTCAGATCTAACTGCTTCAGCTTCACCTATTTATATAGAAAGTAGATTGAAGTAAAGAAGGGTTCCTCTCTTTTCTTCCAAGGCATAAGCTTGTGGTTAAGACCTGTAGAGGTCCCTACCTCTGCGTTTTCAACCGCACATGCTTTAGGTTTATTGCCTTAGTAAATATTACATATTTATTTATGTATGCATAATATATATATATATATAAGTAATTAAAAATATGAAATATTCTTTTAAGTGAAAAGTGTTTAACATTTTTACTTTTAAAAAATTGCTTATCAAAACTATATTGTAAATAAGCTTCACTTAATACATATAATTTTACTTTAAATCAATTTCATACATATAGTATATATATATCACTAGATATTTCTGCAGTAAGTTAACTCTTTAATGGAGTTCTCGGGTTTAAACTGGTGCTGGATTCAAGTTGCTTGAATTCCATCATTTTTAATGCTACTGTAAAGATTTTACGCTCTTTTTAAAGGTTAAAAAAAATTTTGTAAGATGCTGCCCTCTCTTAAATTATTTTACAAATAAAAAATCAATATTCAAATTTTAGGTATGCATACCTTTTATGTATATATCTAAGAAACTAAGTCACCTATTTAAAAAAATTAATGTGTCCTATCACTTTCATAGACATTTTAAACAAATGTAAAAAAATTCAAGCAGTTATATTGAACTTGAATATATTAAATATCAATTGTAAAAAAATTTAAAAAAAATCTTTATACTATCCCTCTAGTGAGCTAACAAATAAACAAACAGATTTTTCAACTTCAATAACAATAAAAGAATTTAAAAACAATATTCACAGGTTTAAACAGGCAAAATTCACTATATATACATTGCCACACACAGCAAGCTAGAGTAATCAATGGATGCCAAAAGGCTTGTGCATAAAATCCCCATCTAGTGCCTACTAGCCTTCTGGCATCCATTGATTACTCTAGCTTGCTGTGTGTGGCAATATATATAGTGAGTTTTGCCTGTTTTAACAACAGTTATACACAAGCATAAGAGGAGGTGGTCATGTGATGTTTATTGGCTTAATATTCACAGATGTTATTCCTAACCTTCAAAAACATTTCAATGAATTTAAATTAAAACTTGCTTTAAATATAAAAAAATTTGAAAATGGTTCAGATTTGAATGAAATCAATAGGAAGATAACTTATACACCATTAAGAACTGCAACAGAAATAGCTGTCCAAAAAAAATAGCACTTATTCTGTAAAATTTCTACTAAGACAAGACAGTTTATGAAGAAAAAAAAAGAATATAAAAATGATCCCTTAAAAAAGATTGAATATTTAGAATTTTGTAAATATTAATTTTTATTAAGTGCAATGTCAGCATGTAATACTTAAATAAGACTATAAACTTAGTACATGCACATTGAGTGCTTAATTTATTACAACAGAGACCTCTACAAATCTAAACACATGTACTAAAGTTATAGACTCATTTAAGTATTACGTGCTGTCATTGCGTTTAATAAGAATTAATATTTACAACTTTAAATTGATTCAAAATATTTCTAAATTTAAGATCTGACTATTAACTCATTGTAAATTGAAAGATTTCACGATCATTAGTTTAACAGAAATAGTGGACTTAATCAGTGAAGAATTTATTAGCTTCATGCTACCAAATCAAAATGCTTTAGATTTGCCTATATAATTAGAAAAATAGATGGAAGATAAGAGTGGGCCATTCTTGTCTTTATAAAGTCAAATCTTGCATTTAGATTTATGGAGGTCTCTCTTGTAATAATTGCTGAGAGATTCTTGACTTTGTTTAAAGAGTAGCTACAGTACATCACATCACATCACATCACTCAAGGTGCATGTGCTAAGATTAGCCTTATATCTAGAATTTTGTAAAATAATAAGAAAAAAAGTTAATAATGGTATAGGAAAATATAATTATGAATATTCAAAAAAAGTTATAAAAGAATAAATCTATCAAAAGATTGAACAACATTTGGGATAAAACTTATTTCTGCAATAAGAAGAAATGATAAGAATATTAGTAAACAGAGCAACAATAGCATGAAATGTGCAGAAGTGTTCTGTAAAGAATTATATAGCAATAAAATATAAGAAAAAGTATTCTCCACAATTACTATATCTTCTAAACCCAGGATTTTAAATGAAGAAGTAAGACATGCAATTAAATCCATGACGAAGAGAAAAGCTCTTTGGTAATCATAGAATTATAATTGATATCTTTAAAAAAGGTGAAAAAACAAAAGAACTATTGAGAAAGTTATATACCAATATCTAAATGATAAAGATATACAAATTGATTGGAAGAATGCAGTAATAATATTAATATTTAAAAAAGATGATAAAGAAGATATTCAAAAATTGCAGATCTATTAACTTTTTTATCGGTTCTATGCAAAATTTTTACCAAGATAATTAGAAATCTTCTACAATGAGCTTTGAACTTCAACCAATTAAAGAAACAACCTGGATTTAAAAATGGTTTTAGCATAGTGACCATATCCACATATTGAAAGAAATTATAGCAATAACCATTGAATATAAGTTACCATTATAATTTGGATTTGTAGATTCTAAAAACACATTTGATTCTATAAACATTTTTTCAGCAATTAAAGCATTGGATTATAAAATGTAGTTCCAGGACATTGTCATATTCTAAGATAATTTATAAAAATGTGACAGCAGCAATTAGATTACATAATGATATTAGGAAGATTAACATCGAGAAGAGTATATGATAGGGTGAATCCATATCTCCAAAACTTTTTACAGAAGTTTTGCAAAAAGTATTTTGGGGATTGAAATGGGAAACTAAGGGAGTAAAAGTAAATGAAGAATATTTAGGTTGTCTAAATTTTGCAGATGATGTAAATGTTTTTTGCAAATAATGCTTCAGAGTTTCAGAAAATGTTGCTAGAGTTACCAGATAAAAGTAAGAAAATAGGATTAAAAATAAATGCAAAAAGATTAACGTTCAATGGATTTTCTCAAAAGAAGAAAATAAAGAATAATAATGATAAGTTAGAAGAAGTTATCAACTATAAATACTTTGGTTAGATTATTACTAAAGATGGTGACATAATGATTGAAATTAATTATAGAATTAAACTTGGATGGAGTACTTTTTGTAAAAATAACTTTTAATATTAAAAGAAAATATGTCATGTGCTTAAAAAGAAAAGTTTTTAATAAATGCATTTACCAGTTCTTACTTATAAATATGAAACTTGCATACTTAATATGAAGATTTCAGATCATTCAGTGAAGTATAGAGAGATGTATATAAGAAGTAACAGGAAGAGATGAAAAATTAAATATGTATGAGTGAGAGAATAAACAGGTGCTACTGCACTGGAGCTAGTATGGATATATTGCTAAACAAGATGATAATAGACGGACAGTTGAAATCTTAAAATTAATTCCAAGAGATTGTAAAAGACTTAGAAAAAAACACATATAACATGGACAGATGAAATAAGGAAATGTGCTGTGATGATATGGGGAAGAGAAGCTAGAGATTAAGATACTGGATTAAACACGGAGAGACCTAAATCCTGCAGTGAACTGATAATGATTGAAAATGATGATGAGAATGAAATACAAACAAATAAGATTACAACTTAAGAAAATATCACTTTATAAAAGTAGAATAAAGAAAAACAACATAAAAATAGATTTATAAACATCTTTAAAAATATCTTGAAATGTAAACAAGGTTTATTAATTGTAATGAGATGTTCAATACTCTTTCATTTTTGCAATGCTTTATATATTACAGCTTTGAAGAAGACTGCTAGACAGTCAAAACTATTAGATAATTGAATAAGGAGATTTTATTAAAGTGGAATGGTATTTATTTTAATGAATATTCAAAGTTACATTTTAGGCATCAGCATTCAATCTTTTCAGATATAGAGGCCCCAGAAAATGAAATGTGATAAAAAGTTTTTAAAATAGTATAAATTTTATTTTGATCAGATGGGCTTAAAAAGTATAAGTATGGACTTTGATTGCATTAGTGTTCCCCAATTTAAGTAAGGTCAAGTTTGTAGGTGTTTACTGTAATGAATTCTGTTTATTTTGGATATGCAATAATGCTACTGTCTAATACATATTACACGTGAAAGTTGTGGTGAAAATGAAAAATTTGGAACCATTCTAATAAAAACAATAAAAAGAAATTAAAAATAGGGCAGTACTCTAAAATACAGTTTGCCTCTGCCTCTATCCCAATTGTGGCTGATATACAAAATACTTTCCTTTTGAATAAATCTGTGAGTGTATACACACAGATATTTAATTTCTCTTGATTTGAATCACAATTGTATAACTAAAGAATGTAAAAGAGCAAAGGGCATGGCAGTCTTCATTTTACCTATAATATACAGGGCGGATTGATGATACAAGACGTAAATTAAAATAAGCAGATACGAATTAGAATAGAATTGCCTCACCAGCGTTAGATTTGGCGGAATGGGGAGAGGGAGTTACTATTTTTTAGAATAAACGAAAAGGATTCAAAGAAATATGAAAATAAAAAGTTCACAAATCTGATTAAATTGGGCTAACCTATTACAGATGAAACCAGCTGTTTCGTGAACTACAAACAAGAACGACTAAGATATATCAAATGTCAATGACTACATCAAAGTCTTAAGAATAAAATGAATTTGGACATTTATAAAATATTCGCATTCTTCACTGCTCGAATATCTTCACAGGACTCCCACTTGTGCATTTTTGTAAACTATTAAAAATAATTTATTATTCATTGTTTTTAAATTTAAATTTTTTAGAAACAGCTCTAGATAAATGTTTCGAACTATTTATACTTAAAAAAAAATACAGATTTCTTTACTTTAGTCGAAATTATTTCGTATTTGTACACACACACACACACATCTGCAAAAGCATCATAATAAAATGTCGTACTTGGCCTGCAAATCGTAGTTTCGCCACCGGATTTGAACAATATTTTAAAAATATAAAAAAGATTGTATAATTAAAGTAATAATCAGACAGGAAAAGTATGAGGTTTATGATAGAATACAATTGAGAGGAAAGATTTTGAAATATTTTAGAAATAAATATTTGCTACAAAAGTGTAGAAACAGTAAAGTAGGATGTCAAATAAACAAAGGATTCTCGTAGGATTTAAAAGATCAAATTTATGTGTTACTAACTGGCTTCTTAAGTCACCGCAATATTTCTTTAGTATAGTGTTCTTTTTCAGTTTTTTTTATATTTCCTTTAGATTTAGATATTCTCGTTGTTTTTTTTTTAATGGCTACCAATGGTGACAATGATTAGTTATGGCAAATACTTTTGTTTATGAATAACACACACAACCAAACAACTTAGAATTAATGGGTAATTTAAAGTAAAAAATAATTAGCAGAATAGGTAAAAGAAAAGTGAAGAACGACGTATTCTGATTTTTTAAATTCCTATTTCATCAACTATTAGATTGCCATAATGCGATGATCACTTATTTTAAATGTTTAAATACCTTTAGGAATTTTATTACCGCACACGTATTTCCTTTTTGTGGATAACTTTTTAGGTCAAAACTTAATAAGAAAATTCGCACAGTGGAGCGTAACTTTTCTCTGCTCCAATTGTTTAAGTTTCGCAAAATTGCAAATTTAATTAGTTAATTCACATATTAAACATAGAATTTTTGTTTAGCTAGTTTTTTATCTATATATCTTGATAATGTTTTTATGCGCTAAAATATATTAGTTATTTTTTTTTTTTTAAAAAAAGTGATTATTTGATTATTAGCGTATTATTTTTTTAAACTGAAGTTTTATTAGTTACCTAAGCGCATGAGCAATAAAGAGTTTTGCTGCATCATGGCGACCTCCGTCAGGTGAGAATTGGGCTTTTTCATTACGATTGTTTCCTATCCGCTAAACTTATTGTTTTCAAAAAATGAATAAAAATTACGTCTTAAAATGTTTTTTTTAGCCATGAAGAGTTAATAAAATTTTCCTGTCATGTAAATATGAATGACTTAATTATGGAAGGAACATTAAGACGAAAGTCGTAAGTTAATTAATATAGTTTAAAATAATTATTATTTAAACACTCAGAATTTAACTAAATGCATAAAATTAATTTATACTTATTTTGAATGAAGTCCCGTTGCTTACACGTTAAATTCATATTTCAAAACAATGTCATTCATAGAAATGATACATTCCTTAGGGTTGAAATTGATAAACACATTTGCAATTGAAAACACTGGAGTGTGTAAAGTTTACCTGAGGTTTTCTTTTTGTTAATTATTTATAGAAACTAATAAAATAAATTGTGATATATATATCTTATGAATTAAATATTACGCAATCATTTTAAAAATTAAGGCAATTATTATATTGCAAATAAAATTAAAACAAAATGTTATATATGTAACTGAATATCAATGAAATGAAAAACATTACACTGTGTTTTAGATTTAACAAAAACCTATAAATATTTAAACCAATACGGAAAGTAAATAAAAAAAACAAAGATTAGGAAAAAGTAACTAATATTTTGGCCAGCAGTTTATCTTTTTTAATTTTCGAACAATTATATGAAGAATGTAAAATAAAATTCACTTTTAAAACAATTCACTGCAGTATGAATATTTCCCAATTCCTATATATATATTTTTGAAAAGTACATGTTCATTATATAGTAGCCTCGATTTGGAAATGATAGAATCTATCATTGTAAAATTTTATTTTTTTTAGACTGGACATTATATCACTTTTTAAAAATATTTTACTGTAAATTTAACCATAGTTTAGAGGAAGATCTTTATAATATAATAATTATTTCAAAAACACTCCAAAGACATACAATATTGATCACTTTCATTGAGAAACTATCTGAGATACAAAGATGAACTATAATTAGACAAAGTGGTTAAAATATTTCAGGAAAAAAAAATTACTGCAGAGGAAATTAAAAAACAACATCAGAAGGTATCAAATGAGTAGACTAATATAATAGATTAGCATCTTTTGTATGTGGGCAGGTTTGTAATTCACATTTTGGGTTGTAGTTATAAACTCATCTCTATTATATTATTTTTATGAGTTGGAATGGCTACACCTATTTCCAAATGGCTCCTGCTGATTTAGCTCATTTCATCTGTATTAATATAAGTTCAAATTCAGAAAGATAAAAAAATAATCTAAAAAAATTCTTATACAAGTTTGGAAAATTTTGCTAATCGCCTGTAAACAATTCACGTAGTTATTTATAATAGTCCATAAATAGATATATATGTAAACAATAAGATGAAAAATAAAAAAAACATTAAAAAAAACATCTAGTCTATGAGTTCCCCAATATTCCATAATTTTCATGAATGAGTTGATTCATCACAAGGAAACTTTGAATTTGGTAAGGAAAATAATGTGAAAATTAATTTTACAATGTTTATTTTATTAATTATATTTCTTCCAAAAGACTAAAGGACTCATTAAAATTTACAATGTAGCTCTAAAATTTAGATGTTAAAATAAATTATTAGGCAAATAGCAAAGGGCCATTTACGCTGCTCACATATTTTCATTTGGGTATTCTATTTCATTGCCTAATAATTTTACTTGATTTCAGGTGAAAAAGTAAATGCATATATATATTTATTTAAAATTAAACTGAGCATAAAGGCTATGACAGTGGCAATTTATCTTTCTTAAAACAAGTTTTATATTACTTATTTAATTTTGCTACTAAACATCACATGATCACCATTCTTTATGCTTACACAAGCTGTTTACACAGAGGTAAAACTATCTATACAGTAGTGCTATTCAGTGCAAACCAGAGTACCCAATGAATATAGTTATCTAATAAGGTAAAAGGTGACTGCTTGAGGATCACACTAGATTCTAAGATCTAGATGCAGTGCTTTCAGATCCACAGTTCCTCATTGATGAAAGCCACAAGCTAGAAAATAGTCTGGGGATATTGAATAAGTATGCACTAAATAGGGATTTTATGCACAAACCTTTTTGCATCCATTGATTACTCTGGCTTGCACTGAGTAGTATTACTGTATGGAGAGTTTTGCCCCTGTTATTTATTTTTGCTTATGAAATATACATATATTATATTCAAAAGTAAAATTAAAAGTTGTTAGCAGTTTTTGACATATTGATGCTATTTTATGGAAACGCCCCCCACACACATATGTTGAAATGCTATTTATGATAATTAATAATCATTAGACATTCGAGGACCTTAAACATAAATAAAACTTTAAATGATAATAAGAAATTCATTATAATTCTATAATTTTATAGCCATTTTAGGATATTTAAACAATTTATTATTTATTAACAATCATTTTTAAATGGTTAACTCCAGAAGAAAAAAAAATACATTAGAAATGTATTTGTGATGAACCATTTACAAATCAGTTCATAAATCCACAAATACATCTATGAATATCACACACTGGTGCTTTAATTCCATGCTGTGATTTAACTTCTGCACTAACTTTACTTTCTAAAATAATTTAATACTTGGCCTAATTGTGGCTTTCCAAACTTTCTAACGAAAGCAATCAACTGTTGCATTTCTTTTGGGATATCTTTGAAATGATCTTTACAATGAAAATGAGGTCTGTTGTTCCATGAAAATCATACTCAAGTTCACTATAAAATATATTTTTTAGAAAATCTGTTGCTTCTTTACAATGATAGCTGAAAGACATACTGATTAGTGTTGCAATCTTACTATCATTTTTGGAACCTTATATATGCATTAAAATGTTTACAATGCATAGCATGCCCAAATAAACTAAAAAGATAAATAGCTAAATGCAGAGCAAAGATCTCAGCATCCTTCATAGTGATGAATAGTTATGGAAGGAAAAAATTTCTCTGGCTACTCAGTTTTAGCATATTTCCTTTACTATCCTATCTTTTGTTAATAATAGTTAGACAACCATTTACCAATTAATAAATCAGATGACTGACTAAGTTAACTATGAGTCAGCTACCTGAAAAAAAAATCCTGATTTTATTTGGAAATCCGTATCAAGCTGAAACAATTTTAGTTTTATCCAGGTGGAAAGGGTGGGGAGATGGCAGGTGATGTACTAACCATTCCACCATGCAGTGTTCATAGCAGATATTAGCATAGATTAGGTTTTATTTGCATGGTTATGGATTTAGTGATGTAATTGTTAAAATAATAAACATAATGCACAGATGTCAAGCTTTATGTGCACAACTTTAATGCCATCCACTTCAGATAAATACTTAACGATTTTTTAATAATATTTATTAAACATAGATAATCATTTGTAGCCCAGATATAAACTTTAGACTCAGTTTAACATTAATATATCTTCTTTTTAATTAAGCAAAACATGTCTTTTTTTTTTCAAAACAGAAAATTCAAAGATTATCCCAACTCAATCTGGGAAATGGAAAAGAGATTTTTTTAAAAAAAAATAAATAGAATAAGAGTTTTGAAATTTTAAATGAAGAAAATAAATGTCAGGATGGATTAGTGTGATTTTTATTATTATTATTTTTAAAATCAGATATAGAAATTTTTATCTATAAACATGATGGAATGCTTGCATTGTTTAGATAGTTACTTATTAATTAATGTTCAAAAATATTGACATGCAGAAACACATTGAACCAAAAACTATGAGAAGTTCAAATCAAAAGTTTTAAATTTGTATACACATCCACTCTATGCTAGCATATACATGTGTAAATGGAACTTATAAGTAAACTATAAATGTGGGTAAACAAAAACTATGTACCATATAGGTAATAACTGCTAAATCAATGACTACTGTTGCAGAATTGAAGTACTCAATAAAACCCATGTTGATTCTATCCCCTGATTAAAATCTCTGTCCCCTGATTGAAATCTCTACATGTCCTTACAATATTTTGTAAACTGTCATAAAAATTTCTATATTAAATAAATAATGTAATAGTCATAAGGGAATTGCCCTGACATGTGCACTGTATGAATTTATAAAGCTGAGGAATACTCTCACTAAACACAAGATAGTCTTTGTAGAGATAAGAATGAATCCATCTTATCTTTTTTACCTAAATTCATATATGTAGGCCAATCTTAAGCATTTAGAAATGGGAGCATAAAGGCTTAATTAATCACTTTTAATTCTATTCACTATATATTAATAATAATATTTGCAAAATTTTTACAATTTTACTATACATCAGTACTAGATATAATATTAAATATATATAACTATTTCTTTATTTATCTAGTGCTGTGTTTTATTTGTAATAGTCGTAAGGGAATCACTCTGCCAGATGTGTTATATAATTTATAAAACATAGGAATACTCTCATTCTAAACACAAGATAAAGTCTTTAAAAAGATAAGAATGAATCCACCATATCTTTTTCTATCTAAATTTGCATGTGTTAGAATGATTCCCTTATGTCTACTACAAATAAAACATGGTGCTAGATAAATAAATAATTAGTTATGCAAATAAATAATGATAAATAAAGTTCCAGGAATGATAACATCTGGAAGAAAATATTTTTATGTAAACTAAATCTGAGTCTAAAAAATCAGATAAATAAGAATATAAAAGTAACAAGAATAATATAATAATTGTTCATTGTAGGTATTTTAGAATTTGGTAACATATATTTTATCAAAAATACTAATCCTTCAATCGAGTTTTTGAAAATCATTGACCTGGAAGTTCTATAACCTTTTCTCACTCATTAGTGAGTTGGAAACTGCTAAAAAAGTTTACAGTAAGGTAAATGCCCAAGAATGCTGCACTATAATATATTTTACATCCAGCACATTATCATTTATCTAGCCAATCTAGATTAATCTGGATTCTTTATCTTACACTTAGTAATAGTTAACTGAGTTGACTATGTTTTGGATACTTGATAAAAAAGGTTAAATTTTACTGTGACTTGCTGTCTATGAAATAAACCTATTCATATGCAAATCATAATATGTAATATCTTTTAGTTAAGGCTTTACTTCATTAGCATTTGAAATAAATTAATATATATATATATGTGTGCTCTGCACACAGATAATGAAGCTATTCAGTGTATACACACATATATATAATATCTTTTAATAAGAGTACCAATCTCTCCACATACGTACCAAACTCTCCACACAATGGAGTAACCAAGTGCAAGCCCTCATAATCAATGGGTGCAGGAAGGATTGTGCATAAAATCCCTATCTAGTGCCTTCTTATTCAACATCCCTAGACTTTTTAGCTTGTGGCTTTCATCAGTGAGAAGCCATGGATTTGAGAGCACTGCAGTGAGGAGCCACAAGCTAACAACAGTCTGGGGATGTTGGATGAGAAAGCACTAGATAGGGATTTTATGCACAACTCTTCCTGAATCCATTGATTATGAAAGCTTGCACTTGGTGGCATTACTGTATGGAGAGTTTGGTACTCTTATCAACGGCATGTGTTAGCATATGAAATGGTGATCGTGTGATATAATAAATCTTATCCTGATTCTCCATCTTATTTTCACACTTCACTAATACTAAATTTTTTTGAGATTTAGTTAAACTATCTTTCTGATAAGATCAAGTAACATTTTTTTTAATCTTCTTTCTTTAATCGTACTAAAAGTGTTTTGTTTGAATGGCATATTATTTTCCTAATTGATACATATACAAACCGATCACACTTATAAAAAAAATTGTGAAATAGACTAAAGATTGTACAATATAAATTTCAGAAAACTTTATAAATACATATATTAAATAATATACCAATTTGATAGCTATTATCAAACTACTTGAACTATAATTTTTTATTTTCACCCTATTCTAGACTATGTAACACAAGCTTGAACAATCAATGGTCAGCAGATAGTATAGTTCTATAAAAACCCTATTTCCAGACCAATTTATGACCTTTGTCTTTATTAATGAAGTTAAGTGTCAATGCTAGAACTGATATGGCACCCATCTTTCAAAATAAATGCTACGGTTTTGAATCAAATCTAATTCGTGGCATAATTACATAGATTTGACATCAAGTTAATTTCTCTACACTTTAGAGAATCCAGTTTTATGACAATTATAGTCCCTTCTGCCTTTTGGCTAATATCTATTTATTACTCTAGCTTACAATAGATGACTTGAGAGCAGGATGAAGATAACTGTTCTTTGAAGCAAATGAGTAAGCATATGGAAAATCATATAATGTTACTGTTACTATTAATCTTTTTAGCAAGGTGGGCAAATGCCAAGATTGGTTTAGATTAGCAGATAAGTATCCAAATTAAAAATAGACTGTCAAGCATTGTTAGCTGAGAGGTCATCGCAGCTGCCTTGCAAGCAAGTAGTTGGTTGCAGATGGTTGTGGGTTTGCCTCCCAGCCGATGCTATGACATATGGAAAAAAAAAAAAATTAAAAATAGTCTTCCAATATGCATTTTTTATAGTGGTGAAAAAAGGAGTATTAATTTTTATTTATATACTTGAGGCATAATATTTTAGCTATAAAAATAAAATGACATTTTAATATGTTTTAATAAGTAATGTAAAATATACAAATTATAATAAAATTCAAAAAATTGAAACTAGTGTTTGGGAACATTTAAAAAGGTGAAAATATATCAATAATTATTTTTGTGGGAAGAACATAAAAAATTTACTTCGATTTTTTTAAATTTTCAATGATTTTTCCAACAAATATCTAATTTGATTATGAAAACTTCTGAAAAAAATAAAAATGCAGTTGAATTTGCTATTATTTGTGCGGAATTTCCAAAAATATATCACTAATCAGTTTTTCAATAAAATACAATAATTTTTGAATATTGATGGACTTAATGAATCAATTGTAAAGATTGCTAATGTTGGAAGGCTTCATTCTGTAGTGAATTAATTAAAACTTATATACATATAATACACATTAAATATTTTTGAAGGTATATTTTTTATTGATTGTAATATATAAGTAATTTATATATTGGAAGGGCTAGATCAAAAGTTTATACATAGGAGGCTAATAATAGTAAATTCTAAATGCAGAGAATTAATTATGAAATTGTATTTATTTTATTATCAAGAAAATACAGCAAGTGTATAAGTTGGTACCTGACTGCTTTTAAACACTTTGTAATTCAAGCTGACCCAAGACTTACATATATACAACCATTCTAGAATTGGTTTTTATTGTTTCAACTTTTGATGTTGTGTTATCTTTTAGTAATAAATAAAATGCCATATATATTTGTTTGTGCATTTTATGGTTGCTCATCCATATCTGCATACTTGCTGCATGGTCAATCACATATGCTTTTATATTTTGTGTAGTGAGTTGAAGGATGGGTAATAATAATAATTAAATGTTTTAATGCATGGGTGTTAAAAGTGTGAGAGTTGCACCATGATTCATAGTCTTTGGCACATGAGTTTGCCATTCTTCTACTCATTAAACCTAGTTCAGCTACACTCTATGACCCTGAGTTTCAGATTTTGCCATTCTATAAAAGCATCAATCCATCCAGAGTAAATTGAATGGCTTATTGCTTGGGAGCTCACAAAGAACTGGGTCATAATCCATGGGTCCTGATTTTTAGAATCTAACCATCACTTCACCAATAAGTGACATGCTGCTATCCTTAAATGAGTAAAGATCTTGCTATTGGTTTAATAATGAATTGTCAGCTTGTTGGGATACTTAATATTATAAATTTTTGTGATCACATGATATGGCACCATTCTTTTCCTCACAAACTGGTGTAATAATGAGTAAAATTTGTAATTACAGATATTATAAAGCAGGAAAAATAACAATATTCACTTCATATCATATAATAAGTGGCCATTTGTTATACTAAGCCTCATATGTGGCCAGATTTTTGATCCATCTGTATTTAAATATTCTATATTGATACCGTGTTTATATTTATATAGAGAGATGATTGCATTGGTTAATCAGAAACTGAGTAATAAATATATATTGCATATGTATATAAATCACATTGATTTCATTAATATATTTATGAGGATACTTCTGAATAACACTTGGTGAATATGAATGTGAACTTTGTTGCAATATTTTTTTTTTGCAGTGAATTAAAGTATTTTGATAACTTTTAGAAATCATTATTTTTACAAATATATATTTCTGATTTTCATGGTCTGGGTCAAACTTTTATCAAGGTTGTGGCTGAGATTAGTTCCAACCATTATTTGTAATGAATACTGAAAATAACAGTTTTACAAATAGTTTTTTGTTTTTGATTACGATCAACATCACTTTAATTCATTATATTGAATATTATCAAAATCACACTTTTCTTTATTTTGCTGTAATATCTTATAAATATAATTTATCCAAACAACTTCAAACACTTTTTAGCAAAACTCTTTATTTGTACAGTTCATTTTAATTTCTTAAAAAAAATGTTTTTTTTTAAGAAATTAAAATGAACTAGCTCTGAAGAAGACTGCAGAACAGTCGAAACGTAAGTGTATGTATATATGTACAAATAAAGAGTTTTGCTAAAAAGTGTTCGAAGTTGTTTGGATAAATTATATATATTAAATATGTTGAACAGAATCTTCTATTTAGGTTAATATTACCTACTTTTAAATTTATTTTATTAAAAAAATATTTCTGTACATTATTACTATTATTTTGTTAATTTTTAGTTCAATTTATGTTTAAAAGTTTATATTATTTCCAACTAATTGTATACAATATATGTACTCACACATATAATGTTTACCCATATATAGAATGTATACACTTTTCTCTTTATTATATAATTGTGTTATGAATATATATAAATATTGAAATTATAATGAGAATTTTTTATGTATTAAAACTTAGAAGAAAAAAAATTCAGTTGTGATGTAACCAGGCAACCACTAATTAAAATTTATAGTGCATTTATCTAATTTACTTAAATCAGACAAATGCTATTGTTAAATTACTAAATCACATGGTTAAGATATGTATTATAATTTCAATATTTACATCTTAAATTCATAAAAATATTTAATATTAATAAATGTTTTAAAAAGTGCAGCCTGTTTATCTTTATCCATTTTTAGGATTTGCATTCTGAGAAATGTTTCTAACTTCATATTAAATATATATAACAAATTATTTATTTATTTAGTGCCTGTGTTTTATTTGTAATAGTCATTATGGAACTATCCTAACTTAATATTGTCAACAGATAATACTTTGTTAAGATTTGGATTCTGAGAAATGTTTCTAAGATCATGTTGTAAACAGATAATAAATTGTTTTACTCCTACTAAAAAAAAAGCTTCATATCAATTATTTATGTCGATTTAAAAATGTTGACATTCAGAGTTTTTAAGTAATACTAAGGTTTTTAAATACATTTTTTTAATAAAAATAATTAAATGGTTAATTACATGGGAAGTCATGTAATGTTGAGCATTGAAAATGATAGGTTGCGCTTCAATCTAGGAATCTTTGGTTGTCAAAATCCATCGCTTTAACTGTGGTAAATTACACGAGATAATTATATTCAAATTTTGTTTTATGACTTAAAGTAGCAAATCTAAATCTTCTAATTTAGTTCTGCCATCTTGTGTATAATTGAGTAATCAATTCTTGCTATTTCCATTTGAAAAAGAAGTTAATCAAATGGCTTCATTGCTTTGGGAGTTCATAAGAAGTTTGAGTGTTGGAAGTTCCAAAACTGGAATTGAGACAAGAACCATACATTCTATGTATGCACTTAACCATATGGGGAAAGTAGAAGAAACCAAAAATTGTAGAATTTTTGCAATTCTAAGTTTTGCAATGATTACGATTGTCATCTTGAAGCCATGTTGAATGAACTTCCTGTCACTAATTTTTTGCATGATGCAGGATTAGATGTTGTGATGCATAAAGCAGAAAAATAAACTATGCTCTTCATCATTTAATCCAATGGTAGAATGTTAGATTCCAGAGCATAAGATCTTCAGAATGATTCCTGTTCTGGAACTTACAGCATCCAAACTTTTTATGAACTTTTCAGAAATAAAGTCAGTCAATTATTTAATTATTTAGGTGATCTACCACATAGTCATGTTTGACAGTGGATTAAAATTATGCATAATTAAAATATAATATAGCACTTTACCATTGAGATTTCCCAATCCAATTAGAATGTAAAGAACACTACATTTCCCAAGAAAAAACATCATATTTCAGATCATCTATATGCAAATTACTAAAATCAGATTGTTTGCAAAATGCAGTAAATATTTCTTGCATAGAGAATTTGTTTATTATCTTAAAAATTCAATGATTCTTTGTAATTGGCACAGTGGTAGAATCGATTCTTAGCAAAGTAAATAAATGTGAATGGAACTTCTATGTTCAATTTATTATTTGAGTGTGTGACTGTCACATGATTTCTAAACAACTAACATGCATTTATTGATACAAATACTTATCAAAATGAAGACATATATAGTTACTTGCAATCACAAATTTGTATTTAAATTTTTTTAAAATCAAGAATAATTTTAAAAACCAATAATAATTTTCCCAAAATAATTTAAATTTTACTTATATTTTTATTTGATGTATTGATTGACACTTAGTATATATATCTAATTATGTATGAAAGCTTTTATATCATGTAATAGATAACATGGCACATCAATTTACTGTTTTACAAATTAATGCTATGCAAAATTGCCAATGAACAATTTACATAGTATTGAAAAAGTGAGTCAATTCATTGAAAGAAAAAAGAAATTACCCTAACGGTTTTTACATAATATTTTGTTGCTGATAAAAAGAAGCAAAATTTGCTTTATTTATTATTAAAGAAATATATTTAAAAATAGCATACATATACTCTCTCTATATGTGTAACTGAACAGAAAGTAACTTAAGCTTCCAATGAGTTATATAATGTAAATAAACTCTCAAAAGACAGATGGTACCACCTGTCTCTTAGCATTTATATATCATTTATTCTATATATAATCAATATATCAAATTCACTCTTTCATTTAAAAGTATGTCATTAAACTAAGCATATATAAGAAAAAATGCTAAGAAACAGGTGGCACCATCTGTCTTTTGAGATTTTATTTACATTAAACTTCAGCTATTTACTGTTCAGTTACATAGAATCTAAGTTATATATTATTGACATACATATATAAGCAAAGCTATATCTAGCAATTTGTCATTTTGCTAAAATAAAATATGTCATATCTGCTTTATCTAAAGATTTCAAAATATTATAATAAAGGTTTTATTAAATGAGAAATATGTATATATACAGTGTAGCTGTGAACTACATTGTATCTATCTACACAACTTCAATTATACATTATAAAAAGGGGGAAAAATCTAGTAAATTTTACAAATTTTATATATATATATATTTAAGTGTCATAGCATCGGCCGGGACGCGAACCCGCAACCCGGGCAACTGCCTGCAAGTGCAAGGCAGTCACGCTGACCTCTCGACCACCAATGCAAGACAAATTATATATTTTAGCAGCTATTTTTCCTTCTCTGAGTACTATACATGATCATATAAAAAAAGAGTAAGATTTGTAAATAAATTTTACAATATACCAGTATCCATATTTCTGTCTTAAGAGTGCTGTAATGATTATGTTCATTAATAAAAAAAATTGGGTTTATATTAAAAATACATGCACTTTCTTTTTCTTTTATTATCCTTTCTGAAGTGTAATCTACAAAATCTTAGATCATACCAAAAGTTGATACTGATTTCAAAAGATCAAAACAATTAGAGTAGATCATAATTTCTAAATAATAGCAGTATTTTGCTTCTAAAAGAGCAAAAAATATTGGAAAAAAAAATCACCCAGAGTTTATTTAATAGCAATGAATGTCATACATTTTGCTATTTATTTTAAAAATAAAAATATGAAAGTTTTTTTTTTGTTATTACTTCACTGAATGCATGCATATCTATGAAAATTTGTCCTCCCAATTTATTATTAAATACCTTTATTATTATTATTTAATAATATTGTTTATATTATAATCTTAATTTATATATGCATACTATGCATATAAAATCTGTCTGCAGTATACATATATATGTGCATGTTAAAAATTATACTGTACACTTACAATTCATCAAACAATATGTATACTATTCTAATCAATTTTTATCAACAAAATGTGAGCTATTATATGCCATATATATTTGAATGTGTGTGGGGAGGGGGGGTTGAAACAAAATATAGGGTAGTTCGTGGTCTCACTGCACTTTGATTTAATAAATATAAAATGTAAATTTCAGTGTTGAAATAAAGCTCAAATTATTTCACACTTGTTTATTGTGTTTGTAACAACAGTCTAAAACAAAAAATTACTTTATTTGATTTCTAATTGCTTTGATAACTTTGTATTGCTATCTTTTTTTTTAAGTCAGTAAAAAATTAGAATCTAAAATTAAGATTAAATACAAAGTGATTTTTAGGGTCATAGCATTTAAAAATTCTGCATGGAGTTTGTAGAGGATAGAAAAGTCCCAGGATTGATTCTGCCATCAAAACTTCTTATATACTCCGCAGTATTAAAAAAAACATTGTGTATCAGTTTAACTTATTGTGAATAATGGATTATTTTAGTTTGCTTTGCCATATTTATATACCCAAATAGTTTTGCACAATAAATCTTTTCTCATATATTCAATTTGATTTTACATGATTTTGAATGAAATTTTAAATTTATTAATTACTTTTTCTCTGTAACAAAAATTGTTTGTTGTAACTTAATATTTATGAAGTATTATAATTTTATCTTTCTTATTGCATTGCCAAATTTATATAATATTAATATAATTTGTGTTCTTTATTACTTTTGAAAATATAAGTAAAAGTTCTGAAAAAGATTGCTGGGGTAATTGAAACTGTCAATAGTAGGTTGTAAAAATAATAAAGAATATAAATGATATTAATATTATAAATTAATATTTATATTTTATTAATTATATATATTTTTAAAATAAATTGTTCATTAATAAATTAAATGTATACTTATATAGTTGCCATAAATATTTCTATTTGTATATATTTTTTGTATTTCTAAATTTGTATTCACTTTGATGGTTACATGCTTATAGCCAAAGCCATTGTAAGGTAAGGTAAGATAAGGTAATAATGATATAACCATTCTCTGTACCAAACTTAGTAAAATCACATTTTGGTTCATTTATTTAAAAAAAACAAATATTATTTTTAATAAGCATCAGAAAATGTTTAAAAACTAAATTGAAACTAGATATATTATCAACTTATTCTTTTTTATGCATTAATAAAATTATAAAAATTAAACAAATCCATCTTTCTTATTACTTTTGCAATGCTTATTTTATTAAAATTAATCAATCTGACAGTTTCAACTGATGCAATCTTCTTCATAGCTAAATAACATACTCCTCCTACCCATCTTCTTCTAATAAGAAGGAGGTGTGTATTGGTATTAGTTAGCTCTGAAGAAGATTGTCAGTCAATTGAAACTGTCAAATTGATTAATTTTAATAAAATAAGCATTATAAAAATAACAAGAAAGGTAGATTTTTTAATATTTTAGAAACTAGATATTATTGGGGGTGTGTGTGTGACAATGATCATACTATAAATTTTAAATATGTAAGAGTTATCAAGAGAAAATGAGAGTAAAAAATTTATTATAAAGATGACATAATGGAATTCATATTTTAAAAAAAACTGAAAAAACAAATTTGATTTCATATACATAAGGAAAATATAAGTAAAAAATTTAACTTAATAAAAATATATTCTATAACATGACTAGGATTTTAAACTTTAATAATCTCTTTTATTCATATTTTGAATTTTGTATGAATTAAGCTGGTTGATATCCTTATATGTCATAGTGAATTATTTTGCATTCTTTTTGTTTTATACTTTTTTCTTTATATATATTATTGTAATAATCATTGTAATAAAAATATTGTTTCAAGTTGTCAACATCTCTTTACCATGTCTTGCATTACTTGTGAAACATCATTAAAAAACAACTATGTACTTCACCTAACATTTTTCATAATGGTTTATCCAACTCTCTCTATAATGATATAGTATGTGTAAATATTTAATACATATATAACTTTTGATTTTTATGTTTACACATAATACTAAATATTAGTTTTTTAATTTACAAAAATTGATACATCTGTTATGCATATGGAGGGTTATTTATTAATAGCCTTAAGAAGAGTGGTTTTATTATTTGATCCTTTGTTTAACTTACAGATTGCTACTCATCCAAAGTCTGAGGGAGAGATGGTTTCTCTTCTTAATTAGATATGCATCAAGCTATACTATTTCATGTTCATGTTTATATAAAAAATCGTGTTATTGTATGTTTTATGTAAAAAAAAAAGGTAATATAATTGCTTTTTATATCTGAAGAAGACTGCTAGGTAGTCAAAACTGTTACAGAAAAGTTAAATAAAGTATAGTAAAAAGTGCTTAGGAAGAATGTAGTTTTTCCCCCAGAATTTAACTGGATATTATATCTAAAATTTTTGATGAAAGTCAATGAGAAATTCTTATAAACTTTATAATAAATTTGCAATTAGATATATAGGTATATGATAGTTTATATATATATTATCCTGGAGATTCAGATGTTTGATATTTGTATCTCATATGAAGAGTGAAATTGTTCACAAAATACATAATAAATTTGAAATTAGATATATAGGTATATACATAGTTTATATATATTTTTTTATCCTGGAGATTCAGGTATTTGATATTTATATCTCACATGTAGAGTGAAATTGTTCACAAAATGCATGCATAGTGAAAGAGGATGCTTTGATTTCTATAGTGATAGATGGAGGTGATGTGGAGGAATTGAAATGAGGGATGAACTGACAAAAACCTAGAAAATATATCCATGTTTTATTAGAGAAGTTATTATTTATTTTATTTTATTTTTTATTTCTGTAATGTTCTAAGTAAAGAAAATTATTATTATTATTATTATTATTATTAATAATTGAATTATTATTATTATTATTATTATTATTATTATCAGATTTGTAGTAATATTAATTACTTCAATTTAGATTATAATCAATTTTGTAATGTTATTAAATTTAAATGTCAGATTTGATTGGTTTAACTTGATTTTGTTTATATATATATATATATTTGTTAAATTGTTTTTTTATTATTATTATTTTGTTACGCGCTTTATATTTATCACTTTTATTTATTTGTTATTATTAATGTTTTAATAATAATTGTTTATATGCTGATGTTTAATTTTACTTTAGATTTTTAAATGTGTTAATTATCTTTTATTGAAATATGGCACATAATTATATTAATAATTTGTCATTTAAACTCATTTATGTATTTATATATTTATGGTGCAATACTGTAATTGGCTTTATGCTGTAGTTTTGTACGGTAAATAAATGAATTGAATTATTATTATTATTATTATTATTATTATTATTATTATTATTATTATTATTTGTTGATTTATTAAAACAATATATATATAAATGAGAGAAACTCCAAACAAACAGACATCGTGCAAAGAGTTGTAAGAGTTATTTTATTAATTACAAAAAAATAAAAAAATGAAAAAAATATAAGTATATACATTAGTCATCTAAATAATAATAATAATAATAATAATAATAATAATAATAATAATAATAATAATAATAATAATAATGTTGATGATGATGATGTTGATGATGAGGGAGGGAGGAAGACAACTCTGAAAGTGAAAATAGATTTATAAACCCAATGATGAGTCATATAAACTATTCTCATCATCTATTATTAGCTATGACAAATGAGTAGTAGTAATATCTGCAATATGTTCTCCAGAGAGATAACCTCAAAAGAAACCATTTCTTTACAACAAAACATATGGTTTTCTCCAAAAGTACATTGAGTCTGTGAAATAAATGGTGCATTGATCCAAAAGAGTATAATGTGAGTTAAATATAATCAATTTTTACAGTTGGAATTGTTTTCACATACATATTGAATGATCATTGATCACAAACTAAAACACTGATTTTTGGCTTGTATGAAAACACAACAAAAAAGAAAGTAGATCAGATGATCTCAAAAAATGATATAAATCATCTAAATTTTTTCAGCAGTTTTACTAAAGGTTGTATAAAAATTGGAAAGGAAGATGGTTAAGAGAACATCAGACACAATCTCTGGATCTATAATTTCTGGTCATAAAGATGATTAATATTAGGAAATTTAAAAAAATCACAATTCAGTCAATCATGAGCAGTGATGAGGTAACTATGTAGATAAATTAATATGATGTGCAATTATTTCAGCATATATGAAAAATGATTGATGGTCATAAATCGAAATCCCTAATGTTTGTGTTTTTACAAACCATAACAAAAGCGTAAGTCACATCACATAAATTGATGATGTTAAAGAGTAGTTTGAAGTTAGATTTTTTCCAAAGGGTAGATAAAATTCAGAAAGCTGATTAAAAAGGCATTAGACATCTATAAATACTGGATTAATGTTTTCTGCTGGTGATGATTAATATTCGAAATGTTTAAGCAAATGACAATTGGGTTCATCAGAATGGAGGTGAATCTAACTGCAAAATGTATAACGTAAGTATAACTTTCATAATTACGATTCTTTATTCATATATATTATTTGATAGATGATTATCTAATTTTTAGGATTATAATATCATCTGATTACTCAAGCTTAAACAATTTGGCAGAACTGGATTAGGAAAAAATAGACATTATTTCAGGATTATACAAGCCACAGCATTAGTATGAGTTATCTCATCTAAAATAAAATAAATCTCGAGTGTTGATTTATGTTATCATTAAAAAAATAACGATAATAGCATTTAGATAAATAAAAGTTATGTTATAAGATCTTTAAGATTTTTTTCAAGTGAAATAAAAAATAATCCTGGTTTACTAAATAGCGGGAAATGTCTGTGTACGCAGAGATGCCGTTGAGCCCAACGTTTTTTATTTTAGAAAAGCGTTAATTTACTTTGCAACTCTATTTTACAAATGTGTTATTTTAAGTCTTTTTTTTTTTTTAAAAAAAAAAACGCAAATTTTATAATAAACGTTACCTGCTAAAATTTATTCAGAACCAGATAATTTTATATCTAGCTTTATTTTATTTTTATATCGAATTAAATGATTTCCACTTTAAATTAAATATTAAGAATAAAAGAAATTAGATTTAGTACAATCCAAGAATAATAACTTAGTTCAATTGTGATTATTCTCGTTTATGAGTAGCTGCAGATGATTCCAGATGACGATGGTAATGATATAATTCTGATTAACTGAAATGTTAAACATCTCTACAGGTTCTGTTGAAAGATTTGTTAAACCATGGGTATTAGGTATCCATAATTTTATAGTATACTTATGCTATCTTTTTTACTTTTTAATTTTTGAATAAATTATGTCAAAATCTTTAATAATAAAGTTTCTTTTGTTTAAAAATTGATAATATATTAAAAAACTTTACACTTGTGTGTGACCTTATTTTATCAGGAAACATTTGATTCAGAGAGAGTTTCTTTGGTTACTAAGTAGTGTGTATCTCTCAAAAACAAATATTTCTTGTGTTTGATGTGATAAAAAGTTTGATAAAACTCAACTACGATCACTGAATGTTTTCCTGTGAAAGGAAACCAGACTTTCTCTTGAACGAGTTGTATTAGATGTTGCCCTCTGGAAGTTTTTTTTCTTTAAAGTTAATAAAATTGAAGTGTAATTAGAAATGATCTATTAATCACAAATTTTTATGTGAATGATAAAATGGACTTGTTAAAAATATGTAAGCGTATTATATGTGCTTTTAAAAATCTTCTTAGTATTAGAAGGATTAGGTTTAAAAAGATGGTTGACAGTATAAACTTATTACAAAATAATTATGGCATCCTACTTTACTTTTGGGACTCAACTATGTATATACATACAAAGAAAGGAGACTTGTCTAATGATCAGATTATCAATTTTAATACAAAGTTTGCAATATTTCTGTTAAAGATAAGTGAAATTATATTTTTGTTATTGATATATATATATATATTAGTAGTGTGCTTGTGGCCCAATAAGTTATATGGAAAGCAAATTTAGATAATGATATCTGGATGACTGAAATTCCATTCACTATATATATATAAATAATGCCCCAGTCTTAAAATACTCTTTTTTAATAACCTTGTTAAAAACTAACGTATTAGAAAACATTAATAATACAAATTACAACATATAATCATCATCATCAATCATATACCACAATATATTTGGTATGAAAAAAATCTTTTAAGAGCTACATATTAAATTTGTGCAAAATCTCATAGAATTGCATAATAGATATTATTGCCTATGTTCATCTCCCATATCAATTCTTGAGCTGCAAGTTAAATGGATTATTTTTCTCTGCTTATCTGTTAAATGTCAGTTCTGTAGGTCTTTACACATTATTTGTATACAATATTTGTTGATTTCTTTTTTCCAAATCTTATGCATTATATTTCAAGCTGTAATTTCTAATATTATATTGTAGGCATTAGTAGTAGTATGCTTATTACTATCTTAATATTATTTTTTTATACTTCTCAATTTTAGATAAAACACTATAAGCTTTAATAAGCACTTAAATTATTAAGTTGTTAAGGTGCTGTAAAAAAAAGAAGCTTGTTAATAAATAATATGTATATAACATTTATAATCATCATTAATAATCAGTTCAACTCAATTGAAATCAACAACTAATATTAAATAATTATTTTATTCTAACTAGTTTTGAAATAATTATTTAATATTAGTTGCTTATTTCAATTGAATTGATTATTAATAGTAATTATGAAAACAACATTATGGACAAATTTAGTATAATATTTATTTAAAGTTGTAATTATAAATTTATTAAACGCACATTGATTACGTAAGTAATATTTACTGAGGCTATAACCTCGATAATATGCGTATAAAATGTGATAGTAGGGATCTCTACAGGTGTTTTAACCACAAGCTTACGCTATGGAAAAATATTTAGCTATTGTTAAGGAAAATATTTATAATAGACACTTTTATTTATTATGCACTAAAAAAAGTAAAAAAAACAACAATCACAATTAAAGTTTTTATATTTAACTTAAAATAAAAGCATGGAATTAATTAATTTAATCACTAGTTATAAAAATCAGCAATTGAATTAATTAATTTTTTGATAACCTATCTTTTATTTTAAAATAAATATAAAAATCCAAATTATGGCTGAAGAAAACAATTAGTTTTAGGTTTTTAGTACATAGTAAGTAAAAGCATGATTATAAAATATATATATTATTTTTTAACTTTTTAGTATTTGGAGATTTTTTGCAATTATTCCAATTCAAAAAATGTAAAATGGAGATAAGGGAAACTATATCACAGTCTACATAATATATATATATATAATAAGATTTGAAATACAGGCATTCTTATACCTGGAACTTAATTGTAAATATAAGGGATTTGAACTCAGACTTTCAAGCAACAACCTTCAACTATCCACACCATTTCTTAATACTGATACACACAACCACACACATGTAGAAAAGATAAATAATTACCAATATATGCATTTCATGCTGAACCAGCATTCATCAGATTTTCTAGATTATCATCTCCCACACATATACATAATCAATGCTCAGCCTATATTAAGATAGAAAATCTTTATATTTTAATGGACAGGCTTCAATCTACTCCAACCACCAACTCTTCAGCTATCCATATCATTGAAAATCTGATGATAGAATGCCCAAATCCCATGCTGATGCCAATATTGTTATGCCCATGTTGATCTCAAGTCATTCTGACCCCTCATGTATAGTACACTATCCATTTAAATACATAGAAAAGGAATGGGCAGAATGCAGGCTTAATGTGTAAGATTTGAAATACAGGCATTCTTATACCGGAACTTAATTGTAAATATAGGGGATTTGAACTCAGACTTTCAAGCAACCTTCAACTATCCACACCATTTCATACCACACCTTATAGACATAAATAATCACCAATATACGCATTTTGTGCTGAACTGGCACTCATCAATTAGTCCAGATTATCATCTCCCACACATACAAACAAATAACTTTTATTAGAATAAAACTTTGTTTATAAACTTAGAAAGGATGATTTGAATTTCATCTATATATTGTAAAGTATATCATCAAAGAACTGACAAATAGTCAAGCGTTGGTGGTCAAGAGGTCAGCATATCTGCCTTACAAGCAGTTGTCCCAGGTTAGTAGGTTTGCTTCCCGGCCGATGCTATGACACATGAGAAAAAAACAACAACTGACAAATACATTGGTGTATAAATTCAAAAGGTATATTTTGTAAATATATCATCAAATACAAATGAATACATTGATGTATAAATTACAAAAGGCACATTTTGTAAATACATAACAAAGGCATATAAAAATAAATAAAAAAAAGAATAGAAAAGGAATTGTCTACTTATAATGGGATTGGAATAGAGACTATGCTTCATAACAATCAACTATGTCTGGAGGGGCAAATATCCTGTATATCTTTTTAATTTTTGAAATTTTATTGTTAGACAGCGAAAAATTTTTGATGCATGTAAATTTCTTTCAAATATTATGTAGACTGCCTATATCTAGGAAATTAGGTCATCTGCATAATATTTGAAAGGAAAATTACATGCATTAAAAATTGTTTACAATATTGCTTTGTTTATGAAGAATGCATTTGTAAAAAATCAAGTTTTATAATCGAGGGAAACATCCATTTTAAAAATAGCAACATTTACAATCAAGAGAAATCAAGATTTGTGTTTATTTTAATTGATCATTAATACTTTTTAGTATAATTTTTTTTTTAAAAAAAAAACTTTTTTGTATGTATCATTGAAAACTTATTGAACTGATATTTTGAAATTCAGTTTGCCAATGCTATTATGATAAATAAATGACTGGACAATTATAAAATATTTCATTATCATATTACATTACCATCGATTTCTAACATAAAAAATTTGAATAAAAACCCATCAATAGAAGTTAGTTAAAAATTGATTATAAATTTATCCTAAACAAATAAATGAATATTTTAAGTTCAACATAACTCAATGAATATGTAAACAAAAGGAGTAAAGCATTCTTTCCCAGATTATGATTTAAAAGCACTGTAAATGTTGAACAAAGAGTCAAGAATAGTCAAGTGTTGATGGCCTAGTGGTTGTCTTCCAAGAAGCTGGCCCAGGTTCGCTTCCCAGTCAACGTATTTGACATATGAAAAAAAAAGGGTCAAGAATAGAATGAATACACCTATTCATGGTAGCTGTGATGTTTATAAGCATACTAAAAATGTTGACAAAGGTATACCTATAAACATCAAAGTAACCAAGAATAGATGGATTCATTCTATTCTTGATCCTTTGTTTAGCATTTAGAATGCTTTTAAGACATAGCCTAAGGGATGGTGATTTATTCCCTTTGAAAACAAATGAGCAGTTTTTAAGTTAAATAAAAGCATTTGATAAAAAAAAGAGTCACTGATTTTAAATGGTGACTTTGAAGATCCGAGCAGAATAAACTCCTATATCCATTTTATAGATTCCTGCAATTTACATTTTAATGCAAATATTTGTACAATAAACAAACATAAATATTCTGCTCATTTACAAAGTGGTGAGTTTACTTGATTTCACTTCTGACTTCAAGACCCAGAAAACATTGTGGTATTTATTAAGAGACCTAGAAAAAAACCACTTGTTATATAGATAAATAATAATAAAAAAGCTTTTTTGGAATGATATAGAAAACAGATACTGTGGACCAAAAGCACTGGAATAAATTTGGGGAGATTCACTTTTCAGTAGATTAAAGCTAGTAGAGAATTAAATCATTAGGAAAACTCTCTAATCAGGTTTTAAACATTTTGTTATATTTCTTGAAAGATATAAATCTTTGGTTTGGTTTAATGTGGGTTTAGTAGTTTTGATGTTTGTATTGTCATTTATATGTTCAATTACCCTGGGTATCTAACAACCATAGTAATAATAGAAAATGGCATTTCCATTTACTTCACTAGTTTAATATACAGGGTATATGAGCACAGACTTTCAGATGACCCATCACTCTCCACTCTATCTAATAACACTGATACACTCAAGCACATATATGCTGAAAAGATAAATAATCACCAATATACATATTTCATGCTAAATCAGCAATCATACTACACACTCCAACTCTTCAACTGTCCATCCAATTGAAAATCTGATGATGGAATGCTCAAAGGCCTCCCTGAGGCCAAGATTCTTGTCACACCCATGTTGACCTAAAGTCAATCTGAACCCCACATGTACAGGACATAATCCATTTAAGTTATTTTCTAAGCATTGTTAGCTGAGAGGTCAGCACAGCTGCCTTGCAAGCAAGCAGTTGGTTGTAGACAGTTGTTGCAGGTTCGTCTCCTGGCTGATGCTATGACATATGAAAAAAAAAAGTTATTTTCTCCTTGAAGAATCTATCTAAAAACTTTTAGCTTTGGGCTAGGGGAATTTGTACTCAAAATAATCTACGTTTTGTAGTCTTTTTTTTTATTTCCATGCAGAGATGAGATTAAGGGTTATGATATGTTTCATAATTATTAAACAAAGTCCAATATTGGGATATTATATTGCTTTTTAAATAAATCTTTTTTTCATAACATTTTTACAAAATTTAGTTACTTACATGAATATACATTAACCATGTTTTTATTTACTTTTGTTATTTATTCAATATTTGTTCCTACCACAATTTATATGACTTGCTTTTTTGTTTATTATAATGTTGATTATTGTTTATATCATTTGTGTCTTCTATTTCAAAAACATCTTAGACAATTATATACTCTCTATATATCTGTATTTTATTTTCAATAACAAACATATTTAAAAATAATGGCTAGTTGCTCAGGGGATCATGTTATTTAAGAACCAGAAATTACAAATTGAGTGTTAACACAAAAACTATTTGCTCTTGAACCCATCATTCTACCCCTATACAAAACCATATAGGGCAAAAAATCTGTAGAGTTGCCATTTTATAACTTTTTTTTTAAAGTTTATTAGCTGGGTTGTGGAAGATCTGTTACCTCAATAGTTTGAATTCTTCAATCTTGTTTCTTTTATTTCACCGAGTAAATGATAATATTGCAGCAAGGTGTTTTGTTTATTGGAAATCATCACTGTCATATTTAGAGCACTTTTCACTCTATTCTTGAGAAGTATCTACTGTAAACTTGAATAATCAATGGGCAATAGATGATATAGTGCTATAAAATTCCCATCTATATTTATTTCATGCTTTTGTATTTATCAGTAAAGACTACAATTTAAAGCTGGACTAATGCCCTTATATATCTAGCAGAAATGTTTTAATTCTTAGTATTATTTAAGCTAATATCCAAAGATTTGAAGCTACCTTATTTGCATTATATAATATCTGACTGTATATAATTTTGAATATAAGATCTGATAATCTTCCCTAATGAAAGTAAGAGACAGAAAACAATCTTGATACAGTGATTTTATAGAACTATCATCTGGAGTCTATTGATTGATTAATCATGCTTATAATATGATTGCTGATTTTGGAAGTATATGAGAGTTTAGATGAAACTGTTTAAAGGAGTAAAATATGGCTGTTATTTGCACAAATGCTGTGATTACAGCTTTGAACTAGATTTCATTGATGAAGGCAAAATCCATTTATTCATTTGAAAATGAAGATTTTATATCTTGCAGTAGATAGCTCTATGGTAATATGAAAATTAATGCTCTTGAAAGTATATCAGTAATTATTGACCCTAACATTTATAGGCAAGGCACAGAAGGTAACTGAAATGAATTCTGTAAAAGACATAGAAATTAACTTGGTGTTAAATCCATAAAATTATGCAAGTCTGAGTTCTAAATCTTTGGATTTTCTATTTTGGATGTAGGATATTAGTGTAAATAGCACAAAGGAATAAAACATGGCTTCCACACATGTAAGTGAATAAGTTTCAATTTTGACATCTTAACTTCACTGATAAAGGAATTGTCTGGAAATTTGTCTGGAGATGATGACTTTATAGCTTCCAATAGATGGCTCTAGAGTAGTACTCTTGAAAAGCATAGAAAATCATACAATATTATTGTTGGTATTTAAAGCATAAATACATCCTCTATAATCTTGTGAAATAATTTAAATTTGAAATCATATATATTTATTTATTTTTAAAAAGAAACGAAATTCTCCTTTTTTATTTAAATACAAAAATAAATTAGTTTGCTTTTTATTAAATTGAATGCATCATTGTTATATATTTTTAAAAGAATATTTGAAAGAAAGCATACTTCTGAGTGAAACTAATTGAAAATAGTAAAAACTTATATGAGAATATAATATTGTATTTATGAAACTATTTTTATATTTGGATCATATAAATTAAACTTATTTATGTATAGTAAAATATTTTAACATTTAACCTTTGGATATTTTTATAATCGTCTGGTAAATCATGTTGTATTACAGAAATTTCAAATATCAAAAGACAACAATTTACTTTTTTAAAAATATATTTGACAAATTTTGTTGGTATCTGTCATATCTCACCTTGTCCTCAAATAATGGACTAGTCCGGATTCTGTCTTATCTAGATTGGATTGAGTATTAATCACCATGAACTTAGGTGTATATAGACAGATTATGCATAGCCAATGGAAAGAATGGGCCAGTAGATGATGATGCTCATTGAATCCAAATGCTTCTATTAAGGATGGAGATCTAGCAATGAATAGTCTTTTCAAAAATGGGATCAGTGAACTACTGTCACAAAGCTGAAAGACAGAATCTTCATTCTTCAGAGAATAGTGGTTAAGCTAAATAATTGACACAGTGAGGTAAGTCCTTATTCAGGAAAGACTGGAAGCTGCTAGAACAAACATTAGCATGAGGCAAACTGTCATAGTACAGCCAGAAGTGTCACCGCATATCTACTCATGAGGCAGGCTGCCAAGATACAGCTAGAAGTGGTAAGAAACCTATAAGAGCACATGCAGTCTCTTCTTCTGTAGTTCACCCTAGAACAATGAGCTATACCTCATCAATGGTAGCAGGTGGGGTATAGCCATTGTAAAATTGTACATTTGTTTTATTTGTTATTAATAAATATAGTATACATTATATTTACACACATTTGTGTTTATATACACTATCACATATAAATATATAATAGTATCTAAATTTAAATTGCTTTTGCATCCATGTATTTATCAAGATGGGGGTGTAATTTTGCAGAGGTCATTTTCAGTACCACATTAGTCACATTACTTTCATATAAAGTGGAAAGATTTTCTGTTCACATTAAAATACCATATGGAATAATAAATATTGCACTATAAAAAGTTTATGTAATGATTTCGTTATAAAAATATAAACCAAATAGACTCAAGCATTAAGTACTGATAAAAATATAAAAGTATTCTGATTAAATAAGTTCTACATCAAAGCTACTAATAATTACACTTGTAAATCCCTCACTGAGTATCAGAATTATTATCTTATAAGATGTGATAATGTAATAGAAATGTCACTACCTTGTTTTTACTGTATTAAAGGATTAAATAATAGAGAGATAAGTTGCAGGATTAAATAGTAGAGAGATAAGTTTGATTGCAAATAAATTCAATCTTTATAGATTCAAACAGATTGTATTTGTGATATATAAAATCTCAAAGTTCATTTGATATGCAGTAAAAATATGTTCAAATCATTTTCATTTTAAAATTTTCCAAGCAGGCTTTTAATACATTGCACCATAATTGTGGTTAATATTAAATGATATTAGATAACTTCATTTATTGAAAATTTCAATTGATTTAATTGGATGCTGGTGAAATGTTAATAATGAATGTAAGTTAAATTGTGTATAAACTATGTTTCTTTTATCTTCCTAATATTTCTTTCTTCATACATAATATCAAAATTATCAGAATTTAATATGTGTCCTATGTCATACACAGTTGTCATTCAGATGAGACCAGGGCAAATATAACCATAATTAAATATGTAGCATATTATCAATACAATTGCTCAAAAGCTGATCTCTCTCAGAGACCAGGGCAAATTTATACCAAAATCAGTGTATCTAACTATTAAAAGCACTCAAAAGCTGATCCCAATTCCAACATAGGTTTCTAAATCATGAAAACGACACAGATCCTATTGATTTTGGTATCATTTGTGAAGAAATTAATAATAAAGAATGAAAGATAAAAGAAGCATTGTATGTTAATAATTTACCCCACCCCTCAATGAACCTTCCATAGCACCTAATTAAATAATGATTGGAATTTAGTTAAATGAAATGTTTAAATATATATAACATTATTTATTTATCTAGCACAATTTTTTATTTGTAACAATCATTTGGGTGATTCCCGTGGGGAAACGAGGGCATCTGTTCAAACAAGGTTGTCCCAGCATGTATATGTGTATAATAAGGCCTTAGTGGACCTATCTCACCCCTCTATTTTTGTACAGCACTCAGTGGCTGTGGGCCATCAGTGCTGACCGGATAGGCCGAGCGTTTTGTGTAGAGAGCGGTGTGAGCTGCATAGGAAGGTGAAGGAGGTGTGTTATATCATATCAGATGAACACGCGATGAATAAAAAAGAATCATTTTACGCGATATTGAAGAAATGGCAAGTTTAAATGTTCTCATCCTGATTAGCATATTTTGACTATTTTGCATATTTTCACCTTGGAAAGTGGGGAAATTTTTGTACTTCTTGAAAATGAAGGTTATACCTTCGAAAACGTTAGAAGAACCAACAAATTTTATCATTTATTGATTGGGTTTGATTTGATTTATATATAGTTTTGCTTTCCAAATTATATAAGAGTGTGTGTATTTCTAATATTAACACAAATATTAAATTTTTACGTAATGACTGTTATGAAATGTTTTAACATCACTTACTATTAATCAAAAGTAGTGAAAACCTGATCAGCAAATTTTAAAATTAAAGGACCTTTTGAGTTTATTTACATATTAATTGTTTGGAGTGGTTTTCTTATATAGATATAATTAAAGATGTTTGCACCCAGTTCATGCTTCTTTCAGTCATCCATTTGATGTTATAAACCAATACACATAATCACATACATATAAAAAAGATAAATGATCTCCAATAAATGTATTTTGTGCTGAATCATCACTCATCAGTTGGTTCAGATTATCATCTCGCACGCACACATATGATCAGTTCTTGATTTATATCAAAGATAGAAAATGTTCAAATTTTAACGAACAGGTTCCAATCTTCTCCACTCTCCAACTCTTCAACCATTTATATCATTGAAAATTTGATGATAAAATGTTCAAAGTCCTTATTTGGCAATTTGGTTATCATACTCATGTTGACCGTAAGTCATTCTGATCCCTCATATGAAAGATCTTAAGACCATTTAAATGTATATTAAGATGAAACATCTCTATTACAACATTTAATTAATACAATATTAGCCATGATAGAATTTCATCTCAGCTTTAACAGATATGTATTTAGAGATTAACCAAAATGTAGAGAAAAAAATTACATTATTACAAAAAATTCAACATTATTATGTTTCACCAAAGCAATAAATATTGTTAAAAATCATAAAACTGAGCATGCGCATCGCTGCGGCTTTATTGTGCACATATAAAGATGAAAGAAGAATAAATTTTCTTAATATCTATTTTCAGAAATTAATCAGACAGATTTAAAATAATTACGTGGAGTTAAAGAATTACGTAATACATTCGTCTTTGGAAAAATGTTTAAAAGACGAGTAAAAAGAAGAAGAAAGCAATTGTTCTAATCTCTATGATTGATTTGAGTTTTTGCACTTGTGTAAAATAATCAATGTGACTTTATAATTATATTTTTAGTTAGGATAACAAATTAAAAGTATTTACAAAAACTATTTGTGAAATTAAATTAAATCAATCATTTGCAAAACCTGGTTAATTAATGTATTTATCTTAGAAAGAACAAGAACTTAATTAAAACATTTAAAAGATTAAAATTAGGTAACAACATGTTTAACAATCTACATTAAATACAACAAGCAGTTAACTTAATATAAATAATTTTTTTAACTAGTAGAGATTTACATAAGCATATGTGCTGTAATGTTGTATAAATAGCTCAACAATGTCATGTTGAATATTGAGGATAATCTCAAACCAAAGCATCAGATAGACTTTTGAAAAGATATGAGCAGCCATCTTACCTTTTGTATCTAATTCAATTATATAGGCAAATCTTTAGTTTGAGAGCATTAAGATTATACACTGTACACCCATTCATTTTTTTCTATACAATAAAGTTCATGAAAATTTTCAATTCACTATGTATTAATATTACAAACTATTAGAAATTATATAATATTCAATAAAAATTGAAGTCATATATCACATGACCTAATCTTTTTATGTTGTAAATAAAAAACAATGAGCTATGCTAATTGCTCTAACAAGCTTTATTTATAAATGCCAACAAGAGAAAGCATTTTAAAATCTCTATCTAGAAACCACACCCTAACTTCAGACTAATGGTTTCATGCTTTGGCACTCCTCAGTGAAGTGCTAGGATAAATCTAGTGTCTGAAACTATCCTAGTACCTCACTGAGGAATGCTAAAGCATAAAACTATTGGTCTGAGGTTAGGGTGTGGTTTCTAGATAGATTTTAAGATGCTTTCTTTTGCTTGCATTTATAAATAAAGCTTTTTAGAGCAATTAGCACAGTTCATTGTTTTTTTTATATAATATTCAATTTTATTTATTAGAACAGATTATATGTAATTTTTTAAATAAAAGAGATTTATACCCTAAGTACATACATGCTCTCAAACTAAGATGCTTTAGTTTGACCCATATAATTGAATTTAGGTACAAAAGATAAGACAGCCATGTTTATCTTTTCAAAAGTCTCTATCTTGTGCTTGGTTTGAGATTATCCTCAGTACTCAACAAGACATCTTTGCGCTATTATAACAATGTTACAGCACATCTGCTTAAGATGTAAATCCCTTCTATTTAAAAAATTACATATGATCTCTGCACTTGTAAATATAATTGAATATTATTATAAATAGTAGTTATTCATTCATTGAGTTTCATTTTTCCAGTTTAGATATTCAGTTTTTTAAGTACTTCATCAAACTAAAATTGTAAATTAGAAAACTTTGTGGAAATCTGAAGAAAAGAGAAGAATATCAGATTTGAAACTAAAATAACTGATAGAATAGTTCATTTTTATATCAGACAGAATTATAATTCATCTGCAGGTCTAAAATCATATTTTAATAATAATGAAAAATATTCATTGTAATCAATTATATATATTTTTTTGTAAATGTAGATGTGCATACTATACTATCGTTTTACCATGGATTTGTTATCATTTAATCTTCTTTTTGAAGTTACAAGTTTCAGTTCTCTAGGTTAGCTTTTCTTTCTTGTTTCTTCAAATATACAGATAAAAAGTATATTATTTTCCAGTGTAGGTTAACACAAGTCGAATTTATCCCTTATTCCATTAAAAACTCTTTCACTAACTTCTTTTTGTAGCTTCAATTTTTTAGTTTAAATAATTCTTTTTTCAAATAGAAGTTCTCCCATCAACTTTTTTTTATAACTTCAAATTTCCATTATGACGATAACTTTGAAACTAATATAGATTTCCAGAATAAGTTAACACAAGTTAAATTTTTTCTTCTTCTTCCTTTTTCTATGTATTGATTTTTACTTTAACATATACCATTTACAACTTTCTTAAATACTTTATCAATACTATTTATTTATATCAAAACTAATAGTTTTGACTGTCCTGCAGTCATCATCACAGCTCTTTACAATCCTATTTCTAAAAACCCAATTTGTAAAAAGCTCTGATGATAACTGCAGGACAGTCGAAACTGTTACTTTTGATATAAATAAATAGTATTGATAGTGTTTAAGAAAATTGTAAATGGTATGACAAGTAAAATGTACCTATTTTACAATATTATATATATATATATATATATAATATAAATGTACCTATTTTACAATATTAGCATAGCTTGATATATATATATATATATATATATATATATATCAAGCTATGCTAATTATATGTATATACACAGGAACAAACTCATTTTCTATTCCATTTCTGCCATCTAGAATAATCAATAGATAATAGAATGTAATGCTTATTAAATCCATATCTTGTGCTGTTTTAATCATAATCTCAATAGAGTTAAAAATTAGAGTTTGTTCCTGTAAAGCATTGTGGAAAACAGAGATGTTATTGGTTCATCATCCATTATTTTCAGACTATTATTGATTTTAAGTGTACTAGTTTCTTTTATCAATGACCTTTTTCTCCACTTTGATTTAGAAAACTTTCTTATTTTATCCATCCATGTTATATATGATTACTTCCTAGATCTTTAACAATCTTTTAGGATCCAGTTTAAGATTCAATTGTCCATCTATTATTATCTATTTTAGCAACAATTCCAGTTTGATTCTGTTTCAGTCTTTCTAATTTTTTTCATGATGGCAATGAAAATTGTTTGATACCTAATGTACATATTTCAATTTTGTGCTCTTCTTTTTACACCCAATGTACATTTCTACATATTATGTTGTGTGATCTGAAATTTTCATTGCACTTTTAATAAGTTTCTGTCTCAGATTAATAAGAAAGAATTGGTAAAACACAATAACTTTGATTTCAAACACATATCCATATTTCTTTTTAATATTAAGTTATTTCTAGTAAATGTAATTTATTCAAATTTTATTTCATAATCTGTGTTATTAATCTTTGTAGTTGTTAATAATTTCTAGTTCATGACTACTATTTTTTATTTTTTATGTGAAAACCATTGAACATTACTTTAGTCTTTTTAGCATTTATCTTTGGTTCCACTTTCTTGCTTTTATGCTATTAAGAGTGACGTTTCGTAAATTCTAGATAATTTTGTGGACAGCATTCATTCAGACATAGTAAACAGTAATTTAATGTGATTGGTTTATCCTCATGCTTTCATATCCAGTACTTAAGATTTGCCCATATATACGCATTTGGGTTGAATGAATAAATGGATTCATTTATTCGTTCGCAAAGACTTTATCTTGTGTTGGAAATGAAAGTATTCATTTATTAGTATTAACATTCATAAAAAGTGCATGTATATTATCTTGAAAGGCTGATCTTTAGTTTATTGTTTTTATCTGATAACTCTTGTAACATTTCGTAGTGCTCTGAAGAATTATTTGAAAAAAGAACGATATCATCTCAAAAATAATCTTCATGTAATTTTATTCTTTTCACTAATGATTTTAATCCATATAATATCTTTTGCAAGTCTGTTGTAAAAGGTTTTGTCATATATTTCTAATTTTCACCCTTGTAAAGTATTAAAATTCTGCGATGTTTTAAAAAAACAACAACTGTAAAATGTTACTTAGGATGACAATAATGCTGTAAGCTGGTTTTAGCTATTATTTATGTTTATATATTGATTTGAATATTGTACAGTTTTTCCAGTGTTTTTTGTTTATTATAAATGAAGATATAATTAAGATATATCCCAGACATTATAGTAATTAAGATATATCAAAGCCACATATGCCTACATGTCACTAATAAATATTTTATTAACCACTGACAACCATAATATAATGAGATAAAAAGATGGTTACCCATTTTTTTTGTTTTTCTTCCTCTAGATATAATAAGTGCTGACATTTCAAACTATAAAAAATAAAAATAAAACATAATCTGAATATGTATTTAAATATTACTTGTTTCAAATATATCTCAAGTCATTAGAAAAATGCTAATATGTCTGCATTTTTTATTAATCAAATAATGTTTAGTAAGTGGATTTAATTGGTACTTACATGTTATTCTATCACCCAATCTTGGAAAGCATGTGTTTTTTGAATTATACATTTTCAGGGGCTTACAAGTATTTGTTTGTGTTTTTTCTTAATATTATTTTACCAAATATGTGTTACGTGTTAAGTTTAAAAAATATTAATAAATCTATTATAAATTCCATTCATAAGATTTAATTAATTGTATATATATTATAACATATAAATGCTAATACATTTCAAACATTGACATGATTTTTTTAATGTTCAGTGTAAGACTGTTATCGTACTTTTACATTCAACGTCTTTATTTTTTTTAGTAACTTTTTTGCAAAATGATTAAAATTTGGAATCTTCCATTGACAGAAAACCATATAGTGGAGTAGTTATATGAGATCCTGCCTCCTAAATAGTATGTGTCAATGGGCATGCTCAGTTTTACAGGCCAGTAGAGATTTTTGGCCACTGACATGAATTACCTATGTTTGTTACTTTTTTCACTATAGTTTAAATAATTAAGATTTATTTTAATTAAAATTGTCATATTTTTGTGTAATTTCTTTTTATTTTTATAATAAAAAAAAGAAAGGGAAATATTAAATATAACAGCTTCTAGTCAGGGAAAAACCTAAACAAATACATGTAAGCCCCTGAAAATGTATAATCAAAAAAAAAAAATCACGATTGTCAAACTTGGGTGACAAGATAATACAGAAGTACCTTTAAATTTAAATATTATATATAGTGCATAAATAAATAATTTATTGTAATGTAGTTCATAGAAATCACACATTGATGATTTTATTAAAAAAAATCTTTAATGTAGAATTGAAGTATATATCAAAAAAATATTAATAATTTCAGATTTTAAAAATGATTATTAGTTGTTGAAATAAAGAAGAAAAATAACCATAACATATAATAAACTGCAAATTTGAAGTTAGCAGTTTTAAATTTATATATATTTGGGGATATTCTGAAAAGCTTGTCAAGAGCTATTGGCAAGCTCACTAGATAATATATATATATATAGTGCAATATTTCATGAATAAAATTTATTTATTATGTGTTATAGAATTGGTGTTTTAGGCTGCAATGTAACTGATGAGATCAATAGTTTTCCCCACAATGAAATTATTCTCATAAATATTTTGTTGTATAAATATCATCATTCAGCTAAATATTTAGTTCCTCCATAATTATCAGATAATAGATATTATATTATTTAAAATATCAATTCTTTTAGGTCTATATAGATGGAAATATTGATAAGATGATTTAAGTTTTAAATCTTTTGCTTAGACAGTATGATGGAATACATTATTTGTCTTATCAACACTGTATGCCTAAATAAAGATATCTTAACTAGAATTTGTAGGAATTGATTGTACTGTGATATAGTATTTTTATTTGTTATTTTTAACTATTCAAGCTGGAAATGGAAAGACAGACATTATTAGTGCAATTACATCATATATATTAATAATGCACAATAGTTTACTTTATGCTATGGTTGAGCATTAAACCATGATTATAAACCTAATATGAAAGAAAAGCAAAAGAAGACTGTTTTTTTAGAGTTATGTGAAAACTTGCATTTAAATATGGTAAATGTCAGAGGTGTGGTTTTATTAACAAGCATAACTAAAGTGGGACTTGGTCTTAAATTAGTTTCTGTAAAATACAATAAAAGGATTTTTGTTAACTAATCATTTAAACTAAATGAAGTATTACTAATCAGGGAATATAAAAAAAACCCGGAAGCATAGAGATCTAGTTTGCAAATTTTATGGTTGAAAATATGTAGAGAAAAAAATAATTAAAATAATAATTATTACTATAATTTTTCTTATTAAGAAAGGACAACAATAACATCATTAATAATAAAGAAATAATAAAATTTATATAATTAAATAAATCACACAGTATAATATAAAATAAAATATCTTTACATAATAACAATAATTGTATATTATAATAAAAAATAATAAAACAAAATTGAAATAGACAACTAAAAAATAAATAATTTTATTTAATACATCGAACCAGATTTTCATTTCTTATGAGAATCTTATCAAGATGTCTCCTTTTTTTACTATCACATGTAAACATATTCTATAGCCACTCCACTCAGTGGACATTATTTAAATTATAATACAATAAATATACCAACAGTAAAATACATACACATACATAAAAACGAATACAAGTAGAAACTTATTACACTCCAATTTTTCAATCTATATAGAGGAAAATGTAATTGATAAATAGATAAGAAATAAAGAAATTATAGAATATTATAATTATATTGATATAAATGTAATGGGAAATAACAGAAGTATTATTTATGCATTTAAAGAATTGAATAATAATAAATTTAATATTAAATTTACGATGAAAAAGGAATAAAAAGGATTAAAATATTTACACATTTTTTAGGAAAAGGGATCAAGGAGTAATTGATCCAAATTCATATCAGCCATAATCTTAGAACATTGAATATAGAAGAAGCATTTGGACAGAAGTTGAATGTTAAGATTGATTATATAGAGATAGCATATAAAAGAAAAGATATTTAAAAAATGTCAATAATAAAAGTACTAATAATATAAGAAAGAATGTAAAATGTGTATATAAGAAATGGGTTTCAGTACCATATTCAATAGATATATATATATAAGCATTGATCAAAGAAAATTTGTTTGGTGATATTAAAGTGGAATGGAAAAGTAATAAATTTTTAGGGAAATGAATTGTAATGCTAAAAGGATTGACAATATTAAAAATAAGGTAGGATTAGTTTATAGCAATATGATATATATATATAGGTCAGTCAGGAAAGACTGCCATTGAAAGTGGTAAGAACCATGATAGAGCAATTGAAAGAAAATACAAAATCAGGGCCATAGCTTCATTTTTTAGATACCAGTCATAGAATAAATTGTGAGAAAAATATTCTCTAATAAAATATATTAAAAATTACAAAGAAAGAAAATGTTATGAAATTTTATACATACAAGAAAATTTAAACAAATAGTAAACATGATTAAAGGCATAGCACAATTAGAGGAGGAAATGGTCATTGTTAGATTATTCTAAAGTTTAGGATTATAAGTGAAATATTATTTTTTAATTTGTTTTGTAAATTGAAAAATTGAATTGTAATACGTTTCTATTTTATATTAATTTATATATCAGTTATTTAAAAATCAGTTTACATTAAAATATTTAGACTGGCTTAAGTTTGCCTTCTGACTATTATTGTTCCAGTTAACTCTAAATAAAAATATCTAAAATATAATAAGAAGTGGTCCATATTTTTACTGCAAAAAGTTATTGAACGTGGCAGCTAGAGGGAGGTCAAATATTATTTAAAATAGACTTGTTAAATAATATTTTAATATTGAATAAATACCATGACATATAAAATTTACCATTACATATATATCTATTTTACTGTTAGCATATTTATTGTATTATAATTTAAATAATATCCACTGGGTGGAATGACTGTAGAATAAATTGTCAAGTAGTTGGGAAAAAGGAGACATTTTCATGAGGAATGAAAGCCTAATTTGATGTGTTAAAAAAAAAAAAATTTTTTTTTTTAAGTTGTTCTATTTTAATTTTGTTTAAAATTTATTATTATTTTAAATGTCATAATTAAGACAATAAAATGGACAATATTTAAGCATGGAATTTATCTTTTTTAAGTGAAATAATATAAAAATAACCAATTTTCACATTAATGGATTTTCATTAGCACCAGTCATCCACTGTATTTCATTCTATTCTAAATTCATTTATGCAAACATGAATAATTACTAGATACTAGATGGTAGACCACCAAGCCTAGATTAGTTTTTCACTACAGACCATCATCAGTGAGGAGCATGAGATTGCACATATACATGATTATACAAATTAATTTGTGAAACAAATACAAACTCTGTACATCACAGATTGGTTCTTTAAAGTGTGTATAGGGCATCAATGCTTTGAGCTTCATCTATTTAATTCTTTGAATAATTTACTGATGTGGTAAAGTGTTGGAATTTGAACTTAAGATCCATCGCTTGTATCTCTTCTTTGTCTTTTACAATGTTTAAACTTTTTATGAACCCTTGAGCAATTAATCATTTGATTACTATTATTATTTAATTAATTATAGTATTTTTTTATATTCTATTCTCAGATGAATTCTTCCAATCAAAGCAATAATATTTCATTTGTAAAAGGTCTTTGAGATAATCTTGATAATACTTTTAAACATAAAAAGACTTATTCAAGTTCATATAAAATAATTTTTAAAAATTCACTTCATATGTTCAGTGAAGCAGTTTTTTCTAAAATAATAAATTCATATATCATAATATAGGAGTTGAATGTAATATTTTCAATAGGTATTTTGGGCTTTAAGCCAATAAACATCACATGATCACCATTTCTTATGCTTGCTTATAACTGTTATTAAAACAGGCAAAACTCTCTATACGTATTACCACTCAATGCAAGCCAGAGTAATCAATGGATGCCAGAAGGCTTGTGCATAAACTCCCCATCTAGTGCCTACTTATCCATTATCTCCAGACTAGTTTCTGGCTGTGGCATTGAGTGGCAATACATATAGAGAGTTTTGCCTGTTTTAATAACAGTTATAAGCAAGCATAAGAAATGGTGATCATGTGATGTTTATTGGCTTAAAACCAATCCTGCCTAATAGGATAGTGGTGGCTATGGTTATTAAAGAACCAAAGTCACCAAAGTGTATAGGTATTGAACTGAGTTCAGACCTATATGACTATATAAGCTAATGAGGTTGGATTGGAAAATATTATAATGTTTTCAATTTAAGACTCATAGTATTGTAGTTAAGTAGAGATAAAAAGTGGCTGGAGGAGGATTGCATTAGATCCTATCTAGGTGCCATGCTCTCAGATCCAAAGCTCCTCACTGATGAAGGCCACAAACCAGAAATTAGTTTGGAGATATTGGATGAGTAGGCACTAGATGGGGATTTTATGTACAAGCCTTCTGGGCATCCATTGATTACTCTGGCTTGCATTGAGTGGCAATATGTATGGAGAGTTTTTGCCTGTTTTTATTTTGGGCTTTAGTATATATAGTGAAGTCAATCATTTTGAAATAGTGAAATTATTTTTTTTGATTGCAAGGACTATTGAATTACAATAATAGTTTGTATCAGAAGAGACATCTTAGGCAGAGCTCTATAAAGAGTAGGAAGTGTACTTATGTCATTGATTACATAGAGGCCCTTCATATTCAATAATATATTTTTCAGGTCATATTATGGTCACCAAAATTTATGTATAATACTAAACCATATGTGCTTTTTAACATATGCATATATATATATGATCAATAGATAGCATTTTACCAAAAACACAGACCAAGCTTACGTTTGTTTACATCAAATTTATAAATGTGCATATTTCTATACAAAAATGAAGTTAAGCCAGAGAGTTTGTGGTTAGTTGGTGAATTGGAGAGGGGGTGGGAGTGTCCTCTAACTTCAAGAGGTTTGATGAGCATCTTATAATTAAGATGTGTGTGCTCTCGCTGAATGTGTATGTCTAGGTATTTAACTTGTTTATGGCTGTATTCATTCTATTTACAAAATGTCTATGAATATGAGGGTTCTGACCCTTGAAAGTGCTTAGCCACTTAATTAAATATATATATTAAAATAAAATATTTTATCTTCAGCTTTGTGTGCTTGTGCGTGTTAGCGCATTTTATATTTTACAATTATAATTATAAATGTGGTTAAATTGAATAATCATTAACATAAATGTTCTCTTTGTCAGATATATAAATGTTTTATTAAGTTTTATAATAATAATGTTTAATAGGAGGAATAAATTTCAACAGGTCCAACCTATTTTCCCTTTTTTTTCTGTTGTCGCAGTTTTTCCTAAAAGATATGATAAAGGCCAGACATGTACATTTTTTAAACATAATAGTCTACTTGTTATAGACTTTCTAATATTAATGTTACTAAATTCTAAATCTTAAAAATCGTACTGAATTATAAGATGTTGGGTTTTGACTTTTCTAATTTTATCCAAAACATTTTATGCCATTTGATTGGTAATCCTGTTTCTATTACTTATCTGCTAATGATAGAATTTTCCTAATGACTTTGTTGAGAAAAAAATCCAGTTGAGTTAATTGAACAATGTGAAATTATGATTTGCTTTTACTGGTTTTGATTGTATCATGCTAATCATCTGGTGGAAAAATGTTAGATTTTTTTTTTTTTTTTTGCATATGACTTGATAATGACAAAAATGGAATCATTAGGCATATAACTATATCCACTCACCAAACATTTTATTTCAAATGATTCAGGTCTTATTTTTATATTTTGGACCAAGTTTTAATAAAAAAACAACCGTTTTGATATTTCTGTTTTGTCTGGTGCATGAATTCAAAGTGGTTATTATTTTTCCATGCTTTTTAGCATGTTAAGACTTTATATACATTATTGAACATGATGAAATTTCCTGAAATCTACCTTCATTTTTTGGTCAAATGAGCCCTGGCTTATATTTTTGTTGGAATTGTGGCAACTGAAGCTGTAAATGTATATATATATTTTTTATTATAAGCTACTGATGTAGGAAGTTTAAAAAAAAATAAAGCTCAAGTCTGTACAAAAATTTATTTTGATGCTGCCATTCAATTTGCAACCATAAGACTATGTATCTGTTCAGTTTCTTGTAAACGACATTCCTTTTCAAGTTTTTCCATCCAAAATCCATTACTATTTGAAAACTGAATTCTTATTTGCAAAGAATAATAAGTTTGGCATATATCTTTATATGGTTGGGTGAAGTGTAGATTAAGTTTACTGGAGAATGCTTTGTAATAATATTTTTCCCCACTGGTATTATATCTTCTGTTTCACACTGCATGATATACAGCTCATACATTTTAATACCTAGGTCTATATTTAAATATGTTTATTTTGGATTGTGAGTTTTTGTGTAATGATTAACATGGGTAGGAAATGAGTTTGTGTGTTTTGTAACACGTATCATCCATTTTATTTCTTGGAATATGTTGACCCTAATGTTTATTTAAAGATGGAACTTGTTCTTTACAATACCTGATGCATATTCATTTATCACTTATCTCATAAGTATCCTTAAAATATTTTATGCAGACAGTAATATTTTTGTCCACATTTTAAAAAGTAATATGTAAAAGAACATGATTTGGGTTTTCACTGCTATCCTTTGGATGCTAGATGTCAACTTTTTTATTTTCTTAATTTTAATACAACTTTTTATAAAAATGTTTGTTCACATTGACTGCCTACCCTCATGGCTTCTTCTTTTTCATTAGAAGTATAATTCTTTCACTACATTTCTAATATTATAGCTACAAATATTTTTATAAATATTATTTTTTCCTTCCTCTGTGTTTCAGATCTTTTATTCTTTTATGCTTTTGGCTATTTCAGACTCATTTGGCATGATTAAAATTTTTTTGCATCCAATTGAATTATCTGTTGAAATATTTACAGTTATAATCAGATAAAAAATCCAAACAAATATGTAAGGGTTTTCTTGAACCTGGTTTTCTAACAATAAATTGTATTGAAGAACTATTTGATTCATCATTTTCCACATCCAAATAATTATTATTAATCTTGTCCATCTTGATATAATCATATAATTTTTTTGAAAAATAATTGACATAAATTAAAATAAATTTTAATAATCCAAAAATATTAGTTGTTGCAGCAGTTAGATTGTAATTGATTGATTATTAGTATTTTTCTTATGATGAGCTATTATTATCTAATATATATCATTGTATTAAAAATTACTTAACTAAATTCTTATAAACATTTGAATTGTATTATCACAATAATTTACATTAGAGGACAGGGTTAATCACATTGGCTTCTGAAATTATTTATTATTTGATGGCCAGATAAATTTTGTCATTTAGAGATGTTAAGCTTAATATTTAAGAAAATCTATTTTGAATATAAAAAATTAAGAATTAGTAGTCTATTAACACTAAAATTTTAAAAAAGTTCAAACAGTGAAGTTAATCAATTTGGCTTGTGAATGGCTCTTTTTTTTTACCTTTTTTTATTACTGAAGAAGCCTATTACAGCAAATCAACAAAATTGACCAATCACAATTTTTTTTTCTTCAGGTAGAACTTGATCTAGAAACTTTTATCTTTTGGGTGTCTTCATTTCATCACCATATTAAACCACACAGGTTATTTTAATGTAAAAGTGAGAATTGTTTTGGATTACAAAAAGAAATTTTTAAAAAAATATTTAGTTTTTCAAATTTCAAAAACATGGCAATTGTTTGGATAAAGTTTTTAGTTGTTTTTATAAAGTAAAATTGCTATATGTATGACATAATTTCATGTCCCACTTTCCTTCACAGATAATCCATGGATAGTACCAACCTCTTTTAAGTTTTTAATATATACTTATATACATGTAAATTTATTAAAATCAATCAACACAGACAATATCAATAACAATTAACAATCTCATTCTGTTATCAAAGCAATCTTTTTTTAATAATAAAGGTATAAACTCACTTTTATTTATGGTCTTATATATTTATATAGACTCTAAAGATTGCAACTTGACCAGAGACAGTGAAATTATTGATATAAAGTAGTTTAAATGCTTCTCATTAAACACGTGAATATAACCTGTTTTGGATGTAAAATAACAAATAGTCAATTATAACTTTCAAACTGCACTCCTACAAAATACTCCTTAAATAATAAAGTTAATAATGTTCAAAACCAGATATATTTATAAATGTAAATTCATTGAAAGCAATCAACATTTAGAGAATACTAATATCAAAATCAAATAACAATCTCAATCTGTTGTCAAGACAACCTCTTTTTAATAATGAAGAGAAAAATCCGCCTTTATTTATCGCCTAATGTATGCATAACTATAATATAAATTAATTTAAAAATGTTAAAACATTAACAAAAATAATTAACAAATATAAATATATCTTATATGTATATATAAAGTATTATGTATGGACATTTTAAGAGTATTATAATACTTACTATTTTTAAAATATATCTGACTTTTTTATACGTGAATATAATCGAACAAAGAGATATAGTAATTTTTTTTTTTCCATTTTGAACTTTTTCATTATATTCCCATATTCCTTGAGGCAAATTGCTATATTATTCTCTATGCTTTACATGTAAAATTATGACATATAAACTTATTAAATATTATATACGAAAATGAAAAAATAAATAAATAAAGGCAAGTTTATAAAGTAATGCAATATCAAATAAATGTTGATCTGATAAAAACAATCAAATTTTAAAAAAATATAGAAGAAAAAATATGTTAATGGAATAAATTTTAACACCAGAATGTTTTAAAAATTAAGCACATATTAAGATAAAAAAATAAAATTATTAATTCTTTTTTTCTATATAATGATAAAAATTGCTGAAAATAAAATACAAAAACAAGTAATATCTAAATGATATTAAATTGGTGACCTATAATTTCAAGAAGAATGACTGTTTGTAAAAGATGTAGCAGAATATAATATTTTGTAACCAAGGACACCAATGACTTCCAAGTGATTTATAGAATTACATGTTTTTTATATATTAAGTTCTATTTTTTCATTCTATACACATTTCCAGTGAATTTTCACAAATACTATAATTGTAATAAGTTTCAGACTTTTAATACTAAGTAAAGTTTGATATTCATTAAATAAAGTAGTGTTTTACTGATGTGTGGTTATATATATATAAATCACAAAATTGCTATATATTAATTATTATTATTTTTATTAACTGATATATAGAATTATTTTTCTACATTATTCATATTTAAAATATATAACGAAAGTAAAGACGGTGAAATAGATAAAATATCTAACATTAAGAAAAATTTTTAGAAATGTAAATTTCATTTTTTAATTATTGGCAAATTGTTTAATTTTTCTTTTACTACATTTTTGTTTGACTACATACAATGAATTGTATATTTAATCATCTTATACTTAGTGAATATATAGATTAAATATTTTTCTATTTGTTTGATAGAAAATAAAAATAAAATTGAATTAGTATACCATTAAATAGTTGTGTTAATAATCCCATTTATTTTTTTGAGTTATAAACCCTCTATTAACCATAGATATAGCAATATGTTTTTTTAATATTCATTTTTTTAAAGGAATAATACACAGTAATGGAAATTTTAATAAAAATGCCTGCAACTTAATGCTGTGTTCAAAATTATCAATCACTTCAAAATATACTCTATTTCTCTTAATGGATTTCTTACACTCTCCCTAGTAAATGAAGTAAAGTCCATTAGCAAATCATAAGAAAAAAAAATTACATAAAAAAATCTAGATTGCTATGAGTGATTTGTGCAATAAATAAATAAAAAAAGTTTACTATTTGACTCTGTTGGAAACTTATGTACATCTCTCTCCCTTCTTATTAAATCATTTTAGGAAATTTTTTTAAAAAAAAAAAAACTTTCTCAACATTTTTATATATATATATGCTAATATTAATGTTGAGTATGTATATAATACTAGCCTGTGGCATAACTTCACATTCGAGACATGAAAATCAGAATTCTAAGTGACTCCTTATGTATATTATTTCAAATTAACTATTTAGGCTTTAACAAACTATTAAAAATTATTACTATTATCAAAAAACAAATTAGACAAATCCAACACAAAATTGATAATGAAATCATTTCTTATAATTATGTGTTTATATTATATCAAAAAATAACTATTACATTTAAAAGGTATTTGTACTACTGTATTCATAATTTTTAGACATAGCAATTTTTTTATATTATATTTTATATACCTGATGGTATATAAAAAGGACAACTGTAATCAGATTTTTAATTGTTTCACAATTGTTGTATTTTAATTCAGGCAACGTTACATAGCAAATGATCCACTTTTCACACATTAAGTTTTTGCAATGTATAAATTTATTCAACTCCATCATTTTGAACAACTAATAATTTTTATTTGAGATGTGGTCAGAAAAATTATATATTTGTGCCCAGGGCCAATCAGAGGGGGGGGCAGGAGAGCCTCAACTTAGCAACTTAATATTTTAAACAAAAATATAGGAGAGGGCAAAGTGATGTCACAGCTTGTAGAACAGCCTTAATTTTACAGTTAAATTCCCCAAAAAAAATATTCGAGAAAAACTTTTCCAAGCAAGCATACTATGAGTTGAAAACATAAGCCAGTTTAGGAATGAGGTGCCAATTTGATGACTCTGCGATGAAAGCGATTGCAACACTTGGTAACCAGCAGAACTAATAATCTCAGACTCCTGTCAGATATTTTTGTGCTGTGTTTTACAATACTAACAGTGCTAGAGTGAATCTACCCCATCAAAGTGCTATCTGGATCTAATCTGCTTGCTCATTTCTGTGACTCATAACTAACTGCTTGTGGAGTCCTGTTTTCAGCCCTGTAAATATAAACTCTCATTTCATGTCTCTCCCCACATTCTTATTTTAAATTTTGAAGGGCCTCTAAAATATTAGTTGCCATGGACCTCACATTTTCTCTGAAAGGCTTTGTTTGTGCCATTATCTTAATATTATATACATCAAATCATATTTAATATAGAGAAGGGAAATAAATTTTCGGTCATGCATTTTTTATGGATTTACACCCACTCACCCACCTTTTGCTTACTGTGTTAAATAGGTTAAAGCTCTGATTCAGCACAGTAAGCAAAATATTGGGTGTGAGTTAATTTATGATAATAGCAAGGAAAGTAATTTGCTATTTAAGGTTAAAACAGGCTCTTTAGCAACAAAGGAGTATATACATAAATGGAAAAATATGGGTGATTTAGTTTGCAAATTGTGTAAGGAAGACAGAAAATATTAGGCATCAGTTAATTGAATGTAAATACCTGAAAGCAGGAAGGGTACAAATAATGAAATTGTGGAAGCATAAATATAAACAAAGTGATTATATAAAAAGTGGGTTATTGCTTTTTATGCTGGGTTTGGGAAAGGATAAGGGGGATTTAGATATAAAGGTTATGGAGTTGACAAAAATTATTTTGTTGAAATGGGATGGGGCAAGATAGAGAAGAATATGGGAAAACTTAGGGTAGGGAATGGCATGGGAAAGTAAGATGGCCAATATGTTTCCCTGGCCATAGTGGCTGAAAATTCCTGACTCTGTATAAGGAGAAGTCACAGTGCATCACGTCATATTAACATCACCTGTTTTAAGCAATTTGTGAATGTGGAGATAAAGATGAAACATTTTCTAGCATTGAGTGACATATGTCACCACTGATGATTTTAATGTTCCTTTGGCTTTAATTCACTCACTTGTGGCTGTCTTTAACATTCAATTGCCACTTTTCTATAATCTTATTGATTTTTAATCTAAAAACCACCTCAAGGTATCAATATTAAAGATAAATTTATTTACAAATGAACTGGCACTACTCTATAAATGATGTCACTGAGTAGTATTTTTTTGTTTCAGTTTGCCAAATGGGAGCTTGCAAGTGTATCCATTTTTTTTCTTAGATTTCAAAAATGAAAATGTATAATTTTCATAATTTTTTTTTATATTTATGATTATTTTTACAAAATTTTTGTGTACTATTTATTTTCTTAAAACATAACGTAATTGGATTTAAATGCTATTTAAAAGTATTTTTTTGAAAAAGGTAAATAAAAAAAATCAATAATATATAGTCGCATCATGAAAAGCAGTCCTTTTACATTTATTTACTTTTATTTTTTTAAAATTGTAAATAGTATTTTAGAATTTAAATAGAATTTTATTAGATTCAAGTAGTCTGAACAATAATTTGTTCTAACTTTACAAACTAAGTTAAAATGATACTTGTGAGTTTTCCTGTAAATCAAGATGGCAGCCTGTATTTTTGATAAATATACAGTTTTGTGGGCCTATAATCTATCGAAGAGGTATTAGTTGTTAAATTAAAACAAAATTAATAAATTGATTGGTAAATTTTAAAAAAGGAATAAATTCTGATACATTTCATTAAGAAGCTTTATTTCATTTTTTTACTTATAACATGAGAAGCAATGAGATGCTCTTAGCATTGTCAGCTAATTTCTTTTGGTCAACAATTAAAATTGTCATAATAACAAAAATTTGGAACCTTTCTGTCACAGAACATGATATAGCAGATTATTTCCAAAGTACAGGATCTTGTCCTCATGAAAAGTGTGCATTAATGGTCGCAAGATGATTGCATGTGGCTAACATGAATAAAGAATAAATATTGTATTTATATATACATTTTTACTTTTATGTTAATAAGTTAATCCAAAAAAAAAAAAAAAAGAGTATAAATTGTAAATATAGTTTCTAATTTTTCCACAATAATTTCTTTTTTAAAATAACATTAATAAAAAATAAAATGTAAATATTAAATATATTTTCTAGAAGACATTTTTTTGTAAACATTTTTTGGGGGCACCTGAAACTGTAGATTTATCAAAAATACAGACTGCCATCTTGGTTTAATGGAAAACTTGCAATAATTTCTAAGAGAAATATGGTAATCATCCAATAAGAAAAATTTTATTGTTTACTATAAATCTTATTGTATGTTTTAATTTAATTTTTTTATTATTATCTGCAAAGCTGAAATATTTTAAAGAATAATTTTCATTTGTTCATGTATATTTCTAACAAATAATTCAAGATTTCTGAAAATGTAATAAAGAATAAAGACATATTTGATGAAATAAAAAATTCTCAAGGTGAATCTTCAGGCCCTCCCAACTAATCACTTCCTGGCTACCCAAAGAGGTTTCTCCAGGGTAGACCCTATCTGCCTTCTCTGTAGAGAGATGAAGAAACTACTAAACACCTCCTCAGTCACTGTCAAATAGTCCAGCCCATTAGAAACTTATGAAACCTGTTATCACTAAGAAATAAATCTGGCATTGACATTCTGACTGACTACATCAATGAGAGTCTTCCCAAAAATTAGGATTACTACATTTCTCTTATTTGTGATTTGGACCACCAGATGCTCAATTTTATTTGCCCAATCTGGTATAAACATCCTAGACATCTTCTTTCATAAAACTGCCAAAATCAAAGAAAGAGATAAAAAATTACACCAAATAGGAACCTTTGAAGATACATGGGAGCTGTTCTCAACTCCTACCATACTACATACTCCTTCCTTATCTGGACTCTACCCTGCAACTCTACATCATCTCAACTTACAAGGTCCATCACTCAGTGGCAATGTGAATATATCAATAGATAAATGAATAATTCACAACTTTTCACTAGTAGGTAGACAAATGATCAATGCCCACTAGCAAGCAACCTGTTCCCTCAATTAAACATTATCTGAATTGCAGAATTCAAAAGCTCAATGAGCTGACTACTTGGGGATGCAGAACTATCATTACCAACCACACTGGAAAATCAACAAGAATGGACCTACCTAGTCTTTATACAATTGGCAAAAAGATTTAGGTTTAAATAAAACTTACACAGCATTCAATCAGACTACAAATCACAATAAAATATACAATATATTGGTGGTGGAACAAAGACATAATTGATGTACATGTATACTAAAATAGGGCAAAATAACAATACAACTTTGATGGAACTAAACAAAAATACCTAGTATTAAGTCTAAACGATGCAAGCATTGTTAGCTGAGGGGTCAATGCAGCTGTCTTACAAGCAAGCAGTTGGTTGCAGACAGTTGTTGCAGGTTCGCCTTCCGGTTGATGCTATGACATATGAAAAGTAAAAAAAAACTATGCAATACAATGTATAAACTAAGGGTACAATAAAATCTTTTTTTTTTTTAAAAAAAGTTGGAAATTTATTCCAATCTGCCTCTAGGGTTTGATCAAAAAATATCAACTATTGAAAGGTTAACTAAATTTTTAATAAAATTAGAATTGGACTTAAAAATAAAAATTAGACGTAAGTAATTAATTCTATAAATATGTATTTATTCAAGCATACATATTCAGTTATACTTTTGCCTTTTCTTATATAATTACAAATCAGAATAATCGTTTTGAAAGTAAAAAAATAAGAAAAGCTTAAATTGGAATGTTTATACGGCTTAGTATAATATGTTGTGCTTTCGATATCTCTGAAATGATATGATTATATTTTGTAGATATCAAAAGCATGCTCAGTATACTATACGAAACATATAAATATTCCAGTTTAAGCTTTTACTTTTTTGCTTTCAACCCGATTATTCTGAAATATACTTATTGCTAAACTGGAGATTATAAAGAAAGCTATCATTTATAAATCCAGCACAATCATTATGCCATCTAGCGTCAAAGTTTAATATTATCAGAAGAAAGAATGAGCTAAATTTTCATCTGCCATCTAAGTTATTAAATAGACATTTGGATCAACTGCGATAATAATTCAATAATGAGCAGTAAATTGGTATCTTACTATTCCTATGTAGAGTTAATTGGCAAGTCTTATTAAATAAGTCTTTCTTTAATACTTCATTATAAAAAAAGGTGTTAAAGAGCCTTTGCTCTCAGTGAGCTATGTAAATGTTGTATTTATCTTTTGAACTAGATTTTTTTTTTTTCTTAAACAATTTATATTAATCTATGTATTAACATGTAATCATTTTACAAATGAATTTATAGCTCTCTGTAATTCTCATTTTTACATAAGGACAATTATTATTCTTTTGGAAACTTGATTGTTTATAATATTTAATTAAGAAAAGAAATAAAAAATATTTTTAATATTATGCTTATTATATTCATTTTTGTATCTTGTTACTATATTTCCATTTTCTTTTAAAAAAAATTTCAGCATACAGTAGTGTTTGAAATCGTGATTACTAACTATATCAGCAATTTCAGTTATCCACAATGCAATGCATATATGAGAGAATACACAAAAGAATTGTTCTCTGGAGGATGAGTTCACTGGAGTACATGATTCTTCCACTAGATACTTCTTAAAGGGACACTCCTTTTCAACCAGCTGATTGCTATTATTGAACAAAATTACATTGCATTATAGTAAATGTTTTTGTTAAGTGTGTCTTGATTATTTTTTGATTTTTTTGTAATAGCTGAAAAGTTGGAATAATGAAAACATTTCTGCTAGGGTAAATGGCAGGGAAAACAGTTCTAATGCTTGAAACAGCTTTCAAGAAAGCTGTTCAGGAGAAAATGGAAGTTTATGATTTGTTTATTGGCAGTGTGACACATCCTAAAAAAGGCATGATAGATGAAGTCCAATGTTAAGACAATGCTGATTTTTTGAATGGAAATAGCATTGTTCATTCAGAATTTGTTCATAACGACCAGGCATTTAAAACCTAAAAGTTTTGAAAAGTTTGTGTGATGCAGGAAAACAAAAACAACCCATGCCAATTCAAAAAACCTTGAGTGAGAAATAATTTTTAATTAAATTCCACACGACCTAGCTCCACCAGCCATATTCATTCAGTTTTGCTCTGTGTGGCTTCTTTTTATTCTCCTAAATAAAAAAAAATCTTAATTTTTTGTTGTTGTTGCAATGATCAAAGAAAAAAATAATATGGGTTAAAAGGCACCACTTTGCAAAAATTTTCCAGACTACTTCAAAGAGTGAAAAATGCATTTAAACTAATGCATTGCATTTAATGGGGTATAATTTGAAAGGGACTCAATTTGTATCAACTAAAAATAAATACACAATTTTTTATTATAAAATTCCTATTATTTTTGGTTCCACCCTCATACAGTAAATACATGCAACTGTTATATATATATGTTATACACATTTTCAACACACACACACACATATATATATAGTATGTACATACTTATGAATATAAATGGGAATCAATTTACTCATAAAATTGGCAAAGTTTTTGAAAAATTGATTAACTGCTTATGTTCGTTTTAATAAAAACTTTATTTACTTTTTTACTTTGGCACATTCATTTATATATATTTTTATATGCTAAATATACATATAACAAAGTTCATTTTTATCCACGAATTGTAATAACTATAGTATGACTTGAAAATAAATGAAATAACTGTGAAGAGGATGAGGACTGCTGGATGCATATTTTTATATTGTATTCTATTTTTTATTTCTATTTTAACTAATTATTAAGTTAGCCTTCCTTGATATCTTTTTTATTATATTTATTTTTTATCTGTCATTATTAGATATATAAATAATTAAATTATCAAGTAGACTCATAAACCGAGAGTGTGTAAATTAAAAAAAAAACTATTTTCTGTTCTAATTTTTAAAATTCAAAAATTTTAAATTCAACATATTTTTAATATTAAATTTTTCAATAACCAAAACCGATGATTGCCGTTAATATGCTTAATGTATTATTAAACTAAGGATTGAATTCACTTATTATTTGGATAAAAATAAGTTAAAAATAAATCAGTTATGTTAATTGATATTGATTTTTTATATAATTTTCTTGTCATTATTCTTCCAAATTGGTTTAATTGAAATTTTTTTTCTTTGCAAATTGGTAAGCTCTTAGTCTAATATTCATTTTATCTATTATATATGCATTTAGCAACCTATGTTTTTTTAAAATTTAATTTTATATTCATAAGTATATACACAATTAAGTGCAATAACGAGAGATGCATCTCAATATACTCATCATTAGGTTTTAAGCTTTAGCATAGATATTAAAATTTAGGTATAATAAAGAACCACATATACATGTTTTAATATATGCACACACACACACATATATATATGTATATACACAGGTATTTTTCAACACGTATATAACAATATACATATATAATCCACGATACAATTCTATTTTAAAATTGTACACTTTAAGATATCAACAAAATAGTTAATAAAAAATTAGGTGAACTAAAATAAGTAATTTTATAAGTATTAAAGATAAAATGGTATTAGGTCATGTGATATCTGACTTGATTTCTTTATAATAAAAAGGTATATTTAAAAAACATAATTTCTAACTGCAGAACCTCTATCAAGCCTGGATTATATATATATGTTGACACAAAGATTTTCATGGGTTATAGATGAACCCACAAAGTATATCACACATATATAATGTGTGTTTGTGTGGGTTTGCATAATAATAAATGCATTAGTAATAATATGCATTAACAAAGAAAATAATTCTCTAAATATATGCATAAACGTTACTTCTAAATGAGTTTGGCCATTCTAACTCCAAAGAAAAATAAAGAAAGTGAAAAAAATAATTATTCTAAAAATGAGGTTGCAATGACTATACAAGTTATGTTTTAATCCCAAATATATCCATGTATAGAACATGCCGATCCAATCTGTTTATTTGATATTTTGTGAAGTAGTCTTTTAATTTCTTCAACAGAAAGCTATTTCTTCTGAAATAATTTAACACCATTTTTAATTGTACCTCTTCACTATATTATTCTCTCTCACATCTTCTCAATGAAAATAATCCATATTGCACTTTTAAAAATGTTTATGAGATAATCCTTATATCATAAATGAGATCTACTTCTACCATGAAAATCATGCTCATGTTGACTATAAAACATCCTTTTAGAAGTCTTGTATTGTTCATTTATTTTATATCTTTGATTCAATAAAGGTACTCTTCAGTATGGCATCAGGCAAGTTGAAGAACATATTGATTGGTTTTACGATGTTGCCATTGTGTTTTTAAAATTTTACAGAGCATCCTTAAATGAGACTTTTCTAATACCTTTACATTGCATTGATAGAATGTCCAAGTCTTACTTTCATACAATAAATGAGATAAAATAACAGCTGTATATACTACTAACTTTGTGGAAGTAATTATTTTCCTGTGATGAAATATTCCATCTTTTAAGAAAGGCAGCACTAACAGATTGGAGCTTGTGTTGGACTCAACATCTAAGTCCAACTTTCTACTTATAAAACTATCAAGGTATTTAAATCGGTGTACATTCTCAAGTTGATAATCATCCAAGCTAAAAGGTTGCTGAGGATTTTTTTTTCATCACTGGATGATAAAATACTTGAATTTTTAGAACATTAATTAATATAGCAAAGTCTTTATATGTTGCATTCAAAACATTAAAAACATTCTGTAAATCATCTTTTGAACTCACAAAAGTAATACAGTCATCAGCACATTGTAAATCCAGAATACAAGAAGATGAAGTCTGTTTTTAATTTAATCAATTCAAATTAAAAATTCCAACATAAAACCTATATTTTATTTTGATTCCTATTTGACTAAATTGCCTATAAACAATTTCAAAAACCATTGTCATAAAAATTGAAAACAGTGTTGGAGCAAATAGACATTTTTGCTCAAAATCATTTTCATTTTAAATGCCTCCATTTATCCCTCTATAGTAATAATACTTCCTCTCATTCCATCATGTAAAAGCTGCATCATGCAAGTAAATTTTGATGCACCACCAACTAATGTCAAACAATTCTGTATACATGTCATATTAACTAAATCAAACGTTTGGACCAAATCAATAAAAGCAATATACAAATCACTCAACAATTTTCTTGCATGTGCCTGGCAACAGACACTATATTTATAGTGCTACTTGATTCTGTAAAACTACATTGAGTCTCTGATAACCATCTATTACTGGAAGTCTTGTAAGTACCTTTACTGTAGTGGATAATAATGACATTCCATAATAATTATTTCAATAGTCCCTGTTTTTAAAAATTGAAATGATAAAAGCATCCTTATTACCAGGTAGAACAACTTTAGGAGTTCAGTTATTCTTAAAGATTTCCAATATTTTTGGTAGCACCCCCAAATTTTAAAACATTTCAATTTTTAAGATTGCAATCTTTGTCCAAATTTGCATGAGTAAATAAAACATACCATTAAAAGCTATCATCTCAATTCCTGAAAGGTGATCAAATACTCCTTCCACCTGTTCAAAATATGATTTCTTCATACAAAAGAGTGCTATTGCTCGATTTAATAGGATTGTGATACCATTTCTCACATATCCATATGTTGTTTTCAATGCATCAAAAAGAGCTACAATTACTATGATCAGCAAATGTTTGTATCTTCTTTGCAATTTAAATTACAATAATTTTTAAACCTGCTTGTCAGTTGTTGAATTTCTGCTTTCAGATCTTTATATTTGTTGCTTATAATAACTACTCTTATATACACTTTAATGCAAAAACTTTTTAATAAAATATTTATTTTCCTGACAGTTGCGACTGTTCAGCGGTCTTCATCAGAGCATTCAGTCAAAACTGTCAGGAAAATTAACAAGTTTTATTAAAAACATTTTTGCATTAAAGTGTAGATGAGAGGAGTTATTATAAGCAATATATATGAATATATGAAGAAATGCAAAGAAAATAAAAGAGAAAAATAAGAATATATATCTTTATATTTACTATGAAGTTTCAAACATAATCTTATTTTTTTAAGCAGAAAATTCCATGTTTCCTTTTAGTTAAATCACTAATAATAAGATTGCTTCACCAATAATAAGATCACTATTAGAATAACAGTCATATTTTTTTCTTTTAGTAAACCTGAGAATAGATTTATTTGTATCCTTAATACACTTCTTAAGAGAATTTTTCATGCTTCAATTATGATAATTCTGAAGGTCTAAATTAGCAATTTGAGTGTTTAATAGCTTTTCAAATGTAATGGCATAGTAGATACTTCTAAAGAATGATCATCAATTTTTTGTAGAATACTATTGAAATATCACATTTTAATCTTTCAAAATAACAATATCTATCCACTAATTTGCACTTTTGAGTTCTTGCTTTTCTTCTGACCCCTATCTTTAACATAATCGATTTAACACCATTGCTGTTCTGAGTGTGGGCACATCATGTTCACCTATCATGATTTTTCTATCTAAGTCTTTGTAGTAATCAATTAATTGTTGCCAAAAATTCAATAACAGTCCATATTTACAGCACCAATACCATTATTTTCAATAAAATTTGACCAAAGTCTACTATTTATGTCAACACCTGCATCAAGGTCTCCAAAAAAAAAAAAAGAGTTGTTTTTAATGGTATTTTATGATAATGCTCTTGAATCTAAAATTTTTGGGCATTGGCTACTAGAATTATTGGGCCAGATAAATTTTAGCATTATTTGTTTTTTATTGATAAGAAGCTACTAAATTAGACTTTACGGCAAAACCAACAAATGTACATTTTCCCTTTCACTGACAGATTTGTCTTTCTAAAAAAACTTACAGTCATCTTTCTTTTTTTTGAAGAATGATTTTCCCTAAAAGTAGCTATAATGATCTTTAATCTTTATTGCCCCTTAGCCAGTAGTACAGTCCACTATTCTTATCTTGAAAAGTTTGTAAAGTTTTACTGATATTATTTCTATTTAATGAGTAATATACTAGACAATATGGTAATCCATCCAGACTCTGTGAGAAAAACTATTTTTAGACCATATTTTCTAGGCCCCTTCCACTTCTATGCAGGATGGGGGGGGGTTCTAAATAGGATAACCTACTTATACATTATTTTCCAGTTGAAATTTCTATCTCAAATCCTCTTCTAAACAGATTCATTAGCGATTCTACTGCCTTAAGAAAGATCCATAACTAAGGAATGTCATTCCACTAAGCCTGTTCCTGTCATTACTTTCTTAATTCTCAAAAGCTTGAGTTATAAAAAAATGAATATTGGACTGAGATATGCTATACATGTAGTTAAAAGAGTAAAAATGCTATTTGAAAATAAACAATCTCATTCTCACAGTTAGTAAAAAAAGATTATTGTTGTCATGAGAGGGAGAGAAATAAATTTATCAGAAACAATATCTAGCATTTGTTGACTCAAGATCTTAGCCAACAAGGCAAACAAAGTTACTCTTTGTTGGATAATGTTTATTTATTAAATTCTTTCATTGCTGAAACTAATTCCACTATCTATCATCTCTTGAATCTGTCAATGCATATCTGAAATTTTTTTAAGGAAATAAAGTTTATTTTATGTTAGCTAGAATAATATAACTTTTTTTCTTTTTATGTAAGTTTGAATTCTTCTAAAAACATCATATAACTATAAAAATATTTCTTTTTGATATTTATTAAATAAAAACAGCTTTCCAGTTATTAGGAACTACATAAAAACAAAAGGATTACTTTTGTAAACATTTCTGATTGAAATAAGAATTTGAGTAAGTACTGTCATTTTATGCAAACTGAGTTCTGCAATTGATCCTTTGAACTGTAGAGCTTTATATTTTGGAAATAAATCCAGATATCTATTAATAAATGTAAAAACTAAAATATCTAATATTTTCTATTCATTTCAAAGTATTTTTCATAAGATTAAAATATAACTATGGATATAGAGACTGTTAAATGACATGCTAGTAAAATTATAACTGATGAATTTAACTACAAGCTTTTTTTCTGAGATAACATGGAATTTTCCAAGAGAAAGTTAGCTAACAGCATTATTTGATCACTATTTATTAAAGATAGTGAAACAATACCATATATGTGTGTGTGTGTTTGTTTACAAAAAGTCTTATTATGTGTCTGGAATTATTTAAAGAGTTCAATGTAGCTTGTGATGTATTTTAAGTATTGAAATGTTTGAATAAATTTTATTAAGCAAGTAGCAAATAATGACAAGCATTCTCTGAAAATGGTCAAGAATTAGTCCTTAGACATAATATCTTTGCTAGTAGTATCAATCTGTTTTTCAGCATGAAGTATATTCTTGTGTCTATTTTATTTTATATGCTCTATAAAATAATGCTTACATTAATGGATATAATGATAAATAAAATCATGTATACTAAAATCATGTGTAGTCACTAATGGAACATACATGCAAAAATAAATAAATAAATTGAAATTAGGATGTTATAGGTATTATTGAATAAGAAAATATTAGATCATGAAACTGTGAAATGAATAAGTCTTTAATTTTCTGAATGTAAAATCAACATTGTCCCTTTGGCTAAACATAACTATCCTATTAAATATATATCAGTATTATTTTAAAATTTTACATTTATAATAATGTTTTTCATTGTTTAATGGAGTGGCAGATTAAGGGATTCAAGAGCCTGTGTTTGAATGCCACATATCCTCCCTAACGTTAATCTCTTTGATTATTTATTTATACATAATACAAAGTAATATGAAGAGTAAAATATAATATTTTATATTATAACAGTTAAACCTGTGACTTATATATGAATTTGACAGCATTGCTTTCTTTGCATTAAATTCTTCACAATAAAAAATATGTATTATTTTATTCATTGCTTTAACAAATTTCTTTTTAATATTTAATATAAATTAAATAAAAGATTTTAATATTATATAAATAAATGTCAGAAATTCACAATAGAACAAAAAAGTATTTGGAGCATACCTGGCAAAGTATTAATACATTTATCTTTTTTAATAGTTTTGTATACCTAGCCAAAGGCTTGGTCCACAAAACTATTGAGAAAGCTAAAATAAATTAAAAATTTTAAATATACCTGTTAAATTTGATATATGAATTTGAGTATTAGTGACAATTCTAAAAATTCTATTTTATTAATGACAAAATACAAAAATGATAGCCTTTTCAGGCTGTTTTCATAATTTTTTTAATTAGTTGCTTTAGCAATTATTTTAAAAATTAATGTTAATTAAATAAATGATTTTAATACAATGGTTTATTAATGATGTATTAGTTTTTTTAAAATTGGTTGTGAATTTGAGAAGTGATAGCCTCGCAGACAAACATTCATGGACAAACACACATTAACCATTTAGACAACAGATAACCTTTATAGCAATAATTTTTGCATAACATTGCTGTTTGGTTCCAAGTGTTATTTAGGTTTGAGGAATTCCATATAGAGTATAAATATCACATGATCACCATCTCTTATACTAGTGCATAATTGTTTATAAACAAGGCAAAACTCTCCATACAGTAGGGCCACCCTGTGCCAACCAGAGTAATCAATGGATGCCAGAAGGCTTGTGCATAAAATCCCTATCTAATGCCTACTCATCCAATATCCCCAGACTAGTTTCTGGCTTTTGGCCTTCATCAGCGAGAAGCTTTGGATCTGAGAGCACTGCACCTAGACCTTAGGATCTAATGCAACCCTCCAGCAAACACCTTTTATCTCTACTTAACTATAAAACTATGAGAATGAAATTGAAAACACAAAAATATTTTCAATCTAAGCTCAATAGCTTATATAGTCATATGGGTCTGAACTCAGTTCAGCACCTACACATTTTGGTGTCTTTGGCTCTTAAACAACCATAGCCACCATTATCCTATTAGGCAGGATTGGTGTTAAACCATTAAGCATCACATGATCACCATCTCTTATACTAGCACATAATTGTTTATAAATAATGCAAAACTCTCCATACAGTAGTGCCACCCTGTGCCAACCAGCGTAATCAATGGATGCCAGAAGGCTTGTGCATAAAATCCCTATCTAATGCATACTCATCCAATATTCCCAGACTAGTTTCTGGCTTGTGGCCTTTGTCAGTGAGGAGCTTTGGATCTGAGAGCACTGCACCTAGATCTTAGGATCTAATGCAACCCTTCAGCAACCACCTTTTATCTCTACTTAACTATAAAACTATGAGAATGAAATTGAAGACACAAAAATATTTTCAATCTAAGCTTAATAGCTTATATAGTCATATGGATCTAAACTCAGTTCAGCACCCATACATTTTGGTGTCTTTGACTTTTAAACAACCATAGCTACCACTATCCTATCCTGAAGGGTTGAATTAGATCCTAAGATCTAGGTGCAGTGCTCTCAGATTCAAAGCTCCTCACTGACGAAGGCCATAAGCCGGAAACTAGTCTGGGGATATTGGATGAGTAGGCATTAGATAGGGATTTTATGCACAAGCCTTCTGGAATCCATTGATTACTCTGGTTGGCACAGGGTGGCATTGCTGTATGGAGAGTTTTGCCTTGTTTATAAACAATTATGTGCTAGTATAAGAGATGGTGATCATGTGATGCTTAATGGTCTAACACCAATCCTGCTTAATAGGATAATGGTGGCTATGGTTGTTTAAGAGCCAAAGACACCAAAATGTATGGGTGCTGAACTGAGTTCAGACCCAAATGACTATATAAGCTATTGAGCTTAGATTGAAAAGATTTTTGTGTTTTAAAATTTCATTCTCATAGTTTTATAGTTAAGTAGAGATAAAAGGTGGTTGCTTGAGGGTTACATTAGATCCTAAGATCTAGGTGCAGTGCTCTCAGATCCAAAGCGCCTCACTGAGGCCACAAGACAGAAACTAGTCTGGGGATATTGGATGTGTAGGCATTAGATGGGGGATTTTATGCACAAGCTTTCTGGCATCCATTGATTACTCTGGTTGGCACAGGGTGGCACTACTGTATGGAGAGTTTTGCCTTGTTTAGAGTATAAATATTTAGTATATTCATACACTTTAAATATAATAATTTTTAAAACTATATACATTTATATATTAGATAAAAGGTAGCCCAGTGATAAAACTAATAGAGAGAAAGAGAAAGGTCAAGCAACATGAGTGATTGGATAAGACAATAACTAAATGACATTTCATGATGGTACTTATATATATGGGAATTCTTGTGAAATTTATGAATTCAAATATACAAATTTCTAGCGTTTTTTTTTTATTGAATACCTTTTCAAATCTGGGTTTTCATTTTAAAAGTGAATAGAAACCAATCCCTATGTTGCATGAGAATGGTATGGTGAAAATTACACTACAGAGATATTACTCATTAAGTGGAAATTCTCTAATCTAATGAATGACTAATAAAAATTATTAATATGGATATTTCTAGTTAATAATGATGAATCTATCGCTATGAATCGTTAATCCATGGATATTAAACAAGTTATAATTTAAGAATAATATTATGTTACAATAAAATTCATACATGAATACTAATCATTTTTATGTGTATACCCGCACACACAAATACTATTATTGGTCAAAATCACCTTTGCTTATTTTTTACAACAGCAGAATTTTATGACTGCTATTGAAATTGTTGTCTCTACAAATGAAATGAATACAAATTAATATTTTTGTCTTCTCTTGATAAAAGATAATTTGACAATTTAGTATAATAATCAAGAATAAAAGTCACTGCTTGCTTGTATCATTTATTCCTCATCTTTACAATAAGGCTGATATTGACTTATGGTTTGATTTCTTTCTGTTGCATTTTGCAATATTTCTTTGATTTTCTACTATTATAATTATTTAAATTTATTCCTTTTGTATCATAATTGTAGCAATGAAAATTATATATTAATACTATGATTTTGAATTTATGGGACATCTATATATGTGTCATATTTAATCTGGATGTCCTATAATTTCCACACAGATTTAAGGATGATTACTATTTATTGTATTAATAATTTTAATAAGCTTATAAATAAAAGTGAATTATGAGGATTAACCTTTCTATAGGTTGACATTTTTTTTATTTTTTTTGATAGTAAATTTTGTATGTGTTCAACATTTGATTTAAATCGTTATTCTATATTATAATTCAATAAATTGGGTTTGATTTGTTAGAAATATAAATGTTCCGAGAAAAAAAAAAACATCCTAAAAAATAATATTGGAACTTTGCAAATATATATATATAAATATTTAACACCAGCAATAATTTTCTCTTATTGGATGATTATCACAATGCCAGCGGGAAAAAATAATAGAATTTTTTGTCTATTAAACTTCATTGGTAAAATCCAGATGAATTATTTGTTAAGTCATAAATTTATGCAATTTTGTTCTAAAATTTAAAATCGTATTTATAATTATTAAAATATCACAAACATTCCAGGTGTGTTTAGCATACCATTGCTGATCGTTATAATAAATTTTTCATTTATTTTTAAAAAGAAACCATACTGAAATAAAACCAAGTCAATAATTATTATAAAAATATTTTGTAAAAATAATGGTAAATATTTCTTTATATAAATTATAATACATATATTTATATATATGTATATTGCTCTTTGCTAACAGCAATAGGAGAAAAGTTTACAATTATTCTCATAACTATTTTTGAAGCCTGAGAACAAAAAAAACTACAATCAGCAAGATTATAGGTGAACTTTGGATTCTTTGTAATTTTTTTAGGCTGTATAATTCTGATCTTTTCAGATTTGTTTTTAGAACTAATAAATTAATAAATTTAGCTTCAGTTTCTGTCTCCACAATGGATGCATTACTGGCAAAATATTGCTATTGGTTGCCATGGTGAAAGAAAGCTGAAGATCTTCCAGCACCATCTTCAAACAAAATACTTTGTTAGGTATTAATGAGTGAATTAGTATTATTAATATATAAATTTATTCATGGAATAACTAAATCCAAATACATTTCCATGCAACAATTTAGAAGTCAGTCTCAAAAGAGCTATTTTAACAATTTTGCAAACAAAGTCCACTTTACAATATCAATGCTAATTTATTAGTTAGACAAAAGATAACCCCTTTTATAATCTATTATATTTTTATATATGGTAAATAAATAAATAATCAACATTTGAAAATGATGAAATTTTAAATTAAAAAATAAATATTATATAAATAATAAATATAATGGTAATTATCTAATTATACACAGTCTTTTAATCTGCAGAAGTACTTTCAATTAATTGCTTAACTGTCTTCACCTCCATTTAATTAAAAAAACATAACAGAAGCAAATGTCATCAACTCAAATATACAGAATTTCAATCTGCAGAAGCACTTTCGGTTAATCACTTAACCATTTTCAACTGTCATTAAATTCAAAATCATACTGGAAACAAATATCATTAACTAAAATCATCAATTCAAATCATGGTATTTAAGATGACAATATATAAAAGTATTTCTGCAGATTGAAAGATTGTGTATAGTAGCCAATTACTGTTATAATTATTATTTTTATTATTATAATATTTTTTTATTATTTGACATGTTATTTGTATTATACATATATAAAATATAACAGAATGGCCTTATTGCTCAGGAATTCATAAGAAGTTTGAGAGTCAGGATTGTTGTAACTGGAATCAATCTGTGAATCTTATACTCCAGAGTCTAACATTGTGCCATTGCATTAAATCACTCAGAATCTTTACAAATAAGGATATATATTGGCAATGTTATATATTTGGCAACAGTCTTATTCAAATTCATTTGAATTTAAGCTTCAATTATTATTTGAAACTGTAAACTGAATTAATTAATATTAGAATGTGGTAGTTGGGAAAAAATGGCTGCCTTTTGTCTAACTTATAAATTAGCATTGGTATGAGAAAGTAGGCATTGATGGCAAATTTGTTAAAATGGTTCTCTTAGATTTTACTTTTGAACTGTCATTACCAGAAGCTTATTCAGTTGTTTTATGAAAAAGTTCATCCTTTATATAAATACCAGATGTATTCGGCTTTGTAAAGTCTCATGGTTTTTTGTTAATTCATTGCTTTAATGAATTTTTTTAAGGTTTAAAGAAAATTAGACAAAATATTTTAAATGTAAGAATTGTACACAGGTGTACAGAGAAATACAAAAAACTCCAGGCTTTCAGCTTATTGTCTTTGTAATAATTGGTTGCTTTAACAAATTTTATCATTACATCTGATTGGCTGTCATATAAGCATTCTAAAGTGCACATGCGAGAAGATTTCAGACTTTTACTTTAATTAAAGATTTAATAATGCGATTTAAACAAAAATATTATTTAAAGATTTAATGTTAATTAAACAAAACATTTTAATGTTATATAAATAAATTTTCGAGTTTTTATAGCACAAATATATATTTACTGCAGTGCCTTCTGAATAAAAAGTTACTTTTTTTTTATAGTGGCAATATTTTTTTTTAACTTTATTAATAGTTAATGTTTATTAATATTGGAAGTAAAAAAATCCCAGTCATTTTTATAATATTTTTTAATTGATTGCTTTAATAATTTTTTTTTAAAGATTTAGTGTCATCAATATGTATTTTTATCAAACATTGTTAATCTATAGAAGTTCATTATATTTTAAAGTACACATTACTAAGTCTGTCATTCATCTGAACTATATTAGAGGATTGACAGACCATGAAAGCTCAGAGTGCTTTAATGCTGAGTTATGAATTGGCATTTGAAGCTGTTTCTACATCTAGCTAGGAACTGTTACCATGAAATATATACTTTATTTTTATAGTTAAGAGCACTCATACTGATTTTTTCCCAGCATTTTTTATTTAATGGTGGAATTACTTTTTTCGCATGAACATAGTGGTTTTGACATCATCGGACAAACATTCATTCACCAGTCAGACTACAGAGAAAATACAGATTATATATATAAAATATTAATGCTTATTTAATAGCTATTTACCAGGCCCAAGATTGTTTTATAATTCTCAGATATAAGCTTTAAATTGCATTAAAGATCCATAGTTTTTTTTCTATAAATTGTAAGCATGTATAGTAATTAATTTAATGTCACTGTCCTTATCACACACAAAAAGTTTTTAAATACACTTTTGAAATCTACTGTTCAATACTAACATCTTTTGAGTAAATGAATGATGACTTTGATGAAAGAGCCAATAACAATCCAAAAATATATTTCTGCTGAATCAGTATCTTCACCAAACTCATGTCATCATACTTCCTGTTTCAGGTATCATTTATTCATATAGATTCAATCATGACTATCTTCTCTTATTAATGTTTTTTAATAATTGTTTATTAGACTCTACAATTGATAGTAATCATCATTAAGTATTTATGTTAATTGGAGGACTTGTAGATTAAGTCATGGCAAATAAATAAGATTAAATAATGGAAAAATGAAGACTTTTATGAAGGTTATGATGGTTTGGTTTTATTGTAGATGTTAAGTTAATCAAAAAAGTACCTTGATGGGGACATTCACTTTTCTCACTGACGTTTTTATTTATTTATCTGAAGTGTGATAGAGATAAACTGCTGATTTTAATATATACGCGAGCGTATCTGTTACTTATATTTTTTTATTTAAAGATATTACTGCCTGAAAACTATATATATATATTCAAGGGGCAATTATTATAATGTAGTTTGTGTTGTGATACTTGATAAAGATTGGGTTCTCATTAGAATATAATTTAATGTAATTTTATATTGATCTGTTTTTCCTTTTGGAAAAAAAAAAGCCCCTTAATTGATTTATTGCAGGTGATGACCATTAAGTATATTAATAATCTGCAGAGTTTTTTTTTTAAAGAAGAAAAACATGAGAGATAAAACCATATTACATGCTATGATACGTTTGAGTGAAATTTTAAATGGTTTACCGTTTGACTGTTGCATTCTGTCAGGATCTTTTTAAATTTAACTAGATGTTTTTAAAAAATAAGATGTGTATTGAAACGCATGGGTTCAGATGAGTAGTTTGTCTTTTAGCCTTATGTTTATATCATTAAAGATAATTCTTTTAATAACTTTAAATAGTTTTATACTATCTGGGTTTATACTATGATCACTCAGATATATAGCACTTTAATATTTTTACACACTACACAGTGTGTGTGCTTTGCATGTTAGCAAATATATTTTTATATTTTCAATGTCCTTCACATATATAATATTTGGAATATATATATATAAAGAAGACCAATTTATATGTGTCAGGAATGCCAAACCATAAATTGTGTAATCTAACATTTAAGGAGTAAAATGTCACATTCGATATCGATTTTTAATTAAAAAAAAAAGATAAAGCCAATTTGATTAAATTGTAAAAAAATCTACCATATGGGTAATTATATATCATATGCCTTTTTGATTCTATTCTTTACATATTTGCATACAGTGTTAAAAATACATATTTCAATTTTAAAAATCTTTAAAGAGCCCTATGATTTAAGGATAGTGCATCCATCTTCTATACTTGTGAATCAAGGGTCAATTGGCATTTAGCTATCTATAGGATAAAACAAGAATAGAAAATAACTAAACCTTTATTTAAAAATTGGGAAGCCAAATATTGGATTGCCTTAGCCGCGCAGAGTGCTTTTATTAAAAAAAGCTGTTTTAAATTTTTTCCTATATAAGATATATAGAGAAATATAAAAGAAGGCTTATTATACTATTATATGTCTTGAATATCAAATTCGCTGCCTTGTGTAGTTGATTTTAATTGTGGAGTAATTGGGCCAAGAGTTAAAGGTTTCTGAATTAATTTCCAATTAAGAAAATATTGACGATGCTAATTTCATCAAATCAATGGTATCATTGTGCTCAAATTCTTGCTCCAGAGCTCAAACAACACATAGCGTTTTGAGTATGTAATCATATTCTTATTTATTTTAAGAATGCTCACACTCCATTAGCCTTCTATACCCCCATTCAAGGATACAATTCCATTATTTAGAAACAGCCTGTACATATGCTCAGTTCAATATTTAATAAACACTAAAATTATTAGTATGATTTTCACACTAGCTGTACAACTTAGGCCTAAAATGTTCTGAAAGAGGCTTTAATATGTAAAAGTGAGCCCATCTTTGGATTCACTCAAAAAATATTTGCTTCTGAGATGGAGCTTAGGCAGCTTGGAGAGAGAACCAGTCATCTTTTTACTGGAGTACATTGTGTGTTATTAGTTTGTTGAATAAAAGAAAATATGTTGCATTCCCTGCTTGACTGATTAATAAAACGAATAAGGAGATTCGTGAATCATATTGAGAATTGAAGTCATCAGTTCACTGATAAGATAATTTGAGAATGATTAAAGGATTAAAAGAGGATGTAATTCTTTACTGACTGTGGCCATATCAGATTTTTTTGAAACATTAGAATACAAGAAATAAAAATAATTAGCATAATTTTATTCAAATTTTGGTAATTATAGTGGATTTGAACACAGACTTTCAAGCTCCCTTCAGTTATCCATTCAATCTCATTCAATTGGTACACATGACCACACACATGAAAAAAGATAAACAATCTCCAGTATATGTGTTTTAGGCTGAACTAGCTCTTATCAATTGGTCTAGATGATCATCTCCCCCCCACACACACACACACATATTTAAGCAGTGCTCAGTTTATATTAAGATAGAAAATCTTCAAATGTTAATTGGCCGACTTCGATCTCCTCCACCCTCCAACTCTTCAGCCATCCATACTGATTATATATGTGTGTGGGAGATGATGATCTAGACCACCTGACTAATGCTGCTTCTGTAAGAAATACATATATTGGAGATCCTTTATCTTTTTCACATGTGAGTTGTCACGGGTATTGGTTGTATGAGATAAAAGCAGATAGCAGAAGAGAGATTGAAAGTCTATATTTAAATTCCCTATAATTGCATATAAACTTCAAGTAGTATACTTGTATTTAAATATTAAATTTTTGATAATGACTGCCTGTGTAGTTTGGTGCAGTGGACTTTAGATGTCAACATTTTTGGATTGCAGCCAATTTTGTCACTTACATCACTTGAATGTTAAGTGAAATATTATTCTATTATTTAACAGAACAGGAAATTAACTGAAGTTTCCAATGAGTTATATAATGTAAACCAGGGGTAGTCAACCTTTTTATACCTACCACCCACCTTTGTATCTTTGTTAGTAATAAAATTTTCTAACTGTCCACCGGTTCCACAATAATGGTGATTTATAAAGTAGGGAAGTAACTTTATAAAATTTATAAAGCAGAGTTACAGCAAGCTAAAGCATGTAAATCTTTATGAAATTTTTTTAAAATGTCAATTAAATGTAAAAAAAAAAAAAAAAAGGTGCTTCAGTGTCGGACAAAACCCCTATCGCTCTCCATGAAGGCTGGAATGCCCACTAGTGGGTGGTAGGGACCAGGTTGACTACCACTGATGTAAAAAAACACTTCAAAAGACAGATAAGTAAACTGAGCACATATAAGAATAAATGCTAAAATACAAGTGGTACCATCCATCTTGGAGTTTATTTATATTATCCCATTGGCAACATCAGTTACTCCCTGTTCAGTTACATGCAATCTGAGTTATTTATTATTTACAGATATTCAATTATTATAATAATATAAATCCTATTTACATGATAAAGATGTTGCTTTGAAAAAAGGGGGAAAGTAATTTGATCATCTTTTGAATAATCATATTAGGATTCAAATGGTATCAATAAATTATGGAATAATGATATTTCAAAATCTTTGAATTTGAAACATTTTCTAATATTAGATCACTTTTAGATCAGCCCCTATTGGGATAACAAAACACACACTAAAATTAATTTCCATATCTTCATCTTGAAGCAAGAAATAATGAGTTTTTATATAATACAAGAAAAACCGTACCATGTACCACGAGAAAAACAAATCCACAGGTAATTGCACTTTGAGGATGCATTTATCAAAACACCGAAGCCACAAAATTTTGTCATTTTTCATATTATTTATTTGTCTTAATTCTTCATAAATATTTTTTTTTTTTACAAAGACATCATTTCTCAAAATGTCAATTTATTGCATTAATCATTAACAAATTATAAACACAATACAACATTTTACCAGTGAAGATCTGAAAATATTGTATCAAGAATAATACTTTATTAAAAAACAGTCATGTTGAGGGTCGTGTGAAAGTCTGAGTTCAAACCCCCTATATATTACATATTGGAGTGCAGGTAGAAAAAGCCTGCACTGTAGAAAAAAATCCAATTACTTTTGTAATATTCAATTGCATCATTTTATATATTATTCTTATTTATTATATTTTCTTTCTGTTATTGTTTTGTTCGTTGAAGTTATTTCACTTGCAAATATTTTTTTACTACTCTTCATAATATTGCAATTTTTTATGAATTTTTTCTATTTAATAAACTTTTTTAGGCAACATTCATTAATAGATTATATTATGTTTTGTTCAGTTAGATCCATACAGTTATGTATAAAGCAACCTTTGTGTCAAGAAAATATTAAAAAATAAATGTAGAATTTTTTTTAAAATTAATAATCTTTTTAAAACAAAGGACACATTAAAAAAAAAAGAGCATTTTTTTCTTTTCATCATTATGTTTATCTGAGTAATTTTTTTGAAATTTATATTTTTCTTCCTCTGAAAAATGTATTCAAACTACTGAGTTTCGAATAATTGCATTCTACATATATTTATTTCATTGATTTACTTAGATTTAGACAGAGATGATAGCCAAAGTAATCTATTTTGCAAAATTATGATTTAATGAAAAAATACAAACAATTAAGAAATCAATTTCTACCTTTTAGAAGTATTTAAACATCTAATTTGACTGTTGCTATTACATAATCTACCAAAGATTTCTACAGAAAGTTGAAAACTGTATATTAGCATGTTACAATGAACTATAACCACATACACGTGTAAAAGATAAATAATCTCCAATATTCATATTTTGTGCTAAACCAGCACTCATTTTGGTTCAGATCACCATCTCCCACATATATATACAATCAGTGCTCAGTTTATACTAACTACTTGATTCTCCAGGCGCCATATTGAATTTTTTTAAAAACTAACTAACCTGAGGCACCATTTTGATAATAACTTCAGTTTTAATAATGTTAGGGCAAAAAAAAATTATATTGATATAAACTAGAAAAACTAAGGAAAACAATAAGGCTAAGACAAATAGTGATTACCATTAAAAAAATAAGGTAAAAAAGAAATTTCCACATCCGACATATTATTACTTTATTGTTTGTTCATAATTTCTAATTCATCATTAACTAAGTTTAAATTACATCTTCAGTGATAATTTCTTTGTATTCCTCACAAAATTATCTTTCAAACCATATATAATATGTCTTACCTGAGATAATCCATAGCTTCAGAATCTCCAAAAGTATTCGCATAAGAATTCTTCATTTTTATCTTGTACCCCAAAAGTTACCAAATGTCAAAGGCATCTATAAGAAAAAGATTCATCCTAATAAAAGATACAAAACAAATCATTTCCAGAAGATAGATATGCATTTGTCATCATAGCAATTGGCTTCTTGTCTATCTAAAACTAGAAATTGTAGGCTACTGTCTGTATCACTGATAAAATGAGTTTCATCTCTTCATTTTATATTTTTTTGTGTACATCAGTGATGTTTATATTCTTTATGCACACCAGTGATGTTTATATTCTTTATGCACACAAGTGATGCTATCTTGTTATATTTATTGTATCACATAGATATAATTTATTTGCATATAGTCCATTTGTTAGCTATAGACTTGAAAATAATGTGATGAAAGATATGGCAAAACTAGTGACTCCACAGATGAGTATCAAGGCATAGGCAAGAATTAGAATTTGATTATTTGCCTGCATATGCAGTCTTTCTGTACATTTGATTATTAGTTTTGTAAATCATTACTTGTAAACACAAACACACCATATAAATATAATAATAAATAATAAATTATTAAACTTTTTGAGAATCATTATTTTTATAAAATAAGTGTATTAGAACACACAAAAGTAACATATATATGAATTCATATGAGCAGAATAAATGTAGAATTTATATTATACACACACACACCAATATAAACCAAATAAATAATTTTTCAAATAATAAATTATTAATTATTTTTATAAAATAAGTTTATTTTTATAAAATAAATAGATTAGAACATATAAAATTACCATACATATGAATTCATATGAGCATAAATAAACATAGAATTTATATAGACACACACTACTACAAATGCAAATTAATACAAATTAATTCATTTTTTCAAATAAAAAAAGTATTATTCAAAAAATTAAAAAATTAAAATTGTATACTTACGAGCCTGATATATTCTGCTTACGTTTAGACTCCCTTGAAGGCCTTGTTTGTGAATCAGAGTACTTTTATTCTGATAAAAGCATATTTTTAGGCTGTTAAGTATTTTCTGTCTTTAACGCTTTGTGGAAATTACAAAATTGATCAAAAAAAAAAAACCAAAAACTTAAATGTGCCAGTTACAAAAAAAAATTAATAAAAAATCCAATTTTCATCTGACTTTTTTTTTTTAAAGCCACCATTAGAAAGTTACGTAAAGATCTATAAAATGCCTGTATTTCTGTTGATGTCATGCTTATAGTTTTTATATCATTAAAAAAAGAAAACATTTCGACCAATCAAATAAGACGAGTGGGTTAGCAGTTTAATAGCATGAAGCTTAAGATAGCAAATCTTTAAACTTTAATGGATAAGTTTCAATCTTCTCCATCCTCCAACTTTTCAGCCATCCATTTCATTTCAAATCTGAGGCTGGTATACTCAAAGCCCTTGTTAATGCCAATATTATTGCCATATCCATGTTGACCTTAAATCAATCTGATCCCTCACACAAAAAATAAATAATTAAATGATTGCTCAAGAGTGTATATGAAATTTGTGGTGTTAATACTAAAAATGGAATTGATCTGAGCAACTTAATTCCTCGTTGATGAAACCCACAAGCTAAAAACTAGTTTGGAATTGTTGAATGAGTAAGTACTAGATGGGGATTTTATGCACAAACCTTCCTCTATCCATTGATTACAAAATCTTGCACTTGATGGCACTACTGTATGCGGAGAGTTTGGTACTCTTATTATCAGCATGTGTAAGTATACAAAATAGTAATCATGTGATGTTTTAATAGTTTTATATCTTACATTCTGGAGTCTGGCTCTTTACCATGGTACTAAACCTCATGAGACAATATATTCACTATTTCATTATATACTATGTTCTATGACCTGTGTGTGTATATTCATTGATGTGCACATTTACTTAAAAGGAAATAAGGATTAAAAGCTTTTACAAATAAGTTACAAGTAAATAAAACAATTATTTATGATCTGTGATTTAGGAGTCATAGTCTTAAAACATGGTCAATTGAGCAAAATAATACCATTTAATTAATCAAACTGTAATTATTTTTTATTTTGTTTAGATGAGAATTGTTCCAGGAACTTTTTTCCCACATTAATATTTAACTCTTAGGCTTGTTATTCTATCACAGCTTTAAATCATATAAATGCTGGGTTATAGATTTAAAAATAAATTAGGAATAGGTTATAAATTTATTTTTCATTTGAGGTTTTATGATAATATCTGCCATATTCAGTTCTAATTATGAATTTATTATCAAAATTAAGGGAAGCAGACACTACTGTGAAAAGGTACATAAGATGATAATATTTCATCCACTTCAGATAAATTCATTAATGATTATTAGGCTAAAGAGTATTATGCCATTTTTAGACAAGATATAAACTTTAAAGTTAACTAAAGATTTAAATATCTATTATTAATAATCCCAACCACATGGCATCATTAATCCAATTTCATCTCATTTTATTTTTTATGTATAATAACTTAGATATACTAGAAACTTCTATTCCACTTGAGAGAAATATACTGTTTATATAAATTATCTTTAAAAAAAGCTGGTTTATTGATTCCAAAGAGTCTTTTGAATGAGTACTACATAGCAAAAGCAATAAAAAATATTTAGCAATTAACATTCAAAATTGTTTTAAATATTTTTTCGTTTCTTTTTATTATTGTTAAGATTTGAGCTATCTCTATTCTGCATGCAATAAATATTAATTAATTCGTTTTGTTAATTAAGTATGAAACAGAAAGAATGATGTGAAGAACTTTAATGTTTTTATATTTGCAGATAACTGCACTTATAAAATAATTAAGTATATTACATGTAAAATATCTTTAATATCTCTCTGACAAACATCTAAAGAGTAACAGAAAAGGAGAAATCATATATGCTAGTTATATGGAGCAGTGGTAGAGTATCTGACTCTAGAGCATAAAGTCCTTGAATTGATTCCAATTCTGTAATTTTCAGTATCTCCTGAACAGTAAAGCTATTTAGTTGGTTTTCGATAATAAAAAATTGGAATGGATTTTTCATCATTACATTCTAAGAATAGCTGGATAATTATTTACATATCTATAATTGAATGATTAGCTGGGTATAGTTACTTGAATAAAACAATCTCAACCTGGTTGAACCTGAAAAAATTTCCCAAGTTGCACTACGTCATATGCATGATGTTAGATACACTAACTATTATACTCCAAACTCTTCTTATAATGGTTTGAGTAGCTTTAATTATGAGGCACTTAAAATATTTGGGCAGGGTAGTAATAGGAGATATTTTGATGCTGATCAAGTATTTATTAGGAACAGCTTGATTATGGTACTCCATTATCTAGGCATTTCAACCTGCTTTTGTGGAATTTAATATTCAGGCATGTGAATTTATGTCGTTTTTCCATATTGTTGGTTAAACTCGCAATATTAATTTAATATGTAGGCATATTTAATTTTCTGTTCAATGACTGAGGGAAATAAGGAGGTAAGGTTTTATGATCAAACGTGTTATTAACACTTGTTCATAGTTTTTAGTAGCTTGCTACCGTTTTAGCACTATATATTCTAGCATATTAATATTTTACAACTATATCATAAATTTTAATGTCTTTAAACAAAAAAAGTTAACTGTTTATTTTGCCTTTTTTAAAAGTATAACAATTATTTATTCTTATTACTTTATGTTGTTGTTAATCTTCGAAAAGGGTGTGAAATAAAAACAACAAATCATTCCTTTTTAATCCTGGTGTAATCTTATTTTTAATTTTTTTTTACTTAAGTAAAACAAATAAAACAATGACGATTTCAATTTGCCCTGACTGTAAATAGCCTGAGAAAAGTTAATCTCTTGCTTTGAACATTATTTATTATTTTAAAGATTTAACCAAATCATCAAGAATGTTTTCAGCCAATCAAAGAAAAAAATAACGCAATTGAAAAATTCTTTGTGCTTTCCCCCCCTTGATTATCTTTATCTAATTGTTCATTTTTTTAATCACCGGTTCAGCTGTCTAATTTTACATTTGGTTTTTAATATTAGTAGGCAAGAGATTTTATAAATTTTTCCTTTCAAATTTATTTTTGTAAATATAGATAAACCTTTTGATAGATCTATAGCTTTATTTTCCTCTTGCCAGAAGTTTTTATTTTAAAAACTGGATTAACAAAATGTCCAGATAATGCTAAGAATTATAGTTGCTTTTTCTCAATTTTGATAGATTTATGTAGTTAAAGAAAATATTGAGTAAACTTATAGTTTAATTTATTAGTTGTCTGACTCGTGTAAAAATATTTCGTCTATGCAGAATATTTTTAAATAATAATTTTAAATGATCCATGGTCTATTGAGCAGGTAAAAGCGAAATGCCTTAAAATTAACCATGTGTATTGCAAACACAGAGAGGGGTTGAGAACACAATTAATTAATAGAAATTGTAATAAATAATTGTTTTTAAAAACAAGATGCAATAATGAAACTTCGATCAGGATCGACGAAAATAAATGATAGATACGGTAAAATGATATTGGGATTTCATTAGAACTTATTTATTGATAAATGATTTAAATACTTGTGCAGGGAACATTCTATACCTAGTATTTCCAAAATATGTGTGCGTGTATATTTTTACACATAATATTTAAGCAGTAATAATTTTTATAAGCATATACTGTGAGAATTTTTTTACAATCCAGATTTTCTAGAATCATTTTAACAAGCTGCAAATAATGCCCTCTAGTATTAATATAGTTGACTAATTAGATGAAAAAATAAATCCATTTTCAGTTACACTGATATTTTACAGGGGTCAAATGTATCAGCAATGGTCTTAATGAAATCGCCATCTAACCAGTTCACAATTTTATATACAATGCAATTATAAATTCTATTAACTTAACCATGTAAGCAAATAAGAACTATTAAATGTGTATATGTACTGTAAACTGTTGTTTGTTTATTGGCTTGTTAAAAATAATAAAGATTTATATCTGCATTATAATATGAAATTATAAGGTGATTAGATCAAGACTTTGATCAGATTATTGTTAATGTAATATTTTATTCCCATGAATATTATTTACTTATTGGTTTGTTCCCCACGTAAAATCTTGATGATTAGATCAAAGTAGAATCACATTTTACCTGCTTAGCAAATTGATATAAGATGGCATCACTATTGTAAGTTATTAAAATAAATATAATTCAAAGGCAGTATATAATTTGCTTATACTAAATGTTTCTTATATGTGTAAATAGAGGGATTTGAACTCAGGATTTTTCATTCTATTCATATCCACACTGCAACCATACACATGACCACATACATGCAAAAAAGATACATGATCTCCAATATACATATTTCATGCAGAACCAGTACTCATCAGTTGGACCAGATCATAATCTCCCACACATATATACAGTCAATGCTCAGCTTATATTAAGATAGAAATTCCTCAAACTTTAATGGACAGGCTTCAATCTTCTGACCCTTCCAGTTATTCAATTGTCCATTTCAGTGAAAAACTGACAATGAAATGCTCAAAGCTCTTGTAGAATTTGATATTATAGTCATACCTATGTAGACATTGTCAGTCTAATCTCTCTTATTATCAGATTCTATGTATCCATATATATTAATAGGAAAGCTTTGACTTGTAAAGGATTCTTATAGCATCTGCTTATGAAGGTTATTTCTTCGGAAATATTATATACGTATTCACAGTGCTCCCTATTTAATAACCATTGTTTGCTTACAAGATTGTTAAAATTAATGGAATATATATACACATGCAATAAATAAATGAATTCATCTTGGAAAACATATAAAGAAATCTAATATGTTAGTACCAATCTCTGAGTATTAAGCTTTTGTTTGCTCATTTACAATATACATGAAAAGATTGACAAACTACTGAACAAGATTTTGGAATAAAGACAATATATGGAGAATTGTTGACTCCAGTATCTTTGCATTAAATATTCAATTGGTTGTTATACATGTGGGGAAAAAATCAATCATTTCTACAGTATATAGTCATTTTATGTAATATAAGTAGCTTTGGAATGAAGCTGACTTTCTATATATAAAACAACTATGTTTATTAATACTTATAAAATGACTTACTTGAAGCTAAAGTGCAAATATTTGCCATAGCTACTGTTTTTTGTAAATTATCCAATTCCAGCATAACTATATTTTAATCAAAAGTTCAATTTTTTCATGAAAGTAGCAAACAACAATTGGTTGTCTAGCGGTTAGCATAGCTGCCTTCCAAGCAGCTGGCCCGGGTTTGCTTACCAGTCCATGCATTTGACATATAGAAAAAAAACAATTCATAATTAATTCCAGAGATTTAGTGCTAGCATCCATAAAATTTATTTAAATGTGTATATATATTGGTTTGAAAAGAAAAAAAGCATCAAAGTACCGCATGACCACCATTTCTTTTTCTCACGCCAGCTATTAAAATAATAGCAACTTTATCCATACAATAGTGATGTCTAGTGCAACCTGTAGTAATCAATAGATGCCAGAAGCTAGAAACTAGTCTAAGAATATTGCATGAATAGATACTAGATAGGGATTTAAATGCACAAGCCTTTTGAAATCTATTGATTATTATAGCTTGCTCTAGATGGCACTATTGCATGGATAGAGTTGCTTCTTTATTTACTGGTTTGTTTACTCAATACAAAACTCATATCTAGCATATTATATATTTTTTTATTTTTTTATTTTTATTTACTTATCTTGGAGTTACAGTGGCGTATTCATGCTGCTGATGAATGAAAGAGTAAGATCTTATGTCATGATAATAATAAATAATATAACTCAAGAGTTGTGCTATATATAAATTTTAAAAAATTAATGTCTGTATAATTTTAATTAATATAAAATAACAAAGTTACATGATTGTGTAAGTTAAAAGTTTTGATCAGCTTTTTGCTTTTTAATTTAATTACAGTAAATTATAAAAATAAAAAAAAAACGTGATTTTTTAAAATTTGTATACAAATAATTAACTTTGAAATAAAAGAGATTAGTTTGACTTGATTATTCAAAGACAATTTTTAAAATTATCCTGAAAACAACAGAAATAAATCCTATGTCTAAAAGGAGACAATTGAGAATATAGCAAACAATGAGTTACAATTGTAATGAAAAACCAGGAAAATTTGTTAGATAGAAAGGAATCTAGCCAGAAGACCGTGGCTGTAGCAATTCTCTCCATATAGTAATGACACCTAGTGTAAGCCATAGTAATCAATGGATGTTAGAAGGTTTATGCGTCAACTATTACTAATTTTCTTTTTCTCTGAACCACCTTAATATCTGATAATTAATGAATATACTCAAAGAAATCATGTTTTTTAAAAAAATATTTAGCTTTGTTACTAACTAGTAGGCTTTCAATATTGTCAATATATCATATTCATGGTGTATAATGGTGTGATTACAAATTCTTTATGTCAGTGTTTAATTATTATCTAATAAACTATTCAACATATTTAAATTCAAATTTAGATTTATTCAAATCACCCATTTCTGTCAAAGAAGCATGTGCAATTGTTTTTCTATCAACAGAAAAAAGCAAACATACCTATATCAAAGAAATGGGTGATTTGAATAAATCTAAATTTGAATATAAATTTGAATACATTGAATAAATTGAATTATAATTAAACACTGATATAAAGAACTTGTATGAATATGACATACTGAATATATTGAAAGCATACTAGGTAGTAATAAAACTAGATATTAAAAACAAAAACCTTGCTTTTTTGTGAGTATATTCATTAATTACCAGATATTGTCAAAATGTTGCAAATAATTGTAATAAAAATGCAAATTAAAGGATGTGTGCAGAATTCATTAAGATCTTCAAAATGTGAAGACATTCAAGAAAAAACTGTGGAAGTAAAATAAACGATGAGAATGATAGGAAATTATCATGTCATGATTTTTTTGCTGTAAAGAGACTATATACAGTAACATATAGTAGTAAAGAATACATCTATTAATAATCTATTCTCATTACAGATGTAAAAGATATGTATAAATATGAAATATGCAAGCAATAATGTATATGCAAATTGAACAGAAGTAAGCATATTTTTAGAAGCTATAAGTAAACAACACTCCTATGTCTCAAAATGTATACAATAGGGAACCATTCCTTAAGGTTAAATGATAATTAAGCAATTTTATTTATAGCTCCCAGAGGGTAATTATAATTACTTTCTTTAATATATATTGTGACAGTCAGATGATATATGTTGGTTTAACCCAGTTCGAATACTAGGTGAAAGTACCTCGAGGCCACCCATATGCGAGATATTAAATCAAGAATACTATGACCTCTGCCCATTCGCCTATTCTCGAGGCCTGATCACAAACAAACAACACTATCTGAGCCATGCATAAATTATTTTTCAACCGGCGACAGCTTAGCATCAGCGGAAAGAAACATGGACAGGAAACTTACGGAACTAAATAGTTAAATGTGCAAAAGTACTAAGAAATATGTGTTTTGCGTGCCTGGATCATTAGAAAAGTAAAATAAAGCATTATAATAAAATTAGGAAACTCAAGCTTTTGATAGTGAAAGAATATGTTTAATTAATGGCTTTAAAATATGAATAATGATTTAATGGCCTCCGCTATTCCTCTAAATTAATGAAACAAACTAATTAGACAATAAAAACGGATTAATAGGTTTGCGGTCTAAATCTTTTCCCAATTTTAATAAAATTGTCAACTCGATCTTCTCGATAAAGTACGATAAAAAAAAGAATCTTTCGCAAAGCATTTCTAATTGCTTTGCGCTACAAACAGTGTTTAAAAATTATTTAAAATGTATATAGTTAAATCAGATATACGTAAAGCTAATGGCGGACCAAAAGAGGCGTTATCATAGAGATCAAGTTGGCACAAAAAAGAAACTGACTCATATTTAATTAACAAACATAAATAAAACTGGAAAGAGATTTTAAATGACAAAAATTAACTATTAAACTTAACCGCAATGGAATATTAAATATTTACACAGGTTAGTAAGGAAGAATAGCGAAGGGAAAAGGTTAAATATAGATAGATGATCACATAATATATATAATTAAGACTAGTCTAATAAAAATGGTTACATCAACAAATACATATAATTCAATGAAGCAATTAAAAAATATGAACAAAAGGTAGCATAAGAAATAGTTCAATAGAGGAGATACGATTACCGTCCTTTTTTTTCCTTGGTCATGTTCCCTCCGGCGTTCGTGGCTTGATCTGACCGTCGATTAGGGATTTGTCCGGACAATGAAAATATGTAGTATGGTTTCACGAAAAGTTCTCCAGACACGGCACAGAGTTCAGATGACTATTGAGTGGATACTATGGCATTTTGGATGGTATTCAGGAACCTCGGCGATAGGCAAAGCTATTTATTTGCCTAGCCGAGCATATTCATTTCCTTCAAAATACTATGGCTTTTAACTGGAGCATGTTCAAACTTCTCCATTATTTGAAAACGACAGCTGTATAACTTTTTGGAGCACAAGCTAAATGTGAAGCAAATCGGAGAGAGTTCTCCAAAAAGAAATATGAATGCACTCTCAAGGAAACTTGGAATAACCAGCAAGAAAACTCTGAATGAATCCTTCAAAAGCAAAATCTGAATCAACGGAATCCTTTGAAAGGAAAATCTGAATAAATGAATCCTTCAAAGGGAAAATCTGAATACTGAATCCTTCCAAAGGAAGGATCTGAATAATCTGACTCCTTCAAAAAGAAAAATCTGAATCCTTCAAAAAGAAAAATCTGAATCCTTCAAAAAGAAAAATATGAATAATCTAGTCTTTTGTTCTCACTTCTATTTATACCCTCTCTGTCAGCTACCTTCTATTGTTTGTATGATCTGAGATCTTGATAAGCCTCCCCATGCTCCTTTGTTTCAAAATAACATTTTCTAAAAATAACTTTTACTTTTTTACTCTAGATTTCTTTCTTTAAAGTTTGAATTCTATTAATTAAAAAGAAAGAAAGAGAAGGCCATCTTTAATTAGACTTGAATGGCTCACTAATCAAAACTATACATTCTTTTAGAAAATGTTGGCGGGCTTATCTCAAAATCAAATCATACTAAATATTTTAACAAAATTTTAACAACAATATATTATTATTTTTTTATAGTAGAATAAGCATTTTATTTCAGCAGAATTTTGCATTAACTCATATATATACGCTAGATGTATATATATGTTTGACTAATAGGTTAAGCAATTTTTATTAATAGAATGAAATTTATTAAAAACAACATATTTAAATGTAATACACATTTGATAAGCATAATTATTTTTAACTCTAATGCAAAACCCTGCTGATATTGAACTATAAACTTAATTCAGGTCTACAATACTAATTAAGTTTATAGGAAGATGTGAAGCATGGATCGGGCTTCAGATCCATTGCTTCAATATATATATATATATATCATGTTAATTGATCTACTGTTAGAATGAAGGTGTCTCCAAGTTCAATACATCTCTCATTTCTAGTCTCTTTTCTCCACATCACACTCGGCACATTTATTTATTTTATCCATCCACCTCACATGTGGTCCTTTACTAGTTCATTTACAATCTCTTAAAATCCAGTTCAAGATTTCAATTATCATCTATTATTATCTCTTCTAGCAATATGTCTAACTCAACTCCACTTCAATAACTTAATTTTTTCAATGATGTCAGCAACATCTGTTCATTCTCTCACCCACCTATTTCATTTTCGATCTCTTCTTGTTGCTCCTAACATACATTTTCCCATACTTCATTGAATGGTCTGAAGTATCTGTCCCAAGTCTCAGATTCATAAGTAAAAACTGGTAAGACATTTATTAAAAACCTTCCTTTTCAAACACATGGGCATATTTCCTATATATAATATTTATAACTTATGTTGGCCATGAATATGAGGGAAAACCTCGAAAGTGCTCGGCCCATTTAATTGTTTTGGTTTGCAGCTTCTTCGTCAGCGGGTAAATCGCTTTTATATGCTATATATAATATTTGAAATGTCCCATAGTTATATTATTTCAGTCACACTCCCATTTGAAATAAAGCTCAAATTTTAGCATCATGGATTGTTTCTCTTTCTTATATGGGTGGTGTGTGCTGAAGTGTTAAATTTTCTAGCATATATTGCAATATTATATTCCTGACTGTACATTATTTATTTCGATTTGGTGCAAGCCCTGATACCCAAATACGTTTTTGTATACCCATCATTATAAACATGAATGAGCATAATTCAGGATTGTCGTAACTCGAAATAATTATTGCATACCTGTCAGAAAATTCTAATTAAAAAAAAAAGAAACAGGATTAAATTTTAGTTCGTCGAATGACAGTAAACCTAATTTGCGAGTAATATCTGAAAGAAATAATTTTCAAGTTATTTAACACTAATTATGCATAAACATTATACTCATCTCATAATACAAAAAGGAATTTCAAATTCCATTTGATATACAAAACTTAAAATAAATAAGTTAACTTTTTTATAAGTTTTCATTTTCTTAAAAAAAGAAAAGAAAATTGAGTATGTAACAATATACTATATATGCATTTAATACGGGATTAAATTGGTTAACTTCTTTTTTACTTTTAAACTATCAATTTTCTTTTGGATTTATTTATAAATATGCTTAAAAATTAATATTATATATCTGCACATTCAAATAGATAATCAAATTGTTTGTAGCTTAGTAAATCACATGGCATTCAAGTGTCTGATGTAATAATTAAGCTTTTATATAAAAACCATTAACTTCTTCAAGTTTGTCACTACATCATTATTTTAAATTGCAGAGGAGAGGTCATCAAACCATTGGTTTTTTAGAAAATCACATATTTCCGGAAATGAATGCTGATCTTCAATGTGGAACCCTTTAGCTCATAAGTTACATCACTGTACCACTGTGCTAAACCTCACAGAGCATTACTGTATGATGATATCAGACATAAATAATGATTTAGTATTTATGTATCACAGCCATTGCTAAACAATCTTTAGAGTCATATATACCTGCTTCTTAGGGATCATGTAAACACATCTGTGTAAGAAGTGATTATTTCATTTTATATCTTGAATTTTCTGAATTATCTGAACACTGGTAATCCAATATAATTCTGTCACCAGAGGTCTAACAGTATCCTATTGTTTTGTCAAATTTGTTGGAATAATTTCTTGGTGCTGAGATTAAACATTTGCTTGCTATATCCATGACTAGGGATTAGAATCCAGATGGATATTAATATTTTTTAATTTCTGAGCTTTTATTTCACCCTACAAACAAGTTATTCTTACCTGGAGAGGAAAGTTCCAGATTGAAATGACTCACTGATTTGGGTCATTGGGCAGTTGAGGATCTAAGCATGAGAAAAGCAAAGCAGAGATGTGATTATAACATGACACCACTTTCATTACTGATGAACTGCAATAAATTGTTTATTGCAAGGGTAGTGCATTCTAAGAACTCAAATTCCTTAGACCATATTTCAATCTTAAACTTATCTGGTGTTCAAACTTTTTATGAGCTCCTAAATCAGTAAACATTATTATTATTATTATTATTATTATTATTATTATTATTATTATTATTATTATTATTATTATTATTATTATTATTATTATTATTATTATTATTATTATTATTATTATTATTATTATTATTATTATTATTATTATTATTATTATTATTATTATTATTATTATTATTATTATTATTATTATTATTATTATTATTATTATTATTATTATTATTATTATTATTATTATTATTATTATTATTATTATTATTATTATTATTATTATTATTATTATTATTATTATTATTATTATTATTATTACTACTTTACTGATGAGATTGTTATTTTGATTATTATTTTTTACTGATGAGATTGTTTTCATACTATTTTGTGCATAGTATATAGTTAATTACCTTTACCTCTTGAGCTTATAGTGTAGGCTCAAGTACTGCACTACAAAAATCATTAAAACATTTTTAACTAAATGTTATAAGAATATCTCAAGCCATTGGCTAGTGTAAGACAAGCTTATTGAAAAACTAAAGATAATGGATTAATTTTAGCAGAACAGCAGACTGAAATAGTAATTAATTCAATTGTGATGATCAGATATTCAATCTTATTGCTGTAAGGGACCCTCCTTTTTAATAATGTGCTATGTATTTTTTTTTAAATGTGCATCAGAATTACTTTTATGTATTCATCTGCTGTTAGTTTATAATTTTATTTCTTTTATAAATGAAACTTCATTCAAGTTTAATATAAAAAGTCTGTCATATATATTAAAAGTGCAATGAGTATAAAAAGGAGAGATAAAACAGAAGAGAAATGATATTAAAAAAGGTAAAAATAAGCCACAAACTTTGTAATTGTTGAATGACACTTTTACCAGTAGTAGTAAAATTGCATCATATTGCAATAACATTTTTTTAATAGTCTGCACACTGATATTTCCCAGCCAAACCAATTAAGTTAAAGTTTAACCATCTAGCTATAAGAGTGAAATAAACCAATATTTAATTAGTTAGGTAGTTGTTGATAAGCTAACAACTTTAAAGAAAATCAAGCTCTCGAAATTACCTGGTTTGGGTTATAGGCATAATTGATAAATGTGCTATCCATTATACTATGAGGCTTCTTTAAAAAGAAAGTGATAATACATAAAAATAGAGCCTTCTTAATTTTAGCGTCTTCATCATGTATGTCCATTCGTAAAGGTATAGGTGATAGAATAAATCTTTCATTCTAATTTTTTAATTATATGTTTTTGGGGAAGCAGTATGCAAATTTTCCTCTTGTAACTAAATGATGAATCAAACTAGGTAATTGATAACACTATAAAAGTATTTTAAATATATAAGTATATGCAATAGTAAGAGGATTGCAATAAATTTTGTTATTCAAAAATTAAATAGATTCTTATTTCTTCCACAAAATGTTTGTTTTCCTAGTAATTATTAAGTGTATTATTAATAAAGACTTTTTTTATTGACATTAATACTAATTTTTATAAATGTTCTTATATTGTAGCATTATAGATATAATTTCTAGTTCTATTCAGTATCAAAAAGAATTTATCTATAGATACAATAGGAGTATAACTTTGGCATATAGTGAGATTAGAAAGAGAGAAAACAATTATTCATTGTGAATCAAAATGTGAATTGAACCAAATGTTTAAAATGAAAGTTTGAAAGCAAATTAAGTTGCCCACTCATACAACAAAACCCTACATGAGGATTGGCCATAGCAATCATCATCAATTTGTATTTACTATTTTAATTAACATTCAATTATTCACTATAGCAATTCTTAATAACTGCCAATTGTTTAATGATGTCCATCTTGTAAGATCAATGGCATCATAGGATATTGAGTTCATAAAGAGGATGTCACTTGAAACTAAACATGGTGACATTCATATCTACAAACACAGTAAAAATTTATTCATGATATATAATAATGTGTTTTGATTATATAGTTAAAATATGATTTCTAAACCTACTTCAATTTTATCAAGTATTCTCAACAGTCTGTACTTCAAGGTAAATAAGACTTTCATCATAAATAACAAAAAATGCAAAAAAAATACGTTTTGTATACTTTGATCATATATAGTAACACAGTGCATTAACAATAAATTTTAAATTTTGTGCATTAGCTAAAATATATTTGTTCAATCAATTTTTGAATAAAATTTTCTTAAACATTAATTCTGCCAAAAGCAAAATAATGTTATCATAAAAAATTATTATTGCTAAAAAAAGGGAAAGAAAAATTATTTCATGCATTATGCCACTAATAATAAACTTTATATAATTAAATGGCACTAAACATAAATTGAAAAAAATCTCTTGTTTGATTTGTATTTAGTGCCCTCTTAATATCTCCCTTTTATGTCCAAGATAACAATGACATTTTCCATGAAAGTACAAAAATAAAATATTGTACAAATTTCAATACAAATTTTGATTATTTATAGCAATAAAAACTATATCCATATTAATTTAAAAGCAATTTTTATTTAATTAATTTCTAACTACTGCTTTTATATCTTTAGAAATTTTAATTGCTTCAGTCAAAATTGCATTATTCTGTACTAAATATTGGCATACACACCCCAATTTAAAAACATCTACATTATTAAAAATACACATTGTATTTCTTTATCTAATTTTTTTATTTAATTATGATTTCATTTATATAAAATAGATAAAATTGCAAACTGTTGCTTAAAAAAAAATAATTTAAAGTTCTATTATTTTAATAATGACAAAAATAAAAAAAACTCTGCTAATAGAACATTAGGTACACCAAAAATAAAATTTTAAATTTACATTGTTAACTTAATTTGTTTGTTTTTTACATCCTTTATTTTAATTTAATGAATTTCTTGGTCTAGATATGATTCAAAATCATTGATGGTATATTAAGAAATACCTTTTTTAAAAAAATAAAGCAACTGATATATTTTTATTATATAAATATTTTTATGTATCACTTTTTTTTTTAATTTTACACTTTTTAAAAAAAATAATTTTTATATTGTTTGAATTTAGGGCAAATTAAGTTTTTGCCATAGGAAATCATTATAATTGCTCATTTCTTATGATTTATGAAGCATTTTAGAATGCAAATTTAGCTTACCGTCTGGAATATATCTGTATTTAAATCATTAAAACCAGTTTTTTTTTATAAATTAAAAAAGAAGGCATCTACAAAATGTGTTTATTTCTTTACAACCTATTAACTAATGTGTTACTTTTGATTTTCTTATCTTTATTATTATTTCTTTGTCAATAAAACTCAGAAACCCAAATGATCTTGTCAATAAAGAATCAGTTATGCGATATTTATTGTTAGATTTTCTCTTTATGAAATTACAGTGACTCTATATATAAGAATATATTTTACTAGTGTACGTAGACAATTGCCAACAATTACAGTTACAAGTCTTAATAATATTTGTTATTTTATGGGGTCAGGATTTCAATACAGAATATCTTTATTGAAGCAACATTACAGTGAACATTACCATATACATTAGTAAATTCATAAACCAAATTAATCACTAATTACCATATATATTAGCATATTTGCATGGTAGCTATGTCATTAGAGTAAATGATCAGTTTTTGTTGAGATGAATGCTATTGATTCTTATATTTATGGATATCTTAGAATTAATTATATGCCAAGCCTCTTTTATTTTACATTTCTAATGATTATTTTTGAAAACATAATTTTAACATTGGCAATTAAAAGGAATAACAAGATTTTTTTCTCATGGTCTATACACAATATGAAGCAAAAAAAAAAAAAACAGATTGAAATATTAGTTTCACTGACATGTCATAAGTTTAATAAAAATATTTTTAATGATACTTGAATAACCCATAAGTAAATTGTGAAAAAAGAGGTCATTTAAACTGTCCAAATAACTTTAAACTGCTGTCACATCTCTGCAGGTTTTAATTTAATAGTTGCTTTTATGAGAATAAAAATAGCACATAAGTTACTGTCAATCTCTCTGACATATTTCAGATGAATACCAAACTTTTTAGATTGTGTGGATTTGATTGAAAAGTTGCTTCCACTCTTGCTTACAGGGGCATAGACGTGACAGTGTGTCATCACAATGCAACTTGTAGAATCAATAATTATGTAATGCTTAATAAGTACAAAAATGCTTGATTTTATCATTTTTTATAAAAAAAAATTAAGATACTTTATAAAATATTATAAACCTATTCATAAAACAATTACGTTTGAAAATGCTACTATGATAATACACAAATCAGATTAGCAATAAATCATTTAAATGAACTTCCAAATACTGCATGATTTCTTTTATTAGTGCCAATCTATTCTATTCTGATGAACAGTCTGTCAGTGGCTTTATTTTCAAGTTTATTTAAATAATTTATTGGCAATGTGATTTGTGATTTATCATACCATTAAAGCACTAAACATTCATGAATACCATTCCTACCCATGCAATGATGGTGGCTATAGTTATTAAAAAAAACAAAGACACCAAATGTATAGATACTGAACTGAATTCAGATCTATATGATTATACAAGTGACAAACTTGGATTGAAAACATTATATATTTTCATTTTAGATTCATTGTTTTACAGTTAATTAAAATAGTAATAAGTGGTTGCTGGAGAGTTGCATTAGTTCCTAAGATCTAGTTGTAGTGCTCTCGGATCCAAGGTTCCTCACTGATTAAAGTCACAAGTTAGAAACTGGTTTAGAGATATTGGATGAGTAGGCACTAGATAGGGATTTTATGCACAAATCTTCCTGCATCTATTGCTTACTCTGTATTGCACTGAGTTGCGCTACTGTATGGAGAGTTTTGCCTCTGTAAACAGCTTGTGTAAGCATAAAGAGTAGTGATCATGTGACGTTTAGTGGTTAAATACTATTCCCAACCATGGAATTATGCTAACTGTGGTTATTAAAGAACCAAAGACACCTAAAGTATGGATGCTGAACTGAGTTCAGATTTATATCACTGTACAAGCTAATGATCTTGGAATTAAAAAGCATTATTGTATTTTCATTTTGGACTCAAAGTTTTATAGTTAGCTAAAAAGGTAAAACATGGCTGCTGGAGTCTTGCATTAGATGCTAAGATCTAGGTGCAGTGATCTCAGAAGGCTCCTCACTAATTGAAGCCACAAGCTAGAAACTAGTCTGGGGATATTGGGTGAGTAAGCGCTAGAGAGCAATTTTATACATAAACCTTCTTGCATCCATTAACTATCATGGCTTGCCCACTATATGGAAAGCTCACTGAATGATCATAATAGCGTTTATGGACTTACTTATCTCATGAATAGGTTTATATTATCAGCATTAAATATTTAATAAGCCATAATTTGTTTCTGGGTTTATTAAAATCGTTAGAAAATATAATAAATATAAAAGATAGAAGACATAATCATTAAATAGAAGCAATGCTTTTCTTACATATGATCTGTAGCATATTTATATATTCCAAGTATTTATTAATTGATGTTTTGTTATTTTTGTAGAAGTTGTACGATGGAAGTTCATCACCCGTGCTTGTTTCAATTATCCATTTACATGTTCATTGAAATATTTTTGAGAAAATAAATATAAACATATAGTTGCTGCCCCAGAAAATGTATAACTAAGACAAACATGGTGGCGAACTTCTATCTATCGCTCATCTTCTACAAAAGTATCAATGTTTTTACTTATTAAATCATCTGAATTAGAAACGGATTATCGAGAATAAATAAAAGTTTTTTGTTTTTTTTTGTCACAAAAAGTTAAGAATATGGGATAAATATGCCAATGTTACCTTGCAACAGTAATAGTAAATTTTATCACTAAAATAAAAAAACGTTTTGATTTTGAGATTTTAACGATGTTTGACTTTTATAATGAGTTTTATCATTGTTACGTATACATATCATGCTTCTTTTTTTAAAAGTTGTATTTAAAATTTTGACAGTTTTTTCCTTTTAAATTAAGCATTGTTTTAAATTAGTTTGACGTAATTATTTATATATGTTTTTTTTATAACCAAAACAAAGAACAAGTAGTAAATAATTGTTAGATCGGAAATTGAACTCCAATAATGCGCTATTACTTTAAATATTATAAATCTCCGCGCATTCACACGTCATTAAGAATTAAAAAATAAATAAATAAACCTAACCCATATCTGTTCTTATTTTCGAAATTGTTTTCTAATAGCTTTCAGTAATTTCAAATTTATTTGTAGGATGTTTGCACTTATATTTAGTAGATATCCGAATAATTCAATTATTTTTTTAAATCTCTCTATATATTTTAAAAATAAAAATATATTTTTTTTGTCTCAAAGGGACTAATCCATAAATGAAAGCACCAATTTCTCATCAGCAGTGTTATAATTGTTAATCAAAAGTTAAATTAAGTTAGACTTAATTTTAATTAAGAAAATAGTTCAATATTAATCGAAAATTAGTATATATAGAAAGAAATTGCATTTTGAGAAAAACACTTCGTGCAACAGTTTATGCATACATACACAAATTCACACACGTGTTTGAGTGGGCTGTTTGAAGTTCAGATTTTATATTTATTCACAGAGGGCGTACTAAAAAAACATAATGTTTGGAAGGATGATTTGAAATTTTTTCTATTTGAATTTTCAGCTAGTGATATGTACTGGGATATTTTCTTATATATAAATAATTTTTTATTTTAAAAAATGTAGTAGATTATGTGTTTAATATGTTGAGTACCGCGTATAAAAAAGCGATAATAGTTATTTTTTTCCCTAGATGTCATTAGCGAGTTATCTGGTGAATGATCAATTTACATTTATATATTAATTGTGAATGTATTAGCTATGAATGGAAAATAGATGTAACTATAAATAGTGTAAATATGATAATACATTCCTCTTGTATTCAGAAAATTAAATAATAATTAATAATTATTTTATTTTATTTATATCTTCCATACTTTGAAATATATAAACTATTTACAGGTAGAAAATCTACATATAATATACAATATATATATAGTATAATGGTATAAAGTTTATATACCTAATATCGTATATAATATACTTTTTATTGTGTTTAAAAATGTTGTCTTATCAATATTTTATTCCTAATTTGTGATATTGGAGTTGTGGGGTATACTGTATCTAACTATGCAACTTCAATTTTATGTTATCTAAAGAAAAATGTAAACAAACAAACAAAAATGTAAATAAACAAAAAAAAAATCATTAAAATTTGCAGATTTTATATTTGACAACCATTTTGTCTTCTCGACTGCATACATGATTATATATATAATAATAAAATTTGTCCAGTTTATGTTGAAAACACATACATTTATTTTTTCTCTATTATTCTTTCTGAATTTGATGTACTGTATTTTGCTTCATAAAATATTTTCTGGATGTAATGCTAAATTAAAGTTTTACAAAATTTTACAACACACTAAAAGTTGATACTGACTTAAAAACATTGAAACAATTAGAGAGATCCTAATTTCTTGATAACATGACCATCTCTATAAGAGAAAAGCATTATTGAAATAAAAATTGCTTCAAATGCATTTTATAGCTATGAAAGTCAGATGCGTAGCTATTTACTTTATTTTAAAAAATAAAAAAACAAATTTTTTTCTTATTTTTATTGCTTATGTAAACACATGATTAAGCACATGCTGTGTAAAATATATGCAAATGTGTCCCCTCAATTTACTATTACTAACTATATTATATATTTTTTAAAATTTTGTTTATACTGTATCATGGTGTTTATGCATGCTATACATATATGTGTGTCAACAAGTGCTGTACATTTGCAGTTCAATAAACAATACATTTTTTATTCTAATGAATGTTTATCAACAAAATGTCATTATACACCATATTTGTTGAGCATGAGAATGGTTCAGAAGAAAATATAACTTAGTTCATGGCTCTAATGTATTGTAATGGTCATATTTGTACATTCACACAACAAAATGCAGAGACCAGGCAAAATGTAACAAAGCTGACTGAACTGAGATGGTGAGATCTCACATCCAACCAACTTCAACTCATTTCCCAGTAATCCATGATTTAATATCCTATGGATGACACTTATGAAATTACACTCAGTCTTAATTTCTGCAGCAAGCTGGCATAGCAAATGGAGAAACGTGAGACTCAAGGGAACAATTAATAAATTAACTATAAGTAAAAACTAAATAAACTACTCAACACTCTTTGATTTAATAAGATAATGTATAAATATATTAATAGAGATTGGTATTATTTGGAATATATTTCAAGAAAACACATTAAACAATAGTAATTTTAAATATATTTAATAAAATAAGAATCAAATGAATTAATTAAAAATTTCTCCTGAACAGAAATATTTAGCATTGGTTGGATGAGTTACGTATGCAGGCATTACGATGATAATGAAATTGATAATGGTATAGTAATCTCATCTTGATAGCAATGCATCTATGGTCTATGACTCATGCCTACTATGGTATGCCAAACTATTCTTTAGATTTGCTAATGATAAGTTAAACATTTACCATGATGATGGAAATAATGAGCATTAAGCTACTAATCGTAATATACTATTCCTAAACAATTAATCTTCTCAAAATACAGATTCATTAGGTAAAACCAGATTCAAAGTTCAGGCTAATGCTGAAGATTACTAACAAGATGGAACAAATTGGTTAGCATAAATTGGTGTCTGAGACTATGGTGCTATAATATTAAATTAAAGATCATGGTGTGAAGGTGCAGTTATCATGGGGTTCAGTACATAGCTCTTGGTATCCTTGAACCAGATGGCTTGCTAGCATAATGAAGAGTATCTCTAGTTTGGTGAGTCAGATAAGCTTTGAATAAGGATCTGGACCCTCATGTTCCAGTTCTAAAAATATAGCTATCTGAACTAAATAATGGGTGGCCTGCAGACATTATTGCATGTTATGTGCTTAATAAAATCCCATTTGCAATGATTAATAATAATACTAATACTTATTTAAATAACTAAGAAGGGTGCTTAAATATCTATTATTTCAGTCTGCTGAAACTAACTCGACCCAGTTCCTAAAATAGCATATCCTAATGATGCTAAGAAAGGGTTAATTAAATATCAATCTAGTTTATATATATTGAATATGTAATTCTTTTTAACAAAATTAGGGAAGAGAAAGCATATTTTGGGTCTTACAACATTTACAAATATGCTTTTAAATTAAAAATTAACTGTGATAAAACACAGTTGATGAAGCTTTAAACATTATGGTGAAACTAAAACCAATATTTTAAATAGAGTTTCACAGCATAAATATTTATATCATCGTACTAAATCTAAATTTTTTGGGAAATTCAGTGTTTGTGGAACATGAAAATAAGGCTGGGCATTTATGTCAACCAGTAGAGGCAAAATTAGTGTGTACGGAGAAGAATGACATAAAGTGTAAGGTTAAAGAAGCTTGTTTTATAGCTGGTAATCCCAATGCTATTAATAGAAAGGATTCTTGTTTTAATATTTCTAAAATATGGATGTTATAATATTTATTTATTTATATTGTATTTTATTTATTTATTTAGATTTAGTTTACATCTTATTTGAGATACGCATTTTGCTTGTGAATAAGTGTTTATATTTTGTATTTATTTTGTATTGAGCTATGATTATGGAGGCTTAAGTCCCCCGAAAGCGCTCAGCTTTATTGTTATAATTTTATGTTTAAAGCTTCAGCGGCTGTGTTTTATCACAGTTAATTTTTAATTTATTGATTTTTGTTGAAGTATATACATACATTCTTTTAAATATGCTTTTAATATCATCCCTGGCTGCTATTCAACTAATAGAGATAATAATAATTTGGACTGATTAAGAAAACCTTAATAAACATACTAACAAATATTAAATAGCTAAATATAGATAACAATGAGTGCATAGAAATCTCATAGAATAGATTTTCAAAGCAGCAATTTCCATCAACTAAAAAACAATGAAAAAATTACACTGGAGAGCTTGTAATTGTCTTTTCCAAAGGTTTACTACATTAATTACTCTCTGCTTTAAAATATTGGCATATCATAACATGAATTTAATAATGAAATGAAATAATCAGAATAGAAAATAAGTATGGCCACAGATTATAAAAGGTTAAATAATAACTGATTACACTTATTGCAGTTAAAGAACAATCATTAGATTACATTTATAGGCATGTTTATAGTTACATTCAGAGATTTACTTTATAAGAATTTTAATTAAATGAGAATTTATAATTTAATGAACATTCATGATAACTAGCTTAATTAAAGTATTATAGGTTTTAAAATCAGATTTATAGAGCTCTGTGATGAAGAAGTATTACCACTTTTCTTCTTGAAGCTGAGTTGTCCAATATTGGGAGTAGGCTCTCTCTTTGGATAAGTTTTCTGTCTGTGCATCTTTCCTTAACAGCAGTTGGTAGCTCCTGATGGAATATGGCAAATGTGGCCTTTCTAGCCACTCATGATAAGATGCGAACTTGCATGGGTTTGTATAACAATAACTTGGATTATAGAGTGTATATCTTTACACAGTGGTGAAATCCAGGGTTTATATTCCAATTTCTACCCCTCTATGGTATTTTCCCACAATCTAGGTTTGCAGCATAAACACCCATTAGCGTGTTTACAAATTTTGGTTAAAATTACAAATGTAGCTTTTCTATTGCTAAATTTCTATAATCAAACAAATTTCATCCTAGTGTAAACAACTCGATCCCCAAATGAATAGAGAATAATGCTGCTTGATCAGGTTCACTTTCACTAAGGGCGAACATTAAGATTTATTATTGTCAAATTATAGACTTGTTGACACAATTTTAAACAGGTGCATGTGGTGTGATTTCTTGTTAACAATATGGTTTTAAATTTACTAAATTAACAATTTATTATATAAGCATTTTGTTATATATGTATGCTGGTCACCTGTGAAATTATACATATATATACGATATTAAGGAAAATAGTGAAATAAATTTATACGCTTAAATTTATAATAATTTAAAGATTTAACATTTAATTACAAATGCGGTGTAACATCCCTAATCTATTGTATGTTACAGCTTATTCTCACACACATATATATATATAGGTGTGCTGATACATATATAATGACATTTACACAGATATACCTTTAAATAGATATACAGATATGTAGATATATATGCACTCAATGGGGTTTAAAGCTGATATGAGTACTACTATGGAATATAGTAAGAGAAATGTGTAGTCTGACAGAATATGTTTCAGTATTAACATTATTTTTTTGCAAAACAGAATATTCTAAATACAATGTTTTAGTAGTTATTTTTATTTTTTCACAATACCTTGTCTTTCTGATTATTTCTTTAAATTTAGTTTGAGTTATAGAATTTAATAAAGATAAATTGTCATATAAAATATTATATAATAATGTTAAATTTTTTAATTGTCTTTGTTTTACAAGTGAAATATAATATTTATTTTAATTAGCATTTATGTATTTAATGAAATTGTTATATATTTTTTGAAGCACAGCTTTAAACATTTTTGTTTCTATAGATTTTCTACCATGTATCAATATTCTCCTTATAGTTTTGTAATTATTTTTTAATACATATTTCTTTGCAGTGTCTTTTGTAAAAATTATTATCAAAATTTATTCTAAGATCTTTGTGAGATTCTTTTTTTAAAAATTGTTTGTTATCTATATAATAATTTGTATCAAAAATTGTAGAGTTTCTAGTATATGATGCAATACATTTCTCAACATTTATCAAAAAATGCAATAGTTTTTAAAACTATTCAAATCATCTTGTAATTTAATCATTTCAAATGGGTTACTTATTATTTTAAATATGTTATTACCATCAGCATATAATAAAATGTCTGAATGCTTTATATCTTGGCCTACACATGCTGTAAAAATATTAAATAACAATGATATCTACCAAAACTTCTCATTGAGTTATATCTTGATTGGTGTTTATTAATTCACTAAATTCATCATTGAAATGAATGCAAATTTTATGATCTTTTAAGTAAGAAGCTATGTAATTATATATATATTCAATTTAATCAGTTTGATTATTAATAATATATGGCAATCTGAATCAAATAATTATAATTATATGATGATGATCAGTTACTAAGGAAATCTTGTAAAAAACTGATCACAGCAGAATCAATAATTGATTAAACAGATTTCTTTAAAAGCTGAAAATCAGTCCAGAAACTTTATTTCTGGAACTACCAAGAAATGTAGTGCATTATCTCTATATTTTCCCTTCTTTTTACCAGTTAAGATAAAACGCACACATTTTTTTTATTCATTTAAAAAAGTTATGTACTATAAAATTATTTATTTATTTAGAAATAAATCTGTGCGACTTAAATCATTAAAAACAAAAAGGAATCAAATGATTAGTTATTGTTAAGGAGATTATGTGTCATTTAAGTATCAAAAGTTACAAAATTGGATTGGTGAATATAAATATGTTATAATAAAGAGTTTTATATAAAATAAAATTATATAAAAATTAATCAGTTATATATTTTCAGATTTAAAAAAAAAACTGATAACTTATGAATTGTGCTTTAAATTTAATTACTAACTTTTAAAGATTAAAACAGGCAAAACTCTCTAAACATATTGCCACTCAATGCAAGCCAGAGTAATCAATGGATGCAGAAGACTTGTGCATAAAATCCCCATCTAGTGTCTATTCATCCAATATCCCCAGACTAGTTTCTGGCTTGTGGCCTTGATCAGTGAGGAGCCTTGGATCTGAGAGCATTGCACCTAGATCTTAGGATCTAATGCAACCCTCCAGCAGCCATCTTTTATCTCTACTTAACTACAAAACTATGAGTCTTAAATTGAAAACACCATAATATTTTCAATCCAAGCTCAGTAGCTTATATAGCCATAGAGGTCTGAATTCAGTTCAGCACCTATACATTTTGGCGTCTTTGGTTCTTTAATAACCATAGTCACCACTATCCTATTAGGCAAAATTGGTTTTAAGCCAATAAACATCACATGATCACCATTTCCCATGCTTGCTCTTAACTGTTATTAAAACAGGCAAAAATCTATACCTATTGCCACTCAGTGCAAGCCAGAGTAATCAATGGATTCCAGAAGGCTTATGCATAAAATCTCCATCTAAGATGTAGGTGCAGTGCTCTCAGATCCAAGGCTCCTCACTGACAAAGGCCAAAAGCCAGAAACTAGTCTGGGGATTTTGGGTGAATAGACACTAGATGGGGATTTTATGCACAAGCCTTCTGGCATCCATTGATTACTCTAGTTTGCACTGAGTGGCAATACATATAGAGAGTTTTGCCTGTTTTAATAACAGTTAAGAGCAAGCATGGGAAATGGTGAGCATGTGATGTTTATTAATTTTTAAAGATGGAGGATTTGAGTTAGTGTAAGAGTTACTTAATTGGTGAACAGAAGTTTCTAATTCAATACTTGTGTCATCATGAAGATACAATATTGAGTATATTAAGTAATAACTTGTAGATTTATGACTTTACACTTGTCCAAATTATGATAATATTAAATAGTGCTATCACACTTATAATGAAAAGCTGTATAATTAATATCAATTAGTTAATTAAAATGACTGAGCACTTTTGAGAAACTGTACTTCTCATAATCATAGCCAGTTCTGACTAATTGATATTAATTATACAGCTTTACGTTATAAGTGTGATAGCACTATTTAATATTATCATAATATTGAGTATATTACATTACTAATTCAGCCCATATTACTATATTTTTCACCTGAGATCTTTTCTAGTTGTGCTCTTTTGGATAAATTCGAATTTTGTTATTATTGTTTAAATATACTGTGTTCGTGTTTTTATTATTATAGTTTTTACAGCTAAATTTTTTTAATTATCAATAAACTTTTTAAAAACAAAAAAAGGGTTGTGATTCAACTATATATTTATGAAAAAAATCTGCATTCTGTTCAGTTGTGACAGGATGGCTGAGGTCCACCAATTTGATATCTCCTGTTAGTTAACACATCAAATAGGTGATAATGTGAATTTGTTTAAGTATTAAAATAAATCATGGTAATAAATAATATATTGCTTATAATAAGACTTTTTAATATTGTTATTTATAATCCAAAATAAAAATAAAACACACTTTCCTATAGAATTATTAAATTAAAAAGAAAATTTGCCACTTACAACATATCTTATAAGGTGATCAAATATTTTTATTCTATTCTATTTGCTTTGATACATGTGGAGTGGTAAAATGGCTGACTCCACATCTCAACATTCATGTATTTTGCTCCATGTCTATAGCTTCTGGCATTTCAGTTTCTTACAAACTTGCAAACAATAAAGCCTTTTGAGTATTTCTTTTTACATTATTCATACAAAGTAAATATGATTGGTATTGTTTATAAGTGAAACTTAATAAAAAATATAAACTAGACCACTCAAAGAAGTATGGAGAGATGCATGTTGGGAATAACAAGAAGGGATCGAAAACGCAATGTGGGTAAGAGAACAAACAGGTGTTACTGACCTCATTGCAAAAATTAAAAGACTGAAGTGGAATTGGGCTGGACATATTGTTAGAAGAGGTGATAACAGATGGACAATTGAAATTTTAAACTGGATTCCAAGAGATTGTAAAAGACCCAGAAAGAGACCACATGTGAGATGGGTGGATGAAATAAGAAAGTGTGCAGGGGTGATGTGGAGAAGAGAAGCTAAAGATAGGAAAAGTTGGATTGAACTTGGAGAGACCTTCATCCTGCAGTGGATTGATAATGGTTGTTGATGATGATGATCCTCATCTTATTTAAAAATTCATTTGATTATATTAAATTTTACATAAGTCAGATTTTTCCAACAAATGCAAACTTATCATTTGTCAGACTGCATAGTATGAAAATAATTTTTAACAAATAAAAATGAGCTTTACTTTACACCACAAGAGACTTTCTCACAGTATGACATCAATAAAAACTGAAATCTACTTTCTTATGCATTATATATTTTTTTAACGTTCGGCTCTTTAAATGTGCTAGAAATTGGTCACATAAATCCAGATTCATATAAGACAAGTTTATATAATTAAATGACTGTCTATATATAGTTTGGTTTTATGAAACACAAGGCTTTTTTTACGTTATATTAATTATATTTATTATTTTTAAAATGTATATTTGGTTTATGAAATAATAGCGATTAATTTATAATTAATTTATGTTAATTCTTATAATCTGTATTCTTTGATCACGAAGAAACTTAATTTTACTTTCAATTTTAATCTGGATAACACTATAATTTTTTGTGAGAAAGGAAACTATAAAAAAAGAAAAATCAAGGAAACAATTTTTATAAATAAAAATAGAAAATTTTTAATTAATAGACAAAATGCAAATATTAAAATTAATGAATCTTAGAATATCACATGTGGGTAAAAGTCCTTTTGAATTATGTAATTGTTATTATTAATATTTACTATTAATACTTAAATGTTTTACTTATTATTATATTTACTAATCTATTATGGATATTTTTATTTTGTTTACATATATAAATAGATATATACACACTGCGTATATATACTCATTTAAATTATTTTAAAGTCAAGTATTACATAAAAAAATAAAATTATTATTAATAAATTTTAATACTGTATTTATATTAACATTATATTTGTAGTTCTGAGGAATACTGTAAATTAGTTGAAACTATAAGGAAATTATATAAAATCATTGTATTCTAATGCAAAAAAGTGAATGTTTTGAAGATTTTGTATATAAATATGATGCACTGCATATAGTGTTGTTCTATGTATTTCTATATACAAAGTTGGTTTTAGAAACTAATTGATGGGCATTGCGATTAACAATTATTTTATTTTTTATTAATGATATTTATCGAACAAAATCCATTATCATCTATTTTATTTTTGGTGAATTTGACTGTATTGATCTATGAGTCTATAGATCATCATTTTTGTAGAGTTTGTGGAATTTTTATTAGTCAAAATATAATTAAAACAGTAATGTGATGTGATGTACTGTGGCTTCTCTTTAAATGGAGACAGGAATCTCTCAGCAATTACACCCAGAGAAACCTGTTAGCCACTTTATTTTCCATTCCCCACTCTAAATTTTCCCATATTCTGCTCCATCCCATTTCCACAACATAATCTTTGTCAACTCTCCATACAGTAGTGCCACCTAGTGCAACCATAGTGATCAATGGGTGCAAAAAGGTTTGTGAATAAAATCTATATTTACTGCCTATTAACAAACCTTCCTGTATCCATTGATTACTAAGACTTGCAGTGGGTATTACTACTCTATGGAGGTTTTGCTATTGCTTTAGCAGCTTGCATAAGCAAGGGAAATGATGATCATGTGATGTTTTAATGATTTCAAAATACAATTACAAATTCTTTTTAATTAATGATTCCATTCATGCCAGTTGATTTCTAAAAAGATAGTCCTAACATAAATTTTTATTTATTTATTGCTAGTTGAGATTGAGACATGAAATAAAACTTTTATGTGTAAGAATATTAAAGAGCACGTTTTTTTCCATTTGAAATCACCAGGATTCATCAATACAAAAAACTCCAATTTAGTATTTGCTTGTTTATTGGTACAGTTTAGCTTATTGCTGAAATCAATGTATTACAAACATTCTAGTTTTATATTTATAATAACCCTTTGATAATATTTATCTGAAATATGTATATTTAATTAAAATCTGATCATCTACTCATCAATTCATATAATGATAGTAAAGAAACTAACTATAACTTTTTTATAAAACAAAATTAAAATTACTATTTTATCAAAACCAAGTAATACTGGACACTATAATCTTATTAATAATATTTATTAAAGGACTTTGTCATGTCCAGAAATTTATTAAATTCGAATAGGAAAACAAAATGTCATAGTGAACATAAATCCCTGAATCAAAGATCAATTACTCCTGTAGATCAAACATCATGTGATATCTTTGAAAATAAGGAATATATATATACAAGTAATAGAAAAATTATTTTACTTTTTATTTATATTTGTGATCACTGAAATCTCAAAAGATTTCACATGTACCATGGAGCATATGATTTGGTGCCATTATTAAGAGTTTTCTTTAAATTTTTTTCAAGTTATCTGGAAAAGCAACCCATTTTTAACACATTTAACTTCTTTATTATTAACCAATACTCATAGAAACATTTCTTGACCTTTTTACAATTTCGATTGCCCCTGCAATCTTCCTCAGAACTTAAAATCTCTTTAATCCTCCCCCTCCATTGCCTTTCTCATAGTTAGCTTGTAAAAAGGTAAAAAAAAACCGATTGTCTGAGCATTGGTTAATAATAAAGAAGTTAAATTTGTTAAAAGTGGATTGATTAATAAGACAATGCAAAAGAGGAGAAATTGTTATCTGGAAAAGAATAGCAGTTGTAATCACTTTAAAGTTATATTTGCAATAGAGTGCACTAAAATCAACCCGTTGTTTATAAATATATAGAATTTCAGACAGTAAATTTTCAAGCATCAAATTGTTCATAATGTTGTCATCTTTAAAGTGTTATTACTTTTAATTTATATTGTTCAAGCATTATATATTATAACTATAGTTTTTAAATAATAAGAAAATGTATTATGTATCATACTCCTGTTAAAAGTGTAAATGCCACAATTAATATTAGTCATAAGAAAGCATTATTTTATAGTAATAAGTAATCAGATACTTTTTATAAAAATGATCAAAGTATTTTTATAGCTAAAAAATATTTGTCTGTAAGATTAGGATATATATATTGCTATTCAATATGCATATGGATATCTAAAATACGGGGGGTGGGGGTTAAAATCTTAGCCATTCAGTAGTTAATTAATCTGGCTGAGTAATGACTTCTTTTTTATTGTTCCACAGTGGAGTACTAAAGCTTTTACATTACAATAAGATATTTAAAGCTATTTTGTATACAAACACACACATATATATATATTTGATTTTCAAGTGTCAAATTTTCTGCACTTACATTTTTGGTACTATCACTTCAGATAAATATATTAATGATTATTACAAATCATTTTTTAGGATAGAGATTTTCATATTATTCCTAATCCTGACATAGACTTTAAACTTCGGATGTATAACCATCGTAATAAATTCAAAATTATAAGATTATAAGTTATTATCCATCAAAAGTGTTTAATTTTTTTTTCAACATAATATAGAACTATTATCATCAGGTAAATTAAAGGTTTGAGTATCTAACTTTCCCATCAGATTTAAAGTCCGACCATTATACATCACATGATCACCATCTCTTATGCTAGCACATAACTGTTATTAAACAGGCAAAACTTTCCATACAGTAGTGCCACCCTGTGTCAACCAGACTAATCAATGGATACCAGAAGGCTTGTGCATAAAATCCCCATCTAGTGCCTACTCATCCAATATCCCCAGACAAATATCCTAAGATCTAGGTGCAGTGTTTTCAGATCCAAGGCTCCTCACTGATGAAGGCCACAAGCCAGAAACTAGTCTGGGGATATTGGATGAGTAGGCACTAGATGGGGATTTTATGTCCAAGCCTTCTAGCTTCCATTGATTACTCTGATTGGCACAGGGTCCAACCATTATATTTATGTATTACAAATGTGACTTGTTTAATTCATAATTCATTGCACACATATAAGTTAATTAACTGTTAATGTGACATTAAACACACATTGCATAAAATATAGCCAATATATATTTCATTTTGAATTCTCATATACACATAACCCCATAAAATATGTATACAGAAAGACACTGTGTTTTTCTGATGCAAACCGACATCATTAAATGAACTGAGGTTTGAATAATTTATTTTTATTTACATTTGCTTTACAATATGAATATGCATACTTATCAGTTTACATTTAGTGATGTCATTGGTATGTATGGTTGTATAAATAAATGAACACAATATGATGTAACAAAATAATGATTACTTCAAACAACCTAAAAATTTCAATACAAATCACATATTTGCTAAGCTGTATAAACTTGAAACTAACCCAAATTTTATATTTACATCAATGTGATCTTTTTATTAAACCAATTACAATTATTTTGATTTTTTAGCAGAAAACATTACTCTTCAAAATGATTAACACAACCTTTAATTCTCAGATTACTACTTATATGATAAATTTTTTTATGTGTTCATTAAGGTGGGTTTAACTTAATGGATATTACACACCAATGTAGTCAATGAATACATTTTTGGCCAACAGTTCTACTAATCTAAATACAAACAAATAACCAAAAGTCCAATTTCCAGAGGTTACATGATTTGATAGGTGATATTTCTATGCAATGCATAAAAATATTACGACAAAGAGAACAGTCCAGTGTCTTTTATAAGAATTTTAATTAGTAACAGCTGGATATCACAATTTTTATTATAAAGCTAAAACAACCATTAGCTCATTATAAGTCAACAAGCTTCCAAATAACCCTTTATAGAATAAAGAAGAGAGTATAAAACCCATCAGATTTTCCAATATTGCTGAATGGTAAGAATTTTGAATATTTCCCACTCTTATTTAACCCTCTATCTAAACATATCCAAATCCCATTTATCAAGCAATATTGCATAGTTAACTGGATTAGCTATAGACAACTGGGAAAAAAATACGTTAAAGTTGTTAGTTTATTCAGCCTAAACTCGAACCTAGGTTGAAGGCAGTGTAAGCAGATAAGAAACCATTGTAGTATGAGTTGTATTATCTCAAGTATATAGTTTATTTATTATGAATGTTTTATTCTAATACAATGAAATGGCAACAAAAACGTTTTTTTTAATATATTGTTAATATTTCGTTCTCCGAGTAATTTGATTGATTTTAAAAACACCTACAGAATACTAATAAAAGCTATAATTTAATAACCGAATTTAAATTGTAAAACAATCTAATTTATATTCTTTTTCAGTTACTTAATTAACCACCAATTAATTAGTTAACAGGTTTAGAAAGTAGATGAATTATTAATAGCAATCTTAAGTTAAACCCTCTTAATAATACTTATCTTTGAAGTGTGTTCAAAAAATTTCTTTTTTATAATTTACACACACACACATGTATTGTGAAATAAGGTAAATTTATGTGAAAGCTTTTTGTTTCCTTTTTTAAAAAAAATAAAAAGAATTAATTGCATTTCAGTTTACCAAGATAATGAGGTTATGTTACAGAAAGGGATTTAATTTTATGTTATTAAGTTAGTTTCTTGCACATTTACACTTGTTTATAAGACGGGTTAACAGTAATAAAAATACTTTCATCTACTTTTTTTTTTTTAAAAAAAAGTCATATAATTAAAATTTTTTTTTTTCATATGTCATAGCATCGGCCGGGACGCGAACCCACAACCGTCTGCAACCAACTACTTGCTTGCATGGCAGCTGCGATACCTCTCGGCTAACAACGCAAGACATAATTAAATTTATGTATCAGCCAAACTGTATATAACTACAGCTTGGGGTAAATTGTAACTATCCATATTTTACGCAACACTGATTAAGAGGCTTTTAAGATCTATTAAAATTGTTTAAACTATTAATTATTTAACTCGAGTAAATCTATAACTTATAAATCATCACTGTATTTAATAAATTTTCTTTAATATCCATAATATGAGATGTTTTACTAAAAACTTGACGAATTCCTTAAAGACATTACTTAAATGACTCTGCATCGTCTCATTATCTCACTGACACACATTGCATTGGGTTTAATTTCATGCTAATGTATTGATTTAAGAATGACTTAGTTGACGTCATATTAAGCAATAGTAGTAGTAGTAGCAAAAAAAAATTAGTTGCTCAGAAGAGCATGTGACATTTGAGCACTAGAAATGACAAATTGACTTTCGATACAGGTACTTTTAGTTATCAAGTCTGGCATTCTAAGTTTGCAGTAAACCAGTTTCATAGAACCCAAGAATTGCCCAAGAATTATTATTGGTTCCATGATCAATTTCTGAAAAATAAACTATTTGCATTTAGAGTTTCAAGAATTATGATAATAAATCAGAATTTGATTCCAAACACATTTCATTGCTATTTTTCTGATAATTTTTATATTGAAATTAAAACTTCGTGAATTGATTAATAGAGTAGTCTGTCATAAGTGAAAAAGTTTTAAATATTATCATGTGATTTGCAACTATATATTTCGATGAGTTATTTATTTCCTGTATTTAAAAACAAAAAATAAATATGTAAATGTACTGAATATAAAAGCTGACCTGCAATTACAAGTAATATTGGTACTGTTCTATTAGCCACCATACATCCTTGTTGGTGCTGTTTCTGTTCAAAAACATATTAATATAACTTCTGGGCTGGAATTAATATCTACCAGTTATAAATTTTAAAAATATCTGAGGCAAAAAGCATTGGTGGTCGAGAGGTCAGCGACATCTGCTTTACAAGCAGTTGTCCTGGGTTAGCGGTTCGCTTCCCGGCTGATGCTATGACACATGAAAAAAAAAGCAGCTTTGCCCAAGTCATTAACTTTTTTGGTTTTACTAATAAAAGTTAAAATTTTCAACCCATTAAGAAATCATAATTTTAAACTTTTGTTAACGCAAAACTATTTCAGTGTTCATTAACTTTTTATCTGTTTTTAAAAAAAATTATTCAATTTTTTTACTTACTATTACATTACTCTAAACATTTTGATAAATTTTCCATTAATTAAGATAAACAGATTATTTCAAGCAACAGATTAAATGTAACTATTAAAAGTGCTAACTAAAAGTAATAGTATTAGTGTGTCAGTAGTATGATATTTACTCAGGAGACAATTTTCAAATAAATCAAACATTTAAATAAGTTTATATTCTATGCTAATGTATTTAAATGAGTTCAACATTCAGCCCACAGTATGCAATTAATAATTAACTCATGCATATATAAAGGATCTGAGCATTAGTAATGTTATGCTTATATCTAGCAGTAAAATTTTAAATTATGTTATTGATATGTGTTTCTGTTTTTATGTATGCAGTATAAAATTTTGAGCAAACTGGATTTTTGTATCCCAAATAGTAACCCACAACCAGTAATAATAATTGTAAAAAAATTATCATTTTTGTTTTATATAAAACAATAGAATGTTTAGTTGTTTAGAATGTCATGTGACATTTGGGAATTAAAAATGACCAGTTGAATTTCAATCCAAGAACCACTAATGCAAAAAAAAAAATATATCATTTTTGTTTGGCATAAAACAATAGAATGTTTAGTTGCTTGGAATGTCATGTGACATTTGGGAATTAAAAGTGACAACTTGAGCTTCAATCCAAGAACCACTAATGTAAACTTCACAGAACATTTTGTTTAGTAGAAGGTAATTATAAACTTCCATGACTGTTGCCTTAAAAATTTTAACTTTTGTTATCTGATATAAATTTAAGAATTAAAATCTTCTACTTGGTTATAAATTTCTCTCACTTTAAATTAAATCAAAATTTTATGTGCAATGAGTTTATCTTGCTCAATGACACATCTATAAAATTAGCTTCAAAGGTAAAAATGTCCCCCCCCCCCTTTCCAATTTTTAAATGCTAAAATTTAGACTAAAACTTTGTCATATAAAATGAATAATAAATTTGATTCTTTTATAAATAATTCTTTCTTGCCTAAAATCATTAATTGCTTCTTTTAAGTCCAGTTTGAATATCTTTCTATGCTTAGTCGTTAGTATTGTAACATTTTAAAAACTAATTTGGTTTTTTGAGTTTTTATATAATGTTTTATTATTTTTAATTTACTAAAATATCTTTCAATGCTGACCATAGTTACCAAAAGTGTAAAAAATACCAGGAAAATGATATATATTTTATTAAATTCAATTTTTAATAATCATACTTAATACTGCCCAAGATGTTGATGATATTTTACAAAAAGGGAATAAAATCACGTTTGATCATTTGATTTCTGCTCATAGGAAGAAAACTAATTGACATAAAAAAGTTTTAAAATCAAGTGTCAAAGTATTGAAGAATAATTCATCCATGCTTACAATCGTATCATCATTGTCAACCATTATCAATCGATTGCAGGATGATCCAAATTCAATACATCTTCTTCAATCTCGAGCTTCTCATCTCCACATCACTTACACATTTTCTTATTTCATCCATCTCACATGTGGTCTCTTTCTGGGTCTTTTAAAATCTTTTAGAATCCAATTTATTATTTCAATGGACCATCTATTATCATCTCTTCTAGCAATGTATACAACTCAACTTCACTGCAGTCTTTTAATCATTTCAATGATGTCAGTAACACCTGTTTATTCTCTTACCTAGGTATTGCATTTTTGATCACTTCTAGGTACTTCTAACATGCATCTTTTCATATTTCTTTGAATTGTCTGAAGTCTCTGTATTGCTCTTCTATTAAGTGTCCAAGTCTCAGATCCACAAGTAAGAACTGGTAAAACACATTTATTAAAAATCTTTATTTTCAAACATATAAGCCTATTCCTTTTAATATTAATTTATTTCTACCAAAAATCACTCCAACCAAGTTTAATTCTATGATTAATTTCACCCATTATGTTTTCATCTGTAGTAATAATCTAACCAAGGTTTGTAATTGTTAAGATCTTCTAACTCATCCTTACAAATCTTTATTTTCATCTTTTGAGAAAATCCATTGAACATTACTTTAGTCTTTTTAACATTTACCTTTAGTCTACTTTCTTACTTCATCTGATAAATTTTGCAACATTTCTTGAAGCTCTGAAGCATTATTTGCAAAGACAACTCCATCATCTGCAAAATCTAAATGATTTAAATAATCTCCATTTGCTTTTACTCCTTTTGCTTTCCATTTTAATTCACATAATACTTTTTGCAACACTGCTATAAAAAGTTTTGGAGATATGGAGTCACACTGTCTTACACCCATCTCAATGTTAACCTTCCTAAGTATTATTGTGTAATATAATTGTTGCTGTTGTATTTTTATAAATATTCTTCAGAATATACCTTGATGATCCAATACTTTAATCACTGAAGAAATACTTAAAGAATCAAATGCCTTTTCATAATCTACCAATTCAAAACATAATCTGCAAATCCAAAGCATAATGGCAAATCATATTCATTGGTCCTTTCTATAACTTCTCTCAATACTTGGATATGATCTATTGTATTAAAATCACCTTTAAATCCAGCTTGTTCTTTTGGTGGTTGAAATCCAAAGATCTTTGAAGATGAGTTGTAATTATCTTCTAAAAATTTTGTATAAAATTGTAAATATGGGTGAAAGTTGGCCTCTATTGAATACTATCAAAAGAATTAGTATGATATGATCACCATTTCTTATGCTTGCACATACATAACTATATGGAGAGTTTTGCCTGTGTTAAGAATTAGTATGCATATTTATTTAGAATATTCTAACTTTGTAATTATTACTTTACAATTTTTGAAATTTAAAATGGTGCATTTTAACTGCAATTATGAGTTTAATATCATTAAAAAAAGTCATGGTGTGTAAAAATAGATTTATAAGTTTATGGGCTCTTGCTCATATGGGCATTGCTCTCCTTATGACATAGTAGTGATATCAATAACATTATGCCAGACTGCATTTTTGTTTGAAGAAATGGGAAAACCTGATATTTTCTGATATTTAGCAAGTGTTATTATTAATGAAACAAATATGTAAAAAAATCTAATTACATCATCCATATGTTATGGGAATAACATAATTAAAATATGAATAGAGGAGTGTGAAAACTGAACCGGTGAGAGCCACACTGCTGAGCAGGTGCCCTGCAGTGACATGCTTACAGCACATTTAAGAAGTACTTCATTCTAAAAATCATCATAACATTCAATTAATTTCACATTTGATCCTTTTTAAAATTAAAAACATTTTATTTGTTCATATTTTTACAAGTATCAGGAAAAGGCTAATTGCTAACATCATAAATATTTTAACCAAACTAATCTCTTTCATTGATTGTATATGAATGCAAACATGTTGGCTTTAAAAATATGTTTGTGTATAGAGAGGGCATAAGTGAAAGAAAATACGTTAAGAATATATATTTAAATAATTTGTGTTATCTCAAGTTTAGGGTAATTGCTTGATGCTTGAGGATATTAAAACAATTGTGATAATATTTAGACATTGGAGGACTTTGAAAAATGAAGTCAATAATTTGAATCAGTTGTAACTTTTGGTTTACACCTTGCTAAAATAGTTGATGAGATGCATTCCCCTACCATTATTCATTTTGCATACTTTTATATATAATAATAACTAGATACTAGTTTTAGCAAACTATAATTGGATGGTCAACTGGATTGGCTAATGAAAAAAAGAAAATCCTAAGCTTGACTGAGATCATCGAGCCTGTGTTTGAACTCTACTTTGTGAGCATGAAAAATGAATTTCTGACTAATATGCAATGAGGTCCTCACTATTAAACCATCTAATGCCAACTATATATGTATAAACTAGTGCTCAAAAATATTTGAAAATGTTAATAATCTTGATTTTATGAGAAAGTCCATTTGAATGAAATAAAAGTGAAAAGTTATCTTCTAGTCAAACCAAAAAGGAAACTTGCAAGTTTAGCTTACCTATGTGTACAAATAGGAAAATTAATAAAAAAAAATTGTTTAAAAAAACAACAAAATGATATTAAAGATACTTTATTAGATAATAATGACACAAGTTCATTCCGGAATTGGAAATCATACGACGCACTTAGATAAGATACATCAAAAGACTCATTAAAAGTGAAGCTTTTTAGGCAGAAACTGACTTCCGGTATGTAAGAATAAAATTTCTTTTATAAGCATAGTAATGGTTAATGAGTGAATGTCCTAGTATATGCTTTTAACCAATCAAAATTCAAAACCTGAGTTTTATTCTACTCAACTTTTAAGATAAATGTCAATAGTACATAATTTTTAGTTTGGAAAAATAGTAACTTACAGCATTTTTATAAATAGAAAATTTACTGAAGGTAAACATTCAATCATGCCAAAAATTGGGAGATATTTATTTTTATTCTTTTTAAATATAGAAAAAAAATAAGACAACTCAAATAATGATTTTACTATCTTTTTCATAGCCAAACATTCTATAATGTTTCCAAGGATTCTAGCATGAGCATTGGTAGAAAAGTACACCATGCATTTAAAGTCTAACAAATATTTGCTGATGACTTAAAGAATATCGATATTGTTTTAGAATTAAAACTCTCAGTAATTCACAAACAAAACATAACTATCAGAAACAAGTTCAAATAGTATCTGATGTTGTCTCAGAACAAAAGTCAATGGAATAATTGATTACTTTTGAACACTATATCAGATGAAGGCAAACATCATTGAATATTTTGTTGACAAAATATCACAGCAGGCCATTCACAGACAAATGAATAATATGTGGAAAATTCAGTAAGTTGGAATTGTTTGATTAGTGTACTAAAACTTTTATGGTCTCAGTTAGTGATTTCTGGTTGCTTAAATGTACTTTATTAAATATTTGAGCAAATTGGTGACACTATCATTAGAAAAACTGATATAGAAGATTCTATAGGAAATACCATCTTTGCTGATACACCAAACATGGGTCACAAGGAAAAGCAACAGATACACTCACAGAAGACTTCAAAGTCATCAGTTTTATCCTAAACTCCTTCACTTATCATGCAAGCATTATTTAAACTTAGCCAGAATTAAGAGTGGTATTTTTTGTTGATAAGTCTGATAGTGAATTTTCTCTAAAATAATTAAATAAGCAAGTCATATAAGCAGGAAAAAAAAATTAAGATAAATCTAAAGAATATAATGATAAAATAAAAAAACCAAGTCAATATGAATATTCTTAATATTATTTTATAAATAATTATAAATTGTGCCCACTTTAATTATTAATGCCTAAATTTCTGAAACAAAAAAAGCACTAGTGTCAAATTCTAATTTAGCTGTTAAAGTTGACAGAAATTTGGGCCATTTATAATTAAAGTGGGCATAATTTACTATTATTCATGAAGTAATATTAAGTTGAACTTAAACATTAATATAAAGATTTTAAAAAATAACTTATTGGAAATCCATTCCCATTCTAAATAACAGGCTGAGTAATAATTTCACTCAATCAATTTTGAGATTAGAAGAAACTTGGCATTTATACATTACCAGCCGGCCTTCTGATTTTCTGCTTAAAATGCATATAACTATATATAATTACTCTGGATCAATTCAAATCCGTGTGCCACTTTATTGTCAGAGTTTGATTTGTTTTCCTACCTTTATTTATGAAGCACTATACAAGTAAAATTCCTAAATTTATGCTACATTTCCTCCTTTTAGGAATAACTATTTATTTTCCAGAAATTCCGCAATTTTTCTAACTGAACATATATTCTGATCGCATTGTAGCACTGACTATGAAATATTTTGCATTTTAGTAATACCAGCATATGTTTCAAAACATACTTCTCTGATTCCATCTTGATATTAAAACTAAAATTTAAAAGAAAATTTGCTGAGCAACTCTTAGTCAGTGATATGTCAAAATCCATGATTTTTGAAGCCACACATTTCACCAGTTTTTACATAAATCAGGTTCATCTGTTGATATTACTATCTTACAGTCAAATCCTATACAAAAGAGTGAATTTGTGCAAGAAAATATTTTAAAATGTCATTGCAAATAATAGTACACTAATGTAGAAAAATAATTTATTTCTTAAACAAAACATGACTTATTATATAGATACAGGAAGTCCTAAATACTGAGAAGATGAGAAGCCATAAATCAATTAATTTCTGAAGTTAAGTATGCATTTAGTTATTTTATTGTCTATGCATCAATGGTGTATAGATTCTAGCTTCATACAATGAAAAAAATCTAAGGGTACTGCGTAATCATTTCTTATCCTTGATTTATTAGAACCTAGCATTAGAGTCAATAATTTCTCCTTGTTTATGTACTTTAGGATCATCTATTGTAAATTAGCATTAGATATGGTATTGACATGTCCAAATTGCCAGATTATATTCCAATTGTTAGCCATCATCAATAAAAAGTGTTGAATTACACTCCATTATGTAGAAGTTGGTTTATTGATTACTAAAGTTTGCAATAAAAGGCTGTTTGGGTAGAATAAATAAAGAGGATAAATGGTTTTAGTGACTGAAAAAGTCACGTGATACTTTAGTATAATCTTACATACTTTGATTTGTTAAACAAATTCATATATTTATAACACAAACAACATTCAGATTACAAAGAATATATATAATATTCAAATCTATATATAAATTAAATACAATAAAATTCACATAAATTTAAAGTTATTTTATTAGAAGTAGTTTCGACTATCTATCTTGTAGTCTTTGTCAACTATATAACGTTGAATAATTAAAATGCGACATCCTTTCATAATACCCATAATTCAATTGAATAATTCGTTTTAATTATTCAACATATATTTTAGAAAAAATACAGGCATCAAATTTAATTTATTACATATATATATATAATTGAGATTGCAAAAAATACAAATATAAAAGTACATTACATTGGAATAATAGAGCTTGTATACAACTGATGATTGATGCTATAAGCTATGAAATTATTGTCCTAAAAGAGTTAATTGATTATTTTATCATGATGTCAAAGGTTATAAGAGTATGTTACCAGTCATTTGTTTAAGATTTGTTTGAGTATTTCATATATGTATTATTTCTAATTTTGCAATATGCATAGCTGGATTATAATGTAGTAAACTAATTAACATTAAACTTTAAAGTGTTATAATTTGTTTTGTTTTCAATCTCTGTATTAGACCAATTTGCCAATAAAATGTCTATGTCATGATTATTTCACATTTTAAAATCGAATTGGTTAGAATACTAGTAATGGGTTAACATTCAGTTGATGAGTAGAGTTGTAAGTTGTAAAGCAATTATCCTAAACAAGCTTATTGGCTATTTATTTTAGTGTGATGTCAAAGATCATAAATCTAGACTATTGATGATTTGATTGGCTAGCTTGTTTAAACTATGTTTGAGTAGTTAATTTGTACATTATTTCCAGTTTAGAAATATGCATATTGAGATGTTAATATATGGAATTTATTAGTCATATACAAGATTTTTTTTATATGTCAAATGCTTTGACCAGGAAGTGAACCCAGGCCAGCTGCTTGGAAGGCACCATGCTAACTGCTAGACCACCAATGCTTAACCTTTGTTAGTTAATCTGAAGACAATTTTGTTAAGTTGTAAAATATGTCAAAATATCACATAACCTATTGTCCATGCATGGCCAACAGTAATCATGATTATTTTTTTTCTATGAGTATCCTGAAGATGTCATATTGACTGTTGCTTTGTTGATATTAAAATCTTGCATGATTTATTTCTCTTTTATAATGCCAAAATGACTTTGTCATATATCTTTTGTTGAATTATTTATATTTATTTTAGCTATATTTATATATGCAGTAAACCTATTTTATCATAAAAAATATAATCAAAACTTAGCACATAAAATTGAAAATTAAAACTAATAGTAAAACTATTTTAAATATATTTTTTAATATTTTCATAATTTAAATTTTTTTTCTCTATATTTGTACGGGAGAATTGTAATTCAGTATTAAAAGTAAATAATATGCATATCTGATAAATAATATTGATTTTCCATATTATCAAAAAAATAATTTGGTTTTTTAATATTTATAAATATGATTGAGCTGATGAATATATTTTTTATATATAATAATGTTTTATTTTCCGTAGTAAAAAAATAAAACTCTTATGAGAATATTTTTCGAAAAAAAAAAAATTAAAGAACATTATATAAAAATTTTACTTTTATAATTGTTGTATACACACATTCATCTATATATATACATCAAATTATATAGTACTAAATAGCATCGAATAAATAAGAGTAATAAACTTCTTTCTAAAGTGTTAGCTATAAATTAATGTATTATCCTTTAGTATTGAAATAATCCAACTTACAAACAAAAACTTGCCATCTGATTCGGATGAAGGCTGTAGGGACATCTTTGCTGATTTGGTGTTCATTTTAATAAATATCATTATCATTGGTTGCTTACAAAACTATATGTAACATTGATTATTTTGATACTAGATGTCTTTATATTAAAATATTGCTGGTGCTTTAAGAGAAAACGTATTACTTCTGTTTATCATAACTGAAACACAGGCTTATTATATACCTGTGTCTATATATGTAATATATAGGGTATATGAGCACAGACTTTCACACGACCCACCACTCTCCGCTCTATCTAATAACACTGATGCACTTAAGTTATTACATTGTAGAGATGTCTGCCCATCCTTGCATATATGTATTAAATGGATTATGTCCTGTACATGTGGGGTTCAGATTGACCTTAGGTCAACATGGGTGTGAGAAGAATCTCGGCCTCAGGGTGGCCTTCGAGCATTCCATCATCAGATTTTCAATTGGATGGACGGTTGAAGAGTTGGAGTGTTTAGTAGATTGGAGCCTGTCCATTAAACTATGAAGATTGTCTATCTTAATATATATCTGAGCACTTATAGCATATATGTGTAGGAGGTGATAATCTGGACCAACTGATGATTGCTGGTTTAGCATGAAATACGTATATTGGTGATTATTTATCTTTTCAGCATATATGTGCTTAAGTGTATCAGTGTTATTAGATAGAGTGGAGAGTGGTGGATCATGTGAAAGTCTGTGCTCATATACCCTATATATTACTTCTGTTTATCATATATATGCTGCTCTTCATGGTTAAACACAGTGGCCGAGTGTCAGATTCTGGAGCACAAGGACTTAAATTTATGAACTCTCAAGAAATATATTCAATTTTTATTATTATGCATGATGAAATAAAATTTTCATAGTGTGGTCATAACATATTTGCATGCCATTTTTATATTTACACTTCTGAGTTTGAATTCAGACTAGGAAAAATTTTGAAATTTGTTGGATTCAAAAACAAACTTAAAATTATTTTTTATATAACCAATCTGAAGCTAACTTAACTAGCCATCCAATCATTGTTCACTTGAATAGTTATCTAAATAAAATACTTGTATTCACACCTGGTTTTATATATGTAAAGTTATTATAAAAGATAGGGGCTATCTTTCATAAGTATTTTAAAGACTATATTATTCCTTTGATCATGATAAGTACACAGAATATAAAAAAAATGTTTACTATTTCACAAATTATGTTTATGTGATGATAATTTTGTATGTTTTGCCAAATTTGTGAAACCACCCAATCCTCATCACCTGGCAATTAGCAAACCTGGTGATTAATGCTTAGTCTGTCACAGTTCTTTTGTGAAGGATTGTCAAGATGTTTGCCTTGCAGTGGCATATTTAAGGACTATTTTATTTCTTTCTTTTTTTTTTTTTAGCAATGTGGTCATTTACGAAGTAAACTTTTTGTAAATATGGTTAATCTAATTGGATATTGTGAACAATCAATTTCACTTTATTATTGGTGGTGATTTATTGCTCCCCCCCCCCTTGAAGCAATTTATATGTATATAATATCTCAACTTTATTATACATCTACAAACTTTTACTCATCAATAGTTTTAATATATTTTTCACTTAGCATTTTAAATAGAAATATCATTTAATGTAGTTTAGGGTTATAACATAATAAATTTAAATCTGAGTTGAGGAAAAAACATATACTTATATCTTTTTTTTTTTTTTAAGTGTCATAGCATCGGCCGGGGCGCGAACCCGCAACCCGGGCAACTGCCTGCAAGTGCAAGGCAGTCACGCTGACCTCTTGACCACCAATGCAAGACTATATATACTTACATCTTTACATAGGATTTTTCACTAATATCACAAAAACTATGCAGAAGATAGACAAAATTTTCTGATTTCATAAATCATGTTTTCCATATTTACTATATGGTAATCTTATATTTCTAACCTCATCTGAGGTTGACTTTATTAGAAGTAGCTACAGACTTAATCCATATAATAATCTTTATATATGTCCACAAAAAGAAATTGTTACTTATCATATTTGACAAATGAAAAGGCTTCATAAAAAAGCTGATTTGCAAAATACAATCTACTGTATCCAAAATTTTTTATGAATAGTGAGTGCTTCAACTAATATCAGCATCCCACCTAATGGTTCTGATTGTGTTTCATATCACAATTATGTCTCATTACAGGGATCAAGTGTAATTTAGCTAAGATAGTAAAAAAGTAAAACAAACAAAGAAGCTAATAAATGAATCTTCACCATAAGAAAGTCATCGGAAAAAAGCTAAGAGAAAAATTATCTTGCTGCTTGCTTTTTTGCTAGATGCTTCTTATTTGTTTTATTTTTCATTTACATTAGTTTTTATATTATTTGATTAAGAATTATATACATCATATAACATTACAATTGTAGCGCCTCCCCCCCCCCCAAAAAAAAAAAAAAAATCAAAGTTTTACTAAAATTCTTCCATGACCATGTTTTTATCTATTAACAAATAGACCTTTTCAAGTGATATTCAACGAGATACAAACAACATATATATAAAAGAAAATAGCCTTCCCATCATTCACTTCAAAAACCAACTTCCTTTAATATCAAAGAATGTTTTCATGAGGTTGATGGCCACAGATTCAAGAAAATGTATTGTCAAAGTTTCTTTTACTCTTATTTTTTAACTCAATTCTTTCATAAAAGATAACCTCTGTATAATCAAATAATATTTTATGATTTCTATTCAGTTCATGAATATACAAAACTGTGTTATATCTATTTTTAACTCTACTTTATGAAATTTAACACTTTCATTAAGACGTAATTACTTTGACGTATATATATTTTCCAAAAACTCCAAGGAACTCTTTTGAACTATTTAATAATGAATTTAAATCATGGGTTTCTTCCAGACCACTTTCATACCACCAACAAATGACTATTCTTATAAATCAATTTATAAATTGATGACTTAAATGATAAAGAAATAAACTTTTTATTTTAACTAACTGTTAAATTTTTATTTTTAACAAGATTTCCTTTTGTTTACATTTGTAACTCAAAATTTGCAAAAATATATTTCTAGTTAATTCGTGATTGTAATCTAAATCAATATAGTTTGGAGCAAATTGATGCCTCTGAATATAAGCATTATTTTCAAAATCATTAAATTTTATCATACTGATATCTTCAGATTTTTTAACTAATCATTTAAAAAATAATTTCTGTGCAAAAAAAATGTGTATAGTACACTAACATTATATATAACTACATTATAGTGAAGAAAAGCTAAAAGCGATAATAGTGCCATCATAATGCCCCAAATGTCTCAACATTTTACAAGAAATTATGGAGAACTATGTTCTAACCTTCACTCTTTTCAGAGTGCTTGGTTCAGTTGTTTTTTGTGCTGTGTTGTCACAATTATAGTGATTTAATTGTACATCAACTGTATTTAATCTTTGAAATATTTATGCACTCGGAATTGAAGATTGTAAATATAATAAGTGATTTAATTTTAAGATTACATTAAATTGCTGAAGCATTATAGAATTTGATTTCTAAAAATTGCTATCTTCTATTTTAATACAATGTACAGGTTTAAACCTGCATTTATATATGTAATATAGGTGGGATTCGAACTCAGACTTTCACACGACCCACTACTCTCAGTGCCATCTCATATTGCTGACCCACCTGATCACACACATGTTGAAAAGATAAATAATCACCAATATATGTATTTCATGCTAAACCAGCAATCATCAGTTGGTCTAGATTACTATCCTCACACATATATATATAATCAGTTCTCAGCTTTATATTAAGATAGCCAATCTTCATACTTCTATTTTAAAAATTATGTTTTAAACTTGCACTTTTTTGTGTCAGTTGGTCTAGATTACTATCCTCACACATATATATAATCAGTTCTCAGCTTTATATTAAGATAGCCAATCTTCATACTTCTATTTTAAAAATTATGTTTTAAACTTGCACTTTTTTGTGTGTTTTGACATATTTTTGTAAATTAAGTTTTTGAAATATAAAGCATTAAAAATCCATTTACTATGACTTAGTAATTCTCATTTAGACTACTATTTAAAAACTGCCCATTCTAATCTCTTCCTAGAATAAAACAAGTTAGTTAAAGATAGGCCATTGCAAATGACATATTATTGTTTGATTATATAAACAAATGTAAAAAATCAATAGCTAAATGTACATATTTAAAATACATTTTGTAAATAGAATTCTGAATTAATGAATTGACATAAAATAAATATGTTTTGGATACTCTCTAATCTTACAATTCTTGCAAAATTAAGGTGAGCCTTCATTCAGGATCACTTCCAATATCTATGTGTCTTACATATTATTTTGTAAAATTAAAGAAAAAGTATTGTCTTATGATAACTCATATGTGATAATTTTATTATTACTGAGTAATTTATGAAAACTTTGTACATACAGTTTGTGAAATTTAGATAATCCTATTTTTTATACGTGTCCATATGTGTCTAATATTTGCTTCATTGATGTATGTAATATATTTAACTTTGTATGGCTTAGCATAGTTAGTAGTAGAAAAACAGGTTAAATAGTTAAAGGTTTCTGGGTTGATCTCAACTCAGAAGAGTATAAAAATAATTGTTTGCTTAATTAAATGGTCTACTATGTTAGTCACTTTGATGTTTAAAAAATCAAATAAGTATATGACTGTTCAATTACTATTTTGTCCTGTGTAGTTTATCATAACTGTAGAGTAACAGTCTTAAAACTAACAATGCCAGAATCATTTTCAATTGAATTTAAAAAAAAAAAAAAGATCTCAGATCAGTCAATTGCAACTGTTATGCTTAACCTGTTACTTAGATATTTAACCTCCCGTGCAACTTATATATAATGTATTTTTTTAATTTCTTAACTACAGGTATAATACTTTAAGTTTAATGTTATTATCTTGGAACTTGGAGTATAAGCCCATAGTCAGGGAAATCGTTGAATCTACTTTGTGAGAGACCAATTTCATGAAAAGTGTAAATTGATCTAAAAGCCTACATATAAAATATATTAAGCCATTATAAACAAGTACCCACAAGACACACAAACTATATAACATAATAAAATATGTTTGTCATCAATCAAACCTTAAAATTCCTCTAAACGGCAATGAATTTTAAACTATCATTCAATATAAAAGTTCTTTAGCTTAATCTCTCTCACTATATCTCATGAATGATCCTTGATTGGCAAATTAGCTACAGACTAAAATTCTTGAACATGCAGAGAAATATGTAGGATTTTTCTATTTAGATGCTTAGAGGGATGCGTATGAAATGCATATCAAATCTTACAAATATTATCAGGCCCATCTTTTATAAAATACATACATATTTTTATATTAGGTCTATTTTTTAATAGGTATTTTTTATATTGCTTTTATATATTTTTTTTCATTTCAGTTTGAAAATGACTATTTGAAATAGGCAATAGTATAACAACAACAATAATAATAATTTTATATTCAAATACTTATTCATTTTATGACGTTGTATCATTAAAGTTTATGATGTAGCTCTAAATGAGATGCTAGAATAAATTACGTAAGATGGTGGTAACCAATGGTTATCCACTAATGTGAGATTCCCTAGCCTAATTATTCGACTTATCTTTGTGCCGAAATATTGCTAAATCTGAGAATATATTTTAAGAATAAAGCGATTAAAAGAAAAGTTTCATAAGTTGTATATATGTTTATTGCTAAGGAATCACCAAATTACTAACATGTGTTCATACAAACATGTTTGTGTGTGCACACATGGATTTACGAATCATTTAATGTTTTACTTTGCAATAAATAGTTAAGCCCTCATTTAGGGTTTCTCATATTTATTTAGTAAATGTTTGTTGTTTTGAATTTTCACTTTTGAAGTGAAACCTTTTTAGTATCTGATTTCTTATGTAAAGTGATAGCTCGCTGTTTTAAACAAAGGAGTAGAATTCTTTCTCATCATGTTCATTCTAAATTGGCCGTAAATGAAACAAATTTTTAGATAATGTGAGACATATTTGCTTTATTTTTTTTCTTCTGAAGTTTTCTTATCACTTTCTCTCCTATCTGAAATAATCAAATCCTGCCAAATGACTGATGAAAAACCTGTCATTTTTCAAGATTTCACCAGCTTGTCAAAATGGCATCTTTTTTTAGATAAAGTTTCAGCATGTCAACACTAGGCGGATCTCAGGCAAATGAAAACGAAAGTTGTTAATTGATTAGGTGTTTAATAGAAAGTGTAGCTCTGAAAATTCTTTTCTGACAGATTTCCCCACCGTTGTTGTTGTTTTGAGTCGAAAAATAAAAACAATAAACTTTGATTAATGAAATTTATTTTAATTATTACAATTTGTAAGATTACATGCATTTTATAGATACATACAGATACTATTGCGTTTACGTATGTGTATATTTGAATTCTATGTAATTCAAAAAGTTATATAAAGAAGAAGGGGAAGGCAGGAAGTAAATTATATTAATATCCTTAAAATATAATATAAATCTATTATTATAAAGCGCTGAAATTATTTAAAAATATAATAATACAATTTTTACCTTCTTACCTTATATAACTTTTTAAATTATTATACTTCAGACAATTATTCCAAACTAAAAGAATAAGTTTCCAGGATCGAGTCCTATCTGAGGAAAATGAAGATAAAATCTCAGACTTGATAACGTGACAGGGCTGTTGCAATATATTATGACCTTCTAAGCAGTGTTTAATTATTATTGCTATTTAAAACTGGGGTAGTGGTTAATTGGCCAAAATGATGCATTTTAACCATCACTTTTGGCGTGCCAAAAAAAGTTAAGTGGCATATACTTATAACAATATTTACAGATATTTTAACAATTTTAAATTTGATTTACCTGTAAACTAAGGGCCTTGTGGTTATCATTCTACCTGCCATGCCTATAAACCCGGAGATGGAATTTGGAAGACGTGAATCTGAAATTTTTCAGATCACAAACAAGCTCAGAATATTTTCCCCAGCCAACTTAGCTATCCATCCGATAGTGGTTGGTCAATAGGTGTTTCCTTATTTTTAACTAGATAATTAATAACTTACATTTATCTCAGTTGATCATATAAATACAGTATATGTGTTCTGACTGTGAAACAAAAAAATATAGTATTATAATGCAACATTCATTATTGATTGAGGACTGTGTCATGTTTCTGCAAATACTTTCAGCAGCTATTTTATAAAAATCATCACAGTTTTTTTTTTTATAAAGTTTATTATCTTCACTGTTTTTTTAATTAATGGCATGTACATACACGACAGAGAACTAGATTACCAATAAGTTCTTATAGTTAACTAATATGCATTTGTAATTTTTTATTAAAAAAAAAAAACTGTTTTCACTTGTAATTTTTAAAAGATATTTAACCATGTTGTGATATACTCTAATTTGTAATAAAGATAATCATCAATCCTATAGTTGAGAAATTAAGACAGCAATCTCTCCCCCCCACAACACTGAAATAATTTTAATTTTGTAAATATAGTGTTAAGGTCATATTTCTGAATACATTTTCGTATGGAGGCAATAGAAGTGTGAGAGTGGCCAATATCCTAGACATAGAAAAATCACTTGTTTTTTTGTATTATGTACATAAATATGTCTAAAAAAGTATATTTATGAAAGTGAATATATGTATATATCTTCACATATACTGTAAATTAAGTGTGCAAAAATACAAGCAGTAACATCAATGAGAAAAAAACCCATTAGTTATTAATTTTGTTACTTTTGACTGTATATAAAAATAAGTTTAATAATTTTTAAATTTATATATAAATTAAAGAAACAATTTTTATGCTTTAGGAAAGTTTTGTATTAGTTCATATATATTAATTATTGAAGTTATTTTCTGACCATTAAATGTATTTGCTAGACCAATGAATCTATTTGGCCCGATGTTACATCCAAAATTGTTCAAGAAGTTTTAATTTTAGAAAAATTTTTGTTTTGAAATATTGCTAAAATTTACAAATCAATAATTGCATTTGGAGCATCATTTTTTAAGGACAGGCGCCCTTTTATAAATTTGTAAATATTATTAAAGATTTAAAACAGAAGGCTAGATATCTCATTGCAGGTTAAAGGTCTCTCCATCACGCACTTAAAGTGGCAATAAAAAAGAAGTCAATACATATTGGATTTTTCAATTTTGTAGATAATAGTTTGAATAATATTCCATTCTTGTTTTATCTTCTACCTAAGAATTGGTAGATGCTATTTATCCTGGAAAATATTTTAAGCCTGCTAGAAAAAAAATTATTCCACTAGGTTGCAAACATGATGAGCTGTTATTAGAATTATATTTATATGACCTTTAATAAATACAGCATTTTTAACTTAAATGTTAGGCAAAAAAAATGATTTTCTTCTCTGTGTGTTGTCATTCATATGATCTTACATATATATATATGTTGAATTAAATATTTCTATGGATTGTTATTAAAACAAAGAATAGAAATGAGATAATATCCATAAAAATAGAAATAACCTTTAACCTTTATTATATATGTGTGTAAATCTACTATTGTTAAGCACTGAAAAACCATTATTGTGCAGAAGGAAATTAATTTCCAATCATGTGCTGTTTTGTAACTATTATAAATCTCCATGCACTTACCTGTCAGTAAGAGTTGTAAACGCTCAAGTAAATCGCTTAACCATAGAGTACATTTGTAAATACACCAATGCTTACTGATCATACTTATATCCGGGCTTGAATGTATTTCACGCCTGATGTTATAATCAACAATAGAATTGTACAAATTCAGTTAACCTATATATATATCTTTATAAAAGTAATTATTGTTACAAATGCTATTTATTGATCTTTCCAGTGCTAGATAAATGGATCTGTTAGCCACTATATGGTATAAAGCATAAAATACTCTAATGAAAATTATAAATTAAATAAAAAATCAGTCAACATTAGTTTGGAATCCCAAAACTTCAGCCAATTACTGACCTTAAATAAATATCCAAATTTAGATTGTGATATGACAATCTCCACCATTGATATGGAAAATGATATATCTTGTCCAGCATTGAATCCATAGTTCACCTTTACATTTTAATCAATGTCCAAAATTTATAAAAGCAGAACTTAATAAAAATAACTTAAAATAGTATTCAAGTTATTTTTAACTAGAATATAAAATCACACTTCTCAGAAGTAAGAGTGATATCTTCTCTTTCACTGATTCTTATTAGAGGTGTTTGCTTACAATGAGATGGTAGCTACTTTATCTTTTTATTCTCATTCTTAGATTCTATGAATTACTGGAACAAATGAACATTACAAATTGTTCAACATTCCACATTATATTATAACCAGTTCTAAGTTCTGAATCATATTTTAAAGTTATAATCTTCCTTTCAAAATGTTAATTGTACAAAAAATTGTTACTCTACTATGAACTCTTACAATATGCATATTAATCATTCTATGTCCTTTTAGCATAATTACATAAAGGTTAAACTGTGTGAAATTTAATTGTTAATATATAAATTTCCATTTGCATATAGTTTGTAGCATAATAAAAACATTTTTAGCATAATTATTATTAAAATTAATTTTAAGCAAAATTAAAGTAATGAAAAAATATTAAAAGCTGCAAATTTATTAGGGGAAATAAAAATTAAAGCTTATTTTTAAGGTTCAATTTATTTTTATTGATTCCTATGGCAAAAATTTAAATCCAAAATATTTTATTTTTATAAAAATAACATATTTTATGTTTATTATTAAAACTATCTTTAAAGATAATAAAAATAACTTTAATAGAAAAAATATCTTTGGAATTCTTTCTGTTTTATAAATATACGAGGGAATCCCAAAATAAATGGAATCGTTCTTTGGTATGAGTGTCTGTTGTAGTATATAGTTTATGTTATATCTTTCAGGTACTTTTCTACATCAATCTGCCACATGTAACCATCATGTGAAATCATGGTACCACATAATACATTGTTTTCTAAAGTGCCTTTTGCATTTTTGTCAATTTTATTATATGGCTGAAATGTTGAATTAATGCTGATTTTTAAAAATGCAAATGGCATTTTTCTCTCAGATTTAGTTCATAATGGTCAGACATTTTATCAGCAACTTCTGAAACATTTACATGATACAGTAAAATGTAAACATCCCATTTGTGCAAAGAAAAGGGTGCAAATTCCACCCTAATAGTGTCATCTCTAGAAAATCATAAGTGCAAAACACTTTAATTAAATTCATCATAATCCAGCTTATCTATCAGCCATATCTCCTCAATCTCGCTTCATGTGATTTTTTTAAACATCTCTTGAATAAAAAAATGTCTCAATTTTTTTTGCAGACTTGGAGGTGGTGGGTAAAAAATCACAGAAATGTTAAGAGCAACACTTTGCAAGTAATTCCAGACTACTTTGAAAAATGAAAAACACATTTAGACCAGTGTATTGCATCAAATGGATAGTAATTTGAAAGTGATTAAATATATAACACTTAAAAATAAATAAACAATTTTTTATTATAATATTCTTGTTATTTTTGGTACCCACGTGTAATGGGATCAAACACCACCATTTTATACAACTTCACTTTTGTAATTTGATTTGTGAAGTATAGAGCAATCTTATTTTTTGATAGCTGTCTTGACATCTAGAAATAAAAATGAAAATTAAAGTGTAGATTCTTTTATTAGAACTAATTACCATGAAATTACAATATTAAAACTGGGTTCATTCAAATGCTGTCATAAATAATTATGACTAATAAATAAAGCCTCAGTATCACTTCAAGGTAGCATGGAATTGGTCAAAAAATGCTTGATTCTATTTTATCTTTATCTGTTTTTGGGCAAAGAATTTACTAATAAAATAACATATGGCTAAGTAACACACACACACACATATATATATAATAACAGGATGGAGGGTAATGGGCTGGTTGACTCTGGGGTGATGGAAAATCATCATCAACCCAAAGTAAAAATATTTCAAATAATGTTAGATTTTAGAGAGAGTATAAGATCAAAAGACCCCTGAGAGATGAGCCAGCTAACTCCTTAGAGCAACTATAAGTATAATTAACTAAATCAACTAGCATTATCAATAAGTAAAAGTAAGTATAAGTAATACTCAAAATAACCATTCATCATCATGAATGATCAACAATAAAGTAAATCAACAGTTCATCTTGTGGCTGGATTAGAAATGGGTCTACTATAGACCAGGGTAACTATTGAGCCTTTGCTAGCTTGGATCATTTATTAAATATTAATTTAGATACACCAACTAAGTGCTTATCTATCACAATATATAATAATCAAAACAATAATTCTGGGATATTAAAATATGCTGATCATCATCAATGCTCTGGCCACTTAGCACATTAATGTACTGGCCAACTATAAACTTAAATTCTAATAAGTTTAAACTAAAATAAAAAATAGTGCATGAACTTTGAAGAATATAATCCTCATGACAAAACCAGGACAATGTCAAACTGGAATGCCCTAGCAGTAAAAATAATCCCTTCATATAATCAGCCCATTATGCATGAATCTAGCTCAGAGAACATAAGCTCTATTACTCTAGCAGTGAACAAGATAATGATGCAATACATAATATGGTCTACAAACCATTTAGAATTAAGTCACTGGAATAATTTTAACAATTGAATATAAGTTTATTAATAACAATAACAAAATAAATCCAAATTAAGGTCTTAGAATATACATATATCAATTAAGCCTTTTGACTTAGAGTAATATACAATTAAAAAGAGTATCATATTGTGATCTACGTGATTATTACAAAATTCAAGTTATTACATTGATTTTACATGATTAGGACAACACATATATAAATATTCACACAGACATGCATTTTTTCCTATATAGTGAATACATTTTAATTGACAAGATAATTATAAAAATTTTAAGTTATATAAAAATACAATAAATTATTAACAGGTACATAGTTGACTTGTTATAAAATGATTAAAATTTACATATGTGTCTATCTGACGTGCATTGGTATTTACACATAGATATGCAGTACAGTTGATGATTATATTTCAATCATCATATAAAATGCAATAAATGATTACCACTTTAAGTTAAATGATATAAATACCTCAATTTACGTTTACTTAAACACACATATATATATATATATAATTGCACAGACATTCAATCTATTAATTTATTAACACAGTATATTTAAACTTGTCTAAATAATACCATGTAATTGGCATATATGTTTGTGCCATAGGAATGTATGTGTACATTGGTGTTTATATTCCATATTTTAATTTGTCATAATAATATACTTTTCCTAATTAATTCCACTTGGAAAATATACAAAATTCACATATACGTGTGTATATAAAAATATTATGAATTAGAATTATTAGTTTCTCTCTTTTTATAGTCAATAAAAGTATTTTCTTTTTCTTAAAAAAATAAAGTCAATTTCTTGACCACTGATAAAATTTAAATTCTCCATTAAGCATATTTTTTTTTGTTACAACTTGACAGGTTACACTAAAATCATTTGTTTTTTTGATCTCTTTCTTTTTAAAAAAACACATGATGTCAATTAATGAATTCTTTACTTTTAGATTTTTTTTAATCCAAGCAAAATTATTTACTTGTTTTAAGTTATATTTTAAATGTCATTTTACCAAAGAAATTATTCAAAATTTCAGTCTTGATATATATATATATATCACTATCACAGATTGCTATTAACATTTTAAATTTAAATTTAAATATATAGATTTTGAATGATTTTCACTTATTCTCTTGAAAAAACAAATACAGCAGTTTTTATCAATTAAACCTTCATTTTTAGATGTTTAACATAGGTAAAATTATTTATTTGTTCTTTAAAATGTCATTTTCAATAAATTACTTAAAATAACTTATTTAAAATTTAATTCTCATTATATATAATGTTACTCACAATCAGATGTATATACATTTCTCAATGATTTTCTGCATATAGACACAACAGCATATGTATAACTACTACTTCATCAACTGATGGAATTCTCTTGACAAGTTGATCAGTCCAGGATAAGCATAATCCAAGTAAATTGGTCTGTAGTGACCTCTTTTCTGTCTAGGATTGTTCCGAGCAAGTTAGCTGTTTTTTAAGAATATATTTGTAGTTATGAGTTACAAAGAAGTTGACTCTTTCCTCCATGTGAATTCAAATTGCACCATCATGAACTGTAGTACAACTGCTTCCTTGTCCTTTTCCTTTATTTAGATCTTTATGGGAACTCTGTATAACTCTCCAACACTAACTCAGCTGACCAGCTATAATTACTGCCAACTACAGCAAACTATTAGTCAACTCTTACAAAAATATTAGCCAAACTCAAAAACTAAAACGACCCTGTTCTAATCTTTTTATCAACTCATTTTATAGTAGAGTGGAGGTGACAAAATACATTAATCTTTTCAGATCTTAGCCTTTTAATTAAAAGCTACTTTTGAAAGCAACTTTGAAATTTTACCAAAGGTGTGATCTACATGTTTTTGCTTAGATAGAGAATTGTATTCATGCATTAATTAAAAGACTTCAAAAATAGATAATAAGGGAATTTTTACAATTATCAGTTTAACATGCTTGTTTTTAAATTCAAAATCAGAAGACAATCAAAATATTTATTAGATCTTTTTAAATATTTATTTCATAATAAAATTTTATTTTAAATTTAAAATTATTTAATCTTTTACTATGATTATTTTTATTCCAGGAAATGTAGAAAAATATCTACAAAATTTCTGTCTGTGTTCATTTCTACTTTTCCTTCCAAATATTTGCATGCACACACTATATTATTGTGAGTCATTCTACACTTTTTCCAAGATTTAAAAGAACCTAATGGAAATATTTTAATATTGGTTCTGATCTGTAAATTTAAAGTAGTTAATTAATACTACAAAGAGCAGGATTAGTGTTTTAGATAAACCTTAGTTCTATTATTTGATTACATATTATAATTTAGTATGCCCACTTTATTTACTATCATAACTATCCAGTATGCTCAGCTATTCTGCTACATGAAAACAAAGGAACATATATAATATTATAGCAGATCTAAAAATAATTCTTTGCAGATCTCAGTAGTCTTTGATCTTGAAGACAATGTAGTCGCATTTTTTGTCCACAAAGAATAAAGGCTATTTCTGAAGAACATAATAACAGAATATAAAAAGTAAAGGAGATGTAGTTCATTTCAAATGCAAAAAATATTATTAATCAAATACTGAATAACAAGGAACTGTGCACATAATGGAACAAATAAGATTTTTTACAATGAGTAGCAGAATTGTTTGAGGCAATGATTATGCTATGTGAGACAAAAATCAGACAAGGCTGTTTAAATTAGTTAACTCTTGATATAAAGACACATATGTAAATATAATTATTTTGTTACATATTAATTATCCCCGGTTATTAATCTATTTATGTACCATATAGTCATACATATATTAGAAAGATTAACTCATTATTGAATATTTTTTTAAAAAAACTTAGACTGTAAAGAAAAAAACTTAAAGAAAAAAATTTTCTTCATTTAGAAAATTAAAAAAAAGAAAATTAGTTAAATAATTAATTCATGGGTAATTAATATAACTCCTAAAGACAATTATGTTCCTTTTCATGTACAATGGGTTTAATTATTTAAGATAAAGTGACTAACTATAGGAATGATTATGAAGTTAAAAATAGCAAATAACGCCATCTATTTTTTTAAATACAATATTGTGACAATTTTTTTTTATCTTTCTAGAAACAATTACATTGTTTAATTTAAATGTATTTTTATTTATCTTAACAGTGGAAAGGGTTTATTAAAGTTTATGATGTAGTTTTAAATTGCTAAAATGGATTGAGTTAAGATAGTGTTAAGCTATGACAAATTACCACTAATAGTAATCAAGTTATCTCTTCTTGCTCACAATACTCTATTGTTTAGCTATTCAACCTGACCTTGGTAGAAAACTCAACACTCATACAGATATAGTCATATCCGTAAAGGCAGATATGTGAAGTTCTTTACTCTAAGATAGGTTGTGAATAATTAGGCAATTCCTATTAAAATGTAATGATAACCCTTGTATTTATGAATAGTCATTGTTTATTGCAGCATACCATTTTTTTAATATAATTTTATTTAATAATCTTCAATTTAGTATTACATAACAAACTAATAGAGTCTTTAAGGCATCACTAAAATGCATACTTAGAATACAAATAATTAAATAAGTAAATCAGTAAATTCAGTAGACAAGTAATGTCATAAATGAAAAAAATAAGAAATGGCATTACTCACCAGGCATTCAGATGTAAAGTTTTCATCATTGTTTTTTGCATAGATAATAGTAACTAGATACCCATTTCTTAACCAGTATTAGTTAGTCAACTGGGTTGGCTATGCTACAGCTACTAAAAAATACATCTTCAGGTTAATATCAGCAGAAACACCATTTAAATATTACTTGGCCAGATTCAAACTCATTTGTTGAAGTGACTGGAAGTTGTACTACCATTATGCTCCTAGACTTAAACTTAGTGGATATGGAAATCAGATGTACTTTCACTATGCTTCAAATGTTTTTCTTATATATAGATGATTATAATGTTAAACTTCTATTATTTGATCAGATTGTTCTTTTATTGAAAATATATAAATTTGTTTCAAAATATTGTGGCTGGAGCAACTGTCCCTATCATCCTACACTACTTTTTTTTTCTTTTTTTTTCAAGTGTCATAGCATCGGCCGGGACGCGAACCCGCAACCCGGGCAACTGCAAGGCAATCGCGCTGACCTCTCGACCACCAATGCATCCTACACTACTTAAAGCTATAAAACCACAAAAGACTGATTTTAACATATTTTTCTCCACTATTGATTTGTTTAGAAAGATAATTTTCATGATAACGATTTCTACAAATATGGCAATGGGCATGTTTTATCATTTCTGTATAAAGTCTTTACCAAGAAAATTACAACTTGTCTACAGCAAACATTAAATTTAAAAATGGTTTTAGCATAGTAGATCACACCTAAATGTTGAAATAAATTAGAGTAAAGACCAATGGATATGAGTTGCCATTATACTTTGGATTTGCGTATTAAGAAAAAGTATTTGATTACATAGACCCTGGAATGCTGTCATGTTCTGAAGAACACTTATCAAAATGGAACAGCAATTAGATTATATAGTGATGCTAAGAAGATTTTTCATATTAAGAAGGGTATGTGAGGTGACTCCAGTGACTTCAGATCACCCAACTTTTTACAACACTTTTATGGGAAGTATTTTATGGAGTTTGCAGATGATATTGGTTTTTCAAATACTGTTTCAGGAAATATTAAAGTAGGTCAAAAATAAATGATGAAAAGATTAAAATAATGTTCAGTGGATTTTTTCAGAAGAAAAAAAATACAAATTATTAATTATTATTTAGAAGAAGTAAAAACTATAAACACCTTCATAAGATTATTAATGCAAATGGAAACATAATGAATAACATAAAATTGTAGAGATTTTGATAAAGTTCTTTTTGTAGAAATAACTTAATATTAAAAAGAAATATGCCCATATGTTGGAAAAAAAAACCCACAGCGTTTTTAGCAGATGAGTTTTATCAGTTTGTATTTATGGATCTAAGACTTGGACACTAAGAGAAGATAAATGTTTATTAGAAATAACAAGAAGGGTTCAAAAATAAAAGTCATGGGTGAGAGGACCAATATGTATCACTCACATCATAAAAAAAGTTGAGAGATTGTAATGAAACTGGGATGGGCATATTATTAAAAAGGATAATAACAGATAGATAGATAAAGCATTAAATTGGATTCCAAAAGACTGCAAAATATCTAAAAACAGACCACATGTGGGAGTGATGGATGAAATAAGAACGTTTGCTGATGTGATGTGAAGAAAATAAATTATGGATTGGAGAAAATGGATTAAACTTCCAGAGAACATCCTGGAGTGAATCAATAATGATGATGATGATTTGTTTTATTATCTAATTTTTTAAAAGCAAGTCATAAATAAGTTCACAAAATATTAATGATCTCTTAGTTTATTAGCCAATATAGGATACAAATATAGATATCATTGATTTAAGGTTTAGCAAGAATTCAAAATTACCATAGCAATGTTTTGAAACTTAAATAACATTTCTGAATATTGTAAAGCTGCTTCTTGAAAATTCAAATATCATTAACTGAAGCTTTTCATTAAATTACTGAAATAATTTTGTTATATATAGCATTTAAAATATTCATTTTTTAAGAATTAAATAGCAACAAGTACACTATAATTTGTCAAGTGTTGTTAGCCGAGAGGTCATCACAACCACCTTGCAAGCAAGTAGTTGGTTGCAGACGGTTGTGGGTTCGCATCCTGGCCACTGCTATGACATATGAGAAAGTACACTATAATTTAGTTCAGGATGTAAATGGGAGATTTGAGAGCAAACACTCATGAATAACAGCTCAGCTCTGTCATCACCAATAACCTCCTGAACAATAAACAATTCAGTTGGTTTGTGTTTAAGTAAACATATGCTATTTAATGTTTACACTATCAACTACTCATGGCAATAAGCATAGAAAAAAATTGACATTATTAGTTATTTGATGGACTATTTCCATTACCTAATATTAAGAACTGAATGTCTTTAAAAAAATTGTAAATTTTATTTAAACTTTTCAAATACATACTATTAATAGCATACAGTTTACTATTTAACATGTTTTAAATGGTATTATTATTGTTTGGTTTTGCAGGCCTGACCAATGGAAGTTCTAGCATAGGAATCAAATGACCTTTAGATTCAAATTTTAAAGTAATGTTCTAACCAATTGAGCTATTCTTCCAAAGGCAACAAACAACCAATGGAAATTTCATATACTTATCTATGACTGTCCTCCTAATTTCTCCATTTTTTTCTTAAGAGAAAAGTTAATTAGTTACTTCCAGACATTATGTACAACCACACTGGGTTGACTTCTGAGATTATTTGTCACAAACACATGAGCAACTTTTTTGAATTTTGGTTTTTGTACTTTTTCCACTGTATGTAACATTTTTGTATTCTATATCAATAGTTCATTGGAACATACATGGTCTGTTATTCTGTTCTTCCAGTCACTTTCAGTGGGATGACTGATCCCACTAATATACATTCTACTTCATTCCCATAGTTTTACATAAATGCAGTTTTTGCTTTTCAACATTTGAAGTTTAGGACTTGTAGCTGTTAGAATTTCTTTTAGCATCTTATGGCTTTGTAATACTGTTTTGATGTTATATTCACTGCAGATTTTCTTTAGTTTGCCAGTTATTACTGGTACATATGGATACACTACAGTACTAATAATGGTTTTCTCTTTAGATGTTTATTTTTGTTGTCTATTTAAAGTTTTCTTAATGACAACTGATGGATAATTATTTTTCATCAGAGTGTATTCTATGTAGATTTTTTCCTTTTCCAAATCACTGACTTCTGAACAATCTTCTTTTGCTCTGTTTTATAATGATAGTGTAACTCCATGTTTTTTGAGTTTCTGGTGTTATTGGATGTATACTAAAGATCCAGGTTGAATCCCATGCTAGTATCATTACTAGTCAAGCCAGCAATATCTGAAGAATACTAACCTGTGTACTATTTCTAACAGTTAAATGTATTTATAAAGTTTATTTCTTTCTTAAATATCCAGTTTTTAATATTTGATGATGGAAATAGTCCAACAAATAATTACTATTAAAATGCCATCAGAACAAACTTTCAGACAAAGAGATTGATATGATCGGAATATTAACCTACACCACTCTACCTCATATATAATGGCTGTAAAATTACATCCATACATGTTGAACATAAGAAAAGTCATGTGATGTTTTGTTGGTATAAATATTCCCAGCCAAATCATGAAAGTGGCCTGTAATTGGTCTAAAACTGATACTATTAAAATATATGGTTACTGAACTAAAATCAGATCTATATATACTCTACAAGTGAATGACTTTGGATTGCAAAACCTTATGATGTTTTGAATTTCAGCTTCTAACTTGATAGCTTATGAATTAAAGGTAGTGAATAAATACAAATAGTGTTTGTCCCTGTTTTAATACCAAATTCTTCACTAAAAAAGACCATATCTAAAAATTAATCTAGGAGTGTTGATATAACAACTATATTATCTAGTGTTTATTGATTATTCATGTTTACACTAGATGACTCTAGAATGGAATACTCCTAATAGGGTATGTCAAGTGTAAGCAGAAAAAGTGATGTTTTGTTGAGATCTACTGGGGTTTCTGCTAAATAAGATTTTTAGTTTCTTGTCATATTTTTTTATTATTTGACATATCTCCAGTCTTCATTTTTTCATCTTTTTCTGCTTCTTTTTCTCTCCATTACTTCTTTTTAGTCACAGAAGTTTTGTAGAATTTGATATAATCATTAATTATTCATATTTAATAATCCGTATGGATGCTGCTCTGCTGTATTAATTCAACACTTGCTTTTCTAGCTATGATCATATATTTAGAATGTTTTTAGTCACTCACATTTGAAAATTTAGTGATTGGCCAATTTTAATCTACTGTGCAGAAAAATTTCTTTATTAACATCATACCATGCTAACTTGTTACTTTTTATATTAATATATTTTATATTCAGTTAAAAGTTACAGTTAAGAAAAAAGTTATTATGGGATGAATACTTGATTATGAGTAAAAACTCATTCACTGAGATTTGGCAACAGGCATTTTTGTATTCTTTAAACTGTGTTGAAAAATTAGGTTCTGTAAGCATAACAATGCATGTTCCAAATAGAGATTTCTTAAACATTTGGGCATTTGATTGTTATTTAGCAAAATTAGATGCACAACTTCAAATAATTGCTACTGCACCCAAGTATTATATATATATGATTTAAACAAATATTGAAATTAGGCTCAAATACTCTAAGACTTAAATTCAGGCTTGAAATCTAACATGGTATATGGATTTAAAACTAATATAGAATTTGCATGTATTAATAAACTGATTGTGAACCAGCAGATCATAGATGGCCAAAAGCAAGCATAATTATGAAAATAAATAATGAAGCATATAATTTTATGACTAGTATTGACAAATCTAATAATTCTAATGAATGATTGTCAATAACATGTTTTGTTGGAGTTTTACTTTATATAAAATGAACATTGGAAGGATTAGGTAAAGATGCAGTAAGCACAAAGAAGGTGTTAAAGATATGAATTAAAAGAAAAATACAAAAAAGTTGAAGAAATATTGTTAATGATGTAAAAGTGTCAAAAACATATGTAGAAAAAGTTTATTAATTGAGATTATGAAGTCAATGATGAATGTAATGGCTGCATGCATAATAGTGAAAAATGTGAAAAAATACTTAAATGATTGTGGAAGATAGAAAGAAAATGAAACAAGAAAATGAAGATGTTGATTGACAGTATTACAGAAGAGAACCTAAAATGTTTGAAGAATAGACAGGAAAATAGAGGCTTAAAAGAGTGGTTTTATTTGATGGTGAAACTGCTTTTTGGAAGATAGTTCACATTTTCATTGTAGGATTTTGTTTAAAATGGCCTATTGAGCATAATAGTACTTCTTTCTTTTTATTTCTTTTCTTTCTTTCTTTCTTTCTTTTTCTCCCATTTTATCTTTTACATTATTCAGCAATTTAATATTTTCTGAATATTTTACAATTTGAGCTTATAATCTGAAGCATATACAATTTTTTTTATTCTGATAATTTCTTGCAAATTTTATATTTACTCTTAAGAAAAATGTAAATCATAGAGGTTAGATTCAGAGCCAAAACATTCTGGGTCAATTTTAAATTATATAAAGTTTTAAAAAAGACCTCACTTTAGTAGAATATAATTACTGTGATTAACCTATCATTTATAATGCTCGAATTTTGGGAATTTAATGGAACTATTGTATTCAACATGCTACTTGGGTATTCAGGAATTTGACATCTGTAAAACACGTGATTAATACTGTGTTGCTTTATTTAAATAATTTACTCTAAATTATAAATTTTATTACATCCAGTTAAACAAAAATCTTAATTAATGTTTAGTCCTAAGAATTAAGAATGTTAACCAAAATCACGTTATTTCTAGACTGGTGGAATTACTGTAAACTAATATTTATGAAATAAAGGGTTAACCTGGTGATTCTGCAGTGGATTGATAATGTACGAAAATGATGATGATATATATTTTTTAAAAAAATCCTAATTAATATTCACTTCTAAGAATTAATAAACGTAACCAAAATTTACTAATTACATTTCATTTCCAGCCTGGTAGGATTAGTTTGATAGCTTAAAGTAGACCTGTTACTTAATAATCCATTTTTTTTTAATTCGCCAAGTTTTAGACATTTTGAATTTTTCCAATTTTTGGAATTGAAATATGTGTGGAATTAAACCAGATTGTCTAATGTCTGTCAGTAAGGATGATGTTTGTGCTAAATGAAAGCGTGGAAGAGTGACAGGTTCTACAGAGGCACAAACCTCGCCCAACATCAAATTGTGTATAAATAATCTAGGCTTACTGCCTGAGCTTGCCTGTATAGAAGCTGACTAAATCGTTTACAACTTGCCAATGATAGACGTGACAGGGAAAGCTTAGATTTCTTTCATATATATATTTTGAAGAAATTTAATTTGGCAGGATTTACATATGCTAATATTTCCAATTAAATATTTTGTTTTCACAATGTCATAAAAATATGGAATTTGTTAAACAATTAACTATTTTTAGGATTTGAAATTATTAACATGTACTGGCAAAATTTTACAAATTTAATTTGAAGTAAATTAAGTTTGAAGAGAAAGAAGAGAAACTGTGGTTTCATTTTCGAAAACAAAAATATAAGAGAGAAAAAAAGATAATTTCAAAAAATATTGATGAAATTATACCCCCTCCCCACCTTTTTTTTTAAAAAAAAAAAAAGAGAAAAAAACCTATTTACAAACTTTATTACTTTATTGTGACTTTCCAGACACATGTATTCCTTCATACATATATATTAATGTCGTAAAGGGCTCATTAAACTCTAAATATTGAGGTATTTTCAAAAGACTATATATAGCAAACTATGGTGAATTAGGCAAGGATAATAATTAACTGCTATAATCATTTGGTCATGATAAAAATAAAATAACTTTTTAAAAAATAGTTCACTATGGGGCAAAGATTTCACCAATGGTCCCTCATAGTGGAACATTGAAGAAGAACGTAGAACCACGAAGCTTTTCAATTACAAAGTGGTGAGGATTCGGGTGCTTTTTTCTTTTTGTTCTATAGACTAGTTAAGAATAATTAGAAACCCACTTACTGACCAATGTTAAATAGTTAATTAGATTGGTTTTAGGTCAGCTAACTGAAATAATATATTTGATTTATACAGGAAACAAAAGTTAATCAATTATGCAATAGTGTAATTTTAGAAACAACAAAAAAATGCGGGGAAATATTTCTGATGGAAATAATTTTCCTTTAAATGAATTTTACAAAAAAAATAAAAAAATATTTAAAAAAGGGACAGACCAAAGCTAAATAAGTGAATTGGTTTTATATCATTATTAAGAAAAGGTGAATATTTAAATGATTAATTATATTTTTTTAGATATGAATTAAAATTTCATTCCATAAGATTTGATTCAGTATATAGAGTGGTCGATTCTAAAACCCCAGGCTCATGGTATATGGTCCAGTTCTGTCGTTTCCGTGCTCAAACTTTTTATGAACTCCGGAGCAAATTACCAGATGTAAGAGTGAAAACATGAATACATTTTTGTCTGAATCATACTCTGTGTGGGTATAATATAGCGACAGAGTAATGACATGAGAATTAATCTTGAAAACTACCTGAACACTGTTTTTTAAAAACATTCTCTTTCAGAGCTTTTAACGTTATTTTTTCTCTTTAAATTCAATTTGCCAGTAAAATATAAATTGATGTAAATACTAAGTCATTAATTCAAATAAAAATCATGAGATGGAAGTAGCTCACACCAACCTTTAAAGAAAGCACATTTTATTCGTTTTCTGATTGGTCCATTCTTTGATTTTAAGGATGTAAAAAAATTAAAGATGCTATCCTTATTGTTCTGATAAAAATGCAATGAAACAGCAGTTTTTTGGACTTTATTTAAATATTTATAATTAATTTATTAAATATTTATATAATAATTAATAAAAAATAAATCCTTTGATGTTGACATTTATATATTTTTTTGAAATATCTTTTATTTTTAAAAATATACTTTGTTTTGATATACTAAAAAAAAAATCATAACCACAAATGTAAATTTATGAGCTGTCGAAATTCAGCTCTACTTGTCTTTTAATAATTATAAATGCTATTTTTAATTAAAGATCAGTATTTGGTAGATTTGTGATTATTTTCCTTCAGATTTTAAGATCAAACTTCAAACAACAAAGATTTTGTCAATTCTCTTTATTTTCAATTTTAGCACAGTTCACCAAGAGGTCAAAAACAAAACAAAAGTCATTGTTCCTATATATAAAATCCATGTAAATGTTTGATTATAAGGTTGTGACATGTCTTCTGTGAATGTTTGTCTGCAAGATTGTCATGTGTCAAATTATTACAAAGAATATTTTAGTAATCCCACCATTAATAGTTGTCAGTAATGCTGTAAAATTGACATATCAAATATAATAGGTGTATTAAAAAATTTAAATTTTACTTTAGACATTTAATTTGATTATGAGCATTTTATTAAAAGCAAGTAATTCCACAAATTTCATACACGAGCTGTTCACTACAAACATATAATACTTAAATTGTGAAGAACATGTGATTACAGTACATAAATTCATGTTTGAAATGTGATATTTAGTGAGAGGAAAAATAGATGGTATAGTTCTGTATTTACATTGAATTTTGGTTAGCATATTTTTATGTTTATGCAAAGAAAGTCACCATTAATTAAAAACACTTGGGAAAAAATCAGTATATGTGCTTTTAACTATAGAAGTAGTATATTAAATCATGAAGAAAATGTAAATACAATACATAAATTCATGTTTGAAATGTGATATTTAGTGAGAGCAAATAAATAGCTGCTATAGTATTGTACTATAATTGAAGGCAAAATGATAATTTTGAGGCCAGTGTACTATTCTCACATTTATTTATATAATATTAAAATCATTTGTTTAATTTACATTAAATCTTAAAAAAAAAAATTGTTAAAGCAATCAATTAAAAAACATATCCTGTTTAGGCCCATTACAAAATTCAGCATAGTCATGTTATTTTTTTAATATTTGGACAGTTCAAATATAATTTTTAAAACTATTTCTCATTTGTAAATTTAGATTATTAATAAACTAAATCAAATTTATTGAATTCAATTATAAAACAAAGGTTTAAACAGTAAAATAAAAGTTGAATTTTTGCCTGAAATTGTAACTAGGTTTTGGTGAAAAATAATTGCAACGGAGAGTGATTAAAGGGTTCCTAGATTGAAGCTCAACCTTCCATTTCTGGTACTTAAGGGTTACATGATTGCCTCCCCCCCCCTATTTTAAATAATTATTCTTTAAAGAATTATTTCAGGCAAATTAATAGTGATCAATTATAAATTTTTATAATCATTTTGTTTTTTATGGGGGGGGGGCAGTTATTAGATGTATACTTATATAGTTTAGTATCTCTACTCTCTGCTTCCAAATCTAAAATATACTAAAATCTGCTATTAGATTTTTTAAAACAGTGTTTTGGAATGAAACTATAATTTCTGTTTATAGCATGAAAGCAAAGCTATTGCAGCACATTAACCAACTAAGGCAATGCCTAGAAATGACTGATTTAGAATGATGACAAAAATAAAAAAAAGACTACTCATATAGTGTATTTTGAAATAAAATCCTTGTTTCTACTTCACATTCAAGCAGTAAGTTACTTTGCACATTATGCAAACAAGTGAAGTGCAATATCAAAAGAATTATTAGGCTGAGTGCTTTCAGGAACCTTTAGTCCCCATATTCATAGCCTATCATGGGAGTAAAGACTGAATTGTGATTTTAAACCACTGGGTAGTAATTTATGCAAATTTGTTCAATGTCTTCATATAGTCCACTTTCTAGAAATGGAAAAGCACAATTCTTTATGTTTTATTAAATTGTCATCATTTTCAATGAAGCACACCTTTTATTTTGTGTTGAGTATCATTGTGCTCAGTGCACAGTTTTTGTTACTGGGGGTTTAAATATGTGGCCCATGTATCTTTGGTGTGAGAGGAATATAGATTTTCTTTCAGTGTTGGTTAGCACTCAGCCTGATAATTCTTTTGATATTGAGATTCATTTGTTTGCATAATGTGCAAGTTGTAACATAGTGCATTTTTTTATATTAACTTAAATTTTATAAAAATGTTATATTTATTAGACACCAGATAATAAATGAATATATATTTATTTGTGTCTTATTTTTTAATATTTTTTTAATCATTTTCAGAAATTCTTAATATTGCACTTTATATCAAATTTTTGTTGATCATGAAATGATGCAGGATATTTGAATAATCTATATGCCCATACTTGTAATGCAATTTTATAGTGAACTTTTCTAATAGAATGCAAATAAATTTATATATTAGTTTTCATTTTTATGCCTAGACATCAAAAGTTATCAATAGATGAAAAACCTCTATAATTGAAAGATCAAATTGCAGAATTCAAATTTCACAAAATGGCAGCTATTGTTCTCTTTTTATATTTAACCTTTTATTTTTGGGTTTTCTCATTTGTCAGATTGTATAAAACTTTGATTGTTTTTATTGATCAATTATGTTTTTTATTCATAAAAATATTAATGTAAAGTAATCAGAATTGTTTTAATTTAGCTTTTAAAAATTGAATTATTTTACATTCAAATTGCCTAAATATAATGAAAAATTTTTTTTATAAAAAAATGTAACAAAAATTGCCTTCAGTAAAACAAATAAATTATTTCTCAACCAAATACAATATGTAGTCAGCATTGATTTTTCTTGTCTTAGAAATAGAAATGCTGATTATTTATTTTACTCTCTTTTCTTCTTCTAAAATTAAATATTTATTAATAAAAATCTAAATCTAAGCACACTATTATTAAATATATTGTAAAGTAATTATAAATGTGTAAATAATTATGAAAAATAGATGTTTTCTACTTGTGGTCACTGAATGTCATTAAATTATAAATAGTAGTCAAGCTTTATTTATTTCTCTTAATTATTCTTCTTATAAAAAATAAATACAAATGTACATAATTATGGAAAATATATTTCATGTTCAAAATCTATTGTAAATAATAAAAGATTTTGTGTGTGATTTCTAATGTTAACATTTAAAAACTGCTATTCAACAATGGTGAGAGACGGACAATCATTTCTTGCATGAACCATATATGGTGAAAAGGAATGGATGATGATTCTTTATAATACCATATATGACAACAAAAATTCAATTTTTTGCTAAAATATTGCCATTTTCAGATGTTTTTTTAAAATGAAAATATTAGTTTAGATTAAGCTGTTTTTATGGTAAAATGAGTATAAAATGAAGAAAGTATAGCCCAATATGATCAAGAGATGGTGAAATAGGAAAAATGATGGATCTGAGCCATAATTTGTGAACTAAAGATTAAAGCAGAAAGGATTCTAAAGTAATTTTTTATGTCTCAAGTTTATTTTTGTTCATTTGAAATATTTATTTATTTAATAAATACAAAATATATTTTATTTTTATAATTACATTATGTTTTTAGAAAAATTAAAACTTTTGGTGAGGAAAAGATGAAAAAATTACATTATTCTAGTTAATACCATAAAGTGGTGCCACCCATTTTATGCTTAGAAGATGATAATCATGTGATGTTATTCTAGCCAACAGAAATGTACACTTGTTTTTATTTATTTAACTAAGTTTTTTACTTTTGACTATTTTTTGTTATTTTAGTTATGTTTAAAATTAAATTTAATAAAAATGACACTAAAATAATAAAGTAATCAGAACAAAAAACAAATTGTATCATTTCATAAAAGCATTTGAGTTATAAAAATCAAAAAGGTCTAAAATGCTTTTATGAAATGACATGATTTTTAGTCAGATTTCTTTGTTATTTTTCTACTTTTTAGTCAACTGTTTACATAAAAGTATTTTTTAATGTCATTTTTTTACGTTTTAGTTATAAGTAAAGCATATAATTTCAATTTAAATAAACTAATTTTCTTCATCAGTCTCTTTTAATCATCATTGTTCACATGTTATATTATCAATATGACACCATTTCAGTCATTATTCTATAAACATTAAACATTTTTTTTTTATTTCAATTAATTTAATTAAGTATAAGTTAAATCAATATTAGCAAGATTTTATTCTACAAATGTAATATTTCCATCAGTTATACTTATTTTATTTTAATTAATTTAATAATAAAATCAATATTATCAAAACCTTATTTTTCAAACATAATATTCCCATTGGCTCACATGCTAAGAAGTTGTCTTAGAAAGCATAGGGATATGAGTTTGATTTGTTAATAGGAACAATTTTTTTTCATTGTTAATTCAAAAATGTGGACATACTGACAGAAACTCAGTCAAAATATAGACACATTGACAGAAACACTGACAAAACAAGTTAATGTGAAAGCATTTAGATATTAGTTTTGCCACAAAATTTATTTAAACTGATGATTACATATGTAAACAATTAAGTTTTGTTAAATTAACTATAGTTTAATTAATTTACTTTTTATGGAATGATTAAAGAATTTAAAAGCAGAGCTATATCATCTATAAAAACAGTTTGGGTGATGCAATGACCGAACTATGCCCTTCTTTGATACACTTCAATGCAAGGATATTTTATTGCCAAAAATAATTAAAAGTTGATTGGTTCAATGCTTTTTCATATAACTAAATGAATAATAATTTTTTCCCCATTTTTAAAAGTCATTAATTCTTCTTCATTAACCATTGTTTTTCCATTCATTTTTTCTAGGGGAATTAGAATAATTAGTTCAACATTTTCTTTTATTATTAAAACTTTTATTTAATATTGTGGATCAATAAATTATACTTCATTTATTAAAAATATAAGTTTACAAATGAAAAACACCCTAAAAAATCATATTTGAACAATCCAAATATTAAGGTGATCAATTATTTGCAATAAAAGAGGAGTATAATATATATATATATGCCTTTATAAAACTGTAACAGTCTTACAAACATTATTACAAATTCTATCTTTAAAAATATCTAATTATTACTCATTTATTACAGTATTAAATAATGCAGAAAAAAATTGAAATATTTTTCTACTTAATGTATTTGTTTTAGTAATTGTTAATTTCTTTCTAACAATTAACTAATCTCATTACAACTTACATCATACAAGCTTAATTTTACACACGTGACTGACATTAAAGTCTACAGATAACATGATTTTTCACTATTCCAGTAGTCATTTCCAATTGAAAATACTCCATCAATATGAGCATTGGTTTTAGGACAACATAATAAAAATTCAATTAGAAGTATAAAATTTTCATAAGAAATATGTTGTTTTTTAAAGTGGGTAATTATTTCTACCAACCTTTTACCAATGTCAATTTTTTTATCTACCCATTTTTTTGTCTTTTGGTAGTTAAAAAAACATTTATTCTTGTTACTTCTTCAGACAAAAAATTATTATTAACAATAACTTTTAGTTCTCATGTTATAAATTCAACTGTAGTGATATCAGATCATTTTTCAATGTATTAAAAATATCTCTTATTAAAACATCACAACATTTTAAAGAGATTTTTCTTACATACCTGACTGAATTCTTCCATAGTTAATTTATTTTTTACAATTTGGGATAAAAAAATTTCTAAAATCTTGCCTTGTATTGTGGAATAACATTATTTAAAATAAAGCTCAAATACAATAGGATTTTATTTCTTGTACAACTTAGTGAAAAGTGCATTACTGACTATGTATAAAAAGAAGTGGCAGTTCAGAATCCTTACTGAAAAATGTTTCCAGTATTTGAGAATATTTATCCAAACTCAAATGGTTTATATAATTTGAGAATTCTTTCTATTGGTGGCATCAAAGTAAGTCAATTTTCTTTTGAATAACCATGAAGCTTTTCATATTCATTATTACCCATTTCACAAAATTGTTTTAAATTTGCCATGCCATAAAAAATCTAAAATATAAACATATGTTATTATAACCTCTACAACAATTTGTATAAAACTGGAGGCAATATTTATAGCATTCAATAATATATGTGCATTGTAACCAATTACTTATGTATATCTCTTCACATCTCTTAATTTTGTGTATAAATCATTGTTTACACGCTCTAAAATTGTATAGTTGTGTTATCTGTTGTGCCACAAATTTAGAATTTAGATAACTTTCATTTCTTTCCAAAATATTTATTCAGGTTAATGTTATACAAGTAGATGAAAGTTGTTGTGATACATGATATTCATTATTTATGTGTAAAGTGTTGACATTGAAACTAGTGTATAATTTTGTTTAAACAGACTTAATAAATGTGTGTTAGTTTGTTGGACTATTAATAAGTCCTTCTGTTTTTTTTTTTTGGGGGGGGAGGATTATTTATACTTCGAATAAGATCCAGGTGTCTTTGTGTCGGTTTGGTGAGGTCATGACTTTGTCTCTTTTCTTTAGTTTCTTGATTGTGTTTAGAAAGAATTTTGTCTCATTTTGTTGAGGGAAGTGGAAGATTTTGTGGCATCTCATCAGCCATAAGGCCATTGTGAGGAAAAATGACAGTCTTACAATGGCAAAATTTTTGGTTTGGATACTACTCTTCAGGGATGTAATTGTGTAGTAATCAATTTTTGTCCTTTCATAAACGATTTTTTTTTATGTGTTTAGGCCTGGCTTAAAATAAATGTTTTGACATATTTTCTATGGTGCCTCCATCAATACATTTTCAATTTAAAATTTTTAATTGAATGCCATTTCTAACATTGAAATATACTATTAATATTGTGTGTAATTTTATTTTCTTGTGGGTTGATACTTCTGATAAAACATATACAAATGATATATTTTGAAAATCTTGTGACAATTTTTATCACAATAATTTTTAAATATGAAAGTTATTATTGAATTCCATTTAGTTTTTGCACAAGAAAATTGAGAATCATAAATTTTTTTCCAGCAATTTATTAATACAATCCACATTTCTAAAGCTGTGGTTGTAACCAATAACATGAAAAGAAAAAGTGCCTTCCATAATTTCTAATTGTTTTCTATATCCATTACATACTTATTTAAGATTTTCTCTAATTCTTCTCTAGAGATACACTCTATTCTCTCATCGTCTAGTAATATTATTTCTCTTTTTCTTACATTTCTTTTAATACATTTCCAAATTTTTTTACTCCCATCTCTTTCATTAATACCTCCAATAAATTACTATTTAATTTCATTCTTTCTGTATAATTATCTATTTTAGCCAACTTCTTTTTTAAAAATTATTTTTCCTATTTAATATTAACATCTTTTTCATTTGCTTTGTTTTTAATAGCACATTTATATTCTCTGCATGCTTTTTTTAAAATCTTTTTTACACTTTTACTAATTTCTCACTTTTCTATTACTTTTATTCTTTTGAATATTCTCACCTAAAATCCCATTTGCACCCTTTCTACTTCACCACACAAATCCTTATATTCATCTCCAACAAACTCTTCTATGATTTTTTTTACTTTTATTTTATATTCTTTTAACTTATTCTTATCTATCCACATCTTTCATTATTTTTTATATTTTTATTAAACCACTAAACATCACATGAATTACTATCTCTTATACTAGCACATAATTGTTAATAAACAAGGCAAAAACTCTCCATATAGAAGTGCCACCCTGTGCCAACTAGATCCAAGGCTCCTCAGTGACAAAGGCCACAAGCAAGAAACTAGTTTGGGGATATTGGATGAGTAGGCCCTAGATAGGGATATTATGCACAAGCCTTCTGGCATCCATTGATTACTCTAGCTGGCACAGGGTGGCACTACTATATGGAGAGTTTTGCCTTGTTTACTAACAATTATGTGCTAGTATAAGAGATAGTGATCATGTGGTGTTTAGTGGTTTAACACCAATCCTGCCTAATAGGATAGTGGTGGCTATGGTTGTTAAAGAGCCAAAGAAACCAAAATGTATGGGTGCTGAACTGAGTTCAGACCCATATGACTATGTAATCTATTGAGCTTAGATTGGAAATATTGTGTTTTCAAAGGTAGCTGCTGGAGAGTTGCATTAGATCCTAAGATCTAGGTTCAGTGCTCTCAGATCCAAGGCTCCTCACTGATGAAGGCCACAAGCCAGAAACTAGTCTGGGGATATTGGATGAGTAGGCACTAGATAGGGATTTTATGCACAAGCCTTCTGGCATCCATTGATTACTCTGGTTGGTACAGGGTGGCACTACTGTATGGAGAGTTTTGCCTTGTTTATATTTTTATTACTATTTTTTTTGTATCACATTACTAACAATTTTTATTATAAATAAATCATGATCCCTATTACATACTCTCATTATATTTACTATGCTCCCATCATGTCATGATACAAATTGATAATATAAAGTTTGTCAACTTTTCCATTATAATATTCTTGTCTTGTTTAAATATTCACTCTTATTTTTATAGTGTCTCACTTATGATTTATCTATAATCTTACACAGTAGATGGAAAGTTAGTTTAATTTTTCCATCTACTTGTATTTGTACATGAAATGATAAATGTATAATAAAAATAATACTCATTATATTCTTTCATTGATACTTTTTAATAGCTTTTAGTAGTATGATTTCTTTATATATAGTTTTTGTTCTTCGTCTGGTAAAAAATGATGGGTTGTGATTTTACTGAATAATATAAATATATATATATTAGCACTTATTTGAAACTAGCAATTTGTATGCTTTTAATTAATAGTTGTTTTTCATTTAACATATAATATTTATAGCCTATATAGGACAGTTTCAAATATATAAATATTTTTTGATTTTTATATCATTTAAATATATTTATGTACGTGTACTATTGTGAAAGCAACTACTCTTCACGCATGCGCTAAAAATTGATACTCACTGCACTTGGACGAAGAGTAGTTGCTTCCAGAATATTACCGATATATAATTCGATATTTTATTAATTATCACATCTATTTAAACTAATAAAACTCAATGCATTAGGTAGTTAAAAATGAGTAATTTTCTATTCCCTGCGATATATAAACGAAATTTGTGCAAGTAGTATGTCGATTTAAAAAGTAGGCTTATAATAGGTTCAAATTTTAATTTGGGCAAAGTTAATAATGGTTGGTTTATTTAAAGAATAAGCTCTAAATATAGATGGGCCACCTATGGTTTTAAAATAATTATTGACCAGCGCATGTCAATTTTAGCTCGTTTGGGAAGAGTAGTTGTTTCTACACTGTTATAGATATATAAAGCACTATATTATAAATGTATGTTTTTGTGGAAAACTTTTGGAATTTTACTTTGCTTGTATATACATATTTTATGTACATATTTGAATATTATACATAAAAAGAACATGTAAGTAGAATTAAAAACTAACAAATACACATTAACGTAGTAATTTGAAAGCCTTTTAAGGGCAAATGGGCATCAGATAAATATACATGTACTTCAAAAAATATGTGATATTGTTTTTATAATCCATCTAGAAAAAAATACTTTAGTAAAAAATTGTATTAAGATACCAGGATGCTTGCATTTCAGTCCTGCATTTATTCCTAATGAAAATTTATTCAATATAAATTGCATAAAAAAATTCATCATGCATTGCCTTGCAGGATTTCATGAAAAGTCATGTTTTCTTAGCCTCTTATAAATAGTAAATCAATTTTAAATTTGAGTTCTTGATTTTTATTTTTGCTATGAATTATAGTATCAATTCGTATTTTTATTTTATTGTTTACAGCATTATTAATTATGATAAAGAGTTAATTTCAATTATCTTTTAAATCTTATAGATAGAAGCTCTATTTTCTCTCTTGTCTGACTGGTGAATGTATGAATGTTTCTTCATAAAGCTGCCATGTATCAAATTCACAACCTATCATTAATAAACTATAAGAGTTGTCCATAATTGTCACCTATCAAATATAAAAGGTATACATTTAATACTTGAAATTTTAATTTAGCTTTATTAATACATTGCTGGGTACATTTCTGAACTGTACCAAAACAGGCTGGGTTGTTCTAAATATTTTTTTTTTCAGTTGTGAATTTTTTTCACTTATTTATATAATATTAAAATATTTTGTTTAATTTACATTAAGTCTTAAAATTTATTTATTAAAGCAACCAATTCAAAAAAACTATTTAAAAAACTATTACATTTGTTTGTAACACTGTCATTCCACCATTAGTGACCATGTTTGTTATGAAACCATTGTCTGTAATTATTAAAATCTTTTGATTAACTTTCATACTTTTCATGCAAATATATTCATGCTTTCAGTAATTCGCCCTCGGGTGAGAATTTCCTCAAGTATTATATGTCAAAGTGCATATTTTCCTGTATATTTTATAATATAAAATTTTTGTTCAAAAAATTATGATAGATGGCAAGAAAATATAAAGAAGACTAAACAAAATAATTAAGCTCTGCCCTGATATGTACAGCCATTGTTATAAGGTAAGGCTGTAAAATGTTTGGACTTTTACGGCTTTGTTTAAAGAAAATGGTTTGAATGACAAAAAATATGTTTTTTTGCAATTTATTATGATTTTAATTTTTTTTCTTTAATTTACACTAAATTTATTAGATATCAAGAAATATCAATTATTAATAACTTATTTTGACTAGAATTTTTACTTTATTTTAAAAAATATGTCATATTAGCAGCTACCGTGAATATGGCCTGAAGCTATTTAGAAGTTTAGCTTCTACGCAAGCAATCTACTTATACTTATGAGTATGAAAATATTACAATTTTGCAATAAATATTTGAAAACTTTAAACTTTTAAAACATATTTCATTAGATATAACATAAATAAATAAATATTCGTTCAGATTTTTAAAAATAATTAGAAATAATGAAGATTTCATTGATTTTGTAAACTGAAAATAATCTTTCTAGAAACAATGATATGTAACCTTTTTGTTTTGGTTACAATCTTATTTTTTAAATATTTATAGAAACAAAATGTGAACATATAAAATTTATTTCAGTAGTAAACAAAAATATCTATCAAATGAAGTCAAATTTATTATTTTCTGATAAATAATAATCATTTAATCATATATTTTACGTTGATGTATGAGACAAAGAAAAACATCAGCAAAAGCTAAAATCTTAAAGGATGAATTTACATTAAATCTTAAAAAAAGTTAAACCCACCAATTAAAAAAAAGACAGCCTCTTCAAGGCTGGGTGCATCTGGTTTCTAAATAAAAAGTACTAAATAATCAAATGATTTATTGCTCAAGAATTCATAAGAAGTTCAGGCATAAAAATGACAGAGATGATCATCAGTCAGTGGACCTTGAGTTCCAGAGTCATCTGCCTACCACTTTACCACTACACAAGACAAAAAATCTCCCAAGACTATCTTTATTTTTTTTAAAAGTCTAAAATAACATAATTGATAATATATATATATTGTACTGTATTTTATCCTAGTACAAATAGCTTTGGCAATTTAAAAGTTAAATTGATAAATTCCTAACGAAAAATATATTTATATAAATATATTTGATCTATTTGTTTAAACAATGTGAGTGTATATATATTTTTTTATGTGTATTTAATGAAATTAAAAAAGAGAGAATGAATGTGGAAAGTATAATAAAAATCGAAGGGAAACTTACTTTGTATTTGTTAAATTTAAAATAAAGCATTATCGCAAGGGCAGCAGCAGCATGGAAACAAAGTGATAACAATTAAAGATGGTGATCAAGAAAAAAAAAGACTTTGTGAGCTGAATTCTTTTAAATTTGGTACACATTGACAGGTCTCAACAGGAGTTGCGCAGAAAGAAAAAAAACAGGAGAATAAAAGGAATAACACTTGGTGCACGAGGGTTCTTCAGAGATCGTTCTTCCTGCAGAGATCAGTAGAAAAATAAATAAACATGGAAGAAATTATGAAAGTGAACCAAACTATTCTTATTAATAAACTGAAATATTAAGTTGTGTGAGTAGTAGCAGTTCATTTTCTGGGGTTGCTTTGTACCTGTGTTGCGAACTACCTGAGTAAAGAAGCCATCTACTAGATTTTAACCACAAAACTTAAAGATCACCAGAATATTGGACCACAGATCCATTCTAAAGAAATCCATGCATGGTTAACATTAGAAATTCTGCACATTAACATTCAAACTTACCGGTAAGTAACTTATTAAATCAAATATTAGTGATCACTTTCTTGAACTCTTAAGCATGATGAACTGTTGCCACAAGTCGTACAAATAGAAGAAACAAATATTAGCTGTAGTTTTAATCTTTGTTTGTCTTTTTATATTTTATTCTCTCAATTATATTAATGTTTTGCTTCGTATTAATAAAGTAAAATATGACTTACGTTGTTATTGATTCTTATAGTTCTAAATTCATTATAACTTAAGACATTATTATAATTCAAATAAATTGCCAGCACTGTACTGAAACACAATCCTCCAGAGATTTCAAAATATCATGGTAGCTAAATAAATAAATGGGTTACAGTGGATTTTGATATTATTCTGATACAAAATCCTGGTGCTTTTCAAATAAATTAAAAGCTGGCTTATGTGATCCCATTATTTAGTAGTTACATTCGTTAAAAGGGTGTTGTGTGACCAGAAAAATAATTGCATCCATTAAATCTCACTAAATTGTCTTACGAAACAAATTTAATAGATAGGATGTAATTTGGTCATAGAGTATGGGTAGTTAACTCATTAAAAACACACAAATAATGTAGTGGATGTTACAATATATATATATATTGTAACGGAAAGAAGACATTTGTAACAGAAATAATAATAAATTGATAGAAAATGATCCATTATTAACATATATGTTTATCTAATCTGTTATTTGTAACAGTAAGTAAACATTGTCAGAGTATAGATAAATAGATGAGTGATGAAATGATAGTTGCCATAATTCAATAACTAAATATAACATTATAGCCCGTTTGCAACTATCCTAAACATTAATTCTGTTACGCTAATAATGAAATAAATAAATTATCTCATTACTCAATACTTAATAACAACAATGACAATTAAAACTATCATCATTAAAGATTTAATAATATCTAAATATTGGGGATGTCATTTGAACAATAAAACATACTGGCCATTGTCATCAAATAAAAGAATATTAAATATAGCAACTGAATAAAATTACCCACTTTGAGATTCCTGGAGTGCATTATGCTTATCTCCCATACTAGGTTCTTTTAACAAAGAATCCTTCCTATTCTTCTTTCCAACCATATAAGACCATTCATGGTCATATGCACACACTGGTGCTATTCATGACAACTTATAAAATATATATTCTATAAAGCTAATATTATGAAGTTGGAAAGGGATTATATCACTCTTTATTCAGTTTAGCTAAGTACATGTGTTTTCCCATGAGCGCCACTAGATTGTTTTAAATCTAGATAAATATCTGTTTAGAGTGTACTGAGTTCAAACTCATTCAGTACATTTTTATCACACATAACTTGGATGACTAATGAAAAATGACATTCTTACATTTTATCTATATCGATAAAATTACAAGTTCCCAATTGTAACGAGCACAGACGTTCGTTACATTGTTTTTTATTTATTTATTAAACATGAAAGTAAATTAAAAAGTTCGCATTTAAAAATTTTCTTTAAGAATTAAAAATTGAAATTAAATATCATCTTAAACTCGTATATATTAAATCACACAGATAATGAAAAATTATTAAAATAAAACTTTATTAAAGAAAAAGTATTTTAAAACTAAATTTTAAAAAGATTTGGAGATAAAATTATATCTTTAAATTTATCTTTAAATATATTTTTGATTTGGAAAACAGGTTAATTAATCAGAAATGGAAATGATTGTTAATTAGTTAAATGTAAACCAGCCTTGGGCATTTAAATGTAAAAACATCGGTCAGATAGGAAAACAATAGAAACTGTTAGCAAATAAGAAGAAATCCCTATGGAATCGGACCGCAGCGAAAGGACCATCGCATCGGTGACGTAATGTAAATTCAATCCTTCACATTAATATAAAAAGGACAAGTTTGGAAATTATTAGTTAGTTAATGATTTATTACGATGTGAGAGATATGTGTTAGTGCGGAAGTGAAGGAGAAGGGATTGAAAAAAGACGCACGATTCAATCCCTTCAGTTTTGCTAGGAAAGAAAGAGAAATGAACTATCGTTTTATACATTGAGGACTAGTTAAAGCAAAAATCTCCGGATGGATAAATAAATCGGCCTTCAGAACATTAACCTCTTTAGGACGGCGTGGGAATTCACGTTCATGGCAAGCAACGGATAAAGTTGGACGTTTTAAAAATCGTAAGAACTTTATATTCACTTGAAACAATAAGAACTCTAAATTTTAAAACTTTTTAGTAAATAATGCAATAGAATCCTATCTGACCAAACTAAATTCTTCATTAATAATGTTATTTGATGTATTTGTTAGTTATTTATTTAAAATCATTTCCATTTATTTAACTTTGTTCTTTAAGGTTATTTATGATTTCTGTTTTCCGATAAATTAAAATATATCAATGTTAAACTTAAGTCGGGCGTGAATGGCTGTATAGATTTGTAGAGTTATATTAGGGGAGGGTAATCTTAGGTTATTTGTTTCGTTGTTAAATTGGGTCAATGGATTGGATATATTGATGTAGTTAGTAGATGTAGTCGGAGATTCGCTACTGGCAGAATCGTTTATATATACGCCGCACTCACCCGTTTGCCTATGGAAGGAATTATAAGACGGAGAACGCAGTTCCTTTCTATGGAGTTTTTTTTTTATTGTTCTTCTCGTTAGATAGATGTCATATTCCTATCTGATGAGGGTCAATGCCCTCTCTTAATCTTTTTGGTGCTGTCGTATTCCGTATTACATTGAATACATCGATGTATCAGATGAATTGATGCCAGTTTGACTGCGAATTTTAGCCTAAGGTTAAATAGGGATAGAATATTTTATTTTCAAATGCAAATCTATGTAGTCTATTCCTACTCGATCCTAAATAAAAATGCATTAAATTTAAGTTGTTTATAGACGCTTGCATGGATTGGTTATCGGTTAAGTATGTTTTGGGTTTTCATATTTGATCAAAATATATAGACATTCGATAAATAATGATACCTTACGGTGAGTATCAAAAATGTATTTATTCGGATGTCTTTCAAGTCATTGGTGACAATGCAAGTATCTTATGGTGAATACTACTGGGTTACTTATAAATTTCCCTCTGCAATTGCCAGTATCAATGATTTTATATTTTGATCGTTTATGTTTACTTTGAAATGTTTTTAACCGTGTAATCCATGTAACCGATCTATAGCAACATATTAAAACAAGCTTTTATAATCCCATCTGTGCGAACTTAATTAAAATGTAAACTTATAATATAATAGAAATTAAAATGTAAATTAGAATCTAAGGTAAAGTTAAAAATAATGTTAAATGTTAAAATGTAAAACTAATACTAAAACAATTTTAAATCTTATATATATATATGTGCGTAAATAAATTTTTGTATGTTAATTACTGGCAGTGGCTTATTTTATTCTTTTTTTTATATATACTCTTAGATTATCTTATTAAATCTCTGCCATTCCACTGAGCTAGTGACATGGGCTAACGACCGGAATCAAAATTTAAAAAAAAAAAAAAAAAATTTTTTTTTTTTGACTGACGTATCTGCCTACTTTATAATTTTTTCTAGGTTCAAATGCCTAGATGGCGCCCTATAGTGCAGTTTACGTTAAGTCCCCTTCTCCGGATCGTTACACAATATTAACAAAATTTATATTATAGATCAAAGATTCTTATAGACATTGCTAGCTCATTTTATGTATATTGATGAACAGATAAGTATAATCTTATTAATGGCTTCTAAACAAGCATGTGAAGACCATTATTAATATTGATGGCCATTTAGCTAGATTATTTATCACAATATAAAGGTAATAATGATGATGATAATAATGATGAATGATAATAATAGTGATATCATAATAATAATAATAGTGATGATGATACTAGCCATAGCTTATTAATAAACTCACCACAATAAATTAATCTTTATAAACTCATATGCATTTATTAAAAATTATCCTATTTCAAACTGAGATTTAAATATTACATTTACTAGCATTTATATAAGTTTATAGTTATTTGCTAAAATACTTTTATAGTTAAAACCAGGATTTAATAATACTAGTGATGATGAATGATCATCATGATATATATATAATGTTTTAGTGTTTGGGAATTTATAAGAAATTTGAGCTTCAGAAGAGTTAAAGCTAAGCCACAATCTATGGGTTTTAAACTCCAGAGACTGCCTTTTTACCACTGCATTAAATTATGCAATTATTTGAAATAAAAGATTTGGAAATAGTTTTTATGGAACTGAATAATGCTAATGTGAAATATAAAATAAAACCCTTAGACAATCCAAAAAAAATAATTTTCAAATTAAGAACTCTCTTTTCTTTCTATATACGTATATAAATTTTAAAGTCCTTCATCAACATTATCACCACCAAACAGCCTTATTTCATCCATCTCACATGTAGTCTCTTTCTAAATGTTTTAGAATCTTTTAAAATTTAATTTAAGACTTCAGCTATCCATTTGTTATCTTTTCTAGCAATATGTCCAACTCAGCTTCATTTCAGGCTCTTAATTTTTTATAATGTCAGTAATACCTGTTTGTTGTTTCACTCATGTAATTTATTTTTGATCCCTTCTTGTTATCTTTAACACATACATCTCTCCATACTTCATTGCATGGTCTCAAGTCGCTGTATTGCTTTTCTGTTAAATATCCAAGTCTCATCATCCATAAGTAAAAACTGTATACTTTTTTTTCTACCAAAAGCACTTCATCCAAGGGTAATACTATAATTAACTTCATCCATTATTAGAGTGGCCCAACATAAATATTTATACAAAAGGGTATTGAGCAGGAATAAAAGTAGCACAGTGTTTGTGGACCACCAAAAAGTGTGTCTAATCTTGAATTCGAACCTGCAAGTGCTACAATAATTTCCACTGAAAGGAGTGACATCAAGAGGAAAATTAAGGAGGCATGGTTTATAGCAAGAGATATAAATGCAATAAACAGACCGCGGTTTCTGCCTCTAGCGTCATCAGTGAGGTGCTAGGGAATAAAAATACTAGAACTAGTCCAGCATTTTATCAATGCCTAACTATTGAGAAGAAAATCTGAAACTTTCAGACATTTAAATTTTTATTCCCTAGCACCTCACTGATGACGCTAGAGGCAGAAACCGCGTTCTGAGGTTGAGGGTATTTTTGAAGCTTCATAAGAGTTTGTTTTTAACTTACTCTATATATAACATTTGTAAATAGGAGCTTTATTAAAATTAGGTCATATGACTTGATTTTTTATCAATTTAATTTTAGTTTTTTGCTATTAATGCTTTGGCGATTTTATATTGCTAGAGCTATTAATATATGGTGTATCTGAACTTAGTTCAGTCACATACGGCTATTTGAGTTAGATAGCTGGATTTTTGGACATTTAAATGTCTGAAAGTTTCAGATTTTCTTCTCAATAGTTAGGCATTGATAAAATGCTGGACTAGTTCTAGTATTTTTATTCCCTAGCACCTCACTGATGACGCTAGAGGCAGAAACCGCGGTCTGAGGTTGAGGGTATTTTTGAAGCTTCATAAGAGTTTGTTTTTAACTTACTCTATATATAACATTTGTAAATAGGAGCTTTATTAAAATTAGGTCATATGACTTGATTTTTTATCAAAGAACATGATGATGATTTATATTTTGCAATGCTGTCTTTCATCTTCTACAACAAACTTTTCTTTCTGAAAGATTCCTTATCCAATTGTAATTCTCTTGTGTTCTATCTTCCTCCACATCTTTTTACTGAAAGCATTCAATATTATATTTATTTAAAGAATTTTTGAGATAATATTTATAAAGTAAATGGGAGTCTGTTTCTTCTATGCAAAGCAGAGTTAGTTTACCATAAAATATTTGCTTTAAAAATTTTTTTGTTCATTCATTTTACATGTCTAATTCAAAACACAAATGTGATTTTACAATAATAGACTTTTATCGTTATCTTACCATCATATTTTTAGAATTTTTTTTAATGCCTTTACATTATGTTGACAGAGGTCTACGTTTCACTTTCATATAATAAATTAGTAGCCCTCATCATAACTAATTTAGTTATAGTAGTTATACCACTGTGATTAAATATTTTGTTTAATTTATTAAAAGTAGCAGCAGCAAATTGAAATCTGTGCTGCACGTTAACATTTAGGCCCGCCTTTTTTCTTGAAAACTCACATTCTTAAATTGATAATCATCCAAACTAAAAATTATATAGACTTTCTTTCATCACTGTCAGATAAAAGATTTTGAGTTGCTTTTTTAAAAAAATTGCTTTGGAAATCTGGGGGAGAAAACACTAATGGTATCAATTTCGAATTCAGGTATAGGCATAATTTGCGAATGAGCTACCAATGCACATTGGGAATCTTTACCTATATATATACGTATGTAAATTTGTTTTCAAATATTTATTATATAGATATACATTTATATGTATTTGCACTACTGTGTTATGCAATGCTAGAAGGGATACTTATCACGAAGCTATCTTATATATTTATTGTTTGACTGACTTAGTGTACAACGGAGTTTGTGTATATATATATATATTGTGTAACAGTTGACAATATCTATATAAAAGCTACAATTTATACTAATGGTCAAGAAATCAGCTAACACGGGCTAAGCACTATTTCATTCAGTTGAGCAAATCGAGATTTTTCTTTTCTTTTCTCACCCGGAAATTGATCTCTGTATAATTAAGATTTTGACTCTATTTTTCTCATCATTCATCTAAACTAATCTGGGTGATAATAATTTTAAAGTTTATATACAAAATTGCCTTTTTTGGAATATTGTTTCTATTTCGAAACTATTTTCAATTATTGTGAAGGTCTGTATTTATATTCTATTCTAATGCTTACTATATACCTTTGTCTAATTTTTAATTTAAAAACAAAGATAATATTGTTATTTTCATCAGCTGGAGATGATTTTTATCCATAAATGAGAAAGCGATTTATAATTAATTATGCCAAACACAGAATTTGTTTTTGGTTTGAGGATAAAGAATCATTGATTAAATTATTAGGAATTGTTTAATATTTTATTCTTTTTTCTCCGCATTTAAAAGAATATATTTATAATAATCTAAGATTTATTTGTTACTACATTTCTTTATTCAATTTTATTAGTATTATTTATTTGCTTAAAAGAAATGATGTTAATTTACTTGTAAAACAAAGAATACAAAAATGCGTTAACTTAATTTGTCAGCGTGTAGAAAGTTAATTTCTGGCTGATAGTTAGAAAAGCATCTCTCGCTCTTTCATACACACACAAAAGATGATATATATTACTATTGATAATTTTATCCTTTAAAATTGGTTGATCACTTGTTATGGTTCACTCTTCATCAAAAGTAATGATGTCTTATGCATCAGTTTTTCTTTGTTTTCTGTATCACAGTGGAATGGTTATTAAAGGCATTTTAATCCTAGCTCTTTGTTTTATTTGCCACTCATGATAATGGTCAGTCAATAGTGGCTTTATCTTTACTAGTGCTTTGACAGGACAGATTTTGCCTCTGGGATATCCAAGTTGGTAAGAATATTTAGAACCAATGATAAAGACAATCGGAGCATTCATAATTCAAACTTTTCTTTTAGTAAATCTTATATTTCACTTCATGCATATAAGTATGTATTGAAACAGTGTTTGTATTGAAGTAAATTAATATATAGAACATACCAACAATCTTTACTTATATTTTTAATATCAGTAACAAAAAATATAATAATGTAAAAAAGACTATAACTTTATATATATATTTAAATTTCTATCCAAGAAAGTTGGTTATAATACACTTTTGATTTAATTCAGTTTTTATAATTAAAAAATAAATTACCCATTTTCATTTACTTTACAATTTTTTTTTTTTACTCTTTATTGAATCAAACAAATCAATATTATAAACAGTAAAATATATTTCTAGTATTTTAATTATTTTATTTAAATTTTCAAAGGCTAAAATAAAAACAAAATATTTAATACAAATATATTATATATGTCTGGAAAGAATGGGAACATTTTTTTTTATATATTTCACAATAACATATATACTGGCATCCACTTTCACTCCATCATTTTATAACTGAATCCAGATGTGATTATGAGAGTAATGTAACTCTCGAAAACGCTCAGCATTATTTAGATATTTCAATTATAAAGAATAAACTTCGGTTCAGCTGCGTATTAGCGCATATATTAACCCATGTTACATATTATTAACCTGTCAAAATAAACAGTGGAGAAAAGCAATACATATTAAAAATATTTCCCTTATTTTTAAATATATACATTCCTTCTAAGCTATGTTTTTTTTTTTATTATGTTGTTTGTTTTTGATATGGTGGCAATATATAATACTTCAAAAAAAGTTTTATTTTTAATTTTTTCAAACATTTTATTGCATATTTGTATTAATATTTCGTTTTATTTAATCCTTGAAAAAGTTCATAGTAAATGGTTGAAATATTGGGTTATTCTTTAATGTCATAATATTAATTTGTTTGATTCAGTAAAAAGTAACAAGTTTTTTTTAAAAAAAGAAAGCAAAGATTGGTGCTTTCGATTTTATCATAATCAAATAGGTAGGATGTAGACTCTGTAAAAAGCGATCTTGGTAACTGAACAAAGTAGTTATGATTGAGAGTATTTCTTAGTTAATTTTTTGTTCATTTAAAAACTGTAACAGATAAGTGATCACTTGTATTTAGAAATTAGTATTGATTAAAAAAAGAAGAAGTCTTTAAAAGTTTCTTATCCAGTAGTGTCGATTAAAGGCTATTATCTAATGGCTTGTACATTTCAAATGATGAATAATCATACTTCAACTTAAACGTTTAAAATTATAATATATGAAATATATGCAGTTGATATTAGGCTTAAAATATATACTATGTATATAAACACATACACCACTGTAATCAATTTGTCATCATCATCATCATTATTATATATTAATACAATTACTGAAATCTTGAAGTAAAAACATATTCCTAAAAATTTGGGGCCTCAATTTAATGTAGAGTCAAAAACATTAATCTCATCCATTATTGCACAAAATCCACCACAGTTTGTTGGGTGTTTTTATTACCACCCTTGTTCTTTATAATCATCATATGAATTTTAATTTTAAAGGTAAAACTTATGTACACCCAAACTTGCTTTTCACCTTGCACAGCCAGCTAGGTCATGGGCAATTGCCACTATCATTTAACTTTTATTTTAGGTGGCAGCATAACGAGTTGAAGGGCTAAAAGTTTCTGATCCTAGCTCAATCTGTTATATTGATACTCAAACATCATATTACCCCACAAGCAATCAAACATTTGATGATTTATTATGAATCATGAGAACTCTGTAACTTGGCAGGTCTTATTGTAACAAGGTTCATAATTAATGTTTGAGATTTTTACTTAAAAAATGTAATTTTTTATGCCACCCAAAGCTACCTATTTCCTATTATCTATCTTTAAACCATCCTTTGTAGAATTCAGTCATTATCAATACTTATTGATCATCAATAAATATTCTAAAAGTAAAATTCAAACAATTAATAATAGCATTTTCCTGCTTGAAGCAGTTTTCTAATGCATAGGTAAAGTATATATCTTTAATGTAGATTGTGATAATTAAATTTTGGACAACTCACTGTAAACATGGAACTTTATTCCACTTAATAAAAGATAGTTTTATCTTAAAACTGGTAGTGGAATTTTTCATTTTTACCTGTCAGCAAAATTACATAATGTTTGAGATATTAAAAAAAAATTGCTTCTGAAATGTCATGAAGTGAGTCATGTGATATTTCAAGATTTTGTTTTTATCAGTGCATTTGCCATTTGAAATGTGCATCCTAGCACAGTCAACTACTTGGTCACCACCTTGTGTGAGAGGAGTAATAGAAAAACATCAAATCAACACAGGTATAGACATTTAGGTGTTTGCTACTTCTAACTCATCTTATTAGCAAAGACTTAAAATGCATGTATGGTGAGAAAGGATGATATTTCATGCTACAAAAGTGGTTTAATTGGTACAAAATAGAGTTGAGATAAAGCATTCACTCATAAAAACAAAAAAACATAAAAATATCTCTGCATTGCAATGATTATTTATCTCTCAAGGTACTGAGCATAGATAAAAAGTTAGTCCATTCTTTGTGAGAGGTTAGACTACTGGAATAGAATTAAGCTATCATTATGGGCATGTAGATTTAGGTATTTGATATATATATATATATTAGAATGAAAGTTGCTATATATAGGTATTTGATATATATATATATATTAGAATGAAAGTTGCTTCCAAAATACATACATAGTAAGAGAGAGTATTCTAAGATTCTGTGTAGGGTGGATGGTTACATTATAATAAAGTTGTTGTGGTGAGAGATACGCTGCTAAAAACTAAAAAAATTAAAATTTCTCATATATTTAAAACAGGTTATTGAGACCATCATATGATAATCCTAGATAAAAGAATTTTAAACAACCTAAAAAAAGTTAATCACATTATTGCAAATCTTTAAAGAAGTTCTAATCTAACAGTGTAATTATTCACACATGTAGCCATGTGTTATTAGATGAAGTTTCACTCAAGTTCCTAAAGCTTATGCATCCATGAGAACTGTTGCAGCAACATCTAATATCATAGTACTGAGAATGTATTTATAGTTATATAGAGATGCAGGTTAAAGAAGGTTGCCTTGCCAACAGATTGAGATTGTTAATTGCTATTGTTATTGGTAGGTATTGTTTAAGAATTGACTGCTTTTATATATTTACATTGCACCAATGATTTATTACTGTAATAGATAATTGTGTACATACTCTGGTTGAATATATTTTATTTATTTCCAGCAGTTAGTTATACTTATGTTAGTGCATCTTTTACTTTAGTGCAATCCTACCACAATTATCTATCAGCCCAGAAGTCAGATCAATCTCTACCACATATTTGATGCATTTTTTGAAACACCCAGTTCACTTTTTTTCCCAAGTGAACAAAATACATATAGCTCATATGTATATACATTAATTATTATTTTTCAGATGTACTTAACTTCATATATATTATTTATTTCAAATGTCTATTTTGTCACAAGACCAAAGTCACAAAAAAGATAAATGATTCTCAATATGTGCATTTCATGCTGAACCAACACCCATCAGTTGTTCCAGACCACAATAATTTGTTCAGTATATATATAGGTAGCAAATTACTATAGTTTAATTGACAAGGTTCAATTTTCTGCACTCACAACTTTGATATCAACTACTTTATACAAATATATTAATAACTTTTACTAATCATTCATCATTCTAGAGATTATCTTTAGTCTGCATATAGTCTTTAATTCTCAATTAATAATATGTTGTGATCTTATAGAGATATCAATACGTGAGTTTCCTTGCCCATGTTGTCAGTTTTGATAACTTTCACTGCACCAGTGTCATACAAGACAGATAATTAATTAGCTTGAAAAGCAATAATATTCTACAAATTTATTATCCTTAAGAAAAAAAGTGAAATCTCTTTGAAATATCAGATGAACAATCTTTCAGTAGACCCAATGCTCTATATATGCTCTTCCAAAGACTTTTAAATTCATTAAGTAACCATGAAAACATTCATCACAATCTGCATTTTGTTATAATTAGATTTGAATAACAAGTTATTAAACACAAAATAGAACATAGGAAATATTAAATGTTATGTAATTCCTTATTTGCAAAAATAATGTCCTTTAGGATTGCGTATAGGGTGATAATAAATTATAATCATAATAAGGTTTTATTTAATTTTCACATCACAATAGCCTTTTTGTTATTTCATTGTATGCAATCGATATATCCTGCAAGCTTTGGTGCAGTAATGAAATATAAGATTCTAAAAACACAATATCTATAGATTACAGTTCAACTATATGCTCAAATTTTTATAAACTCTTGAACTATAAACCATTTAATTATTTATTTATTTACCCAAAATATGCTGTACCATGAGAGGATATTTTTGTTTTACATCTACCCTAGAAATGCTATTTGATATCTCTCCTACTCCAATATTTTGTTTAATATTTCTTATTCTCTTTTATTACATAAAAAAATTATTCATTTTGACTGTAATAAAATGACTTATTTTCAAATCCTGGTTTGGGGCAGATGGTAGAGCGACTGACTTGGTATTGGGAGATCCCAGGATTAATTCTGGCACTTGAACTTAGGAACTCCCCAGCAATAAAAGCGGTATGTGTTGTTGTTTGTTTTTTTTAAATTCAAATACGTATTTCTTTTCTTATTATTTTTTTTGTAAAATTTTATTAATTTAATATAATAAATGAGCATAAGAACGAAGTTATACATATTTTATATTTAAATGAAACGTATTATATTTTTAAAAAAAAAAAAAATGAAAATACAGGAATAATAAAAAATTCAAACAGCTATCGGATAGATTTTGTAACGAGCGCAGTGAGTTTTGGCAGTATCTCAATTTATTTCAATTTTCAACTATCTGCGCTTCTGCAAATTAAAATATTATTTACTTTTGTTAATTAAACTCATTCTTTTATTAACATAAAAGTTTCAAGGCTGGTCATTCATTATTAAAAAAGTACAAATATATAAATGTAATGTTTAAATGTTATCTTTTGGATAAAAATTATGAATATGTTTATATATATTGTCTAAAGAGGTCATGTGACATCTGACTTTATTTCTTTGTAAGTTCATATATATATATAATATTTATTCTATAAAACTTTAATACTGTTTAATTTATTTCAACTAATAAAATGACTATTTAACTTGAAATTTTATACAAATTGGTCATAAGTCACTTTTGTTTAATTTAGAAAAGTTTTTCCATAATAAAAATTGAACAGTTTATTTGGATTTCATGAGAAGTTTGAGCACTGGAAATGACAGCAGGAAATATTTAGTGGAAACAATGCAAAAAAAAATGTTTTATTGTGATGCAGAATATTCAAATTTTGGTTGTAAATAATTTAAATTGGCAGATCAGTTCTGAAAATTCTTTATGCTCATCTAATAAATAACTTAGAGATTGTAAAAGACCCAGAAAGAGACCACATGTGAGATGGATGGATGAAAAAAGAAAGTGTGCAGGGGTGATGTGGAGAACAGAAGCTAAAGATCGGAGAAGATGGATTAAACTTGGAGAGACCTTCATCCTGTAGTGGATTGATAATGGTTGATGATGATGAGTGAGTCTAATTTTTCCCACTTTTAAAATCAGGTAAGACAACTAAAAGCTAGCAAAAACACATGGACTTTCTTAACCTTAAACTATGGTTTCATAAGCAGTGTGTTTCATTTTAGCCCAGAGCCATCTACTATAAGTTTCAGAAATCAATGGATACTAGATGTTAGTGTTATTGCATCGACATTCCTAAAGTGATTTCTGGCTTTTGCCTTTATCTGTGTGAATTTCAAATTCAAAACAGAATAAATGCATTTATGAATCTAGTAGCCATATATAAACTCTTATATGAACAAACTAATATCTTGCAATTTAAAAAAAAAAGTTATGTATTCAAAGCAACTCATTTGCATAGTTATATAGATTTGACATCAAGTCCATAACTATATATTTTATTTGAATACAAGTATAATGTATATACTTAAGCTTTAGATGCAATTCGAGGATATTTGAACACAGACTTTCAAGCACTTTTCAGTCATCTACTCCATCTTATATAACCAATGCACATGACCACATATATGTGAAAAAAATAAATAATCTCCAGTATATGTGTTTGATGCTAAACCAGCACTCGTGAGTACGTCCAGATTATCATCTCCCAACTGATGAATGCTGGTTCAGTATGAAATATGAATATTGGAGAATATTTATCTTTGTCACATGTATGTGGTCATGTGTATCAGTTATATAAGATGGAGTGAATGATTGAAGAGAGCTTGAAAATCTGTGTTCAAATCCTCTTTAATTACAACTATATTTAAATAACTGTTTTAAGCTCAATATAAGCTCTTCTCCTTTTTGGCTAGGAATAGTAATACCAACAAACTATTTTGATGGTCTCTGCTTGCTCTTAATATACGCTTTTAAAAACAATTCTTTTCACATTCCAGAGCCGTTTTCTATAATACTGAGTAATCAATGAGCATTGGATGATAATGCTATATAATCACATCCTAAATGAAGTGTAATGAGAACTGCTTTTGGGATAAACTAAAAGCTATTTTTTTACTTATTACATACAAATACTTAGCAGAAAATAAATCAATATAATTAATGCCTAAATGAATAAAATAATTGAATGGTTTATAGTTCAGAAGTTCATAAAAAAAGTGTAAGCACTGGAAATAACCGAGCTGGGCTGTGTTTGGTGGATCTAGAATTCTAGAATCCAATGGACCAAAACAGTTTAAAGTTTATATATGGATTAAGAATGATATGATAATCTCTTGCTTAATAAATAATTACTAATAGGGATTAAAATCAATAAGTCATTATTAATATATTCATTCAAAGTGAATAGTGTCAAAGGTAATTTGCCACTTGTAAATCAAATTATGATAATTTGGATTAAATAAAGTCCATCTACATATTCTACATGAAAGAATATGTACATAATCATATCGTTAGTTGCTTGGACTGTCATATGATACTTAAACATTCAAGTGGCTCTTAAACATAACAGCTTCATTTACATAATCACTGTCATTCTTTTTTTTTTTACTTTATTTGGCTGAGAATTTATTTAGAAACTTTGACTTTTGAATTCCTCACTTGACTATTGTTCCAAACTTTTTGGAACAATAAAGATCTGGTAGGTATCATCAAACTTATGAAGAATAGAAAAGATGCAAAAAGTTTTGGAATCATTATGGATATTTGAAAAAAAAAACAGAGTACAGAAATGGGAATATAATTGTTAAAGATATTCATAATTATCAGATAACTGGAGGGGAGAAGTTGTTGTAATGACAATGATAGGTAGAGGGGGAGAGAGAGAGAACCTAGGGAATTACAGTTTATTTAGTGTTTCATTAGTTATATACAATATATTTATTAAGGTTATTACAAATTGCTTACAAAAATATTGAATTCATAAAAGCTAAAGAAACAAGCTAAATTTAACACACTGGAATATACCAAGCACTAAAGAAAGATATAGGAAAGGTGAAAGAGTGTGAATTGTTCTTTCACATTGAGTTTGTAGATTACAAATTCAATACAAAATCTTTCTCCTGTGATTAAGTGCTGAAATAAATTAACACAAATCCAATGAATAATATTTATTAGAATCCTACAGCAGTGTCTTAATTGTATAATAATGCAAATAAAATTAACATTGGTAAGGAAATAAGGTGTTAATATCTTGATAGAATCTCAACAACTTTACATTGTTTCAAAATATTTCTAACTACAAGATCTTAACATTAACTAATTGTATTTCAGAAGATTTTGTGAATGTTAGTGTTTAATAAAAATTGTGGATTTAATTAGTGAAGAGTTTAACAGCTTCACACTCTCAAATAAAAATGTTTTAGATTTGTCTATATAATTAGTGGTCGCTCTTGTCTTTATAAATTCATAATATTGTGTGAAGATTTGCAGAAGTCCCTCTAGTGGAAAATTGAACACTCAAGGTTCATAGTATTAAAGTTATAGCCTTAAATATATATGTATTTACGTGCTGACCATGCGCTTAATAAATGAATATTTACAACTTTTACAAGATATTTTATAAAAGTTTTATGGAAAGTATATTATAGACTAAATAGGAAAGAAATTAGATTAAAATAAATGATGATAACTCATATTGTCTGGAGTATTCAGATGGTGTGATCATTTTGTAAATAATCATTCTAAACTGCAGGAAATTTTACAAGGGTTATTAAATAAAAGCAAAAAAGAAAGGTCTATAGATAAATAAATGCTGTAGCCCTGGAATTTCTAGATCAGGGTTGCAAATATCATACTCACATATAAAAATTTCTTGCATATACATAGAGGAATTGACTAAAATTATGTCTTGAAGTGCTTTACAATTAATTGAGAGCTGATTTTAGAAGTTTTCAGAGCTCAAACACTCTATTAGTAATAGAAGGCAGTAAAAAAATAAACACACATGTAATTACAGTGATTGGAAATGGATTGTAATGACTTAAAAATACTGAAGCATGTTATAAAAAATTAAATAACATTAATATTGGTCAATAGCTGTGTATATGTCATGGATGCTTTTATCTGCTTACAATTGGAAGATTGGAGACATTTAAAATGAAAGATTGGAAAAGAACAGAAAGGTTAGTTGGATAGAAAGAAAACTGAATGATCAAGTCCTGAAGGCTCTGAAGAAATTAAGATCATGAAATTCACACAGTTGACAATTATCTTTGATGATAAATTGGATATGGAAACAGATATTTAAGGTTATCTAAACTGAAAATGTTGGCTGAAGATCAACGGTACTTATTCCAAAACTAAGTGAATGGTTGATTAACTGAAAAATATAAAACCTCATTGAAAGAATTTGGTGATAGTTTTATTAAAAATTATTTTATATATACATTTAAAAAAAAGAGAATATATGCTGTAAAGATTAATGTTTACTGGGTTCTTAATTAAAAGGGGCATATAATAAAAGGAGTTTTGCTATTAACTGAAAGGAGACCCTTTGATTCCTCTTGGAGGCCTTAAAGGAACCGAGCAGGGCAAATTCCTAATGTCCACTCCATACGTTCTTGTCGTTGCAGCTGTTATTACTATGTGATTATTCATATAGTATACGAACATGGATGGGCTGCTCACCAACATGCATTAGCCAGCATGGTGAGTTTATTGGCTTTTTACCTCTGAGTTTAAGATCAAGAAACACCATGGTCTTTCTTCTCAGTGCCTGATAAGGCAGAATGAATGTTTGTGTAAATGATAAATATTTTCCCAATACATATATACAATTATGACAGACAAAAATAAAGCATGGCCCTTATTCCCAGGAGGCTGTAAAGTCACCAACCAAGGCAGCGGTTGGTGGCCGAAGGCGGAGGGTGCTAAGAATCCCCTGATTGCGGACCCAGGCTGCCATTTGATGATGACTTTTTATTTAGGTACTTACAACTGCAGATCACTTTCAAGTGAAGGAAGATTGCAAGAATTAGAAGAAGAACTCTCTTATATTAAATGGGACATTATTGGACTTTGTGAAGTTAGAAGAAAAGGTGAAGAGACAATTGATTTAAAAAGTGGACATATACTCTATTATAAAGGCACAAATATTGGAAATACAAGTGGAGTAGGATTCATTATAAATAAAAAGTGGAAGAACAATATTGTGGAGATTGATGGTGTATCGGACAGAGTGGCAAGATTAGTTATACAACTTAATAGCAGATACCAAATGCAGATAATTCAGGTTTATGCCCCAACAAGTTCTCATAGTGATGAAGTAGTAGAAGATTTTTATATGGATGTACAAAAGGCTTTTGATCAGAGTAAACACCATTTTAAAATTGTTATGGGAGACTTTAATGCTAGAATTGGTAAAAAAAATGAAAGATGAAAGTGCTGTGGGTAATTTTGGTTATGGTAATAGAAATGAGAGAGGACATAGACTTGTGGAGTTTGCAGAAAAAGAAAAACTTTATATTATGAATTCTTTTTTTGAGAAAAATGTTAAAAGGAAATGGACATGGAAGCATCCAAATGAAGGTACAGCAGAATTGGATTATATTTTGACTAACAGGAAATACATATTTCAAGATTGTAATGTTCTTAATAAATTTAACACAGGAAGTGATCATCGATTAGTAAGGTGTAAGATACGTGTTAATGTAAAACTAGAGAGACAAAAATTATTAAGAAAAACAATATTTACAGTTGATATTCCTAATCTTCAGAAACATTCTAATGAATTTAAATTAGAACTTACAAATCGGTTTCAAGTATTAGTAGATTTTGAACATGATTCAGATTTGAATGAAATTAATATGAAAATAACTGATACACTTTTGAAAACTGCAACAAAGATAGCTGGTAGAAAGAAACAGCAATTGACCAATAAAATTTCTACTGAGACTAGAGGATTTATGAAGAAAAGAAGGAATATGAAGATATACAAAAATGATGCATTAAAAAGAATTGAATATCTCGAATTTTGTAAAATGGTGCGGAAAAGAGTTGAAAATGATATAAGAAAGTATAACTGTGAACTAGCAAGGAAAGCTGTAGAAGAAAATAAAAGTCTTAAGAATGTAAAACAACATTTTGGTATTGGTAGGAAATTTATATCTGCAATAAGAAAAAAAGATGGAATTATTACTAAAAGGAGAGATGACATCATGAAATTGGTAGAAGATTTTTATCAAGAATTATATAGTAATAAAGAACAAGTACCTCCTATATCTATTACATCTTCCAAATTGCCCAGAATTTTAAATGAAGAAGTGAGACATGCAATTAAATGTATGAAGAAAGGAAAGGCTCCAGGTAATGATGGAATTATAATTGATATATTAAAAGAAGCAGGTGAAGAAATAGAAAAATTTTTAGCAAAGTTATATACCAAATGTCTAAATGATAAAGATGTACCGGATGATTGGAAGAATGCAGTAATAATATTAATATTTAAAAAAGGTGATAAAGAAGATATTAGAAATTACAGACCTATCAGCCTTTTATCAGTTTTATATAAAATTTTTACCAAGATAATTACTACTCGTCTACAGAGAACATTGGATTTCCACCAACCAAGAGAACAAGCCGGATTTAAAAGTGGTTTTAGTACAGTAGATCATATCCAGGTATTGAGAGAAGTTATAGAAAGGACAAATGAATATGAGTTGCCATTATGCTTAGGATTTGTAGATTATGAAAAGGCATTTGATTCTATAAACATTTCTTCAGTGATTAAAGCATTAGATCATCAAGGTATAGATCCAGGATATTGTCATATTTTAAAGAATATTTATAAAAATGCAACAGCAACAATTAGATTACATAATGACACTGGGAAAGTCAACATTGAGAAAGGTGTAAGACAAGGTGACTCCATATCTCCAAAACTTTTTACAGCAGTGCTGCATGAAGTATTTTGTGGATTAAAATGGGAAACTAAAGGAGTGAAAGTAAATGGTGATTATTTAAGTCATTTAGATTTCGCAGATGATGTAGTTGTTTTTGCAAATAATGCTTCAGATCTGCAGGAAATGTTGCAGGAATTATCAGATGAAAGTAGGAAAGTAGGACTAAAGATAAATGTTAAAAAGACTAAAGTAATGTTTAATCGATTTGCTCAAAATATGAAAATAAAGATTGATTATGATGAATTAGAAGAAGTTAACAGTTACAAATACCTTGGTCAGATTATTAATACAGATGGAAACATAATGGAGGAAATTAATCATAGAATTAAACTTGGTTGGAGTGCTTTTGGTAGAAATAACTTGATACTAAAAGGAAATATGCCTATGTGTTTGAAAAGGAAGGTTTTTAACAAATGTGTTTTACCAGTTCTTACTTATGGATCTGAGACTTGGACACTTAATAGAAGAGCAATTCAGAGACTTCAGACCACTCAAAGAAGTATGGAGAGATGTATGTTGGGAGTAACAAGAAGAGATCGTAAACGCAATGTATGGGTAAGAGAACAAACAGGTGTTACTGACCTCATTGAAAAAATTAAAAGATTGAAGTGGAGTTGGGCTGGACATATTGTTAGAAGAGATGATAATAGATGGACAATTGAAATTTTAAACTGGATTCCAAGAGATTGTAAAAGACCCAGAAAGAGACCACATGTGAGATGGATGGATGAAATAAGAAAGTGTGCAGGGGTGATGTGGAGAAGAGAAGCTAAAGATCGGAGAAGATGGATTAAACTTGGAGAGACCTTCATCCTGCAGTGGATTGATAATGGTTGATAATGATGATGATGATGATAATAAAAACTGGCATTTAATAATTTTTAAAAAATTAGGAGAAATTATTAATGTTGATGAAAATGTAAAAGATAAAATTTATATTAAAATTAAGCTTTGATAGAATGCTTTTACACGAAGTTATTTAATATTAACAAAAATATATGCCTATAATATGAAATGTGTTTTTAATGTATTCTACCAGTGTTCACATATGTTCTGTAAATTGAGTGGTCAACAGAAAACTAACATTACATGCTGAAGTATGGGATTAATGGATATAAAGTGAATAAGTAGAACAAATTTATATTATCAATATAATCAAGAGAATTAAGAAAACAATTTAGAACAGAACTGAATTTATTGCTAGAACATAATAACAGATGGATAAATGAAGTCGTAAACTTGTTTTCAATGGATTTTGGGTCTAAAGAAAAGGGCACAAATGAATAAAAAAACAAGTGCTAGAATAAAATGGAGAAGAGGAGCCATGAATCGAAAGCATTGGAAGAGATTTTGAGATTTATTCATACCAAGTGGGTGAGTGAAGAGAATTCCCAGGGCTGTTACTATTAATATGTAAGACTGTTCTTTAGATATATGGTTAAAACAGGCAAAAGTCTCCATACAGTAGTGCCACTCAGTGCAGGCCAGAGTAATAAATGGATGCCAGAAGACTTGTGCATAAAATCCCTATCTAGTGCCTACTCATCCAATATCCCCAGATCAGTTTCTAACTTGTGGTTTTTGTCAGTAAGGAGTTTTGGATCTGAGAGCACTGCACCTAGATCTTAGGATCTAATGCAACCTTCCAGCAGCCACCTTTTATCTTTATTGATTACTCTGGCTTGCACTGAGTGGCACTGCTGTATGGAGAGTTTTGCCTGTATTAAGAACAGTTATGAGTAAACATAAGAAATGGTGATCATGTCATGTTTAATAGATATATGGTCAAGATGATTTATAAGTATAGCTACGACGTACATATTTATATGCATGTGTATTAAGATTTGGTTCAATCCTAGGTAACTAATCTTTAATCACGTCAATATTAGCTAGCTATAGCTATTATCATCGTTATAACTTAGTTATATATATGATATGATAATCTAAAACTATGCAAAACCTAATTATTTTAATTGCAGCTAATTAATATTTATTTTAGCAGTGTTTTATGCAAGCACAGTATGCTTCATTAACCCCTCCCATCGCTCCTAGTAATTAAAGAGATTTTATTTAAAAAAACAAAACAAAACAGCGATGACAAAAGACATTTTACTTTAAACTTAACTATATAATTTAATTAATAGAAGAGCCGCTGTTATGTCTTTTGACCTTCTCCTGCTAGATGATTCACACTTCTTTTTTTTTTTTTTTAATTGACCAATTTTTACTTCTTTTACTGTCGTATGTATATCTGCCCTGTTTTATCGTAACTTAGATGGATTTATAAGAGCGGTTGAGCAGGCTTTTAAAATAGAAAGCTGGAAATGCAAAGTAAATAAAAGCAAGTATTGCTTTCCTTGGAGTGTTAACTGGTAGCTAGCCAAAGCAGCTGTTAAAAGTTAGGAATCGGGTCAGATTTGCTGTTGAGAGAAAAGTTATACAAATTGAATGGATGCCTTAAATGAGATGTTTGTGGATTGCGTTTAGTTCTTTTTTTGCTTGTATTATTGCATATTATTGGCATTCTACATTTAATTGAGAATGTTGTACATATATTATATTATTAACTCAGTTTACTGCTGTGAAAACTTCCCAGCTGGATCTTTTATTAATATAAATACTTTTTATCAATAAATTAATATATATATATCAGTGAGTGTGGTTTTTTATTAACGTAGGTACTGTCTACCAACATGTTAATATATATCAGTGAGGGTATTTGATCTTTGATTACTTTATGGACTGTTTAAAGATAACAGCAACTGAAAATTTGCGCACTACCCAGAATTTACATACTTATTCGATGAAACTTTCTTCTTCATTGCTATTCTGTTAGGATTGTGGGAGATTGTGCCCTGTAGTGGAATATTAAATACTGATTTGCCATGTTCTATTGCCTGATCACATATATACATTTAGTACTTCATCCATACACAACCCTGTTTTTCTCTTGATCCTGTAGTTTTATTTCAAAGAAAATATCAGTACATTTGGCTTACCTGGACATAATTATAGACCAAGTCCTACTTGGGAGTGTTTTTTGAATTATTTAAAAAAAATTATGGTTTCCAGATTTGGATATAAATATAGGGGATTTGAACTTAGACTTTCAAGCAACCTGCAACTATCCACACTATCGCATACTACTGATACACATGACCACAAATGTAGAAAAAATAAATAATCACCAATATACATATTTCAATATTTGGATATAGTATATTAGACAAAGAACAGTATATATAATATATATATATAAAGGTTTGTTAGAGTTAATACGCTTGATGCATAAAGTGAAATTAAAATTCTTTAGTTGAAATAATTATTCCTCATGGCTAAGCACTTTCAGAGATTCCTTCTCCATATTCATAGCCTTCAACTATAATAATTTATGCAAATCTATGCAAGTTCATTCATATAATTCACCTTTTTGAAATAGAAAAGCATGTGTCTTTTCTGTTTATTGCTTTTATATCTCTTGCTATAAACCATGCCTCCTTAATTTTCCTATTGATATCATTCCTTTCAGGAAAAAGTATTGTAGCATATGCAGGTTCAAATTCATGATTAGCCACCTTCTAGTGCTCCATGAACACTGAGCTACATTCATTTCTGCTCAACCCACAAGGACCACCAGAAGATGGTTAATCATGACTTTGAACCTGCAAATGCTACAATAATTTCTCCTGAAAGGAATGATATCAATAGGAAAATTAAGAAGGTATGGTTTATAGCAAGAGATATAAATGCAATAAACAGAAAAGATACATGTTTTTCTATTTTGAAAAGTTGGACTATCTGAATGAACTTGCATAGATTTGCATAAATTATTATAGTTGAAGGTTATGAATGTGGAAAAGGAATCTCTGAAAGTGCTTAGCTGTGAAGAATAATTATTTCAACTAAAGAATTTTAATTTCACTATATGCGTCAAGTGTATTAACTCTTACATATTTATTAGTAGTGAAAGAAATTTGAAATTATAAAGGTTTGTTGTGATGGAATTTTAGTATTAGTAATATGTTGCACTATTTCAATAATCTAATATTGAATATTGAAGGTCTTCTAATGTAAAATAAAAATTTATGCTATCATAACAATTTTGGTTTACTGATAGTTTTCAGAGGGGGTGATAATAAATAAGATTATATATAAAAAGAAATTGTATATGAACCTGAAGTAAAGAGGTTACATTATTGAAACCTTATTTGCTGAAAAAAAATAATTGCCCCAAAATTAGGAATGGCTACATTTACTAGAGTTAAAAGAATCAAATCTGCTTGAATCCTTCTATTTAAAAATCAGTACTTACTGTTAGGGATTGATAGATATTTTTAAAAATTACAGCCAAAATTTATAAACTGCAATGTCAAATTGTGCATAAGTTTGCATCCACTGAAACATTCTATATAAATTATAATAATCCATTGTGAGGTTCTGCCATAATATTTATGAGTGATAGATATTTTTAAAAATTACAGCCAAAATTTATAAACTGCAATGTCAAATTGTGCATAAGTTTGCATCCACTGAAACATTCTATATAAATTATAATAATCCATTGTGAGGTTCTGCCATAATATTTATGAGTAAGTTATAATTTCAAAGTCCTTACTTTCTTAAATGAATGTTATAATGCAGAAGTGGTAATATCTTAAATACAAATGTTAAATAATGCATAATTGGAAGCATGTGATATGATCAAATAAAGTACTGTTTATACTTTTATTTGTCACCTCTATAAAACATAAAGATAAAACTTGTGATTGGGTGTTCATCATCATCATCATTTTCAACTATTATCAGTCCACTGCAAGATGAAGGTCTCAAAGTTTATTGCAGTTTGATCTCTAGCCTGGTTTCTCCATTTCACTTCAGTATACTTTCTTATTAAAACCCTTCATCTCACATATGGTCTCTTTCTAGGTCTTTTATAATCTCTTAGGATCCAGTTTAAAATTCAACTTCCCATCTATTATCATCTCTTCTAAAAATATGTCCATTCCAATCCCACTTCAGTCTCAATCATTTCAATGATGTTAGTAACATCTATTTATTCTCTTATCCATCTTTCCATACTTTGTTGAGTGATCTGAAGTTTCTATATTACTTTTATGTTAAGAGTTTAAATCTCAAATCCATAAGTAAAAACAGATAAAACAAGTTTATAAAAACATTTCTTTTAAATCACTAAACATCACACGATCACCATACTTTATGCTTGCATAAGCTGTTTACACCGAGGCTAAACTCTCCATACTGTAACATCATTCAGTGCAAGTGAGAGTAATTAATGGATGCAAGAAGATTTGTGCCTAAAATTCCTATCTAGTGCCTATTCATCCAATATTCTCTGATGAAAGCTACAAGCTAAAAATTAGTCTAGGGATATTGGATGAGTAGACACTAGAGAGGGATTTTATGTATAAACCTTTTTGCATACATGGATTACTATGGCTTGCAAGCTTCTGTGTAGACATTTTTTTACATATTTGTGTCAAAAGCATTCCATCCAACTTTAATTCTGTGATTAATTTCATGTATTATGTTTCCATCTATCCGTTGAACATTATTTTAGGATTTTTAGCATTTACCTTTAGTTCTACTTTTTGATTTAATTTGATATCTCTTGCAACATTTGTGAAACAAAAGATAGCATTATGATGACATCTAAATATGATTGGTTTGTTGCTCAGAAAAGCATATGATGTTTGACCACCAGAAGTGACAATTGAGCTCTAAATACACTCTACATGAGTGATTTATATTTTTTTTTGTTAAAATGCTTCCAGTGCCTGAGTTCTGATATCTATCTAAGTGATAATTCTCAGGTAATTACTGTTTCTAAGTACTATTCAGAAGCTGTGCTTCTGGGATTTCTTGCTGAAGTTAATATCTAAATTATTGAATGGTTCTTGTTCAGACCTTGGCATGGCTGATAAGATGCAGTTTATCATCAAATGATGATTCTGGTGCAGTCATATGCAATTTATTGAGAATTTTATGTGGATTGATAGCGTTGATTTTAAAGAATTGGGTTTTGTACTTCTTATGGTCCTTCACTAGATCTTATATTTTTAATACAATATACATTTATGCTCTAAAATAATAATCAGAAAATAATAAATTCTTTACAAAAGCTATATAAATATAACATTTTTTATACATTAAAAGCCTTTTTATATTATCCTAAGATATATAATACATTAAGATATAACAAAAAATATATTGAGAAGAATATAAATATTGGCTGGTCAAACAGTAAAAATCTTGATCTATTAATAGATAATTAATTATAGGTTAAGAGATGATATACGGTACAAAAAAGGAATTGTATATAAAATTACATGTGAAATTGTAAAATGATTTACTTTAGGCATACTGGCAAAGAGATAAGAGCCAAAGAACATAATAATAAAATTAATAGAAGAGATGATAAATCTGCATTATACATTTATTACTTGGAAATATGGTCATAGAATAGATGCTACAAAAAGTATTAAATGTTTAAATTACATCAAAGATCCAAAAAGAAGACAAATATATGAAACATACTATATTAAAAATAATTGTATGAATATTTACTAGACTTTTATAAATTTGGTTAATAATTGGTTAATTAAAAATGAGTGGGAAATTATATAAATTGACATATATATATATATAATTGTAAAAAAGAAAAAAATGCATATAATTTATTTTATTTATAGTATTGTTATGATATAGTCTATTATTTTGTAATTTCTGGATTTATATATGTGGGTTTTGGTTTATTTTAATGATTTATATTGGTATTGTTTGTTTTATTTTTATTATTGAACATTAGATGGTTTTATGTCTGAAATAGTTCGTTAGCGTAATAGATTATTAACATATGAAAAGGGCACCAAATCAGGTGCTGAAAAAGGCTTTTAATATATAAAAAATTTTGATATTTATAAAGCTATTATAAAGAATTTATTATTTTCTGATTATTATTTTATGGAAGAACAGCATAAAGATATTCTTCTCCTGCAGTTTTGATTTATGCTTTAGTATCAATTGTACTCGCACGCACATATATTTTATGCTCGTTTAAAGGTTTGTCATGATAGCATTTTCCGTCATTTATATATTGGCTATTTTCACCATCTAGTTGAATTGTTAAACACTTTGAGAATATTCAAACTTTTTATATTTTTTAAACATTTGCAGCAATAATCAATACCGTTTACTGTTTATTTTTTGAACCGTTGATGTAAGAAATTAATGCATATACATATATTTATTTATCCCTCAGTAGAGGTTTCCTTTGAAATAAGAATAGCAGTATACTAATTAATAATTAGTAGTTTTAAATTAAATAACTTGAGGTAATTTTATCTGTTTTTTAAAGTATAAAACAACTTTTTCCTCAAAAGATTTTAATAATTTATGATTATTAAAAATTTATATAATAAATATTTAATTAATTATATTTGATGAATAAAATAAACAACATCGAATGTTATATAACTATATTTAGAAAGGTCTTTTTTTTTTTTTTTTGCTAAAAACAACCTGTGTTTAGTAATTTTCTGCTTTTAAAAAGGCTTGGTCTTTTAAGATCTTTTGTTAAAATACTAAGCATTTTTAATAATTATTCCTTCTAGGAAGTTTATTGACTTTCATCATAACTACCGAGAGCTGCATTTTCTTCCGAAAATTAAAGCAAGAAAATTATGATAATTTGATCCAATTTTTTCCCCTAAAAAAAAAACTCTCTGCCTCCATCTTCATTTTTTCTTTAAATGCTGCCTGAGTTGGCTTTGTTTAAGTATTTACTATGATTGACCAGATTACATTTAACATGTTGTGACAACATAAATACCTTTCATTGATTGTTAAATCGATTTCTATTCATGTGAAGAAAAATGTGTTTCCATGGAAATGAATTTGTACTTTCATGTAAGGAAATGGACTTTTTAACTAACGTTGATCTGTTAAGTTGGCCATATTTACCAAGATATAACTTTGTTCATAATATAAAATCGTTAAATAGTTAAAAAAAGCATATATATGTATCCCTGAGTTTATGATATACGAAATATTTATACACATAAGTATATAGATTAATTTAGTATAGATTCACTACAATTACACTTGTAATATATAATAATTGAAATACAGGCTTATTATATATCTGTATCAATATATGTAATATATAGGGTATATGAGCACAGACTTTCACACGACTCACCACTCTCCATTCTATCTCATAACACTGATACACTTGAACACATACATATCGAAAAGATAAATAATCACCAGTATTCGTATTTCATGCTAAACCAGCAATCATCAGTTGGTTCAGATTATCATCTCTACACATATATGCAATAAGTGCTCAGATATATATTAAGATATCCAATCTTCATACTTAATATATATCTGAGCACTTATTGAGAATATGTGTAGAGATGATAATCTGGACCAACTGATGATTGCTGGTTTAGCTTGAAATACGAATATTGGTGATTATTCATCTTTTCGACATATATGTGTTCAAGTGTATCAGTGTTATGAGATTGAGTAGAGAATGGTGGGTTGTGTGAAAGTCTGTATTTGTAATATATGTAAATACGTATGGGGGAAACAGTAATTAAATAGTCTATTGCAGGGCAAAGGCTTCTCCTTGAGACCCTCTTAGAAGAGAAAGCATTATTTAGGGTTGCAATATGCCAGGAGGTGAGAGTTTGAATGATTTTTTTTGTTTGTTTTATCTTCTAGTTAATAACGACTAAATGATTTACTGCTGATACTAATTGAATAGCTTCATTGCTCTGGAGTTCATAAAAAGTTCAAATACTGAAAAATCTGACAATAGAAACAAAAGTAGCTGTCCCATGATTTTGAATGCATTATATCAATAGTCAGTGCGTTATTAGAAGAATTGTGAATCTCCTGCAGTACAATTACAATAATGTTGTGCTGAACAAATTGCAGAGGATATCCAATTTTGCATTGTAATATATTGTCAATGTTAAGTCAAAATAATTGGTTTGTATTTACTAGGCGAAATTTTATCTGACACTTTAAGTGTTCCATAGTTCCCAATAATACATCATTTTTTATTTTACGAGTCTAGGACCTTCACCTCTATAATCCTTGTGCATTTATCCCCATAATACAAGCAGTGTTTACTTGTGAATTATTACTATGGTTTTCACATTAAACTATATATCTTATTAAATAATCACCATCTTCTTACACCTTTAAGCAAATAATGTTTATTATTATAATAACAGTTTCGGCTGTTCCTTGCAGTCTTCTTCAGATCTCTATCTATTCCTCTACCTTTCCCTTTCCACCATTTTTTTTTTTATAATAATAAACCTTATTTGCTTAAAAGTGTAAGAAGATGGTGATTATTTAATAAGATATATAGTTGTATATGAATAAGAAAAATTACTGAAGAAGAAGAAGAAGAAGGAAGAAGTATGTATAGAATTACACATTAAAGTTAGTTTCTTCATGAAAATGGTATTATATTTTTAGTAGTACATATTTAATTACTGCTATTTATTTCTACAGGACTTACTGAAATTTTTGATATATATATAATAAATAATTACAACATTTATAAATAAATAATAAAGGTGATTTGAACTCAGACATTCAAGCTCCGTTCAGCCATTCACTCTATCTTATATAACTGATACATTTGAAAAAGATAAATGATCTCCAGTATTTGTATTTTGTGCTAAACCACCACTCATCAGTAGTCCAGATCATTATTTCCCACACATAAGTATAAGCACTGGTCAGTTTATATAAGATAGAAAATCTTCATTCAATCTACTCCACCCTCCAACTCTCCAACAATCCATACCATTGAAAATCTAATATTGGGACATCTTGTTCATAAAAGTGGAAGATTTATATCTTAATATAAACCAAGCACTGATTATATATGTGTACGGAAGATGATGATCTGGACCAACTGATGAGTGCTGGTTCAGTGTGAAGTACATATATTGGAGCTCATTTATCTTTTTCATATATGTATCGGTTGTATGAGATAGAGTGGATGGCTGAAAGGAGCTCAATAGAAAGTCTGTGTTCAAATATACATCTAGACTCCAGGTATATAAAATATACTTGCATTTAAAATATTAGAAATAAGCAGTAGGTAGATTTTAACGATTTCTTTTGCATTTATAAACTTAAATTTCATTAACTACTTTCCAGCATAAAATAATGGACCGGTTTTCTGATATTGTATATTTATTGCAACTAAACACAACTTCATCAACTGGTTGAGAGGGTTTAAACATCTACTAATCACACTAAGTAATAGCCTAAACCTTATGTATAAATATCATAATATAAAGTGATATGCTTGTTTTCGAAGTGTGATGTATATATATTGTGTTTAAATCCGTAATGTAACATTAAGCATATATCATTCAAGGCAGAATTACAACCTCATTTGCAGCTTTAAATATGATCTATTGCTACGTTAGATATATATAAAAATCAACACCGCCATTTTTAATAACACATTTAACTTGAATTTAGCCTGATAACCATTATTTAACGTAAAATAATAGACTAATCGTTTCATAGTGAATGCTCATTATGGCTAAATTTAAAATGTGCTCTTTCTATTCCTTTCTTACCTCTCTCATTCTATAAGCATATAAATAGCTAATTGCCAATATCTATTAATAATTTATTTATTATTAAATTTATTTTGAATAATTTTTAAAATAAATAATTATTAAAAGCTAACCTTGATTTTTAGTTTGTAGTAAATGTAAAATTTCACCATCTTTTTTTAAAAGAAAAAGAAATAGATGAGTATATGTCAAATACAATATCCATCTGTAAATGTATATATTACCTATGAAATAATAATAAAAAAAGTCAATAACAAAAATATTAATTTTACATTAATCCTTCTATTAATTACAGTATTCTTTATATAATATATAGCAGAGACTCGTAGTGTAATGATAGCCTATGTGCTTACCATGCCTAAAACTAGAGTTCGAATCCAGAGTGAGTAAACTTGAAATTTTATTTTTCAATAAGCTTAAAGGTTTTTTTTTCGGATAACCTACTCAGCATTCATCTATGACCTGGGTTCAAATCTAGGTTAAGTAAACATTTTTTTCAGCAGGCGTGAATTATTTTTCAGAATGTCTAGATAATCTTAGAAAGTCATTCCAGTTTTCATCATTCAATTATTTTTGAGTTTGATGAGTAATGCATTCTTTTTTGCAGTTTATCAATGAAGAATTTTGGGAAAAACTTTTGATCTGCAATGGGGTATTTGGAAGCTGTTTATATTTTACTTATGAAATGTATAATTAATACTTTTTATTAATTTTTAATTTTAGCATATTGATTTTTTAAATTAATTTTTATGTAAGTAGTTATATAAATAATATTGATAAAAATAGATATGTATTAAAAATAGTGATATTCCATACATAAAAGTAACACCATGATGTTTTTCCTAGTATAATTTCATTGTTTGTGTCACCATTTTTTATGATCTAAGTAATAATTAATAATATAGTGATTGTATCTATATATATATGTAATTTTATGGAAGAAAACTAATCTTCTCACATGTGCTATAAAATTGTTATGTATCCTCATCAATAAATGTTTTAAAAGCATAGATGGACCACCTATCCTTAGAGATTATTATTTAAATAAATCAATTTTTATTGACCTTTTTTAATAGATCAACCTGATTTATAAATTGGCAAATTATTTGCACAAATTCAGGATATGTATCACAGGGAAGAGAAAGTTTCTCAGTTTTAACTACTTGCAATAGTGAATTTTATTAGTTTGAATATATATAATAATTAATAATATAGTGATTTTATGTATCTTGATGAAGGAATGCATTATGAGAAGCCTAGTTTTCTTCCACAATATTCCATCTATTATAATGTTATATTTATATCTCAGTCAAACCAGGAATATAGCTGTCCAAACATACACTCACATACTTACATAATGTTTATTAATTTTGGTACAAAAAATATCACCGAATGAGATAATCATTTATCAAATCAAAGGTTTATTTTTATTTAACCTTTGTTAAATATTCTGCTGTATTTGCTTTAGCTATTTTATAACTATATATATATATATATTCCTTTTTTGCATTATTTAAATGTTATTTTGAAATCTTTAAAAAGCCATTTATTATATGTTTAAATACATTGCTTTTATAATCTTTCATTTATTTGCAGTTTCAACTATTTACAGACTTTATTGGAGCAAATTAATTAACAACTTTAAAGAAAGCTGTAACCACTAAACATCACATGATCACCATTTTTTATTCTTGCTTATAACTATTATTAAAACAGACAAAACTCTCCTTACAGTAGTGCCACTCAGTGCAAGCCAGAGTAATCAATGGATGCCAGAAAGCTTGTGCATAAAATCCCTATTTAGTGCCTACTCATCCAATATCCCCAGACTAGTTTCTAGCTTGTGGCTTTTGTCAGTGAGAAGCCTTGGATCTGAGAGCCCCCATCCATTATCCCCAGAGTAGTTTCTAGCTTGTGGATTTCATCAGTGAAGAGTCTTGGATCTGAGAGCACTGCTACTAGATGCAGTGCTCTCAGATCCAAGCTCCTCACTCCTCGGTGACAAAAGCCACAAGCTAGAAATTAGTCTGGGGATATTGGATGAGTAGGCAGTAGATAGGGATTTTATGCACAAACCTTCTGGCATCCATTGATTATTCTGTTTTGCACTGAGTGGCACTACTGTATGGAGAGTTTTCCCTGTTTTAAGAAAGCTGTAAATTAATCAAAATTTTAAGTGAATAAAAGTTGTAAAAACATTGTATTTAAGAACATAAAAAGTGGTTTATTAAAGATTTTGTAAATGAATTATTATAAATAAAATAATTTTCTAAGTGTCCAAAAATTAGTAAACAAATCAACATTTAATGGAATCCTTACATCATGGTACTTAGTTTCAAAACCCTTATGGATAACACTGTGGATGATAGCAAATGTTATGTATTTATATACAAAGCAAATAATATACTATATATATCAAGCAAACAATATACATAACAAAAAAATTTCAAGTTTATGTATATAATTAAAACATTTTAATGCACAGATATATATATATATGTAGAATATTGCATGTACATAAACATTTTAATGCACAGATATATATATATATGTAGAATATTGCATGTACATATTCTTATAAAATGTTTCAGTTCATTAAAATCAAAAAATAAGTCATAAAAATACAATATTTCAAAATTCCAAAAATTTCTTTTCTTATAATGCTTTAAAAATTTCAATCCCTTTATGATTTGCATTTAAAAATTTTTAAAAATTATTTGTAAAAAATGGTAAAGATTTTTTAGAGAGATATTTTTTAAAAAGTTGTGGTATTGAATACTGTCTGAGGGGAATCATTCGTAAATAAAACCCTTTAATGCTTTAATTAAAGGATTTTCAAAAGTTGAAAAAGTTTTAGACAAAATATCTAATTTGTCTGAAGGTTTGTAATGATGGTATATTATAAGATATGATATGTTGGACTATTTCCATCATTTATGAGTGAATGTTGAATGTATAGAAAATTTTAAACTTTATTTAAACTTTCCAGATACACACAACTTGTTAGTAATAACACACAAATAGACAATAATTACTAACCTGTATTATCTAATTATTTGTACAATGTTATTAAAATTACTTCTATATCACTTATTTCTAGGCTTTAATAGAAAGTGATGGTTATAAAATGCAAAAGATATAATATTTAAATAACATTATGATAAATATATTTAATTTTTATTAATTTTCTAATTTTATTTTATTTACACTTTATTATATACATTTTCAATAATGATAGCAAATCTTCAGATACTGTGGATGCAGAGATCCTAATGTGTTATATAAGTATTTAACAAATTTAATAATATAAGTCAATATTAATAATAAAATGGGTTATGAAAAAAATTGTATATATCAGATATATAATTTACAATTAAAGCAGTAACAAAACATATTCTGATACTAATGTTACATTTAATAACTCAAATAATCAAACCTACCCCAAATTCATAACTAACACTGACTAACCAAAGAAAATAAACTGTAAAACACAACCGATGGTTTCATTGCTACAAGCACACTTCTCAAATGTGAAACACTAACAGATAACAAATTTATACTATACATTACCCACAATTGTACTTACATCACCCATACCCTTAATATTAAAAGAACTTTTAAATAAGTTAATTGCTTCAGAGTCATAAATTTAAGTTCTTTCAATATGAAGGTGTGTGGGATGTATGGAATTGTGGGTAATGTGTAGTATAAATTTGTTGTTATCTTTTAGTCCTTTACACTTGAGAAGTCTGCTTGTAGATTGGTTGTGTTTTAGAGTGTTTTCTTTGGCTGGTCTTGGTTAGTAATTTGGGGTAAGTTTGATTATTTTATTGACTAGTTTGACTTTAGGTTTTTAATGTTTATAATAACTGAGATGCACAACGATTTTAATTTTATATATTCACTTCTATCTCATGCCATATTGTTTACTTTTTATTAAAAAGAAAACTTTATTTGGAGAATAACAAACGCCCTTTCTGATTTTTGATCATTTTTTTTTATAAGTTGCTAAAAAACTAAATTAGTACTAATGCTACTTAATGTATATTCATTTTCCATTTAATAATTTCAATGTATCAGCATTTGCTTTAGTTCAAACTCTCTTCCTATGATTAGTGCACTGATGCATTGTGTAAGTAATACTGTCACTTTTAGAGATAACTAATTAATAGCAGATGAGTATGAAGATTGTTACAGTTTACTTTTACCATCACAACAATTTGAGCAAAATATGTGATCTCTACTCAGGAAATGTTATTTCGTATATTCTTGTTTTTCTTTATGATTTTTCTGAATCAAAATTCATTCCATTATTTATAGTAGTTCTAATGATGCTAACTTGTTTCTTGAACTCAAAATTAATAAAACAATATAAACCAATCATGGAGATTTAAATGTGATTTAATTGCTCTTCCAAATAATAGTAGTATTAGTAGTAGTAATAACAGCAGTAACAATAATAGAAGCAGCAGCAGCAGTAGTAGCAGCAGCAGCAGCAGCAGTAGTAGTAGTAGTAGTAGTAGTAGTAGCAGTAGCAGCAGCAGCAATATACAGAGAACTACTAATAAGCTTACAAGATGTATTAACTCCTTCCCTAACATTGAGTGATGTTTTCATATCACACCCACAGACACATCATCACCAATAAATTAGAAAACATTTCACAAAGTCACTAATTATTCTTTTTCCAATAAGATCTCCTATTGGGCAGTTTATAGGATTATTAACATGACAAATCAACAGATGTCCCAATCATTATTCACTATTACAATCACGTTCATTATTCAAAAGTATAGATATTGGCACTTGAAACCTAAATATTTAGATATTTAAATTAAAATTAATCTGAAATCTTTTCCAATGAATGTCTTTATAGCCAATTAAATAACATATGCAAATATTAATGCAATGTGTGGATTATGTGGAAGAGATGAGAAAACAATATTTTGATTTAACTTATAATTTATGGCTAAAAAGTTTTATTATATAAATTGCTTAATATGCTATTAGAAGAACATTGTTAAAAATATAAATAATTGTTGTTTAACTCAAATATCACAACTTTCACATTAGTAGACAATAGCTATTATATTTCAATTGATATTTTTTATAAAATTACACAATGTGAAATACTCATATTTGTAAGCTTTCATGATGCTTTGGTCTTACAAGATTTTAAGTAATTATTAATAAGTTCAGTGGAGAAAACATGTATTTATTCATTGTTGGCATAAAAATTGCTTTATGGAATTTATACATGCCATTCAAATATTTTTTTATTACAGTGTTTTATATAAAAATTATTTGTATAAATTTATGCTGAATTCATTAATTAATATGAATCTTTATTACTGCCTCAAAAATATTCCTATTTTTATTGCTTTGTGATTATAAAACATAATAAAAATGTTTAAAATGATTTAGTTTTTTTTTAATATTGTTATCTCTCTTTCTATATATATATAAATTCATTTAGATCATTCACATAAGATCAAACTTAACTAAATCAAAATTAAAAATATATGCCTTTTTAAAATATATATACATGTAGCCTTTAATTTGAATAGAGTTTATATCATAATTAAATTATTATTAGCATAATAATTATATAAAATATATTTTTAAAATATTAAAAATATTAAAATTATACTGAGAAATAAAAAGAAATCACTTTCAATGAAGTCTTTAATTATAAATTTTATTAAACGCTCACTATTATTTCAGTAATAGTTTTAACAAGGCTGTAAACCTTAGCAATGAGCGTCCGAAAAAATCATCACTAGGGAGGTCGAAGTAAAGAAGGATTCTCTCTTTTCTTCATAGCGTAAGCATGTGTTTTAAAGACCTACAGAGGTCCCTAGTGACGATTTTTTCGGACGCTCATTGCTAAGGTTTACAGCCTTGTTAAAACTATTAATGAAGTCTTTACCATTTTAAGGCAACAATTTTTTATTGTTTTATCATTTTTAACATTTACAAAACAATTAGTTATTATAAAAATAAAAGATATTTTACATTAATAAATTAATAAAACATCACACGAGCTTCACATATTTTCAGTTTGCACAGCAATATGTAATCTGAAGACATGATAAATCCTGTGATGCTTTATTGATTTATATAAAATCTTGACCATGGAATATCAGTGACTTTATTTATTAAAAAACTAAAAATACCATAATATATAAAAATTGAATTGGATTAGATCTACATGACTATATTACTATCAAATCGGCTTGAATTGAAAACATTTTAATGTTTTTTAGTTTGGGCTGATAGATTAATGATAAAACATAGAGCTAAATAATAGGAACTGGAAGAAGGATACATTAGATCCTAAGGTCCAGTTGCACTGTTCCAAGATTCCAAGCTCTTCTCTGATGAAAGTCATAAGCTTGAAACTAGTCTAGAGACTTTGAATAAGAAATTATAGAATAAGAATTTGTTAAGCAATATTGTTACTTGGCAATTATCATTGCTTTCTATGAATAAGTATGCTACTAAAATAATTTTTATGTTGAAAATATATAAAAAATGAAATTATATTTTAAATAAAAAAAATATAGTTTTGGAAATAAACAAAAAAACATAATTTTAAAAAAATTTGACTGAATTATGAAAAAAGTAGCTGCATTTAAAATTATTTCTTATTCCCTGATTATACATGACATCTAGGAATAAAAATTAAAACTAAATTATAGATTCATTACCATAAAAATAAACCATTAAAGGGCACAAATATAAATTGGATAAGTGAATGGTAAAAAATAATGTCCTTTTATGGAGATCTTGTTATGAATCAAATATGACAGTCTGTTCATCAACTGGAGAAAATTTGGAAAAGATTAAAAAAATTGTATTGGGAATATTTGTTCCATTTTGTCATTCTGCACTCTTATGTAAACAACAAATATAATAATATTTAGAATTAAATTATCTGGTCATATAACTTTCTAAAACCCATTTTCTTATGTTAAGCAATTTCTGATACTTCCAAATCAATATCAGTATTTGTCTATTTAACTAATTTATCATTGTAAATTTTTTGCTTATATTTTTATGGTTTTTTTAAAAATTATCTTCATACTCTCTCACTTTTTAAGAACAGTTTAATATAGTTTTTTTCTTTGATTTTTGTTTTTTGATACTTTAAAATTTGTAGTTAATCTTTTATTCTAGGTATATATTCTTATATTTCTATCTCATAACTTGATAGGTGTTTTGTCCTTCATATTTTTTACCATGTAAAGTACCTCACCTCAAACTTTAGATTTTATATGTATACACACTCTCCCCCATGTAGATGAAAAGATCCATCCAATTGCAATCCTGCATTTAATTTCTATTCAGCTTTTTATACCTTCGTAATATTTAAAGTTTCCACTCTGATTCATTAATTAAGTAATTTGCAAATATGTGTAGTTGTTTTTTTCCAATTGGTATAAACTTATTACTGAAAGTCTTGCTTTTGCTGCTAATTTCTAAACTAAGCTGTAATATTATGCAAAAATCCTTACGTAAAGAACCACATGCTTTCATTTCCATTTTGGAGGACATCAAAACATTTAGTCTGCCCCAGTGATTGTAATTATTTTGATTAAAATAAATGTGGGCAACATTATAAGATAAGTACATGTTTTTTGTTTTTTTTAAAATAAAATTTCTTGGAGAGGAGGGGGAAATCGATTGATTAAGTTAGTCCAAAGATCGCACGCAGACGTTATTTTATGAGATCGCAAAGTTGGAATAATTATCACCAGATGAATATATCACAGCAAGTCTAATACCAAAGTACCATTATTTACTCTACATAATTTACCACAATGAAAATGATGGCCTCAAAAGATTAAGGTTACTGGATTCAATCTAAACTATCACTTTAGTATTCGAAGACCGAATGATCCACTACTATTTTTTATACTTATAAAAATATTACAATTTAGTGATGTATCAATCAATAAAATTTTATCATTGTTTTCTTTAATAGTTTTAACAAGGCTGTAAACCTTAGCAATGAGCGTCTGAAAAAATCGTCACTAGGGACCTCTGTAGGTCTTTAAAACACATGCGAGGTCCCTAGTGACGATTTTTTCAGACGCTCATTGCTAAGGTTTACAGCCTTGTTAAAACTATTACTGAAATAATAGTGAGCGTTTAATAAAATTTATAATTACATTGTTTTCTTTGTATTGTATTTATTTATCTAATTGTATTATGATTGCATTATTGATCGGCAGTCACATCGGATGGTGTGTGTTTGTAATATATTTACTAGCATTATGTTTTTTTTTTCATATGTCAAATGTGTTGACCGGGAAGCGAACCCGGGCTAGCTGCTTGGAAAGCAGCTATGCTAACCGCTTTTTAATTACATATATTCTAAAAAGTTTAGTCTCTAAAAAGAAAGGAAAATGCGGTATTATTATATATTTTGGGCTTTAAACTGAGGCAAAAATCAAAGATTTAATATTTGTTACTCAAAATGGTTTTGAAACACTAATTTGCAAGCATCCCTGGAGACTGGTATATTGATGAACTTTTAAAAGTTTTGTGCAAGTTCCAATTTTTTTCATTTACTTTTATTTTTAAGCTTCCAAAGACTGACTAAATGTGACTTACAATTTCCTTCAAATTCCTCTTTAATAACTCGAAATTCACTCTGATCATCAACATCCTTAATGCCGTCTTAAAAAGTGATCACATTATTTTCACTCTGTAATGTAGATAGCTGGATGATTTCTTTTACTTGTAATTGCTGTAAAAACATTTTTACTTAACATTATTAATAATAAATTGTTTTTCAGCTTTGAAACAAAAAAAAAAAAAATGAAATTTGATCTAAATTGACTTCATTTCTAAATAATAATAAAAAATATTTTAATATTTATATATATTTTAAAAAAAGACATTTGAAATAGGATCGTTAATCAAATTTTTTTTAATAACCTAGCAAATATAAGTAAAAAAGACAAAAGAGTAAAATAATATATATATCTATGATATAACTCTCTTTCCTATCGTGAAAAAAATTATGCCGGCAGTAAACAAAAAAAAAAGCAAATTGGTTTGGATATTTGTTATTTGCTATTAGCATATGATTATTATTACTTTTTATTAAAACAAACAAAAAAAGGATTATATGATCTGTCAAACGTACACACTATTTTTCAGGAAAAGGCTTTTTTCCTATAGTTCTGCCACCTCTTTTCAGCTTGAGTAATTAGTAAAATCAAGTTAATAATCCTTACTAAATTCGTATTCAGTGCTGATATAGTCATATTTCCATATTAATTTTTGGCTTATGACTTTTATCAATTAAGTCTTTTTGACCTGGATTTAAGCATACTTGGATCTTTTAGATACAATGCATCTTTTATTCAGAAGACACTTTTTATTCTTTTTATTCAATGTCAAATTACCAAATCAAAATATCTTAATATTTTGAATTCAAGCCAGCTTGTTTGCATAGTTATATAGATCTGACATCAGTTCAGTAATCCATATGTTGCAGTGTAACTAACTATTCTTAATGTGGATTTATTGATTGAAAGAATATCAGAACTTAATGGCAGTTGAAGTTTTGAATATGATCCATTCTTTTAAAATGTTACATCCAGAATTTAACAAATATTTATTATCCAATGAGGTAATGATTATTTGTAATTTAACAGTATAGTACAGAAATCCAAGTTTACATTTGAGAATAAATATTTTTAAAAAATGTACCCTTCTCCCCAACATATGAAAAAAAAAAAAAACAGGAGAAAAGATTAGTAAAATATATTCACACATTGGATTCATTATTTCTAAGAATATGTGGGTTTATAAATTTCCAAATCTAGGGTATATGTATATTGATGATAATGCTAATGTGAATTAGATCTCTTTTTAAAAAATTAGATGTATTGTAGTTATTTTAATCAATTATAGTTAAAATGTTAAATCTTTATCCTAGGTAATGATGAATATTTATGCAAAGGTTTGTCACAGTGCCTATTGTCAATTAATACCCACTATTTTGATTTATAATCAATTATTTACTATTACAATCTTTTTTTTAAAAAAATCAAAACTTTTTTTTTATAAAGAAAAACAATTGACAAACTGGTATTTATTTTGTAAGATTGATAATGTTATAGGATAGTGACTTCATTAAAACATTTTCTTAAAATAAAATAGTGACATTTAAACTGAGAATGTGGAGGAGAGTTTATTCGTTATACTGCATTACATGTTTTTATTATAGCATCAAAATACGATTAATATAGCTTATTTAATTTTCCACCAGACATTGCAAGATAATCAATGCTTTAGTTTATCACATACCCAAAGTAAAAAACAATTTTTATTGTTAATGACTATAAAAAATAATAATGCTAGTTTCATTGAGCACAATCATTAACATACTTTGATCATATAAATCAACAAACTGTCTTAATATTTAGTTGTAAAATGTGTATATTAGTTAAACTATATTCATCAAATTAATTTTATGGTATAAAACTCTTGCAAACATTATTTTTCCTGTAGTAAAAATGCAACAATCATACTGATTATTATAATTATTATTTTGAAAAAAAAAAAAAAAGATTTCATGCATTATGATGCTAATAATCAACATTGAATGATTGAAGGCTACTAAAAATAAGTTTAAAATACCATTTATTTTTTCAATGTTAAATCAATCTCATAATTTATTAGTAACTTATTCAAAATAATAACCAATTTTATTGCAATCATAGATCAGCAAAGGAAAAAGGTATAATCATTTATGAATATTACATTATTGAAGTGACAGGAATGAACTGTATATTACATTTCTTTCCCTATCTTTTATTTAAATTTCCCTGCATTTATGTAAAATAAAAAATTGCAATTTTTAAAAAAAATAACAGTATTGGAAAAATAATAATAATAATAATTCAAAATTACAAAAAAACTACAACTTTAGTAATTCAATATAAAGTGCATCAAAAATAAATTTTAAAATGTACATTGTGGTTAGTTTTTTCTTTTTTCCATGCTTTACATTAATTCAGCAAATTAATATTCAGGAAATATTCTGCAGCTATGTAAAAAGCAAAATGGCATCTTATAGTTAGCCTTGATGTTCATCAAATTATATTTTATCAATTCATGAACTCAAATTTTAAATTTTAATCAACTGTAGCCTTAATTATTTAAATCTGTTGATTGAGTCAGTGGTGTGGTTAAATGACTATTAATTTTAGTGCAGGAGAGTAAGAAAAATTAATAAATAAATCTCTCTAGGATAGTAAATAATCAGATTGTTTGACATATATGTCAGCTCTCTGCCGGGTTGTGTGTGGGAATGCTCACATATGATTTGACAGATAAATTAGTTTCAATATTTATGGTATAATAATATACCATTAGTTTAAATAAAGCCATATAATTACTTTAACATTTTTACGGTTAAATAATAGTTTATCAATAGACTTAAGATTAGAATCATTTTAAAACTAGACAATATAATTAATCATTAAATATATTTTTTACAGTATTCTAAAATATTAGTAAGGAGTTCAATTAATTATAATCAAGGTTAAAAGATGGAGATTTGCTAATTTTATGAAAATATCTCTACTGATAATACAGAATCTCATTGATTTATTGATTTACTATCAGCCCCTTGATGAAAAGTTTATAAATTAACTAGTAAGAACTTGGAGAGGGAAATTATTTTTAAATGAACATGGAGATCATTTCCAACTATCAAAGAAACATCTGTTATTTAAAGTATATAAATTATTTGTAATTTATTATTTTCTATAGTGAAAAGTATGAATTAGTTATGGTTGTTAATTAATAAAGTATGGAATAAATTTTAAAGTCCCCTTCACTCACAAAAGGACACACTAACCACCAGCCAATAATTTGAAAACTGAAGTTCATGAACAAGACCAAGATTAAAGCAAGAAAATGACTACCAAGGTTAAGTTAAATCATAAGAAAGTCAAGAAATTTGTAATCATTAATTTTCATAAATTACCTTATAATTGTTTTATCCATAACAGCCATAAAATATGTAAGAAATGTTGCTATTATAAACTTAAATTATGATAGAAAGTGGTTTTGGACCTTTCCCCAATAGGAGAAAATTACAAGTGAACTATATTATATTAAAGGTTATATGATTTTAATTGCTATGTAATTCTCCTGGTGCACACATAAAATATTTTTATTAAAATGGAAAGCTATTTTAAGCTAGACATATATGCCATTAATTTTTACTTAACGCTACAGAATATGCAGGAAATAATTAAATTATTTTATTATGTTTAAAATTAATAATAATAACAACTCATATCAGTCTAAGTTTCATTAATTATGAATGAATAAACTATTAATGCTAGAGTCTCAGAAATACATTTACTGAAATTCCTTATATTAACTGTCATAAATTACCTCAAACTTACCAGAAAATCCAGATATGACTTTACTTAACTGTAGTGGAATTGTCATTATTATTCAATAAAATAATATTATCTGCCAATATTATCTCAGTTTACCTTAATCCCAAATTGGTAGTTTGTTATATTAATAATAATGTCAATTTTAAAAGTACAGTAGGATATTTATTGGATAGCTGAATTATGCATTGAAATTAAATAATTATATACTGCAATAATATTTTAAATCAACGTTCATCTTCAGTGTTGCATTTTCTTCCAGTTTAAAATTTAAAAAAAAAAAAGAGATTGTAATTAGTTAATGATTTGGCAATTCCTCTATGATTCATAATAATTGAGTAATAAATGTTTCTTGAAGCATCCAAAATATTATGATTCTAATAAATACATTGAAGGTGCATATTTACGAATGTTTGTGATAAATAACCAAATTTATAATGATGATATTATGAAAGAAATTTATAATGACGATATTATAAAAGATAATCTTCCACACTTATTAGGTATTTGAAGTTTAAAGCAGAAGTTGATGCTTTTCTATAATTCCATTGGCATATTCACAGGAGGGGAGAAATAGTTTAATCACAATATTTACAGAAGAAAAATGCAGTGAGAAATGCAAAAGTAATCACAATGTTATTAAAAAGCAAAGAACATTACAAGGCCTTCAAAATAATTATGCAGTTTAAATTGTTGAATTCAAATTTTTTTTTCTTCACAGAAGAAATATGAAAAAAATTATTTAATAATATATTTATTATTATTATTATTATTATTATTATTATTATTATTATTATTATTATTATTATTATTATTATTATTATTATTATTATTATTATTATTATTATTATTATTATTATTATTATTATTATTATTATTATTTATTGTGTATTCTATTATAATCTTATGTTTATTTAATATTCATAAGTGTTTGCAGTCAACTTGCTCATAAAACAAAAGGGATCTGAAGTAACGTTTATATTTAAATGTATATTTTTGTTAAAAACTGACACAAGTAAGTAAAATCATTTAAGATAAAATTTTATTATGTCATTTTTTTTGTTGCTTGATTAATAAAACTGCCATTATAAAAAAAGCACTGAAGATACAATTCAATTGTGATTGAATCTAAGCATATTTAATATTTTATTAGATACACCTGGGTCTCATTTTACGTGGATTTATTTAACGCGATTTTGAAGTTACGCGATTCATGTTTCTTTGGAAGTCAAACTCTGATATGCACTATTACTTTAAATAATAAATTTTGCGCACTTACATCATATTGAAAGTAATAGCACATTATTGGAATTTGACTTTCATCTTAGTAATTTCAATATTTTCAGTGCTTTATAATAGTAAGATTTTATGCAATAATGAAATTAAAATCATGATTTCCACATTTTATGTATACACACATTAAATTTTACAAGATTATAATGTAAATTTGTTCAAACATTGTGCGTGTTAATTTTGCATTTTAAATCACATTCTGTTTTTGCTTTTTAAAAAAGAACGTAATCAATTATTAATCATTTAGTGTCCGCAAGTTTATTTTTAAAAGGTGAGTAATAGCAGTGGGCACAATTAAATTTGACAATTAAAAATTAAAATCTGATTTTTAATTGTAATTAACAATTTAAAAATTACTTAAGGTGACCTGAAATTAATGTGATGTGAAGTTGGCGCTAGTTGTATTTCCTCTTGTGAAGAATCTGATTTTTTACCAGTTTGCAAACGAACCTGTTTATCGGCAAATAGCGATAATAATTAAAACATGTATAAAAAAATGTAAATTACTGTACTGTAAATTATGCATAAAAATATATTATTTTGAATAAAATTAAATATTATAGTTAAAAAAAGTTTGTCTTGTATCAATTTTTTTCAAATTTGAAATTTTTTATTAGTCATATTTTATTTCCTTATTTTTTTTTTTGCGCGAATTTTAAAGTAATTTTATGTTGGTGCTTTGCTTTTACGCGATTTTTGAAAAATCACAGTCCATATCCCCCCTTTTTTAAGGTAAGTTACGTCTATTTTTGCACGATTTCGTTTGCATGTGTTTTCTGAGGAACCTATCACGTAAAATGAGACCCAGGTGTATTGTATTCTCCAACTAGTTACTACTAATAGTTATTACTCATTAGGAATTGCTTTCAAGTCAATTACTATTTTAATTTCCACAGATTAATTGATGACTATATTCTGTTTTGTTTGGTGTTCACACTTATGAGATAGACATGGTTTATTTGTGAGATTTGATTGTTGCCATGTTAGATAATCACAACATAATGTGTTGTCATGCTTGTTATTTATTTTTATATCTATGTCATCTCACATGAAATGTACATTTTTCTTTACTCTCCATGGTAGTGTGATTATTTTGGGTGGATGGTGTAGATGCCCATGGACTTTTGAGCTAATTAAGGTCTATACTGTTACAAAGAATTTTGCATATTTTCTTAAATAATGGATTAACCACCCGGTTTCTCCTCATATTCCTATAGGTGTTCCATATAGTGGCACCTGAACATCAGAACATCCATGGTCATGGAATGACCATGATCTAGGTTACCTACTTGTCTGTCTTGGCTCACCACTGTTATTCTTATGGTTATATAGCATATGACATTAATTCTTGATGTTTTAATATTTAGTGGCAATAAAATCATCCTTGGAAAGATTAATTAGATCTGTGAACCATGTTAGCATTAGGCAAATGATGATACCAAATAGTAATATCTTTGTTAAGTATTAATTTATAATACTATATTATTGTATCAGTTTATTATCGGCTCAAATTGATATCAAATGTACATACAGTATTTATTGTTTGTTATTCTTAGTTAAGTATTAGTAAACTAAAATTTTCATTTGTGTTATAGAAAAGTTTTATAATAGGATATTTGGGAACCAAATGTTAGAGTGGCACTGATTTATTTGAGGTAGATTTGAGCTGTAATACCAGTCCCACATCTTAAGTAAATAGAAATTAGGAAGTTATATAATCCTTTTCCAATAATGAAATAAATATAATTATCGATGCCTTAAGGAATATTCATTATCTTAAAAGTACCTAGTATTAAGTAGTGTCAGCCTACCATTCGATAAATAGCAACCTTGTGATTATCTTATTTGTATTTTAATTTTGATATAGAAATTTAATAAACCTATACATGGTAAACAAAATTTAATAAATTTGTAATAAGCTAGAAAAATGTAAATTAAAAGAATAAGTGTAAATAATGATAATACTGTAAAATGTAATGATGTATTATAATTTTGATTTTTGATTTAAGGAGGTATTCTTAAGTGAGTATTAAAGTCATGCTAATAAGTTGTTTTTTTTAAAATAAAATTTCCTTTTGATTAATTTGATAAAGCTATTTTTTTTAAATGTGTAAATATTAATTGTAAATAAATTGTATTTTGGAAATTAATTAAGTTGTCAATAACCTTATTGCTAAACACTATCCATATTATTATTGCTATCACCATGTCATTACTCAAAACTATTAATTTTATTATATGTTCAACATGTCACTAATAAATTTTACTAAACTCCTATATTTGGAGCATATAAAATTTTATCATTGACTGATTAAAATATTGTGGGTACTATGCAGAGATTCTATTTTGAAATGATATCTTAAAAACCAATATTTGATTTTAAATACTAATATCTTAATAAATTGTAAAATACAATCATTCACTAAACTTAGTCATATCGATCAAAAATTGTAAGATACAATCATTCACTAAACTTAGTCATACCAATCAAAGAGATCAAATTTGAATTGTTCTTAGATGATGTTATTATTGTCCTACTATTATTATTGTAATTATGATTGAAATATTTTAAGATTATCTAATGGCTAACATGATTGTTATGTTTACATTCTTACTATGGATTTGTTGAGTTATTATAAAGTTTAGATTTGTCTTTATATTTATTAATAAAGTAGTTAAATATCTTTAATAATTCCCTTTTGTAATATAATTGATCTTAATCTTCTATATTTGGATCAACCATAAAATCCCTTTGGCTGATCCAGATATACATTAGGAAATTGTTGAGTTTTAAAGTCATATGAACCCTGAGAAATTATTGATTAATAATTTTAAACTTTGATTCTATTTGTTAGACATTATTTCTTAAGCTATTTTGTATACATTGTCTTAGTTTCTTATCTTTATTCTTATTGTTTTTGCAAATTAATCAAAATCCCAAAGATTTAAAATTTCTTCTTTGATTACTTAAACTTAGAACCTCTTGCTTTTATTTTAGTTGTATCAAATTAATGCATGAGAACCCCATTCATCAGGAGCTACATTGTTATAATAGTTCACCCATATTTTTATTTTAGTTCTGTCATCAGTTTATTGTATTACACCAGCATAATTTATTCATCCTTCATTGATCCCTATTTCATTGCCAAATTAACTATTCATTACTTTAACAGATCCTCTTTCTCCTCTTCTCATTTTTAGGTCTATTCATTATTCTTTTATAGTAATTAATTATTATTTGCTCTTCATTACCTTCTTAATTTTCTACATCTTTATGCTTTTGTCATTCATTTGATTTTGCTAATTTCATGATCATTTCCTAGACAGATATCTTCCTGATTATTAATCATTTTATATAATTGCAAGATAAACATATGTCTTCATATTATTATATTTTTCTGTATTGAAAGTTAGCTTAAGCCGTATGCTTTATGTAATGTTAGAATGTAAGGGATTTAGGATCCATGTACTGTAATGTCTTTAGTATATTGTAACCTCTCCTAATCATGTTCCTCTCATATGCTCATGCTCATCGTAGCCAGTCCTGTTCTTATGTTCATGTTTACTCTATTGTATTTTATTTGTATTCTATTATATGCCCTGTTGTCATCCTAATGTGGCTAAACCAGGGATACTATGGGCTGTGGGGGTTACAATATAGGTATTAAAATTATAGCTACTGAAATGCTATTAAAGAATATATATATTCACAAGTTAGTAATTTTTTTAATAATATGCTTAAAAAAATGTTTATTTATTAATTAACATTTTCAATTTAAACTTCAATTTTTTAATCAATTTTTTTTTATATAACTTGAATTTAAAATAAATAATTTTTTTCACCATAGGAACTTTTTATAATTGCTTATTTTTTATATAAGATAAATGGGATAAAGGTGTTTTACCAAATGTTTTATGTATTTTTTACAAAGTTCTGCAGTAAATATTCATGGTTCTTTTTAAACATAAAGTTACAAGGCAATGTAAAAATGTAAATGTTTTCCAACATGCATTCAACTAAATGAGTTTTTTTTTTCATATGTCTAATGCGTTGACTGGGAAGCGAACCCAGGCCAGCTGCTTAGAAGGCAGCTACGTGAACCATTAGGCCACCACACACTTGGATAAATGAGATTTATTAGTTGCTCTATGTCATCTTACATATTTAATTATTCTAATGCCCTTATTTTTGTTCTTCATGTAATGAACATATTGGTTCAGTTTGCAAGTATCACTTCAAAGCAAACACATTTGATAATTAAATATAATTGATAATAGATAGTAATCATTTTTAAGGTGAGAAATTATAGTGTTTTTTATCCCAATTATATACTTTAATTTTATATTAAATACTAAATATATCAGATTAATATCTTTCAAATGCAAATAATTTGTTAATAATAGCACACAAATAGACAACATAGGCTAATAATTATACAATGTTTCTAGTAATATTATTTTCCAATCTTCTTCAGATGTTGATGACCTGACTAGTGACAATATAGGAGTTGAACTTACTCCTTTAGATTCTTGAATATTGAATTTTAAGTCAAAACTCTAACCAACTGAGTTATTCTGCCTTCTTAATAAATTTTCAATAATCTTTTTATCAGGGCCTAAATTGTATATCTCTTAACAATACCACAAACTTTCATTTTATTAAAAAAATCAAATAGTTTTCTCTCTGAAATTTATAAAAAGTTTAAGCACTGAATGTGGCAGAGATGAGCCCAATCCATGGGGTGGGCCCAATCATGGATCTTGAGTTGCAGAATCTGGGACTCCACTATTGTACCAAATTAGGTAGAGTATTATATTTGGTTATAAATGCAGGACAAATATAATTAATTCCTAAGATGTGATTTGTCAGAATTAATTTCATTAGTCAACCTAAATCATTGTACATATTTCCATAATCATTTATGAGGATTTTACATCTTATATATATAACTTTGTACAAGCTTTTACAGAACAAATAAGCCCAAATACATTACTAAGATGTGATAATATATATTGAAGTATTTCCATTATCTACGATTGAATGTTGACTGTCTAGAAAATTTTAAACTTTATTTAAATTTTTCAAATACTTAGTAATAACACACTAATATACAATACAGGTTAGTAGTTTGAATAAAGTTTAAAATTTTCAAGACATTCAACATTTAATGGTAGTTGACGGAAATAGCCCAACATATCATATCTATTAAACCATCATCACCAAATCTTCAGATAATGCTGAGATAATTCATAAGAAGCTTCTTAAATAATTATTTAAATTAACTTACCATCAATGCCCATCTTTTGTTAGATCAATGCCAATCTATTTTGTCAGAGAAAAGATGATCTATCTGATCTTTGGTTTGTTATATAGGAATAAATCAAAAATTGATACTCAATGCAATGGAAACTTCCTACAGATGGGATTTACATTTTTAAATTAATCAAGCTTGCTTATAGTTTCAAATATTAATTCAGACAAAATTTTAATGACTTTAATGAGATTGTAAATAATTTTATATTTTATCAGTTATGTATTGCTAAGAATATAAACCCATTCATAGTACAAAAGATTTAGAAAAAGATAAATCCTGATTTGTCATATTAAGCCTCATGTGCAAGCTGTTATTTTTACAGAATATTTCAAAAAGTCTGTGCTATATTATTGAAAACTGAAAATGTAATATAATGAGTGTGCTAATAGCTCTAAACAAGCTTTTTTAATAAATGCCGCAACTGAAAGCATTTAAAATCTCTATCTAGAATTATTTCCAAACAGGTTTTGAGCTAATGGTTCTCATCAGTACATTCAGACACTTAATCCAGAATACAAACTCAAGCCCAGCATTTATCAAATGCATAACTATTAAGTAGAAAATCTGAAAATTTCAGACATCTATATGTGTTCAAATCCAGCTATCTAACTTTAATAGATATGCGGGACTGAACAAAATTCAGATAAACCATTAATAGCCTTAGCAATATAACACTATCAAAGCCTCAAAAGCCAAACTATAATAGTAAGGAAATCAAGTCATACATCACGTGACCATTTAATAAGCTTGTATTTACAAATGTAATATAATGAGCACATCTGAATATCCTAACACCCATTGATAAGAGCCATTAGCTCAAAACTGGTTTGGGGATAGGGATAATTCGAGATAGAGATTTTAAATGCTTTCTTCTATGGCATTTATTGAAAAAAGCTTGTTTAGAGCTATTAGCACACTCATTATATTACATTTGTAAATACAAGTTTATTAAATTAAGTCACATGATGTATGACTTGATTTCCTTACTATGAAAATTTAAAAGTAACTTAAGATTATGGCTGCCATTGAATATAAGTTTTGTTCTGTTTTATATATTTCTATAATGTAATTAATTTTGATACGCAAGTCTTTTACACATATCTACACAAACATATAAACCTATATATATAAATTCATCATAATACAGCAGTAGAATTTCCATCTATCATGCCAATGACTAGGTTGAATCCAGTTTGAGTAAACTTGAAAATTTTGAAATAGCCCTAGTATTTTTTTCACCTGTTTATATCCATTCCAATTCAGCATCCAATAGTGATGGGTAAGTGATATCTAGCTAATTATAACTTGAAGATAAAGCAAAGATAAAGAACTACTGAAACTCATTCTATGGCAATTGATAAGAGATAATGCCTTCTTTTATAAAGGGCTTTTGGAGAGGTCTTTGCCTCATTATGGGTTTTCATAGTTTTATCTATATGTCTAACATGCAAAAAGTATTAAATGTTTTAGCACTTTTTACATTTGTAATTAGCCTATTTTGTGTGGCAGTTGCTGTAATACTTTCTTTTTCGTTTTATATTTTCTTTCACGATTTAAATTCTTTTTAAAGGATTTTTCAAACGTTTGACAGAATAAAATGTTCTAATCTATAAATCATTACTTTAATCTGGCTATAAAAGTTATTAAATACAAAAAGTTCTACTTAAATAAAAGTGATTTTTGGTATAATTTGTTTAAGCACTTTTTGGTAGCCTTTGAGGTTAATTCTTTTTTTTTCTTTGAAAGTATTTGAAATCGTCGATTATGGAAAAAAATGCAGTAAAAATTAACATTTTTTGACCCACAAGTTCTCTTATAATAAATCCAAGTTATTTTTTCCCCATCTTAATGATGACTCAGTTTTAACGTTTTATTATTTAAATAGTTATATACTGTATAAATATACACATTACACTATTCCTATGAATATTTCTTTCTGAGAACAATCTGATTTAATCTACTCATGCATTTCATTCTCCATTAAGTTCATTTAAAATGCAAAATAAACTCAGTGCTATTGGAGTTATGCCTCTTTAATATAATATGCAATCATATGTGTACAAATACACTCATAAACTTTTCATGCAATTTATAGTTAAGGTTTACAGGTAGTCAATTTTTTTAGAGCTTATATGCAAAGCAAATAAATACTCAAAATGGCTATTTATATGTTTATGTAGTAACTGTAATATATATATATATTGTGCCCTTACCAAAACGAGAAACTCTAAACAAAAAATTCAGCTAACTAGGATATAGCAATATTAAACTGCAATTGGGTTACACAAACAATGACTATTAAAAAAATACTATTTTGACTAACTCAAGATACACTACTAAGATACAATATCTAATAAAAACAATATTTGCCAATAACTAAATATAAGAAAACTTATTAAATTAAAATATCATAATACTTATTGTATTTTTATATTGGACTATTTCCATCATCTAATATGTGTGTTGAATGTCTTTAGAAAAATTCAACTTTATTTAAATACTCCAAATACATTCAACTGTTAGTAATATCACAGCAAACAGGTTAGTATATGCACCAACTGTTAGTAATGTCACAGCAAACAATCATAATATTTAGGTTCTTAATAAATAATTAGGGTTCCAACTAGAATACTCAATCTATTCATTTCAATAATAAATTTAATTTATAAACTTGCTCAATATTATAAATAAAATAAGGTTCTATCAAAATAACAAATATAATCATGAAACTCTTAACATGAGTTGTTCAGTAAGTTACAATGGCTTAAACATTGAGGGTACATCCATAAGGACACATTCCCAATGGTATAAGAATATTACCCCAATAAATTCACACAACAGCAATACTATATAATACTCTCATGTCTTAAAACACACATATAATAATCCTAAAATATGATTTATAAACTTATTACAGAAATAACAATAAAATACTTAATATTCCTTTAATAAAAAATACTAATTGGTCATTTAACATTAACCAATGAAATCTTACTTATCATCTTTCAATAGAAAATTTTCAATTTTTCTAAAATAATAATAATAATCTTAGGTTCATTTCTAACAAAATAAATAAATTAATTAACACCCCGTAGTTAAATATGATGAAGGATTTTACATAATATTTAACTATTTTAAAATAATAACAACAATAAGCTACTAAGATAACTTAATGACTCTCAACATTAAATCTATTTTAATAATTAAATTTAGCAATAATACATAATAATATAATAAGATCTCTCTGTTTAATGTGGCATTCATAAAATATACTGAATTTTAATATTGTGGCAATATCAAGTATATCTCTCATTGATGTTGTATCAGTTTAAAAAATAATCATCAATATATCATATCTTCTACGATAATAACAATAATAGTATACTTTGTTAATCAATCAAATATAATAGAAATGGTGTTTAAATAATCTTTAGGGATCATGTGCCAAATAAGTAATATTTCAAATTATTAATGTCTGTGGATCATGCATGTAGAATAAAAAATCAAATAAACAACATGCAGATAACTCATAACTTATCTGGAATATACGTTTCAAAAAACAGTTAACAAATTTATTTATAAATTAACAATATTATACTATTACAATAAGGTTATACATAATATAAAAAAAAAATATTTACAAAAGTAAAATAAGAATTGACATTATTTAACATTAAAAAAATATTTATAGTAAATTTTACAAGAAATAAAATAAGATAGTCTTCACTCCTGCCATTTAAAAAAAAAAACTTACAACAGAAATGACAATATTTTATCCTCATTCACTAAAAATAAAATTCTATTATTTTGTGTTGGAAACAGTTACAATAAATTTCCCAATTTCTAAGAAAACTTAATATTACACTTATACTATTTCAAGCTATGTTTGTTATGATATAATGCATCAATATAAATTTATATTTAAAATACACTTCTTAAAATTCAACAAGTAAAATATTTTCAAAAAAAAAATTATTAAAGACTTTCTTTGCAGTTTAGCAAAGTATCATCCTGATATTGGAATATTAGAAAATTTTAAATAAAAATATGAATACCTTCCTCTATAAAAAATTAACTATTTATGCAAAATACTTAAGAGATAATTTCATAAATTTTTGTAACTTAAATGAGTTTGAATTATTTATAATAAAATTTAAAGAACTATTTATAAATTATATTGCTTGACATTTGTATTTCTTTTGTTTTTTATACTCTTACATTCATCATATCCAAAATCATTTTCACCATTCTCATTTCATTCCAATTTTAAAATATGCATCTGTTTGAGCTAAGTAATCTCTAATACTTGTAGGAATATCAATCATTCCTCTCTTATGTTATATACTATGACAATCATCAATCAACTCAACATCATTTGTGAAAGAAATTTCTATATACTTCATCTTGCCCTCTCACAAAATTATCAACTTCAAACAGTTTAGCCATTATTTTACCAACTTATAAAACTATATCCTATGATGATTCCTGTGGTGATAGATAGTGATTAAAGTGTAGGGTATGGAATAATAACAAGAATGACTCAAAGAGTAAGATAATATCATCATGGATACAGTGCAAATCATAATAATAGGTCCATATTCATTGGGCACCTAAGATTCAAGTCATGGCTCTATTATAGCACTTATTGATGATAAGGAAATGCAACTGTCCATGGAAAAAGATATACAGCCCTATGTTATCTGTATATTTTAATAACTTTAAAGTATGAAAATGTAATTCACATACAACAGTTTTCAACATATCCCTAACACCTAGGATTTCATATGAATATTACTCTCCCAACCACCATCCTATATCTTCCACACTGAATAACTCACTTAACATCATAAAATATACAAACTGCATTCTAAAATAATTTCCAAAACAACAATATTAAAGAAACAACAAAGATCTAAATTCATTTCAAGATGTTTTTTTAAAGTTTTCAAGCACAAATGATCTTGATAAAACATACATCAGTACTATACATTTATTTATTTGTTATTATATAATTTTAGAGATCAGTATTATGTCTTTCTCTGTATTTCAACAGATAACATTCATAAAAAATAACATATTAATAATGTAACAATGTTATATAATGTATGCATATTCAAGCATTTACATTAAATAAATATTTAAAATATCCTTGGATGTTTCAAGACATTCATCCGCATTCATCAATTCTTTTATAAAAATACACACAATGATAATTCTATCAACAGTTCATTTAATTGTTTAATATTAAATTCAAGCAATATAAAATACTAATTTAAAATACTAATTAAGATGTATCATTTTTAAAAACAAAATTATCAAGCAAAATGTAATATAAATAATAAAAGAAATTACCAATGACCTGAACAAGATCACTTACGGTGATCCACTTCTTGGACCATACATTCAGGAAAATCAATTATGATTGTAGTTTACCCTATTCAGAAAATTACTTTCTGAATACCCCATTTTTTATTTAACATACTACTAATAATAAATGTTAATCTATTTTAAGATTGATTTGAAAATATAATAATTATAGGTTGGTTTTAAAATAAAAAATTGTAATATTCTAAATATTAATGTTAGACTTAATATAAAAAAATGATTAAGTTTTAAAGTTACAAAAAGATTTTTTTTTCTCCTCCTGCTCATAAGCTGATTGCTTGTCAGGAAACTTTCCCCATTGCCTAGTTATGGGTGGAAAGCTTTGTGCACAATCATATTCCTGTCTCAGCACCATTTGAAGAAATGTACAAATAATAATAAAATCCAATAAAATCCAAGAAGAATATTAACCATCCCATAAAGATAAAATGTTTATTTCAGTCCTTTCTGAAAATTTTATCCAGGCATGTAATATCTTTGTAAAATAATAATTCAAGAATCTATTTTATGTTAAAATATTTGTTTTTCCTATGTACATACTTTCTGTTAATTTTAGTCATTGTATATAGCAGATATATTACAGTAAATGTTGCACAAATTATATTTGCATCCCCATCGGTCAAAAACATTAGTAAAAATATTATATAATATAAATTATTTATTAATACATGTATCAACAGACATGTAGTTTATAAATTAAAAAAAATATTTCTTTCTTTAAAAGATTTACAATTTTTATTCTTTTAAAAATTGCATCTTTTCATTAAATATTTTTCCAGGTAAATGACAGCTATATTATTCAAAGCAGTTATTAACTGATATAATTTCAATCTTTTAAAAATGTATTATAAGTCATTTATTCCAGAAAAATCATTTTAGAGTATATACCTTATTTATTGATGAAATCAATAACAAGTCCTTTAAAAGCATAAAAGACATTCAAAAGTCATCTTCTTCAATCTGTCTTTAAATATATCATTCTTAAATGTAAGTCCATTTAGATTACTTTAAAGACAAATTAAATGTAAATTATTATTAATCAATAAAAATCATTCTATCATACCATAAAATAAAATATTTTAAATTTAGTTTTTAAGCTTAGATGCAGAGTCTTAACTTTCTTTCTCTTTTTTTTTTTAATTTAATACTGTGATAATGATTTTTAATAAATATCCAATTCCTCTTAATTTACTTTAATAAACTAGTTTCACTGTAATACAATAAAGTAATTGCAAATAAATGTTCACTCACACCAGATATAGTTTTCATAAAAATTTCAAAGTTCTTACATAAACCTTCTCCAGTCTTGTAGTATATTTCTTAACATTTGGTGGTCATTGTCCAAAGATTTAAATAACTACTATCACATTCCATAAAATTATTGTGATCCTAAGCTAAGTTTCAAGAAGAATAGTCTGATAGGGAAATTTGGTGTTTTAGTGAACCATTATTTAAATAGTTATTCAAATTATATTTTTAGTACAATTTTAAATCAAAATAATAATTTAAAAGAAATTACTACTGTTACAATATAAAAAATAATAGTTATAAATTTCAAACTAAATTTCACTTTAAAATCTAAATTACTGCCTTATTCTGAATTTGAATCACTTAATCTGAAAATTACTGAATCACCATCTAGACTGGGTTTAACCTCTCTTTTTATAATGGCCTTAATTCAATGATTTTATTGGTCAATACTGCTTGTAAAAATCTGCTAATTTACATAACTACATCAATATAATTTTTTAAAATTAAGTTTTAAAATTAGGAGTCATCAATATTAAATATTATCAAATTATTCAATATCTTAAATATTAAATATTTTTATCTAAAAAAATTAAATATCCTTGTTAAAACAATTTTTAATATTTTAATGACCTAAAATTGATTTAAAAATAAAATATTACACCTAAATAAAATATGATAACTTTTAATTATTACTTTTAAAATATTATCTCTAGACTTTATATTTGTTACTTTATTATGTATCAAATTTTTGTTAACAAGATAAAATTAAAGTTTTCTTTCTCTAACTTTTGAAAGCTCACATATTCACACTGACCTCTAATCATGTGATACTTTCAACACATTCTAAGCTAATATTAAATTGGCTATGATTTAAATAATATTTTAAACAAAAATAATTACCTTAAACATATAATATAAAATATTTACCACTATAATTAAGCTATTCTACCATTATAGTGTCTTTTAAATATAATAAATTAAAATTAATATTATCTTTTAAACAATTTATTGTATCATTTTATTATTTAATTAATCTTCAAATGAGTTCATACTACCTAAAATCTTTATAGACTCCTATCTACTGAGTTTGAACCTCTACTACATATAACATAAAATTATATGCTAGAAAATAACCTAAATTTAATTTTTTTTAAATAGTTACTTATCCAACCCTACCTAACTATCTGTACTGTAACGGTATATAAATATGCCGTTACATTATTTTACAACTAAAATAAAAAGATCGTGAAGAAAAATTGATTTATTAAAATGAAAAAAAAACTTAACTTAAAAACTGAAAATTAAAAGTTGTGTAACGTATATATAGATCGCACAGATAGGAAACTTTGAAAACTTTTAAAAATAAAAGCATTTGAAAGTATTTTTTTTGTAAAAAAGTAAAAATATAAAGATTGATATTTTAAAAATAGAAATAATGTTGATTTCTATAATCTTAGAAAATGGAAATGATTGTCTTATTAATTAAATGATTGTTCAAAAGCAAACTAACCCATGAGGCATTTTAAAATAAATTAAATGGTCAGATAAGAGAATACAAACGAATTAAATGTCCAATGCAAGCACGAAAATGACAGCACGGACCATAACTGAAACACGAGAGGATTAGTGACGTCTTGCTTGTTGAATCTCAAGATCTGATGATAAAAGGCCAAGAAAAATATAAAAGCAAAAATGATTATTATAATTGTTATCTGAGAACTGACTATGAACATGTCATAACTAGCTATATTGCAGATTTTCACGATGTGGAAGTCTGCAATAAATTTAATTTTCCGGACAACCAGCTGAGACCTCCCTATGACAGTTAGGGACCAAAAAGGAATGGCAAGTAGCGGCTTCATTTTTAAAAAGGAAGAACAAACAATCTATATAAGTGATCACGAAGATGGACCTCAAAATCTGCAGAATCTGTAAAGTATAAACTTTTACCAATTGAACTTTCTTTTAAATAATTACCGTATAACGTCAATAAGTAATCAATCCAAAAAAAAAAAAAAGTAATATAAATGAATGTACTCTTATCTGACCAAGAATAGAACTCTAAATCAATTATAAATATTTGTTTTTATATACGTTTGCTATTTCAATCATTTCCATTTTTTTAAAATTTAATTATTTATGTTTGTGTTTAACTAGGTTATTTATTTCTATCTGTTAAATAAAATGTATTGAATTAAAGTTAGGTGTAGATAGCTGCATGGATAAAGATTAATAACTGTTTAAATTCATTTATGTTTAATTTAAGGGATTTTAATTTCAGGCTATTTGTTTCGTAGTTAGAGCAATGTTGGTGGAGGGATATATGGGTGTTTATATTAATGTAATGTGAAGCGTGTTTAGCATACAGGGCAACGTGCCCAACTGAATGCATGACCCCAAAGAGGCAGTCATATCGTTGAAATGGTCGCAGATGTATTTCCTGCACCATTGACCCCTTCTAGCTCTATGGACAGGGATTTATAAGACGGCAGAAAGACCGCTCTCCCCCATATGTAGCACTCTTTAAAAATAATTATATACATGATTCCTTAGTCAGGCAGATGCACTTTCCTGTTCTGGACATGGATCATTTCCTTCAAATAATATCACGCTGTCAGATGCACATTCCTGTTGGCATGGTTTTATGCTAGCATCTTCATATTACATTGGTTGCAAATATATATCTGGAAGCTGACATTGGGTTGGCTACAAACTTTTAGTCTGAGATTGAACGAATGTTTTGATGTTTTTAAGTGAAAAAAAAAATCTATGTAGACTATCTATACTCAACATGCTAAAGTAAAATATAATTTAAATATCCATCTGTGTGGTCTATTTAAATAGTAATTTGAATTTAAATTTAAAAAAAAAAAGATTAATGTAAAATCTAAATTAAATTTATTCCTCAATTTTAAATGTGCATTAATAAAAATTATTTGTGTGTTAATTACTGGCAGTGGCTTATTTTATTTATTTATTTTTTTATATTGAAATATAATTAGATAAGAATTTATATTATTTAATCTCTGCTACTCCATGGGCTAGTGACAATGGGCAAACGGTCAAAATAATATATATATAAATGTTTTGAATTTTAACTTACATATCTGCCTACTATATAAATTTTTCTAGGTTCAAATACCTAGATGGCGCCCTCTGTAGTGCAGATACGTTAAGACCCTTTCTCCGACCGTTAAAGTATCAATCGTAAAAGGTACAATATAAACATAGGAGATTTGAGTACAGATCTTTATGCTTTTCTCAGCTACACATGTCCACATACATGTGAAAACTATAAATCATCTCCAATATATTTATTTCATGCTGAACCAGCACTCAACAGTTGGTCCAGATTATAATCTCCCACACACACATATAATCATTGCTCAGTATATATTAAGATAACAAATCAAAATGTGATGATGGAACACCTAAATTCCTTGTTGATGTCATCTAAACTCCAAGTATATAAATTATATTTCCAATTTGTCCAAACTGCTTCAAACACTTTTTAGCAAAACTCTTTATTTGTACTTATACATACACCTACGTTTTGACTGACCTGCAGTCTTCTTCAGAGCTATGATATAATGAACAAAATAAAATAAAAAACATAACTATATAATAATACCATAAAAAATTATATTTGTATTCAAATATTACAGATTCAGTCATATCCTACCCACCCATCTTTTGTGCATTTAAGTGGACAATGTGCCATACATCTAGTGTTAATGTGACTTAAATTCAACATGGGCATGACAATAATATTGGGATCAACAAGGGATTTGGGTGTTTCATCATCAGATTTTCAATGGTAGGAATGGCTGAAGAGTTGGAGGGCAGAATAGATTAAAGTATGTACATTAAAATTTGAAGATTTGCTATCTTATTATAAACTGAGTACTGATTATATATATATTTGTAGAAAATGATGATCTGGGTCAACTGATGACTGCTTGTTTAACACGAAATATGTGTACTGGATATCATTTATCTTTTTCACATGTGTATCTGTTATATAAGATAAAGTGGCTAGCTGAATGATGCTTGAAAGTCTGTGTTCATATCCTCTGTATATCTAAACCCATGTACATAAATTATACTTACATTCAAATATATATAAATTTTATATTTAGAAAACAAAATTTAAATTTGATTTTTTTTTTTTTTTGATTTGATAAAGTTTTACATTTTTAGTTTAATAGAGTGAATATAATTTTATTTTCAAATTTGAACTTTAATAAATTTTTTTTTACATAATTTCAAATTCAATCAAATCCTGGGTTTAAATTACAGCTAGATAGAACTTATTTTATTATTGTTTAAAACCTTAAGTTTTTAGCTGGGTTTATCAGGCATAGAATTTTTTCCCACATAATATCCCATAACTAATCTCGCAAATCTTAATATCTAGTTATTTTTAACTAAAACTGCCCAGAGTTCCATTACCTGGCAACGGAAACATCTGGAAAATAAAACTTTCTTTTTTACCATTTCTTTTCTTTTTATTGTTTTCAGTTAGAATATGAAACATTCTTTTATTTAAAAAAAAACAACAAATTATGTTATAAACTTTTCAACTCTTTTCCATGAAGCCTCTTTTTTATCATTTATTTTCCTTAGTTCCATTTAAACATTTAGTAATGAGAATTAGGTCTTAGCTCAGAGCAATTTCATCCTTATGGATATAGCAGCAAAACATTTTACGATTTAAAACCCTAAAATGCAAAATACATTTTTGCTATCAAGTAGTTATCACCGTAATGATTTTTATTTTAAAAACAAAATTTTTAATGATGGCAACAAGACATTGTTTTTCATTTTCATTTTTTAAAAAAATCATTCATTTATTTAGATTGTTCTATTTAGCTGCAAATTTAAAATATTTATTTAAGATTTTACAGATTTCCTATAGACATATTACGGACTCATCTTCGTATTTTTCAGACGCTTATTTCTAAGGTTACAGCCTTAGTAAATTATTACTTATATAGTATGTACAAAGGATTGAACTGATGTTATTATAAATGTAAAATGTTGAATATTCAGATATTCCTTTCTTTAGGCTTATGTAAAATTTATATTGTATGTTAAAAATTTAATTTTTTTATTATTATTTAGTGCAGTGAATATGACAGTTAAAGGGGGTTTAAAGCTGAAATCTGTTATTTCTGGTGCCTCATGGTAATTTCATTTTTTAAAGCACTTGTTTAAATAAGTAGTATGCAGATGGGCACTAAGATCGATTGATAAGATGAGCCCACTATTTCTAATTATTATTATTTTCTTCACCATTATTAATTCGAGCTTGATTACAGAATTTTTCATCTTAGAAGTAACAACACTTATTTTGAATGTATACAATACACAAGTGTATATATATATTGTGACGACCACGTAAAGTCGTCGACACACATATATATTTATTAATAAAATTAGAAAGTAATAAAGGTGAAATAAATTATTTAATAAATTTTTTTAAAAAAAAAAAAGGAAGGAAAAGAAAAATTGAAATTCTAATGTCAAAATTACTGTGGATTTTGTAATAGTAAGAGAAGGGGAGGGGGGGCTGCATAAATAAAGAAATGCGTCTCTTTCTCTCTTATAAGTCAAATGCTAGAAATTATTTTTGTTTATTGTGGGAGAGGGGAAGTGGATGCATAAAAAAAAATGCGTTTCTTCTCTCTTTTAAAAAAATATATTATAACAAATTAAAATAAATGTAAAACGTAAATGTGAAAGAAAAAAATGAATGAATTGTAAACTTTAAATAAAATAAATGTAATATGTGATATATAAAAAGAAACAATATGGCCGTAGGTGTGAAAGTCTGTTGGACAAATTAAATTCCACGGACAAAGAAATGTTATCAATGGAAGATCTTTGCCTGATCTGTTAAATTAATTGGGACTTACATTCCAGCCACTAATTAAATAAAGAAACATAATGATAAGAATTGGTTGGAAATCTAAGTCTTAATTAAAAAATTTTAAAAACAACGAACAAAGAAAGAGATTAAGAAAATTACAATTTTTGTCTGGCATTGCTAGTAGAGACTTTAGAGAAGCAACAGCTAAAAGAAAATGGAAGAAGTGCGTGGCTAGTGGCGTTAAAGGGACATGGGTTCGGATTGAAGCCGTCTCATCACTGACTCACAATGTAAGATCTTTGCCTGACCTGCTAGAGGGACCACCGCTTCTGTAGCTGTCGATTGAAACTCAACCTAAAGAATCAACCAACAAACTGGATGAAAATAACCCCACAAACGGAGGAAGTTAATGGAGAACCTAAGGAATCAACAAGCAAAAACTGGAACGAAAATAACCCCACAATCTGAGGAAGTTAATCAAGAGCGCTCGGAAGAAATACCCATGGGACAATTACAACAAAGCCTAGGTAAAAGCATGCATGCATTTTCATTTGTCTACTATTCATAACTAAATATAAAATTAATGATTTGATAAAAATAGAACTCTATCAACAGGACTTTAAGAACTTTTATATCTGATCTATTTGCATATATTTATTATAGCCATGTATTTATAAGTGTGTGTTTATTATTATTATTATAATGTAATTTTTTATATAAAGTGTGAATATTATTATTAAACATATTTGTCATTAAATTTCGTATCCTTGCTTTATTCTCCTATCACCAAGCTACGACAGGGGGGAAACTGTAATTAGTGATTAAAGGGGCATACTGATTTGTTTAAGATATTCATGTGCTGCTTGTTCGTGCGAAATCCCAATTCTAAAAAATAAATAGCAAGCGCTGGACATTCGCTAAGTTTCTTTGAAATAGTTTGCTCTGTTCAGCAGCCGAGAGTTCTTGGCTGGGAAAAATAACGCCAAGATAATATGTACGTATTGCCTTGGGGTTCAGTCAAGGGTATAGATATGAAGTTAAATTTGTATCTGTATTAGCTCTCTGCTTGTATTGTAACGGCGTTGGTTAAAATAATGAATAAGATAATAAAGAATCTAAGTTGAAACAATAAATGGATAGAAATAAAAGTTATGAAAGGAAAGAATTAAAATATAATAAATAAGTATAATATAGAATAAAATAATCGAAATAAATATAGTTGAAAGTACAAATAATTAAGCAACCGTACGAATAACCATTTCCGTTATAATTGGGGGCCAGTCCGGGATATTGTCACGTTTACAAGTTCAGCACATTTGAATTCGAGTATAACAAAATTAATAGTTTATGCAATAATTAATAAACAAATCAAAAAATAGCTTGGTGGTAGATAAAAGCAAAAAATAAAATAAATAATAGAGTGTAAAAGGAGAGAAAGAGAACGTAATATAACGTGGGAAGTTAGGTTGTAAATTGGAGTCAGTTGCGGAGGGGTCTTGAAGGCAGGCGTGGGTGAGTGATGATTAGTGAGTGAGACGGGGAGAGCCGAACAAACGTACCTAGTGTCCGTGAAATATAAAGTTAGTAAAGTAATATAATCCTATAAGGATAAGGTTAGATAGTAAAGCTGTAGAATAAAATATAAGTGATTAATTAGTGTGTGTGTGTTAAATAAATTTGATGCACACCAGATCAAAAATAAAAATGGATGCTCTAGTGGGCGAAATAGGAAAACCCTCCGAAGAACTAATGGAACCGTCTGGAGAAATAGCTAGTGACGGAGATATAGAAATTAGAAAGGGAATGGAGACAGTGGTTAATGATAAAAATAAAATAGAAAGCTATAATATAATGGATATGTTCACGAAATTAATGGAAGGCCAGCAAAGGTTGTTTATGGAAATGAGGGAAATAGGTGAAAGAAATAGTAGGAAGATAGAAGAGTTGGGCGAATGACACAGTAAGGATTTTAGCCAAAGGGTTGAACCAGTAATAAAAAATGAAAACGGAAAGGCTATAGAAAACATACAACTAGAGGTAACTCAGTTAGCAGGAACAGTTGAGAAGCTAGAAGTAAAGGTAGGGGAAGGGGAGAATATGACAGAAGTAGCCAAGACTAATAATAAAGAGCCGAGAGGTGTGAGCGAATGCATGTACGCAGGCAGTGGAAATAACCCTGTGAATCCTGCTACAGTGAACCAGTTTGTAAAAATTCGGGTCTTCTCTGGTTACGTTGGGGAAAGCCCAATAGAGCATCTTGGCAGCCTAGAGAGCATTTGACAGCACTAGGCCTGGGGGGTTCGACAGCACTAGGCCTAATTACAAGGCAGAGGATCGGGGATTTAAACCCCAGCCCAACGATCCGCACATCGGGAGAATGCAATACAATCCTCATCACGATTATTGGGAAGGGAGCCAGGCATTTCCTGATAGATCCGAAAGGGCTGAAATGTCCGAACAGACCGGAAGAAGTTCAGATCTCAATTATCCATATGAGCAAGCCGACTCTAGAGGACATCGAAACAGTGTTCCAGGTCCTAGCACAAGTGGATATAAATATAGTAGAAAAAATGATAAGAAACCTCCAGACAAAAACTAAGCCTAAAGGAAATAAACGGACGGATATGTCGGTTCGATGAAACGGATAACGTCTTGGAATCATGAAAAATAAAATTGTTTTTTTTTAAACGTATGACAGGTGGGGCAAATCGTCTCACGACAAATAATTAAAGTCACTATAATAAACAACAACAACAAAAAAAAAGGGTAGTGTTCACGGAGTGAAATTAATGATGAACTTAATGAGTATTTATGTGCAATCAAGCACAGCAAGACCAATGTAAATAAAAGTAATAACAAAAAAAAAGAAAAGAAATCTATAAATAGTTTATTCGTATCACAATCTGTCAGTTATAAATGCAGATATAATTGACAAATAAATAAAAGTAAAAATAAAATAAGAATCGTTTAGGCTCATTAAAGAGCCATTTAATAATTAATAAAATAAACTAAATGAACAACAGTGATAATGCTTAAATGATAGATATCACTGATAGGTGTATGAGGTTGCAGATTGAGGCATATATGTGTGTGTGTATGCATTATGTTGGGTCGTATTTTGAGCTTGATTCAGCCGTCTCTTCGCACTTTAGATTCTCATGGCTCTCGATGGTTAAACTTTTAAATGAAGCGCCAGTAAGAATCCTGGACTCATTATATAATAAGAATTAGTGTCCCAATATAATAAGAATTAGTGTCTCAAAATAAATAAATGAAGAAATAAGAATTAGTGCCTCGAATAAAATAAATAAATAAATAAAGAATAAGAATTTGTTGTTTGCGCAAGATGAGCAGGCAGTAGAAATATCCTGCTGTTCACACGCTTTAAACCCCTGTTATGTTTTTTTTTGATAGAGTTAAGTTATGCCATGGTCTCGTATGCGTTGAGATTAAATTGGTTGATCAGCCAAAATCGATGGGAAAGAATTGTGTAGCTTTACCTAGCTGTCTCTCTGCAGTCATCCTCATCATCATTATCACTCGTCATGACAGAGTGGGAAAGTATGTAATAAAAGCAGAAGTAAGAGTTGAAAGCAAAGAATTAAAATAGGCTCTCATCTCAGAATAAGATTCGACCCGATTTTAATTCTCAAAAACGGGCGGAGTGTAATGTGACGACCACGTAAAGTCGTCGACACACATATATATTTATTAATAAAATTAGAAAGTAATAAAGGTGAAATAAATTAGCTAATAAATTTTTTTTAAAAAAAAAAGGAAGGAAAAGAAAAAATTGAAATTCTAATGTCAAAATTACTGTGGATTTTGTAATAGTAAGAGAAGGGGAGGGGGGCTGCATAAATAAAGAAATGCATCTCTTTCTCTCTTATAAGTCAAATGCTAGAAATTATTTTTGTTTATTGTGGGAGAGGGGAAGTGGATGCATAAAAAAAAATGCGTTTCTTCTCTCTTTTAAAAAAATATATTATAACAAATTAAAATAAATGCAAAACGTAAATGTGAAAGAAAAAAATGAATGAATTGTAAACTTTAAATAAAATAAATGTAATATGTGATATATAAAAAGAAACAATATGGCCATAGGTGTGAAAGTCTGTTGGACAAATTAAATTCCACGGACAAAGAAATGTTATCAACGGAAGATCTTTGCCTGATCTGTTAAATTAATTGGGACTTACATTCCAGCCACTAATTAAATAAAGAAACATAATGATAAGAATTGGTTGGAAATCTAAGTCTTAATTAAAAAATTTTAAAAACAATGAACAAAGAAAGAGATTAAGAAAATTACAATTTATTGTCTGGCATTGCTAGTAGAGACTTTAGAGAAGCAACAGCTAAAAGAAAATGGAAGAAGTGCATGGCTAGTGGCGTTAAAGGGACGTGGGTTCGGATTCAAGCCGTCTCATCACTGACTCACAATGTAAGATCTTTGCCTGACCTGCTAGAGGGACCGCCGCTTCTGTAGCTGTCAATTGAAACTCAACCTAAAGAATCAACAAGCAAAACTGGAATGAAAATAACCCCACAATCTGAGGAAGTTAATCAAGAGCGCTTGGAAGAAATACCCATGGGACAATTACAGCAAAGCCTAGGTAAAAGCATGCATGCATTTTCAGTTGTCTACTATTCATAACTAAATATAAAATTAATGATTTGATAAAAATAGAACTCTATCAACAGGACTTTAAGAACTTTTATATCTGATCTATTTGCATATATTTATTATAGCCATGTATTTATAAGTGTGTGTTTATTTTTATTATTATAATGTAATTTTTTTATATAAAGTGTGAATATTATTATTAAACATATTTGTCATTAAATTTCGTATCCTTGCTTTATTCTCCTATCACCAAGCTACGACAGGGGGGAAACTGTAATTAGTGATTAAAGGGGCATACTGATTTGTTTAAGATATTCATGTGCTGCTTGTTCGTGCGAAATCCCAATTCTAAAAAATAAATAGCAAGCGCTGGACATTCGCTAAGTTTCTTTGAAATAGTTTGCTCTGTTCAGCAGCCGAGAGTTCTTGGCTGGGAAAAATAATGCCAAGATAATATGTACGTATTGCCTTGGGGTTCAGTCAAGGGTATAGATATGAAGTTAAATTTGTATCTGTATTAGCTCTCTGCTTGTATTGTAATGGCGTTGGTTAAAATAATGAATAAGATAATAAAGAATCTAAGTTGTAAGCAATAAATGGATAGAAATAAAAGTTATGAAAGGAAAGAATTAAAATATAATAAATAAGTATAATGTAGAATAAAATAATCGAAATAAATATAGTTGAAAGTACAAATAATTAAGCAACCGTACGAATAACCATTTCCGTTATAATATAGTAATATAAATATAGAGGATTTGAACTCAGATCCTCAAGCAACCTTCAACTATTCACACTGTCTCATACTACTTATACACATGACCACACATATGCAGAAAAGATAATTAATTACCAATATAAGTATTTTATACTGAGCCAGCACTCACCAGTTGGTCCAGATTATCATCTCCCCCACACACACATATATAAGCAGTGCTCAGTTTATATTAAGAGAGCAAATTTTTATTCAATCTACTCCAACCTCCAACTTTTCAGCCATCCATACTATTGAAAATCTGATGATAGAATGACCAAATTTCATGCTGATGCCAATATTGTTGTCATGCCCATGTTGACCTCAAGTCACTCTGACCCCTCATTATAGGACAGTATCCATTTAAATACATAGAAGAGGGGTGGGCAGAATGCAGGCTCAATGTGTAAGATTTGATATTTCAAATCTTATATAGTAATATAGAGTCAGATGTCACATAACATATATATATATATAGCTTTTATTTACAAATATGTAAAATTAAGAGCATACTGTTAGCTGAATGTATATAAAATATTTGAAACACCCCATAGCTATATTATTCCAACCATACTCCCTTTTAAAGAAAAAAGTGTGAAGTGTTAAAATTTGAGTATATGTAACAATAATATTTATTGTAGCAAAAAAATGAAAACTATGCTCACAAGAGTGTGTATTCTTTATCCAATTAATAATTATCATAGGGTTTCTTTATATATATAAATATATATTCCTTAACCAGTTGATGACAGGTACCTTTTATCCAAAATGTTGATACTATAGTGCACAGGTAAGTCTTGATAATATATCTTATATATTTCGTAAATTAATACTTCATTAATAACATTCCTCTTTTTTCTTTACAAAATGGATCATTAATTTCACTACATAAAATACATACTTTTTCCAAATCTTATTTTATTATATAAACCATTTCTTTTTACATCTTTGTACACATTTATCATCTTCATCACTTTTAACTATTATTGGTCCACTGCAGGATGATGGTCTCTCATATGTTAATGCAGTTACTATGATGCTTAGCTTTTCTTCATCCCAACATAACAGCAAACTTTTCTACTTTGTACATCTATTTCACTTTCTAGGTCTTTTATACTTTCTTGGGATCTAATTTACACCATCAGTTATTTATTTATTATCATCTCTTCTAGAAATATGTCTAACCAAACTACATTGCAGTTTCATAATTCTTTCCATGATGTCAGCAATACCTGATTATTCTCTCACATTCAATCTGCCATTATTTCTAACATGCATCTCTCCACTGAGTGATCTAAAATCTCTGTATTGCTCTTATATTATGGGTCCATGTCTTAGATCCATGATTAAGAATTGGTAAAACACTTCTGTTAAAAAATCTTCCCTTTCAAACACATAGGCATATTTTCAATAATAAGCTATTTTTACCAAAACCACTCAAGTTTAATTATATGATTACTTTTATTCTTTATGGTTTCATATTTACTAATAATCCAACCATGTTATTTGCAGTTGCCAACTTCTAATTTATTACTATCAATCTTCACTTTCTTCTGTGAAAATCCATTGAACATTATTTTATAATTTCTATTCATTTATTGTTATTTACTTTCTTACTTTCATCTGATTATTCTTGCAATATTTCCTAAAGTTCTGAAGCATTATTTTCAAATGGATCTGCAAAATCTAGATGACTTAAATAATCTCCATTTATTGCAGTCAAAACTTTTGAAAGTATAGAATCTATTCTGTCATACAGCTTTCTCGACATTAATTTTCCTAGTATTACCATGTAACCTAATTACTACTGTTGCTATTTTACAAATATTCTTTGAACTATGACATTATCCTGAATCTATACCTTGATGATCCAATGCTTTAATTACTGAAAAATGCATATAGAATCAAATGCTTTTCATATTCTACAAATCCAAAATGTAATATCCAACTCATATTCATTGGTCCTTTCTATAACTTCTCTCAATACTTGAATATAATCCATTGTATTAAAATCACTTTTAAATCCAGATTGTTTTTTTTGGTTGATTATAATCCAAAGTGCTTAGACTTATAATAGCTCTCCTATATTTCAACCATATTTTAGGATCATTTTTAAGGATCATTCCTATAAAATATATATATTTATAATATATGATATATGTTAATTGTAATGTGTAATAACAAAATAAAAGATAAAAATATAAAAATTATTTTTAAAAAAAATTGTTATATGTTTTAATATAAACACATTACATCTTATATATATATATAGAAGTATGTATATAGGAGACATATAATAATATATTATTCATAAAAATGTAAAGAAGAATAGTTTATGTAAAAAAACAGGACTTGGATGTTGTATTGAATATATAACAATGCATAATTTATTACACAAATTCATTCTATGCTAATAAATAATGCCTATAACTTGAGCTGATTATCATCTCTATATTATAGCATTTTATAATTCTAAGCTAATAAATAATGCTTGCATATAATTTATGACAATCATGCATAAAGAAGTACTCATGTTACTATATAACTTGAGCTGATTATCATCTTTATATTATAGCATTTTATATACATTTATTTAGCATTTAATATACTTAGTTCCCACTTACTTAGATAATACAGTGAATATTAACTGATGTTAGGTTTTTATATTTAGGTACAAATAATGACTGATATGAGACATTCTACTGATGATGATGGTGATTACTGATATTTGATTTGGCTTGTTTATATTTTCCAATAGTTAGCTTCTGCATTAGTGCATTTTATATATGTATAATTGTCTTCTATGATTTAATATAATGATTAAATAATGAGAGTTAAAGATTTCCGAGATTGAAGTTCAACCTATAATTTTGATACTCAATATCATACTAACTAATGAACTAATGATGTATTTTATATTTGAACATTAAACACCACATGATCACTATTTGTTATGCTTGCTCATAACTGTTATGAAAACATGCAAAACTTTCTATACAGTAATGCCACTCAGTGCGAGCCAGAGTAATCAATGGATGCCAGAAGGCTTGTGCATAAAGTCCCTATCTAGTGCCTACTCATCCAATATTGCCAGACTAGTTTCTAGCTTGAGTGGCACTACTGTACAGAGAGTTTTGCCTGTTTTAATAACAGTTATGAGAAAGCATAAGAAATGGTGGTCATGTGATGCTTAGTGGTTTAATACCAATCCTGCCTAATAGGATAGTGGTGGCTATGGTTATTAAAGAACCAAAGACACCAAAATGTATCAGTACTGAACTGAGTTCAGACCTTTATGACTATATAAGCTAATGAGCTTGAATTAAAAATATTTTTGTGTTTTCAATTTTATTCTCGTATTTAAATAGAGATAAAAGGTGACTGCTGGAGAGTTGCATTAGATCCTAAGTTCTAGGTGCAGTGCTCTCAGATCCAAGGTTCCTCACTGACAAAATCCACAAGCTAGAAACTAGTCTGGGGATATTAGATGAGTAGGCACTAGATAGGGATTACTCTGGCTTGTACTGAGTGGCACTACTCTACAGAGAGTTTTGCCTGTTTATATATGAACATTACTACATTTTCATTACATTTAGTTTTGGTGCATGAAGTTTATATTTGTGGAGAAATTGGCTAAAATCTATATTTCTAATTGATTCTGTTAAATTATAAATGCCATTACAATTTATTATCTTTGTTAATTCTAGTAGTTGATATATGCCTTCCATATGAGATTTAAATAAGAAAGAAGTTGTATCTACTCTGTACATTAATTTCGATATGAGATTTCTAAATATTTAAGTAATATTCATATTGGTAGATCTAATGTGATTATCAGATGTTTAAACCCTGGCCATGTGATAAAGATAGTCTTATTATATATATATTGTAAGAGAATAAAAATAATGGCAATGGGAAATGATATAACCCAATTGTTGGTTACTATTTGTAACAGAGTGAAAATGTGAGTTATGAAAAAAATAGTTTTGATTTAATAATGCCTCATGAATTGCAACACCTCATAATTGCCCTGAAATCGAATGCCGTTTATAACAGAATAAAAATATGGGTCATATTGTATCCTTAATCATAGCCTAATTATTGATCACCATTTGTAACAAAATAAAAATAAAAATGAACCAAGGAAGAATAATCCTAAATCAATGAATAACAATCTAACACTTAATTCACTAAAACAATGATAATAATCATTGTTGTAACCTCATAAATCTCAAACTTTATTTCGAATGGATAGAAAACAAGAAAATCATTATTTCAAGCTATCCTAAAATTCGAGCATTATTTGCAATAGATTAAAGCTAAAGCAATAAAACCAAAGTCAAGCATTGTTAGCTGAGAGGTCAGTGCAGCTGCCTTGCAAGCAAGCAGTTGGTTGCAAATGGTTCTTGTGGGTTCACCTCCCAGCCAATGCTATGACATATGGAAAAAAACCAAATATCACTATCTTATGAACAACAATCTATGCCTATCATATAAACCACTTATAATAGGATGAAAATAATGAAAAAGAATTATAAAAATAAACTTTTATATTCTTATGAATTCAAACTTATACTAGAAGTTAAACATTATTTATATTTAAATGAAATGATTCATGGATGGATGAGATAATAATTTAATCTCCTCTATAAATTGAAAATATTAATGATGTCTAAATAAATATATATTACTTAGTAACTAAATAAAATAAAAGTAATGCTAACTCAGTCATGCTAGTCCAATAACATCAATATACTCTTATTAATTAAGTTAATTATAATAAGATTATGTACTTAATAATAGTACAAAATCAATTAACCTAACATATCTCTCCACTTTTTTTCACTCCTAATACTATAAAATAAAACCAAGCTATTAGATAACATTAACATTTATAATATCAAATCACATCAATATATAAAATAAATGATAGATTCCTATTTGATGCTTATTCATATGCTATGAACAAATTATATCCAATTACTCTTCAATTTAATTGTTAAAACTTTAAGACTATAATTATCAAAATATATGAAAGATTATTAGGCTTTTTATAATCAAATATTAATGTTAAAATTTAATATATAAATTGAATTTATGAATTGCATCAATGAACTTTGAATATAATTAAAGCAAATCACCTAATTTGTAACAGAATACCAACTCTCTATATTTGAATAAGATTATGATCTTTATAACTGAATACTGACTTAAAATAATATACACTTTAATCAACAATAGTTTAAAATAAATACCTTTACTTATCTTCAATAATTATCATATTTGTACCTTTATCAAACATCAAATCAATTCAGATTACTTGCAACTAATAATATAATTACAATAAGCTTCTAATTATTTAACCACCAAACATCACATGATCACCATTATTAAATATTTAAGAATGACAAATAACTTAATTTACTGCTGTATAAATATCTATGCCTGGTTAAATAATAAACATTAACTTCAATACACAGAAAATGATATGTAATATATTCTATTACCCATCCCATGGTTGGACTTTCAAACTTTTTGTAACTTTCTAATGAATTATATAGTATAATCAATTCATGAATAGTATCCTATCCAAGTACCATTAACCAATAAATTCACGGTAGAATTGAATGACAAGTAAACAAGTTTGTTTGTTTTAAATTAATTCAACATTTATTAACAAACATGTAACAAATACATAAACAATTATATATATATATGGCAAAGCACCATAAACATTTAAAATATATACATATGATCCAATTATGCCTTATGTAATAGGTTCTCAATTGACATTAATCCTTTTAAATTAAATGGATGATTGTACATCAAACTTCTATCAAATGCTAATATTAAAATATATATTTATGTAGCACAAATGTGTTGTAATACATATGCACTTTTCAAAATACAAGAGAGTTCAGGACATAATTAACCTTTATATATAAAATAATATTTAAATGGAATAAAAAATATACTAAAGATGAATCTTCCTAATCATTTACATTGTTTTAAGAAAATAAAACAAAAATAAATACTTGAAATTAATTTATAGTCAACAAATAGATAAATATTTTTAAACTATAATTACAATTATAATTACAAAGTTATACAATAGAAATTTGAATTAAAAAAACATAGTTCTCTTATATTTTACATAAGTGTTAAAATAAATTCCTACTTAAATCATAGATTTATATCCTATGTAATTATATATATAATAAAACAACAACAACAACAACAACAATAATAATAATAATGATGATGATGATGATGATGATGATGATGACCTGATTAATTGTTCATAAATATGACATTTCCAAAACAGTACTCCATGGCTTTTTATTTTTTGAACCATGATCCAGCAATATTTTGTTATTCCAGAAAAATTGGAAATATCACCAGAAGGTATCTGGTTTATGTAACATTATAAATGAAATTACTGGTTTATATCCTTGATGATGCAATGTAAATATTTTTTCTTTTAACCAATGTTTGATTCATAAAATATTAAAAGTGAACAAACCCTAGTTTTATCCATGATGTTGTGATGGAAATTGAGCCAGTTTTTATCTTATGTATAAATAATCCATCAATCTTATAAAATTATATTGGCAGTTTAACATGATCGGTGTGTACATTTTTATGTTATCAGCATTTATATCTTATTCTTGAAAAAGAAAGTAGCACCCATTTTAAAATGCAAAGAAATATGCTCGTGTTTTTAAATGCTATCAATTAATTTTCATTCTTTAATAAATTGTCACTCTTCACAAATCCTTGACAAATCTGTCCAGTTAATGGATGAATAATATTGCTTTTACCCCATCATTCTATACATTTAATAATCATATACTTTTAAAAATAATTAAAAAAAATTATATGAAGGAACTTAGGTTGACTTCTATTGAAGCCAAGATAGGAGAGAGAGATTTTAAACTGTTAGGTCTATTTATTAACTTTTCAATTGATGTCATAAAACTATAGCAACATTTTACCTTAACTTTTTGTTCAATTTCAGCTAGCATCCCATAAATAAAAATCTTATTACACAATAATAACAACAAATAAAATAAATATTTTATAATTATTACACATATATAATACTTACATCTTAAAATATCAATAGTACTCTTTCACTCTAACATAAACTAAATAATTTAGACTACATTCTTTCATATATACTGAAAATGTACTTTTATACATATTTTCTAACCCAATATTATATAAATAAAATAATAAACATACCGGTGACTTAACATATTTAAGTGTATTATTTGTAATCTACTATTGTGAATGCAGTAATGAAAATATACATAATAAAGAAAAAATAATAACTTTATCAAGACTATAAATTTTATTATTTACACATTCATTTTTAAAATGAATGAAGTCAATGTGTACTTTTTATACATTACAACTAATAATAAATATTTCTTTTTCTCAATATTATGTTGTCATAGCAACATATTCTAATGTTCTCAAGGTTAATATATTCACTATTAAAATCAAACAAAGAAAAAAGAAATTTACGACTGACATTTCAACACATATTGAAATTGATTTCAGATTTCAGTAGATACAATACATAAAAAAAAACAGATATATATATTTATAAATAATTTAAAAATAATTAAATTTTGTTTAAAACATCAAACCATGTTTCATGCTTTGATTAGCCATTGGTTTGTGTTTAAAACATCAAACCATGTTTCATGCTTTGATTAGCCATTGGTTTGTATTATGTCTTCTTTAGTAAAAGTTTAATGACAAACTTTGTTGGTATATATAGAAGATAGAAGTAAAACAGCTTTATCGAGATAGGCATTTTATAATTATTAATCTACAGTCATGAAATAGGTTTGTTTTGAGTCTTTAAACTTTTGTAATGATAGTTGGCTTTTCCTATGGATTTCTTTGTAAAAAATTAGTGTCATGCATTGTTGATATATAAACGTTTTTTTTTTTATGATAAATAACACACTAAAGGAAATCACTCTTCAAAAGCTCATCATAAAAAAAGGCAGTAGTCACCAGGCTTAGCATCTGCTTTCTGGTGAAGATTGATTTGAATGTAGATTTTTATTCATGCATCTCCATCTAACTAGTTATAGCTAGGTACCCTTTACTGATCCAAAGTGGATGATTAGATGGATTTGTAGGGCCCAGCTATCTGAGAAAAAATTATAAACTTACTCAATTTTTTTCTTAATCTTGATTTATATGCTTATAATTGTTCTACTCTTACCAATTCAAAAGAGCTCTGTAGAATAAACTTTATATTCAACACATTCAGATTAAAGCTAAACAACTCAAGTTCTTTATCACCCAGGGATATTATTTTACCTAATTTATTGTGTGGAAGTGATACATGGACGCTCTACCAACATAACATAATGGCATTAGAAAAAATTCATTTAAGATTGTTGCATAAACTTTTAATAATACAATGGTAAGAGTATAAGACTAATCAGAATGTTCTTCAGCTAATTGGATATGATACTTTAGAATTCACTACTCTAAATGTATTGGGTATGTTAAATGAATGCAAAAAAATGTAATAAACTTGAGCATAGTTTTGAGGGAGAGACAAACTCTGTATACATTCATAAATATTATCTTAAAGATATCCTAAATAAGCACAATAGTAATTATTTTTATTGGGAACATATGGCAGGATAGAATGCAGCAAGGAGACAGAAAAGTATGTTACGGAAATAGCAAATTATCAGATGAACAGAATGATGAACCAGCGTGTTACATGTGCGAATATATATTTATTATTTGCAGATTGGGATCACCATAATCATTATCATTTTTAATCATCATTGATCACTAGACTTTCCATGTTTAAACTAGTTTTCCATGTTTTTATTTCATCCATCTCACACATGGTCTTTTTCTAGGTCTTTTTTAATCTCTAAAAATATGATCATTCCAGTTCTATTTCAGTTATGTATAATCATCGCAAATTCATTTTTGATATTTTTTTTTTCTTTTAATGATGGAATGGCCATACTTTTTTGCAAGCGGTTGATGCTAATATGTAATAATCTATATATGTTTTTAATTTTTTTTTTTAATCTTTACAATAAAGAATAATCATTTTTATTAAAAAAGCATTTTAATAATAAGAAAATTTTATTCTGTCAATAAATTTAGTCTTTTCTTAAAATATACATTTAAGTCAAATTAACATTCATTTAAGCATCTTAAATTATTTTATTTTAGTGTTTACTCCAAGTGGGTGCCTATTTTCAATAGTCTCAGAAGGCGTAAGGCAAACATTTGCTTTGATTGATATTTGGCGAAAATTATGACAACACCCAAACAAAATCTATTTTTTTTTTCATTTTTTTCTTTTTGGTTACAGAAGGGTTATAGTTTGCTTCTTTCTGAGCAATCAAGGTAATGGTAAGGCTAGTTAATCACGTGACATTTGTAAAGACACAACTGTAAAATAATAACTGTTATACTTTGAGCGGGTTCACTGACCTTTGATAGGTCTTTTTCTATTAGACTTTCTTGTCTCACTAAGGAATAGAGTCACCACCACTGTCCAGAAAGCTTTTAACTTCACATCATTGCTTAGAAATTGAATATCCATCTTTCACACGCAGGGGAGGGCGTTAATAAAAGTTTTAATGAACTCTTCACAACAGTGAGTCTTCTTTTTTGAATTCAACATATTCGATTAAAAGAATATTAATTTATATAATGTAATTTAATTTAAACTTTCTAGTAAATAATAATTTCAAAATAAAAAGAAAACAATAATATAAAATCACATATGAATATCCTGCGTTCTTTTCTGCAAAATATAATTATATGATTCAATGATTAGATTTTTCATTTATATAAAAAGTTTTAAACTATTTCTTTTTGAAAACAGTTGAGGATGAGACGATATTACTCGCTCCTATTGTTTCTAAATTAGTGCGCAATATATATTTATTAAAATTTAGTCTGAAGGTGTCAAATGTCTACCATTGTCAACTATGGTATTATCTTACCCAAATAAACACTTTAATGATTAATACTAATGGATTTATTAGGCTAGAAATTATATCAATTTTAGCCCACATATACACCTTAAAACTTTAATTAAAGTTTAATATATTTATTGGCGTTAAACAAAACTTCTTGTAATAATTAATGTAACGCTATCACTTGCAATATTTTGAATGCACTTACAACATCGCATTTCATCAAATATACTGAAAATGACAAACGATCCCAAGATGCATTTCATACTGAAATATCACTGTCCAGTTGGCCCAAATCACAATCACATAATAAATAAATGCTTAAAAATACTCATCAAGATATTTTATTTGTGAAAGATAATGTCATGTTGAAAATACAGAATGTTTGGTACTTTTAGATTAAATTACAGTATATTAATAAATATTAAGGATGGATAATGAAAATATGCAATAAGTTATGATCTAAGGTAAGTGAAAAGTGTTAGTTCTGGATAAAACATAACTTGAGATCCATTTGCTTTTTTCAGATGTCTTTATTCATGTGATCAATATATATATGGTAAACATAAAATAATAAATAAATATTCTCAACCATCTTTTGGGGTAGTATTAGTATAGCCACTTGCCAATTACATTATCTGTTTTCAATATTGGTCTTAATATTTTAATTTGCGAAGTGCCGGGGATAGTTGAAAACTGAAATAAATCGAGATACTGCCAAATCTCTAGTGCTCATTACAATACATAACTGACAGCCAATCAGATGTCATTTTAGACAGCTATCCTTGACATCTGATTGGATGTCAGTTATGTATTGTAACAAGCAATAGAGATTTGGCAGTATCTCGATTTATTTCAGTTTTTAATACTGGTCTTAGTAAAATATGATTCTTTTCAGGCTTATGATTATCTTTAAGATGCCCAACCACAGCCAATTCAGCTAACCATCTGACATGAATTAGTAAATGGGTTTCTAGCTATTCCTAGCTAACTGATGATATTAAAATGGAAACTATCCAAATTTTTAAAATTGTCTCCTTCTTCAATGATGGACTGAAAATGCCACTAAAACATTTATAAGTAAAGTCCTGTGTGGTTTGGTCTAGAGTAGACTGTCTGACGTCTCAAGGCATGAATCTTGCCCCAGCTCTATTACTTTCTGTTCATGAACATCTTATGAACTTCCAAGAAATAAATCATTTGATTATCATATCCCACTACTGAAACAACAATGTCAATATTGCTATCTATTTATGCTTTTGTTTGAAATTTAATATATTATTCATGTTCATAGAATTCTACACAAAATTAAAAAGATATAATTGAGGTAAGTGCATTTTACCTGACATAAAAAAATTTGAAAACTGGAAGTATTTCTGAGAATTTGACTAAGCACATTTAAAAATGCTATAAGAGAATTCTATTTACAACTTTCCAAAAGAGATTCTATTTTTATATCTGCAAAATGTCAGTACTCCGTAGTCTATAGTGTAACGGTATACTATATGCCGTTACATTAATTTAAAATTCAAATAAAAACTTAAGTTTGTATATAAAAATTGATTTATTAAAAAGAAAAAAACTTAACTTAAAAACTGAAAATTGAAAGTTATATTTAACGTATATATTGTCGCGCAGGTGGAAAACTTAAACTATTTTAAGAAAAAGTATTTGAAAGTATATATTTTTTTTTTGTAAAAAAAAGTAAAAATATAAAGATTGATATTTTGAAAATAGAAATAATGTTGATTTATATAATCTTAGAAAATGGAAATGATTGTTTTATTAATTAAATGATTGTTCTAAAGCACACCAGCCCTTGGGGCACTTGAATAATTAAATGGTCAGATAAGAGAATAAAAAGAAATTAAATGACCAATGCAAGCACAAAAACACAGCATGGACCATAAATGAAATATGAGAGGATTAGTGACATCTTGCTCATTGAATCCAAAGATTTGCTGATAAGAAGCTAATAAAAGTATAAAACCTCAAATTTTTGAATTCAGGGGGATTATTATTATTATTGTTGTTGGAGAGCTGACTTTGAATCTACATATGAACTGTAGCTGTATTGCAGGCTTCATGATATAGAAGTCTGCAATAGATTTAATTTCTTGACAACCAGCTGAGACCTCCCTATGACAGTTATGGACCAAAAGGAATGGTGAGTAGTGGCTTCATTTTTAGAAAAAAAGAACCAACAATCTACATAAGTGATCACGAAGTTGAACCTCTAAATCTGCAGAATCCATAAAGTATAAACTTTTACCAATTTAACTTTCTTTTAAATAATTACAGTATATCTTCAATAAGTAATCAATCCATAAAAAAGTAATATAAATAAATGGACTCTTATCTGACCAAGAATAGAACTCTAAATCAATTATAAATATTTATTTTTATATAAGTTTGCTATTTCAATCATTTCCATTTTTTTATTATTATTTATGTTTGTATTTAACTAGGTTATTTATTTCTATCTGTTAACTAACATGTATTAAATTTAAGTTGGGTGTGGATAGCTATATAGATTCGTTAAATTATGTTAGTTTAAGGGAGTTTAATTTCGGGCTACTTGTCTCGTAGTTAGGTCAGTGCTGGTGGAGGGATATATGGGTGTTTATATCAATGTAATGTATGCATGTTTAGCATACAGGGCAATGTGCCCAACTGAATATATGACCCCAAAGATGTAGTCATGGTGTTACAATGGACACAGACATATTTCCTGTGCCACTGACCCTTTTTTTAGCTATATGGATAGGGACTGTAAGTCAGCATATAGACCGCTCTCCCCCATACATAGCATTTCTCTTTAATTATTGTATATACATGAGTCCTTCACCAGACAGATGCACATTCTTGTACTGGACGAGGTTCATGTCCCTCAAATAATATCACACTGTCAGATGCACATTCTTGTCAGCATGGTTTTATGCTAGCATCTTCAGATTGCATTGGTTGTGACTATATATCCAGAAGCAGGTGTTGGTTTGACTACAAACTTTTAGTCTGAGATTGAATGATTTGTTTTGAAAAATTATTACCTGTGGAATCTATGTAGCCTATCTATACTCAACATGCTAAAGTAAAATATTATTAAAATGTCCATCTGTGCGGACTATTTAAAATTGTAATTTAAATTAATGTTAAAATATAAATATAAATTTTATTCCTCAATTTTAAATGTGTGTTAATAAAATCTGTTGTGTTATTAGTACTGGCAGTGATCTAGTTTATTCTTTTTAATCTTTATTAAAAATATATTTTAATAAATATGTTTTAAATCTTTGCATCTCCATGAGCTAGTGGCAAGGGCAAATGGGCAATAAAATAAAAGTTGGATTTTTAACTTGAGTATATGCCTACTATATAATTTTTCTAGGTTCGAGTAGTCTAATGGTGCCCTGTAGTGCAGATACGGTAAGACTCCTTTGATCTCCCACACCCCGACCGTTATAAATAGATTATAATAAACCTCATAACTGAAACAATATTTTACATATCCAGTAAAATGATTTACCAAAATATAAGAATATGGGGATTATAGAATCTAAAACAACCCATAACCTCCAGTTTACACAGTTCTTTCAGTAGCAAAACATATTCTACTCCATTGATATCATCTGTTGTGTGCCAAATAATCAATTAGTTCCAAACGAACCAGGTACACTAGAGCTACATCTACAATCATCTGACACAAAACATAATCCAGAAATTTCATCTAGGAATAATAGTTATGACCTCTATTAATCATTATCATTAGATATCTATTGATAACTGTAGCTTACAATGAATGGTACCATATATCTATGGTAATAATCAAGTTGAATAATTAATGTTTTCTCCTGTAGAACCATATCAGTTTATATATGTTTCACACATTATATGATTCAAACTCGAAAGTTCTCATATAGTGGAAAAGATATTGAGTGCATTAGTAAATGCTGTAATTAACATTTTTGGAAATGCCTTTCATATATACCAACATTTTTTTTCCATCTTGCATACTTGCAAGGCTGCTGTGCTGACCTCTCAACCACCAACTTTTATAAAAAATTCATTTTTATTTTTATATCTTGTATCAGTCTATTTTCACCCATATTATCTTTTATCTCATTCTCACTCCTAAATAGAAACATATCCTTATTTTTATATTGATGTGATACACTGTGACTTCTCCTTATACAGTGTAAGAAATCTCTCAGCAATACTATGTCCAAAGAAAACTTTTAGTCACTTTACCTTCCCTTTCCATTCCCTGCTCTAAGTTTTCCCATATCCTGTTACATTCCATTTTCACAACATAATCTTTGTCAACTCCATGGCCTTTATATCTAAATCCCTCTTATCTTTTTCCAAACCCAGCATAAAAACCAATAACCTACTTTCTGTATAATCACTTTGTTTATATTTATTTTTCCACAACTTCATTTTTTGTACACTTTCTGTTTGCAGCCATTTACATTCAATTAACAGATGCCTAATATTTTATATGCCTTCCTTACACAACTTGTAGACTAAATCACCCACATTTTTACATTTATGGGTATATTCCCTTGATGCTAAAGATCCCATTCGAGCCTTAAACAGTAAACTGCTTTCCTTTCTATTGTCATAAATTAACTTGAACCCAATATTCCATTTACTTCTATATATATTTAAACTCTTTACTCTCTGTATTAGTTCTCCATCTCTCCAACTCCCTATTCTTTATTAATGCATCTATTCTTCTATCTCATTCCTTACCACTATAACACTCAACAATTCATCCAACACAATCATCCCACCTTTTGTATAAGTATACTAACATAAATTTTTTATCCAAATCTTCTGCATATTGCATTACCTTTCTCACCCATGTTGTTGCCTGCTCTTTATTTATAACCCAGTTAAATACTATTTTGTCTATTCTCTTATTATCCATAAATTGCAATCTAGCAAACATTTTCATTTTGCTTTTTGCATCTCTCATATAAAAACTTGACCACATTTCTCCTTGAATTGCCTCCTTTGCTATCCACACATTTGCATCTAATGCATATTTTCCTACTTCTCTTTGTACTTTTTCTAAGTAATCTAATATCCCTTTACTAACACATAATGCATTGTTACCATATGTTAAGCCTGCTACTGCCTCTCCTATATAATTCTAACTACAGCATATTTATTATATGAAAACACTGTTAATTTCTTTATCAATCCCTTTCTTTTCTTTGCTTCATTTATCAATTTTTTTTTCTATTCATTCAAGCAATTTCTTTGATTACTTAAGACGATTCCCAAATAGTTACATCTATTCACCACCCTTAACTTTATATCGCCCAATAAAAATTATTTGTCTTCTCTTTCCCCAGTGTTAATCATCATTACTTTTGATTTTTCTTCACTAAATTTAATCCCATCTCTTTACCCACCCTTGCGTATGTCCTCAGCATAACTTCCATATCATTAGCAAATATTCCATACTGTAGTGCCAACCAGTGCAAGTCTTAGTAATCAATGAATATATGAAGAGTTTGTTATTGTTTTAACAGCTTGTATAAGCATATGAAATGGTGATTATGTGATGGTTTAATAGTTTCATTTCTATTATTACATTCCTACTCTTATGTAGATATCTTCTTTCTTTAATTTAATGAATAATGTAATTTATTATAAATTAACTCACCTAATATTTTATTCCATCTCTGTAAAAAATTTAACCCATTTCTTTTAAATAAATATGTATTTTTAATAAGCACTTTCCACACTATAAAAATATAACTATTATTATCACATGAATATTTTAGTCTTAAATTAACTTCACAAACATTATTTAATTTTACCACACTATCGTATCTTTGTAATCTTAACCTCCATTTCGTAATCTTAACCTCCGTTTCGTAATCTTAACCTCCGTTTCTTTCCTTTAAACCCATAATTTCAGAGAACTTATTGTTTCTTTAATACTTCAATTTATAAAATCATTTGTGTTCAGCGAAACTACCACATTATTATCTTTATTTTTTTCTAAAATTTTAATATCCAATATTCCAACTCTTGGCAGACACACTATCACATTTTCCTGTGTTGTCTAGCTAAAATATTCCAACACCTGATTGAATACATTCTCCTACTTTTAATTGCAGCACACCCCTTCTCTCTCTATAGCATAACTTTGTCATTATGCAGATAAGTTTTCATTATTACCATATCCTCATCAAGTCTATTTCTTCCAAAATAAATTCTTGCTTTAAAGTATCTCAGAAGACTTCTATGCATCAGTATCATTAACAAAAACATTTAAAGTTAATTTCATAACTGCAGTAAATTTTTAAATAACATTTTTATGAATTTCAACATGTAACTCCAAAATATTAATGCCATGGAAATTATCCTTACATATATCGCATGCATAATGTTCATTTGCAGCCATAAAATTATCATTGCAATAGCATCACTACTAACACCTATTAGTAGTTTATAATACTAGGCTTATAACAAAATGTAACAAAAAATTGTCAAGCGTTGGTGGCCTAGTGGTTAGCATAGCTGCCTTCCAAGCAACTGGCCTGGGTTTGCTTCCCGATCAATGCATTTGACATAGGGAAAAAAAAATCGTCAAGCGTTGTTAGCCGAGAGGTCAGCATAGCCGCCTTGCAAGCAAGCAGTTGGTTGCAGACGGTTGTTGCGGGTTCGCCTACAGGCCGATGCTATGACATATGGAAAAAAAATTGTAAAATTAGACATTTCTTTAAATATTGTTTAGTGTATGTATATTAAATGTAAATTGAACTAGTGTATTGATATTAATTAGTATATTGATTAGTTATGTAATATTCTAATTTGGTTTAATTTTACATATGTGGATATGTCAGTTATTAGGAAATGATTACAATATCCTTTAAGAAGCAGTCTACTCAAGTGATTTCCTATTTACTTGCTTGCTTTCCATTTAAATATATATACTTATTTTACCACTGTTAACGTTGGCATTGAAATCCAATTAACATCTGACTATGATTAATAATGTCAATGTAAATGCTTCATGTTTTGCTAAGCAATTATTTTCTAGTGTATATTGAAACTATTTATTATTATATTAGTGTTAGTGAGGGAATAAAAATAGTTTACAGAAAAAAAAAATACAGAATTCAGTTTCTGATTTATACTTTTTCTTTTTTTTTATTATAAATATTTATATCGTAAAACATTCATACTCATACACACATGCACACTATTTATATATATAATCATGTCATTTAAACAAAAAATTATAAAGCAAATAGCTGTATTTAATTATTTAGGAAATTGTTTAACTGGACGTGGAAATTGTGAGAAAGTTAAAGCTAGAATTCACATGGATAAACATGCTTTTAATAACGCTAAAAATTAACTTTTCTCCCATTAAAAATTACATTTAAAGAAAAGATTTGTTAAATATCTTGTTTGAGTCTTTCGAGATATGAATTTGGAGAAGATTGATCAAACTGATTTAGAATTAAAAATATACAAGTGTTGAAAAGCATTATTAAAAAAGAGTATTACTAAATGGTTGAATACCGATACCCTGTATAGGATAAGTTAAAAATAAAATAACCTTTAAATGATCTACTGAAAGGCAAGAGCATCTCTAATTATCATTAAAAAATAATAATAACAGTAAAGAAAAAAATTAAAATAACATGCTTTCCAAACGTTTTAAGAGCAGTAATTCATTTTACCTGAGAGTCCTCTTGATACCATTTATTGACCAAATTTGTCTGGTTAGTTGAGTTCTTTATAGATGACATCAGAAAGTAAAATCTTATTTCTTGGAACTTGGATCTTTTTTTTTTTTTTTTGGAGTTTTACAGTGCATGCATTTGTATCAAAGCCATAGCTCTGTCAGGATAATATATTATGCCATGAAAACTTCAGACTATTACATCTATAAAAAGTAACTGCATGGATAGATTTCATAATTTATTATTATAACAGTAAAAATGGAAGACCAAAACCAAGAAGTCCATGGATTGTTTCATAGCCAAATTATAAAAAAAAGTTCAATTGAACGTGACTATTGCACTTCACCAGGAAACACTTTTTAAAGCAATTCATCAGTCTGGTCTTTAAATGGATTATGACTATGTGATCTTTTGGCTGACATCCGAAGCAATGAGAGATTGTTTGATGAATAATGTCACTGGGAAATTCATTATTGTTTTTTTTTTATTCATGTGGAAAATCTTCAGGTATAATGTATGAACTCATTTTTAGTTGTAATAATCATATATTGATCACAAAGTAGTCATGAGGTATATAAATTAGGGTGAAATAAATATACAATAATTTGTTTGGTTTATATAAATCTAAATTATGTTGTTTGATTAAAATTTATAAGCTACAAATAAGATGATAGAAAAATTTAATGCTTTTAGTCGATTTTTTTTTTAGTAATAATATATGGTAGTAAGATTTTGTATTTTTGCAATTTTATGCAGTCTGTGTAATAGACACTTAAATTATAATATTTTAGATAGATGAACTTCTGAGCACTGGCTATATTAAGTACAAAGGCCCCTTATATCAAAGTATAACTATGAAGCAGAGAGCCAGTATTGAGTCCATATAGATGTTTATTTAGTCCTAAATTTTATTGTTATGGTGGAGTAATTAAATATTTCTTTTAATAACAGTGTAATTAAATGATCATGTTGCTATTAAAACATAATCATGCATTCAATATTTGCAAAATATTTATTTCTCTAAATATGGATAAGAGAAACTTTTTGGGTAAACATGTTGCTAGTATTGGCTCAACTTTATGCAGGTGGCTTAATTAGTAAAATTACTAACTTATGAATTGTTAGCATTTAAATTTATATTGTGGAATGAATATGATTATTTGGGCTTCCTGGAATGTTGTTTTTAATTTATACATTTGTTTTTATTTTAGCTAAATGATTGTTTAATTGGATGACAAACAACTGAAAAAAATTCAAGATCATCTACTAATATATTTTTACTTGGAAACAATATATATATCTATATTACTTCTTTTGGTTATTAATTGCCTATTTTTGTCAATAGTCTATTGCAAACCTACTATCGAGGATTCATTTTTAAGTAAAAAACAAACACCTCCCCCCCATTAATTTGATTAAGTAATTTTGAACTGTGTACTGCACCTGAATCAGGTATTCAAATATGACTTGACCTTTAAATATCTACCTGTATGAGTATTTTTATTTGTTTGTATGTGGATGAATATTTTAGTTTCTATATTCTCTAATGATTTCATTTTTCTTTTCAATTTGAGTGTAATTTTTTATTCAAAAAGTACATTTACACATAGCAATGTTTCATGAGATTTGATCTCTACTCACAAATATCCTTTTCATCAGTTCATGCTTAGTTATAGGTAAATAGAACATGTAACTTATATGACTTATAATCTTTCAAATTACCAATAAATACTCAAATGAAAAGGAAGTGCAAAAATAGATTGATCTTTTAAGTATAATTCAAAATTAACAACTTAATAATTAAAAAAGAAGACATCAAATTAACACCATGACAGTCAAAATTCAATTATTGCACAATGTTGCATTAGATCAAAAATTATTATAGACAGTAAATGTATAAATAAAAATTATAACGTCACTACCTCAAATAACCATACTTCTCATCTTGACATTGTCTATTTTCATATAAAGAGTTACTATTTAAATTAAAATTTCATAAAATAATGCTATTCTATTTTATTTTATATCTTGTTAGACTTCATTCACTTTATGGTGCAATACACAAAATAGATGCGTACATAAGCAAATCGAATAAAATTTTAGGGAAAACCTTCCACTAAACAGTTACACTTTATTATTAAGAGCAAAATCTAAATTTCTACCCTTTCTCTAACATATTTACAGAAATGGAATAAAAATCAATATTATAAAAGACACATAACATACATAGATACGCATGAAAAAAAAAAACATGACCAAATCGTGTTAGTAAAAATAATCAAAATCTGTATATGTTAAACAATATAAATAGTTAAGTAAATAGTCTAACTTGACATTTTACAGAAAAATGTGTGTGTGTATATTTTTATATAATTATTATTTGAAGTTATTTTAAATATTTGGTTGTTTTTCATTTTTCAATTTTTACCATGAGTCTTAGAAGTTGCTTCTGCATAATTGGTTTGCTATAATATTTCTAGACCTCCTTTTTTCTGTTTATTAATTGTATCAGCATAAATCACTAACATCAATGGAAACGTATTTATTATTGAGATTAGGTCTTCAATCCCGGACAATTTCCATCATTTGTCAGTAGACTATGAGCTTGGAGTGTGAATCCTTAACTCAAATGATCAATGTAGCTACTCATACCACAAAATTTCATATTTGTAAGTATGAAATCATTATGATTTTAAAAAAATATCTTTTTTTTTTTTAGTTTTTTTATCAGACTATTGCAGTTTCATGGTCTATGGCAATATTTCAAGGCTGATTCCAAAAATTTTTCTCTTTGTGATCCAACTGACAAAGATTTATTTGGCAATTTGCACAGCTTTTAGTTCTGGTTCTTTAAATTTTTAATAAACTCCAGTTAAACACCTCTATCACAAGAAGTGCTTGTACTCTTATACAGGTAACCCCCCCCCACCCTTCCAACACTTTCGGCTTGTTTAATCATTTTATATTGTTTGTAATATTACAAGCAAAAATAAAATTTAAAAAACAAAATTATTTGAACATTTACAAAAAACATTAATTCCGTTAGATATTTAAAAATTATTACTTCATAATTTATTGAAACTTAATTCGTTATTTATTTAAATGATAGCGAAACGTTTTTAAAATTCTCATTTTGTCTCCATCAGTCAGTTCATTTTAGATTTATATTCTCAAGTTCTCACCGAATTCACATTTAACAAAATAGCAACATTTTCTGTCTGTTATAAAACATTCTCCTCATTTGTTGGATTTCATTTTTGTTGCAATTTTTTTATTTTTACTCATTCATATGTGATGTTTTACGATATATATATTTAATGTTGTAATAATGTATTTTTTATTACTTTAATGTCTTTTTTTTTTTTTGTCTAAGATATTGTTTTTAGCATCTTTAGTTTAAGACCATATTAGGGTTTAAATAAAAAGTTGTTTTAGTCTTTAAAAAGCCATAAATTACGTCCAAAGATGACTAAGAAGTTATCATTGCGATCATAATATGTCATTATCTTAATGGTTAAGTCTATCGTTATATATAGAATATATCTATATCTCATTTATTTATTAAAAATAAAACATTTTAGTTTCTAATAGATCTTTTTTTTTTTTTGTAATCTGTATTTAACATTTCATTATACTTAAGTGATTCTAAGAAAAGTTTTCAGAGTTCAATGGGATTTTTCAAAATTCATTTTTAGTGCTCTGTAGGAAAAAATAAAAGCCTTTTTTATAGTTGTAGTTTAAAAAGTTTTAGATTTCTTAAACATATTAATTCATATATATCTAATTCTTTTGCATACGTATGTGTGTATGCTTTTCAAGCGGGTTTATTTCTTTTCCTTCTTTTATTTGACTGAGTGCACTGCTCGTCCTCGAAAGTTGAGTACTCTGCTTGTCACCGAAAGTGCATTCTGCTAAATAAAAAATAAATAAAAAAGGAAATAGAACCGGCTTCGTAAAGCGTACGTACATTAAAAAATTACTTATACAAAGAAGGGAAAATTAATAATTAATATATATGTATATGTCTGTATGAGTCGCATACTTAGATTATTCATCTACTCTGCCTATGATCCGATATTTTAATCAGGGTGAGTCATTGAAAGTTAGTTAGTTTTTAAGCATGTTTAACTTTTTTTTTTATATCTGTTTATAATCAAGCCAAATAACTAGCTAATCTTTTTAGTCTGCAAATGGGTGTGTAGTTATTCTTGGCTAAGGAGAAAAAAATAAATTGTAAATTATCTAATTGGTATTTGATCAAGCTAATAAATATTGTAAACCTTCTGATTCACTATTTTTGGACACTTTATCTATACAGTTTTATTTGAATATGACTGCTAGAAAATATGTTTATTTTTTCAAAAAAAAACAACAACTAATTTTAGAGTGTAATATTTAAATAAATGTATAGTATATATATTTTAAGCTAGATAAATTTAGAGAGATTTGAACCCAGATTTTCAAGCTTCCTTTCATCTCCTCTTCATCCTATACAACCGATGCACATGCCCACATACATGTGAAAAAGATAAATGATCTCCAATAACCTATTTGGTGCTAGACCAGCACTCATCAATTGGTCCAGATTATCATCTCCCACACACACATATAATCAGTGCTCAGTTTATATTAAGATAGAAAATCAGCATGAAATATGTATATTGGAGGTCATTTATCTTTTTCACATGTATGTGGACATGTGTATCGGTTGTATAGGATGGAGTGGAGATTAAAAAGAGCTTGAAAGTCTGAATTTAATTTTAGTATGAAAACAAAAAAAAAGCTATTTACTTCCCATCCAAATAGATCATCTCAGTAATATATATTTTGCAATTAAGGCAATTATTGAAAGGTATCAGATTTTTATCCAAACTAAGAGTTCAAAGAATATATAAAACCTATAGCATTCTCTCAAATAGTCCATAATTTTATAGAAATTATAAAGGTTTGGATAATAGTCATTTTCATTTAGGTTTTATTATCAAAAAAATCATACAATTTCATAAATAAGGCACTCCTGCTACCTATCCTAAACTCAGAAATTGTGGAAGAATTTTTAATTTTGGCCAGGCCCAATCCTGACATGGCATTTTGATAATGCCTTATAACATCATTCCCTGAAAAAAAAAGCCTCAACTCACTTACAAAAGTGGGTTTCCAGCTATTATGTATGGTACTTCTATTCCTGCTTAGGCAAATTTGCAGAAACTGATCTATATAATTACTTGTTTCTATAACAATCTTTTAATGGATCATTAAAAATCAATTTAAAGTATTTTAATATTTTAGAACTTTTGTCTATATTGATAATAATAACTGATCTCTCTAAGAAGTGAAATAGTCAAGATGGTAGTGGAAAATTTAAATATCTATTGAATATCAATATAGAGTATCATAAATTACTCATTTTTTCATCATTTTTATTTTCCTTATTCATACTTGGAACTTTTTTACACATGATGCAACACTATCAAAACAGATAAATTCACAGTGGAAATCAGAGACAATCAAACCCCATTTTAGGTATGCTCTCATGTGATAAACATTAATGCATTAGTTCATATAGATGCTATATTTATATATGTAAAAACTATTTCAGTAAATATAAAATCTTTCATCATATAGTTAGAAATTTTAGTTATTATAGAGGACATGACCACATACATGTGAAAAAAAGGATCTATATATGTATTTCATGCTGAACCAGTACTTATCAGTTGGTCCAGATCATCATCTCCTACACACACATATAAACAGTGCTCAGTTTATATTAAGATAGCAATTCTTCAAATTTTTATAGACAGACTCCAATCTACTCCTCCCTCCAATTCTTCAGCCATCCATATCATTGAAAATATACATATATCAAAATCCTTATGAAATATATATTTGTATAATAAAATTGAAGACCTACCTAAAAGTATATAATATCCAAACTCGAATATGTTTATATAATAGAAAATGAAGTGATATTTTTTCCTTAAATGATATTGATAAAGCTGTAATAGGTTTTAATGACATTATGTCTAAATATTTTGGATAAATAGATACCATTGCCTCAATATTTTATTTGCTTCTCTAAAAAAACTTATATTAATTACGAAGAGGAAAAAATATTTATCGCCAAATATATAATAAATGAAATTAATATTTATCAGATATTTTATTAATTTTAAGAAATTATTTAGATGTGAAGAAAAAGTCTGTCATTTGTAGTTCATCGGTCTGCACACAAATATTAGACATGATCCAAAGTGTTTTGATCTTACGTTAATGGATTGACTAGCATCAAATTTAAATAAATGAATAATGTTTCCAATTTACTAAATATAGAAGACTTTAGAAAATAATTTTTCCATATTCAAACTAATATATATATATATATTTGAGCTACAAACTATGAAACTACAGCTTCTTCTATCATTGGTCATTCTAGGTTTATAGCTACTTTTCGACAAATTGAAATATCAAATAATGAAGAATCAATGCTATTAAAGATATAAAGGATAATAAACCTGTTTCTATTAATGATATTGATATTTTATTATCAAAGATTCTGCTAAATTTATCACTGTGTTTATAAAATTCTATTTTTCCTAAAATATATAATTTTTTTTAGAGTTATTGTTATTTGGAAGAAGGGTTGTAAAAATGGTTTAAAACATTTCAGACCAATATCACTCTTATGCAGAATTTCAATTTTTGTTGAAAGGTGTAGATATAATTTCTTGTTATTTTAAACAAAAGATGTATACACATTATTCAGCATGGTTTTTTTCTTTCCAAAAATATCAATAGAAATTAATCTTGTAATAATTTTATGATCATTTGGCTAATGCTATAAATGAAAAAAAACATTAAGATGTAATGTTATTATTTAATTCTTTGGGTTTCTGATATATTGTTTCATCTGGTAAGTAGTTTTGGAAATGCTCAACCTTTCTGTTTTTATTGAACTTGATTTCCTTTGGTAATAGTATGATTACAGAACCCTACCATTTGATGGCGCTCTTTTTCGCCCAATGCACTCCAATATACCAATTCATGGGCTGTCTGTTTGTTTACATAATATTACGGTAAAAGATTTTCTTTCAACCATTTTTAAATTTTTTTGTGTCATCGGCCCATCTCTTTGGTTTAAATAATATTATGGTAATCCACCAAAGTTTTTTTTCCTTCCACCTGAAGTTTTTTTTTCATTTTTTAATAAACAAATACTTTGTTTTTAGATGGTCTAGGGGTGTTGGTTTGTTTTTAAATTATTGACTAACTGTCCATTGGTTTCTCTACATAATATTACTTATGGTAAACCCAAGTTTTTTTTTCACCCGGTTTTTTTATTTGGTTGGTTTTTTTAAAGAAACAATCACTTTGTTTTTAGATGGTGTTAGGAGTGTTGGTTTGCTTTGAAATTATTATTATTATTTTTTTGGTTGACGTTTTGATTTGCTGAAAGACTTCAACAATTCGGTATTTTTGAATAAACAAACCCTTGGTTTTTTAGAGGGTGGAGAGGAGAGGGGTTGTTTTGATTTTGAATTGTCATCTTTTTTTTTTGTTAGTTTATTATGAGACTTTTCTATATTTTTGCTTCAAATGTTTATGCTACAGAAAGCTATATTATATGATAGTGAAAAGTTCTTCCCTAATTTTTTTTTTAAGTATCATAGCACCGGCCGGGACGTGAACCCGCAACCCGGGCAACTGCCTGCAAGTGTAAGGCAGTCACGCTGACCTCTCGACCACCAATGTAAGACTCATTTTTTTTGGGGGGGGGGCTTTAATTTAAAAAAAAGGACATAAACAGTTCGTTTTTAAAGAATACTTTTTTTTTAAGCCGGGGAGTGGTGTGGGTGGCGGGGAAGGTTTGTTTTTATTTTTAATTATTGACTTCTTTTTGGATTTTCTTTTTGAACATTTTATTATGTTACCACACAGTTCTTTATTATTATTATTATATATATATATATATTTTGGGTGGGGCCTTTTGAATAAACTCTTAAACACTTCTTTTTTTATTTTGGTATAATAAAATATTACCTACTTTAATTAACTATTAATGAAACTTATCAAATATTACCTACCTACTTTCTAATCATGTGAACAACAACAAAAAACAACAATTTCTCATAAAACAAGTAACAAAAAAAACACTATTTTGGGGGGCATAAAAAAAATCCAAAGTAAGAAAATAACAGGGAAGCCTCAAAGCTGTAAGTAACGGGATTTTGGAGCCCTTGAACCAACTTTCCTTACAGTTCTCACATAGATTCACAAGTAAATGTGCATTTGAGTGTGAAATCAGAAACAACTCTGCTGAAAAGAACCTTTTCAAGTTGTGTGCAGTGCAAAAGCATAGGTAAGCACGTGTGACAACATGACACTTCTTAATATGGAATACTAATTCCACTATGCTTTCTAAAAAATTTCTGACAATGAATTTTTGCAGAGTTTCGTCTCTTTCAAATATGGCCACCATCAAATTAGACCATAGCAAGAGTTGAAGAGTACTTACTTGATGAATACTGTTACAATGTAATGGGTGTAGTATTTCATTATGTAATCGTAGAATACATCACCCTCAGGCAGCTTGTTATGGCTCAAAAATCACCTATTGCAGTGTTAGCTGTAAATTATAGGTTGCTAAAATGGTATATTGATGTGTGTTTTGTGAAAAACAATGCCATCAAACAGTAGGGTTCAGTATTTTAATTATTACCTTTTCTTTTAATTTAATTTTATAAGCAAATACTATTCTAAAAGAAATCACATTTGCCATTTTAAATATTTAAAATTGATCTGTACATACAATGTCCCATAAACATCATCAGATATTTAAGTAAACACTAAAACTAAAAATTAATGAATTAATTTTTATTTTAAGCTGTTATTTTTAACGTTAATGAATGAAAGTAGGTGTATGATAACTCTATCAAATTCTGTTTTAAAATCTGATATTTTCTTACAAAAATTATAATATTTTAAAAGATTTTAACACCAAGTCAATTCTGATAGATAATGACATAATAGATACTTTTTTTTTCTTTATATTATGGTCAAGTTTATTAACTTCTTTTCCTAAAAATAAAACATAAATAAATAAATTGAAAGTTTACTTGTGTATTTCATTGTAATAATCAACCAATTAATGTGTAAAAATAATCAAAAATACATGATAAACAAGAAATAAATGATATCTTCATGTGAAAACTTGACCAGAAGGATGTAAACAACTTCTGGGCACTTCTATCTATCAAAGAATAAAGAGGAAGTATTTTGATTTTAGCCACAATCTATAAGATGCTTCTCTCTTCAGATTTTTTTTTCAAATTTAACATCTATAAAAGCAGTATGTTAAAATTTACTTTTTTAAAAAAAGGGTAGGTCATTATCATTTGGGATAAAATTAATACTATGATCTAAAGTTATGGAATAACAGTGCTCTATGTGAGGAAACTTTTAATAATTTTCAATGCAGATGAAAATTAATAAGTTACATAAGATTGCCTCGGTTTATCTTCACTAAATCTTTTGTGCAGTTTCAGAGAATTTTATATCTACTATTATAAAAATGGAGACCCTCAAAGAAGCATTCTCAAACCTTTTTTTTTTATATACATTCATAATAACATCAAATTGTTAACAATTGCAATATGTTACAGTTTGCTGATAATATAAAATTATTTCTTAGAATTGATAATTTATCCCACCACCCAAGATTGCACAATATGATTTGGTGCAAAATAAATCTGATGATTGTTAATATTGAGAATATATTCATTGCTTCATTTAGTAATAAAATTTTACCTAGTTTCTTTTATTGCCTTGTTAATGATTTTATTATTCTTAGAAATAATAGAATAAAATACTTAGAATTTTGGCTTAATAGTAAGGATCTGTTTTTAATTCACTATAAAATTGTTCTTAAATGCTATAGAATTATTGTGATCACCGCTAGATAAACAAAAAGTCTTACAAAAACATGTATATATTTATTTTACATAATACTTGTTACACTATTAATTATTGTTCTGTTGTTTGGAATTCTGGTACAAGATATTATGAAGATAAATTTTAGAATATAATAATACTTTTTTTTTTTAGTTACAATGTTGAATCACAGTATTTTTAAGAAAAAATGTTTGAGGTAAAATAGATGTATCAAAACTTATTTATATCATTTATAGAATTCCTAATATAACAAAAATAATAATTTACTCTATATTAAAAAGTACAGTTATAATTATTAAAAAACTCAATCATAATTAGTATATTTATGTTCCATAATAAATTATTTTTAGATAATATTTTCAAGTTGCATTTTAAAGATATTTTAAGTCAATGTAAACTAATAGTTGTATTTAACAGATGTACTGTATTTGGATTATTACTATTATTATATATTTAATAAATTGAATTACTACTATTACTACTACCATTTATCACTACTACTACTATTACTTTTATTACTACTATTATTATTAAACCAGTTTAAATATCTTGATAATTTTATAAGTAGAAATATGGGCTTAAGTACTGAAGTGCAACAAGGACTCCAATGTGTTGGTGCTGTTTTTAATAAGTTAAAAGATAGAATACTTCATCAGAGGAAAATAACTATGGCAATTAAATTAGCTGTATATAGAGCTGTTATTTTACCTCATTTATTATATGAAAGCGACACTCTATTGGCCTGATATAAAGGCATTAGAAAAAATTTGTTTAAGGACACATTTTAAAAGTATAATGGCAAGATTATAAAACAATCAATACATTATTCAGTTTGCTGGATGTGGTAATATTGGGTCCACTAGTGTAAAAGAACTCCATTAAACTGGATGAGTAAAATGAATATACAATGGAAGACTGCCCAAAAGTGTGTTTTACAATAAACCTTATGGTTAACCCCATCTAATTATAAAGATTATCACAGAATCAATTGTTTCCATTTGGAAGATATGGCAGAGAATGGAGTACATTGGAAGCTACAATTAGACATGGTGCTGAAGTATTTTGGAAAGAAAAGTTTTCTGCTAAATACATTAAAAGATTATATCATAAAATATCAAGTAAACAAAAAAAAATGGACCAGTATGTTCTATTTGTAGATGTACATGTGATTTAGATGGGTTTGTATAGTGATCACAAAACTCAGTTTTAAAGTTTTTTTCACTCTTTTTTTGAGTTATAATAAATGGCCGCACTAATTTAAAAATGGCTGTTTATTCTTATTATTAATTATTAATGTAATAGGTTATGCTCAAGTTTTCACTTTAGTTTTAAGTGTTACTCAATACTCTTAACAACTATCTATATTAGTAATTATAAGGATCTCGCATTCAATATATTTACCTGTTTTATCTTTGTCTGGGTTTAAATTTAGTATAAGTAAATTTGATTATTTTTCAAGTCTTGGCATTTTTTTCCCTGCCCAGTTAACCATTAAATATTGTTTGTTTTTTGGATGTCTAATTGTTTTTATCTGGGGAATGAAACAAGAATGAAAAAAAACCCTCAAACCATCACCAACTGAAATTAGTGAGACTGGTGAGAACGGTCTTCCATGAGAAACTGCTGAAAAGGGCTCTGCCCATAGTGGGATGTATGTTTATGTGCTAAAATGCATTTTTAGTAGTCATATAGTTAATTACTATTCATACAATTTTAATGATTTGCATAATTGATTATATTTATTTCTAGTGAAAATAATTAAATTCCTACATCTTCTATTTTTAATTTTTTTTTTTTTTAACCGATCGTGGAGGAAAAAACAAATAATTTTCTCACATTTGGATAAATAAAAGTATGATAAAAAATTATGATTATTTTACTTGATTAAAATATATATATATATTTTTACTTAATTAAAAAAACAAAATATAATTAGTATATCTTAATGAAAGAAAAACATTGTATTTGACTTTAAACTTTGTTATATATATAAAAGTAAGGGGGAAAAAAGTATTCGTTTTATTTATGAAAAGAAAAACGTCATATATTATTGTCATACGCTATTATGCAAGACTGATTTCACATATATTCCACTACTTTTTGTTTTTCCCGTTTCAACTGTCTATTAGATATCCTAGGGGCAAATTAGTATGCTGGTCTAACGTTTATCGTTTTGTATTTACTTATGATAGTAAGATTTTTATGATTTACTACAGTTAGCTCATCATTCAATTAAGTAAAAAGTAATACAATGTTTTTTAAAACATATCGGAATCTTTATAAGTGATCTTAAAGACTAAGTTTTATATAGAGTTTCTAGTAAGGAATTATAAGTTACCATTAGAGATAAGCAAGTTGGACAAAGTATCCATTTAATAAAAGATACTTTAGAGTCATAAAACTTCATCATCATCATCATCAACCATTATCAATCCACTGCAGGATGAAGGTCTCTCCAAGTTTAACCCATCTTCTCCGATCTTTAGCTTCTCTTTTCCACAACACCCCTGCACATTTTCTTATTTCATCCATCCATCTCACATGTGGTCTCTTTCTGGGTCTTTTACAATCTCTTGGAATCCAGTTTAAAATTTCAATTGTCCATCTATTATCATTTCTTCTAGCAATATGTCCAGCCCAACTCCATTTTAATCTTTTAATTTTTTCAATAAGGTCAGTAACACCTGTTTGTTGTCTTACCCATACATTGCGTTTTCGATCTCTTCTTGTTACTCCCAACATACATCTCTCCATACTCCTTTGAGTGGTCTGAAGTCTCTGTATTGTTCTTCTATTAAGTGTCCAAGTCTCAGATCCATAAGTAAGAACTGGTAAAACACATTTGTTAAAAACCATCCTTTTCAAACACATAGGCATATTTCCTTTTAGTATCAAGTTATTTCTACCAAAAAAAGCATTCCAACCAAGTTTAATTCTATGATTAATTTCCTCCATTATGTTTCCATCTGTATTAATAATCTGACCAAGGTATTTGTAACTGTTAACTTCTTCTAATTCTTACTCGCCATTAAATGACATATATACAACCATTAATTTTTTTTATAGTTGTTTTTTGTCCTTTTTGTTTAACATATTATTTATTAATTTTAAGTATGATATTCAAGTAAGTAGCAAACTTATTTACATTATAAAAAGTGTGAAGCACTTGAAAGAGAAGCTATAAAGATTCAAAAATTATTAAACGCTAAGCGCATTCGAGGCCATTTGCCTCATATTTATAGCGATAATGTGAGATGCAGAACAAGGAAACAAAAGCGATATGCAAAGCGTATGCAAATGATTTAGGTAGTCCAACATTTGGAAATGTCAAAGCAGGTGTCACATCTAAATCATTTGCATATGCTTTGCATATCGCTTTTGTTTCCTTGTTCTGCATCTCACATTATCGCTATGAATATGACGCAAATAGCCTCAAAAGCGCTTAGCGTTTAATAATTTTTGAATCTTTATAGCTTCTCTTTCAAGTGCTTTACATGCTTTTAATTTTGTATATTAAAATATCGAATGAGAAGTTTAAAATTCTTAATAGTTTACATTATGAAGGAAATTTCAGAACACTTTATTGGCAGGATATGGTTGAGAATAGAATACAATGAAAAGCTATAAGTAGGTGAGAAGTTTGTGAAAGAAAATGTTTGCTGCAGAATAAGTTAAAATATAGAGGGACCTTCCAAACCATGACACAATGGACTATTCACCAACATGAGTCAGCTATCATGGTGAGTTTATTGGCATTTTACCTCTGAATTTAGAATCAAAAAACAGCATGATCTTTTTTCTCAATTGCCTGATCTTCCTTAACGGAAATATTAATGAGAAGGCAGATTGAATATGTAAACAATTTTTTTGTTAAAAAAATAGATATTGACAATCACGGCAGAAAGAATTAAATTATGATTTTATAAAATTGCCAGCCAAGGCAGCAGTTGATGGCTAAAGGTAGAGGATGCTAAAAATTTCATGATAGTGAATCCATACTGCCATTTAATGATGACCTTTTATTTTGGTACTTACACTTGTGGATCATTTCCAAAAGAAGAAAGAATACATAAACTGGAAGAAAAATTATCTAAAATTAAATGGGACATTGTTGAATTTGTGAAGTTAAAAGTTTGAAGAGATAATTGATTTAAAAAATGGGCGTTTACTTTACTAAAAAGGCATAAATATTGGAAGAACAAGGCTATTATAAATAAAAAGTGGAATAACAACATTGTGGAGATTGATAGTATATAAGACTGAGTGGCAAGATTACTTATCCAACTTAATGAAAGATATCAAATACAGATAATTCAGATTACTGCCCAACAAATAAAAGAGTTTTATATTGATGTAGAAAATGCCTTTGATCAGGTGAACAACCTTTTAAAATTCTCTTGGTAGGCTTTGATACCAGAGCTGATAAACAGTATTGTGGATAAATTTAGTTATGGTGATAGAAATGAGAGGACTCAAATTTGTGAGTTCACTTAAAAAGAAAAGCGTTAAGAATTGTTGTTTTTTTTTTTTGAGAAAAATACTAAATGGAAATAGACATGAAAGCATCCAAAATGAAAGTACAGCAGAATTGGGTTATAATTTTGACTAACAGAAAATACGTATTTCAAGATAGTAATGTTCTTAATAGATTCAACACAGGAAGTGATCATCAATTAGCGAGATATAAGATACATGTTAATGCAAAATTGGGGAGAAAAAAATATTTAAAAGAATAGTATTCACCATTGGTATTACTAATCTTCAAAATCATTCCAACAAATTTAAATTAGAACTTGCAAATCATTTTATAATATTAATACATTTTTAAGAGGGTTCAGATTGGAATGAAATAAATAGGAAAATAATCTGATACAATATTAACTAGACAATGTATATAATGAAGGAGAAATATGCACATTTTTAAAAAAATGATCTATTAAGAAGTATTGAATACTTAGAGCTTTGCAAAATGGTATGAAAAAAAAACTAATAATGATTTAAGAAAATATAATTATGAATTAACAAGGAAAGATAGAAGAGGTTAAAAATATTAAAAGTGTAAAACAGTATCTTAGTATTGAGAGAAAATGTATTTCTGTCATAAAAAGATGGAGTTATTACTAAAAAGAGAGATGACATCATGAAATGTGTGGAAGAGTGTTATAAGCAATTATATAATGATAAAGAACAAAGGAAAGTATATTCTATAATTATTATATCTTCTGAATTGTGTGCGATTTTAAATGAAGAAGTAAGACATGCCATTAAATGTATGAAGTAAGGAAAAGCTCCAGATAATGATGGAATTATAAATGATATCTTAAAAGTAGCAGGTGAAGAAATAGAAAAATTATTGGCAAAGTTATATAGGAGTTAAAGTAAATTGAGATTATTTAAGTTGTGTAGATTTTGCAAATAATGTCCAGAGCCTCAGGAAATATTGTAAGATTTATCACATGATAATAAGAAAGCAGAATTAATGTTAGATGCTAAAAATACTAAAGTAATATTCAATAGATTTTCTCAGAAAAAGAAAATAAAGATTAATATTGATGAAGTTAACAACCACAAATACCTTGGTCAGATTATTAATACAGATGGAAACATAATGCCCAAAATTATTCATTGAATTAAGCTTGGGTGGAAGTGCTTTTGATAAAAATTTTTAAAAGGAAATATGTGTATATGTTTGAGCAGTAAGGTTTTTAATATATGTGTTTTATCAGTTGATACTTATGGATTTGAGACATAGACACTTAACAAGAAGAGCAATACAGAGATTTCAGTCTATTAAATGAAGTATGGAGAGGTGTATGTTAGGAGTAATAAAAAGGGATCAAAAACCAAATAAATGGTGAGAGAACAAATAGATATGATAATATGTTGGACTATTTTCATAATCTATCATCAAATGTTGAATGTATAAAAAATTTAAACTTTATTTAAATTTTTCAAATTCAAACAACTTGTTAGTAATAACATGCAAATAGACAACACAGGTTAGTAATTTGTGTGTGATTACTAAGAAGTTGTTTGTATTTGAAAAGATTAAATAAAGTTTAAAATTTTCTATACATTTAACATTTAATGATAGATGATATTCCAACATATTGCATCTACTATACCATCATTAAAAACCTTAAATAAAGCTGGGCTGCACATATTGCTAGAAAATGTAATAACAGATGGATAGTTGAAGTTTTAAAGAAGATTCCAAGAGAGTAGAAGACCTAGAAAGAGACTACATGAGAGATAGATAAAAGAAATAAAGAAGGTTTCTCAAGATGTGGAAAAGAGAAACTACAGTTCAGAGAAACTGCCTTAAACTTGGAGAAACCTTCATCCTTCAAGGGATTGATCATACCCTTGAAAATGATGATGATAGTACTTCACAGATTAGTCTGAATAATCAAAACAAAATTCACCTTTAACATTTTAATCTTGGAGTTAGAATGATTATATATATTGATAGATAGTCTTTAATTTTTGAGAGTTATGTCTAAAACCCATCGTCATTTTTTATAACATATTTTGTAGTAAAGTAAAAATATCATAATGTCAACATTTATATTCAAAATATTTTTATAATTCATATTTTATTTTTTATACTAGATTATAAAGAATGATGGTAATCATGGATGTAGGGGCACTCTTTTTGTTATATTATATATCTAATACAGTAAACAATGAAGCTTTAAATGTGTGTTTGCCTATATGTTAAGCTAAGTTTAAAGTATTATTCCTGTTTGGTTTAATAAAGTAGAAGAGTGTCAAATTCTGGAGCATAAGGTCCTCAAATTGATTGCAATTTCGGAACTTCTGGTGCTCAAATTTCTTATTGATTCCAATCCAAATTTACACTCAAATCCACAGGGAAGAAACATTTAAATAGGATGCCACCTATCTTCAGGTTAAAAAAACTAATCAGCTGTAGAATTCAATCATTGAAAACAATAACTCCAAATTAATGAAAATCATGAGCCATGATATTCTATTATTGTATCATTAACCACATAAGTAGAAGAAGTACTGAATCTAGAAATACGAATTTTGTAGATGGTTTTGGGGAGGGAAAAAAGTGATATTAATATACATTAATTGAAATGATTTTGAGTCTTAAAAATGAATAATAGTTGAATGGTTTATTGCTTGGAAAATCATGACATTTGGGTAACAGACTGAAATGATGAACTTTGACTTTGAAACCATTTGCTCTCACATTTGCCATTCTGCCCACTACTTCAAATAACACAATCATATTTGAGACTATTTTAAACACAATGGAAAAAATATTAAATAATTTAAATACTCAAATGAATTATGTAACATTTTAAAAAAATACTTTATTTCTTGTATTTTCTTCAAGATTTGTAAAGATGGGATTTTAGTAGTATTTATATGTTGGACTATTTCCTTCATCTAATATTAAGTATTGAATGTCTTTAGAAAAAATTAACTTTAATACATTCAACTGTTAGTAATAGCACACAGATTAGTACATGCACAATGTTTTGAGAAGTATTATTCTCCTCTCTTCTTCAGGTATTGCTGGTCTGACCAGTGACAATACTACGATGGAAATCAAACCTAGACCCTTAGATTCTTGAATATTGAATTTTAAGGTAATGCTCTAATCATCTAAGCTATTTTGCTAAATCGGTTAGAATGTTACTTTAAATATTCAATCAAGAATCTTAAGGTCCAGGTTCGATTCCCATGCTAGTACTATCATTGGTCAGGCCAGCAACACCTGAAGAAGAGAGGAGAATAATACTTCTCAAAACATTATGCATATATTACTAATCTGTGTGCTATTACTAACAGTTGAATGTACTTTGTTTTTTCTAAAGACATTCAATACATAATATTAGATGATGGAAATATATGAATATACAAATACAACTACTTAATTTTTTCTTCTTTATCCCATTTGTTGGAAACTAATTTCTGCCTTAAAATACTAAGATCCTTGTAAAATCAACATTGTTACTGATTCATCTTTCATAATAGTTCTAAAGATAAATAATTAAAAAATTATTAATTGTTTAGTCATAAAAGAAGGAAACGGTCTATTTATTTATAAATTAATTTTTGTTTTTATTTAGATTTTTAAGAACAATTTATTAAACACATAATTGAATGGCTCATTACTTGGGAAAGTATCATTTTGAACTTGGAGAGAATTTTATCCTGCAATGAATCAATATTGGTTGAAAATGATGATAATGATGATCATAGCTTTGATACAAGGATCTATAGCTTTTTATCTGTCATTTGATCACTATAGCAACTATGCAAGTTATTGATTAGTATTGTTAATGATATAAAGAAAAACATGGACACAACTATTAATCATTTTTATGTCATTCATTATACTAGAGATCATTCAATAATGAAAAACCTTTCTATAGTGTAATTTTCACTACACAACTCTTGTTCAAAGTAAAGACTGGTTTCTATCCACTTTTAGTACCTTGTAGAGGGATTTAATCATAAACATATGACCAAAGAATTTACCTGAAGATATATGATGATGGTATATTAGCTGTGATAATATGTCGGACTATTTTTATCATCTATCTGTAAATGTTGAATGTATAGAACTTTTCAAATACTAACAACTTGTTAGTAATAACACACTAATATACAACACAGGTTAGTAATTACACAACATTTCAAGTAGTATTATTCTCCAATCTTCTTCAGGTGTTGCTGGCCTGATCAGTGGCCATTTCTGCATAGGAAACTCACACCTTTAGATTCTTGAATATTGAATTTAAGACATATGCTCCAACCAACTAGAGTGTTTGCCTTAAATTCAATATTCAAGAATCTAAAGGTGTGAGTTCGATTTCTATGTGAATACTGTCATTGATCAGGCCAGCAACACCAGAAAAAGAGCGGAGAATAATACTACTCAAAACATTGTGTAATTACTAACCTGAGTTATCTATTTGTGTATTATTACTAAAAAGTTGTTTGTATTTGAAAATTTTAAATAAAATTTTAAATTTTCTATACATTCAATATTTACTGATAGATGATGGAAATAGTTCAATATATTATCACGTGATCAAAGACATGTGAAAAGATGTATAATCCCCAAGATATGCATTTCGTGCTGAACTAGCACTCATTAGTTGGGCCAGACCACAATCTCAGACACACACTTTTATCATTGTTCAATATATATAGATCTTTTTTATATGTCTTTGGTCATATGTTTATGATTACATCCATCTTAGAAACCAGTCCCTACCTTGTGAGATAGTAATATAGTGAAAATTATACTACAGAAATATTATTCATTATGGGCACAATTATTTTGTTCTTAGCCATTAACTCTTATTCAATTCACTGTAGCATTAATCCTAATTTACACTGTGGTTGCTGAAATATATAATTGGTAATAGACATGAAGCAGTGATATATTGGTATTATTTCTAAAGTCTGCCTTAAACATTGTGTTGAAAGATTGTATTTTAATGGTAAATGATCTATAATTTAGTGTTTGATTCTATACGACAAGTATAATCAGAAGAACAGTTTCAAAATGCAATTGCACAATTTGGTAGGAATTTTTTACATTATGTTTTTAAATTGAAAAGAAAAGTTTTATTTATTTCTAAAGCAAATTTTTGATTTTTTATATTTACATTTGGATCTCTTTTTATGCAATAGATACATTCCACAGAAAACCTGCATAAAAAAATCACCAAAAATAGACTTAACTTATCTTGAAAAATTTGGGATATGTTCCATAATTTTCAAAAATTACATAAAACCAAAGCAACAAGGTAAAATCACTTTAAAATTCACATAAAAAAAATAAGGAAATAAAGTATGACTAATAAAAAATTTCAAATATTTAAAAAAATTGATGCAAGACAAAGTTTTTTTACTTTTTTATTAACTATTTAATTTTATTCAAAACAATATGTTTTTATGTGTAATTTATTTTACATTTTTTCATACATATTTTAATCATTATCACTATTTGACAATATGCGGGTTCGTTTGTGAACTGGTAAGAAATCAGATTCATCACAAGAGGAAACACAAACAGCAGAATTAGCACCAACTTCAGTCTCATGCTGTGTTAATGGTTTCTGGTGACAATGTCATCAGTGATTAAACTTTGAGATGATGATTTTACTAATTGTTTATGAAGCCTGCTATATCCAGACATACAACTATTGAGATCTCATTGGAATTTAAGAGCTTGTTCATAATTCATGTCATTAACAAGAAAATGATTTTCCAATTGATTAGAAAGTTGAAGACTTTCTCAAATCATTTTTGCTGTGAAATGAACATGTTCCACTTCTGTTTCAATATCTTTTTCTATGGTATCTAAATTTATTGCCAAACCTTTTTCTAACAGGCATTTAAGTATGTAAAATTTAATGCATGTATATAGAACAGGGAAATACCAATTTTAAGTGAAATATGAACGTCTTTATCGGATAAAAGAAAACCGCATAAAAAGATATTAAGAAAAAACATGAATCGCATAACTTCAAAATTGCATTTAAAAAATCTGCATAAAAAGATACCCAGGTGTATTTTTGACTAAAATTTTTATAATAAATATAAATATTTTATTTTATAATTACTAATGTTTTTGGAAGTATTAAAAATCTCCTTGGTTAGATAAAATATTTATTTTTACTTTCACATACATGAAGGCATTAAGGTGTTTTTATTTCTCAATATAATTTTAATATTTTAAAAATAATTTGTCATTTCTATTAGTTTTAAATAATGACATGCTACAACATAATTTACTTTTTCTATAAACTTTGTTCAAACTGAAGGCTACATGTGTAAAAAAAATTACACCTGCATTTTAAGTCTTGGCTTAGTTACTTTCAGTACCCTAAATAAAGATTGATAATAATATTTGTGCATGAACATAAGTTTTTGAGTTGTAATGTAGATCAGGTAATTAGCTAGGCTGTTTTATCAAAGATAAAGTCAATATATAAATTTAAAAATGTAGTTATTTATTTATGAGAAAATAAGTTGCAGAAACTACTTATATGATACTGGTTAATAACTTCATAAATCAATGTACTCTAATAATTAATAAAATTTAAAAACCATTCATTAATCTTGCTAATCAAATGAAGAAATTGGGAAATCTGGAGGACCTCATAAATAAATATTTAAAAAAATTCTATTGACCATTGCATTGAAAGAATAGCCTTGTTGGTTAAAATATGACCTTAAATTTAGGTATCAATTTATCAATCAACAGTTCGACTTCCATGCAAGACTATTATTCAACAGACATGCAATAACTGGAAGAGATAACAAATATAGCACTCAAAGTGCTATGTTCTATAATTGTGCACTATTGCTAATAATTAAATGCATTTGGAAAGATGTAAATACCATTTGAATTTTTTTACAAACATTTAACAATTCAATTAGATGGTGGAAATAATCCAAGATATAATTAAAACCCTTGTACTTTATTTTTTATATAATAATATTGAGTAAAAATGCAATCTGCATCATATTTATTAAGGCCGTTGTTAACATTTTCTATACTTTCAAATAAGATAATGGACAACTTTTTAACATATGCAAAATTGTTATAGTTTCAAAATTCTGATTGGTAATGTTTTGGGAGTTGTAGTAAGTTAGAGGATTTTTAAAAAAATTAAATTAAAATTCAGCACCCCTTTGTTTCACTGGGTTATTTGTTCTATGATTGGTGAATAGGTTTTCTTAAGCAAATATTAGTTTCATATTCAGCTAAATAAAAGAGTTACCACTACTCTATATTACATAATTATGACTTCAAATATAATCATTATCATACTTACAAGTAGTCTTTCTATAAGTTGATCTCATTAACTGTTTAAGTTGCTAATGTTTTTTGTATTTTTTACATATTATTTTGTACTATACTTTATTGTATATATTACTGAATAATATTTAAAAAGTAATAAAGAAACTAATAGCATTATGGAAAGCTTCTCATCACAAATTACAGCAGAAAAATATGAATATTTTAAAATAAATTCATTTAAAAATATCTTTAAAATGCAATTGTTTATCATTTTAACTCTTTTTTAATCAATTGCATGGGTATTATATTCCAGTCTTGCAGCCAAATGATTAGTCCTCATTTTTATTAATAGATGGCATGATTATAGAAAAGTGTAAAGCTTCATAGTTCAAAGTATAAATTAAATAATTAAATTTTTACAAAATGTCACTCTTGTTTACATTTTATTTGTCAAGAATATATATATTTGCTTTTTAGATTATTTTTGATCACTTGAAAGATAGCTTAATTTATTAAATATAACATAAATTTATTTTTATGATTATATGATGATTTTGGAAGGATATAAATCTACATTTGTGGCAAACAAAATAAAAATTACATTATTTTCATTTACATAAAAAATAAACTTTTTTTTTTTTTTTATTATTCATTAAGAACAAATTTATGTTTTACAACTATTTTATTCTTTTAGCTATGTTATAAAAATAATTTAGTAAAAAGCAATTGTATTTGGACAAATGTTTTATTTAAAACTGAATGCCACATATATGAAGAATAAAATTTTCCAATTTATTATCATTATAATTATGGTATTTGTCCAGAAAAGAATAAAGTAAAAATTACTTATCTCTGATAATGCTTTTTGTAACTATTCCAAATAAATATTTTTTATTTAAATTTATTATTTCAGATGCAATGGTTTTAACCTGATTTTAGATTCCATCTATTAAGAAACTTTACAACTAAAAAAAATTTCATTTGAAAAAAAAATTATGCCCAGTAACTAACTTTAAATATGAACAAATACTCTTGGAAAAATTCTGGATAAGATGATCGAAACACAGGCATGTCCTTGATAAAATATATATAATAAAAAAAACATGTAGAGTTTAATAATAAAAACTAGATAAACAAAATTATAATTGCAATTTAGTAATATTATCTTATTATTAAAATTTAGATTATAGAAATAAAGTTACTCAAAACATATTTTGAAATTAAATGTGGTTCAAAATGAAATATTTTTTATACAAAATTAAATTTAATATTAGAAATAAATATAAAATTATTTTAAAAAATAAAAAGAAGTACTATGATTTCTAAAAATCTTTTGACATGACAGATAAACTTACAAACTGAAAAAAAAGTGCAGCAAACACATATACATTTGTACATTTTTAACCATTATCGATCCACTACAGGATGAAGGTATCTCCAAATCCAATCCACCTTTTTCAATCTCTAGACTCTCTTCTCTATATCACTCCAGCACAATTCCTTATTTCATCCATTCATTTCACATGTGGTCTCTTTCTGGGTCTTTTACAATCTCCTGGAATTTAGTTTAAGATTTCAAAACTCCATCTATTATCATCTCTTCTAGCAGTATGTGCAGCCAATGCTATATCAGTCTTTTAATTCTTTCAGTGATATCGGTAACACCTGTTTATTTTCTCACCCATATATTTTATATAAGGTAGAGTATTTATGTAGAAAAAATAGCATTCTGTGGAGCCAAGATTTCTCCAAAAGTCTTTTATAGCGGAATGATAAAGAAAAAGCAATAATAATTAGATTTACAAATTCCCAGGAGATAAGAGTTTAAGCAGTTTCTATCTTTGTGTACTTTCTGGTTAATCATAGCTAAAAACTCATGGATTGATCCATATTAAATGACAATCTAGGTGGATTATAGTCCAGCAGTATGAAATAAAAATCCAAAATCTTTGCAAAATTCACTCAGCTTAGATATGAACTCAAGACATATGTCAGGTATTTGAATGCAAGTGCTGGAATACAATCAACACTGTTTGTATAAAGTACATACAGACCTAAAAGCTTTTAGTTCACTATGTGCAAGGTATTTGTTTTATATCTTAGGCTTCTGTCTAGAGTCAGGTTTAAGATGTAGGTGATAGGTATAAGAAACAAGCAAACTCACTTGATTATGTAGGTAAAAACTTTAACTTTTAACACAAGTTTAATGTGTTATAATATCATAAACTTTATTATTAAATTTAATGTTTACATATACATTATAGCATTGTCTTTTATAATTTTAAGATACAACGTTCGATTGAATAGATTTAACGTATTTATTTTAAATTCACATTCTGTACGTTATATCCTTTATTTAGTTTTGTTTCATTTGTATATATAAAAAAGTAAATTCTTAATTTTTTTCATGGATTCAACAACTGTCTGCTTTTTTACTAGGAATCAGTTACATTTATATATAAATGATCTCATTTTGTTTTGTATATTGAAGACATTGATTTTCTTCTCATAAAAAAATTCTAATTTCATCTACAGACATTTTATCACAAGCTTAAGCAAATTTAGAAAAACCAATATATTCGACCACAAAGTAATCTTTTAGAAAGCATATTGTAATTACCAGGTTGATTTGATAAAGAACAGCACCATTTATTGATTATTCTATTGAGAAAGTAATACCTGTAAAAGATAAAGAGAACGTAGAACAGATTTAAGAAAACTAGAAATCAAGTTGACTTCATTAGTTTAATAATAGACTTCAGAAAACGATCTGGGGTATCTTATATTTAAGATCTTTGGGTGGAGATTTTTTAATCTTCCTGTGAATTCAAACTTCATTTAGTTTAACATGTGGCCTTATAACTTTAAAATTTAACCCCATCCCCCTCTATTTTTATATATAAAAATTTAAGCTTGTGTATCTGTATTTTTATAAGCAAAAAAGAAATGGCTACTGTGATTTAGACATTGTTATTTGAGCATCGCTATTTAAAATAGTTTGGCGAAATGATAGAGTAATAACCAGTACTCGAATTGTTTTTCCGAGCTCGAATGTCATATGACATCTTAAACGACAATCATTGTTTATATATTTTTTTAAATAAATAATTTAAATTTTCATTCCATTGCACTTTTTGAAACACATAAAGATTTGTGAAAAAAAAAAAAAAATACTGTGCGAACATTTTAAATACATCTAAAAAACTTATTGCTTATGGAAAAGTGAGTTGAATTAATTATCTCACGTGTTTATATTTATTCAAACACCACATATACTAATTTTAAACTAGATTTAAAGTTATATTTAGGCTAGAAATAATGTGATAATATCTAGTTTAATAATTGATTAGTAATAATTATTAATACATTTATCTTAAGTGGATGGTATCAAAGTTTTAGTGCAAAAAAATTGGCATTTGTTAGTCAAATATTAATAATGAAATATGTTTATCATTTTTTGACTGTTTATGTTTTAACATATTTACTAAACCGTTGTTTATTGATAAATATGTTTGCTTTATTTAAGTCTTTATTTTGTATTTATCAATATAGAAAAGTAAAAATTAAAATATTGTCTCTTTAAATACTGATAAATACACAAGCATAGCCTTATATAATTATACTTGTGTCCCAACATCTATCTGATTTTATTTACGCTCATAATGAATCTCATAATTTTGAAATTCTTAGTAACTTTAGCACCGGTAGCAATCTTTTCCCTTTTGTCTCTTCCTATCTTTCTAATAGATTTCAATAGTTATAAATTTAATCAATATATTTATTTTATTATATACAGTAAGGCTTTTGATTACCTTGTTTGTATGACTTGATAATAATTTATTTTTTGGACGAGACGGTTAACAAATGTAGTAAAAATTAAAAATATTATTATTAAACACACTGACGTATTCTCTCCTCTGAGGACTCTACATCTATACTTTGTATTGGCCTTGCAAAATATGCAACAACCTTTTACACATAAATAGATACAAAATGTCTACGATTGTCTGTACATCAAGATTTTGGTCCTAAAATGATCCACCATTTTTTTTAGACAAGCGAATATTGTAACTAAACCATTGTTAGAGAAGTTAGTGAAAGTAATTTGCTATTTTTTGCTGCTTTGATTATTTCTTTTAATATGTTATATTTAGAGCTCTTATATGAAATAAAAAACGTTTTATGAGTTTTCTACATTTCTTTCTCAATGATATCTGTTTTAGAAGGAACTTAATATATTCAAGAAAAAATATATCTACAGATATTTTAGTTTAAAGGGGCGGGGGTGTATATATATACAGATATTTCAGTTTAAAAGAAAAAATACAAAATTAATCAAAGAATATCACAATAAGTATTTTCAATAGCATTCAGTGAATTATATACTATTATTAAAAACATTTACAATGAAATAGAAACAGAAAATACATCTTACTAGAGGTTAAAGCACTGATGAACAAATGACCAAGTGATTGCGAAAATGTCTGATGGGGTGATTTTTTTTTGTCTCTTTGTTTTATTGTCTCTAATTTGTTTTTAAATATGTGAAAATTTCTTGCATTACTATTGTAAAGATAAGTGCACCAAATGCACTATAATGCATATAGTGTAAATGTTGTACTTCTTATTTCTGCGATGATGCAGGCATTTGGAAAAGATTATAATTGAACATATCTTTATTGCAAATACATACATATAGCAATGATGCAATAAAATGGCATCTTTTAATAGGTACTTTTTAGGAGTTGATTTTTTTATCTGCTTTATGAGTAAATGATGACTTGAGTGAGATGTTTAATTAGATTTAGTATAGATGGCTCTTGGAGATTTTATCAACTCATTAAAATTAGAATTGTGTTTGAGAAAAAGGTAAAATATTTCTTCAGTAGCCTTCATAGAATAACAATAAAAAAGAAGATACTGTTAACCAAGTTTTTCAATTGCCATGTTATGGTTTATGTTCTTATTTTATCCATTGAGCAATCAGAGTTGGGTCAGTTATGAACTGGTTTCTTGGGAAAAAGTCCAGTTAAATAATTTTTCCACATTTACTGAACCAGATTTGAACCCAGATTGTAAACAAAGTAGGCAATATGTTCTAAAAGACTCTTTTACACATGAAAGACTATCACTTCTAGTGGTCAGTATTTTATTGATGACAATAGGAATATCTATAACTGAGAGATTTTTTGAACATACTAACAAATATCACATACAGATGACTTTGAAACAAGTCACAAGATGCCCTACATAATTTAGTCCAGTGGTATATTAGCAGACCTTAGAATTCAAGTTATCTGGATCACAGGTCATTTCTGCCCTTCTATTTTTATTGCAAGACAAAAGTTTCCAATAGAATTATGGGGTGGAATTTCTTCATGATGACAATTATAAGCTAAGAAAGAATTTTATAGCTTTATTGATGTATTTTTTTTAATCCTATTTTCACAATATATGAATAAATTAGATACATATGACAAAGCTAATAAATTTATTTTACTATTTGGTTTGCATTAGAAACAATAAGTCACTCTGTTTTCACTACCCCAGAACCATCTATTGTAAATTTGGGTAATTATTCAATGTGACATTGTCATTTAGTGTCCATTGATTACTCAAGCTTAAAGTAAATCTCTTTGGAATGGAGTAAATACAATCTTTTATATTTCCTATTCCAAATAATGAAATACCATGTGAAAGTCATATGATATACTGTTTATTAATAATTTTATAAAATGTATTATTTCATGCCTTTATTTCTAGTATGAATACGTTATAGAATTTTATTCTTTTGTAAAGTTCAGTTGAATATCCTGTGCTGTATTTAGGATTGTGAAACAATATAATCATGTGACAGATTACTTTGTCAATATTTAAAAACTTTAAACCAAGCCTATTCAACTTTTTGAAATCTGAGGACCACATTAAAAAAATATTTATCCAATGGCCAGATTCAAAATAATACACACAGTACATATGTTATTAGAGAGTCTTATCATTAGTTACATATTAATTATAACTGAACAGAAGTAACTGCACAGTAATTACATACATGTTTACCATGATTTTTTGGAGCATGCATGTTGGATCAAAACAATGTAAGTCCAATTCTTTGACACATCTTATATTTAAAAAATATATGATTATACAGTGATGTAAAAACATGACAGAATAATATATCATCAAGATTATTGATTAGTAAAATATCTAATAAGTATGAAGTATGAATACTTATGACATATTTTACTAATCAATAATCTTGATGATATATTATTCTGTCATTTTACTTTTTTCATTCAAAAAACATCTAAGTTTCTAGGCAGGTGGCACAAATCCTCATCATAGTCCCTGTTTTGGACAGCTCTGCTTTTATGGCATGATGCTTTCTTTCATTGCTTTTACAATATATTTATTTTCTACTGTATTACCATTTGCAATTTGAAAATGTTTATTGTATATACTACTGAGTCATTGTAACTGTTATCTTAGTTAATGATATTTAAAAAAAAACATTTATAAAAACAAGTATATATGTAGCACACTAACCATGAAGATGACATGAAAGCATTGAAAGTATACATGGAGCAATAGATTTTACTAAATGTAAACTCTGACTTAGTATTCCTTTTATACTAATTTATAATGACTATCATAATATATACATATAATTAATAATAAGCTTGTATTACAAATGCAATATAATGAACATGCTAATAGCTCTAAACAAATTTTTCCGATAAATGCCACAAGAGAAAGCATCTTAGATACAGATTTTAAATTTTCTCTTGGAGCATTTATCAGAAAATCTTGTTTAGAACTACTAGCATGCTCTTTATATTGCATTTGTAATACAAACTTATTAAATTAAGTCACATGATGTATGACTGGATTTTTTTACTATTATAGTTTGGCTTTCAAGGCTTTGGCAATGTTATATTGCTAAGGCTCTTAATATATGGTAGAGTTGAAGTTTGTTCAGGCCCATATAGCTATTTAAGTTATATAGCTGGATTTGAAGACATATAGTTGTCTGAAAATTTCAGATTTTCTACTTAATAGTTAAGTATTAAATAAATGCTAAGCTTGAGCTGATATTTTAGATCTAGTGTCTGAATGTTTTAGCACCTCACTGAGGAGAACCAGTAGCTCAAAACCGATTTGGAGATAGGGATAATTCTAGATAGATATTTTAAATGCTTCCTCTTGTGGCATTTTTTGGAAAAGCTCATTTAGAGCTATTAGCACACTCATTATATATATATATAGATTAATTAATATTGTACTTTATTAGAATTCACAAATGTTTTTAATTTTCGCTATGTGATTTTAAAATTGTACATCAGTTTTGTGCTTGTTAATATTACCAGAGTTAAATAAATTAAGAATTAAGATGTTTATTACAGTTTGATACACTTATGTTTTTAAATTCAATTCGTTAATAATCTATTACTAACATTTATATGTAAGTTAATCATCATTACTGTTTTTAATATTCACTCTTTATATTTTTCTTTCTCACTGATATTAAATCACTTATGATAGTATAGGATCTAATCATCTTGAGTCTTTCATATTATTACTCATTTTCTGCAATAACTGGTTACATCAGGATTGTGAATATTTTGTTTCCTTAATTGTATACTATACCAGATAGCCTGCACCTAATATCCATCAACAGACAGTGCAACTAGGCCTCTAGCCTAGAGTATTTATTTTTAGTTGATCTGAACATTCATTATTAGTGCTTACACTGCTGTTCATCTATATATAAATTAATTAGTGCTGCTAAATCAGGTAGAGTAGAATTCTTGATAAAATAAACAAAGGGCAGACAACAGCAAACAGACACTAGAGAAATTTAACAATTAATAACAATGTTTATTAATAATTGTAAATCAAAAAATAATAAATAGCTTACAATAATGGTAAATTATTTTTAGCTCAACCATATATTAAACTGAGAATTAACACTTTTAAAGAAGTAGTTACTGACATTGACAGTTGATTGTTTCCATTCCACTCATTAAATAATTGAGTATGAACATAATAGAACTCTCTATATGCTTGATGATCAGATGTGTGCACATCTCTATAAAAATATTACTTATTAATTAAATATTGATAGGCTTTATTATTAGACAATCTCATACATGCTATTAATGTGTATAAAAAATGTTATACACACATTCACATATATCTAGTAATAAGGAATATGTCAATTTCTGAGACAGTACTAATTAAAACATAAATTTTAAAAAAACATTAATCAAGAATTTGTTGTTTTTTTTAAAAAAAAACTAATACACCTGGGTCTCGTTTTACATGGATTTATTTAACGCAATTTTGAAGTTACGCGATTCATGTTTCTTCAGAAGTCGAACTCCGATAATGCACTATTACTTTAAATAATAAATTTCACGCACTTACGTCATATTGAAAGTAATAGCGCATTATTGGAATTTGACTTTCATCTTAGTAATTTCAATATTTTCAGTGCTTTATAATAGTAAGATTTTATGCAATAATGAAATTAAAATCATGATTTCCACATTTTATGTATACCCACATTAAATTTTACAAGATTATAATGTAAATTTGTTCAAACATTGTGCGTGTTAATTTTGCATTTTAAATCACATTCTGTTTTTGCTTTTTAAAAAAGAACGTAATCAATTATTAATCATTTAGTGTCCGCAAGTTTATTTTTAAAAGGTGAGTAATAGCAGTGGGCACAATTAAATTTGACAATTAAAAATTAAAATCTGATTTTTAATTGTAATTAACAATTTAAAAATTACTTAAGGTGACCTGAAATTAATGTGATGTGAAACGAAATTTGATTTTTAAATGGAATTGAAAATTAAAAAATTAAAGACAAAAATAAGAATTTAATTTTTAGTTGTTAGATTAATTACTAATTACGTTGTCACCAGAAAACCATTAACACAACATGAGAGTGAAGTTGGTGCTAGTTGTATTTCCTCTTGTGAAGAATCTGATTTTTTACCAGTTTGCAAACGAACCTGTTTATCGGCAAATAGTGATAATAATTAAAACGTGTATAAAAAATGTAAATTACTGTAAATTATGCATAAAAATATATTGTTTTGAATAAAATTAAATATTATAGTTAAAAAAAGTTTGTCTTGTATCAATTTTTTTCAAATTTGAAATTTTTTATTAGTCATATTTTATTTCCTTATTTTTTTTTGCACAAATTTTAAAGTAATTTTATGTTGGTGCTTTGCTTTTATGCGATTTTTGAAAAATCACAGTTCGTATCCCCAAGGTAAGTTACATCTATTTTTGTGCGATTTCTTTTGCGTGTGTTTTCTGAGGAACCTATCTATCACATAAAACGAGACACAGGTGTATATAAGAACTCTTTTTACTTTTTTTTAACAAACAATGAAATTGAAGGGAGAAAAATCTACTCTAAGATTCTTTTTAATAATTGTTAAATTTTAAGAGTAAAAGAAAACTAATTCTAGATACTACAGCATTTTTTTAACTTACTTATCAACTATCAAAGGAATTAAGGGCATTAAAGAATTGAAATAGGAATATTTATAATCTTCTATACATATATGAAAGGCTAAGCTCAATAAAATTAATAAAATTGAAATATAAAAACCAGTTATTAACTGTTTCAGATTTCAGGTGCCATATTGAATTTTTTTAAAAACTGACTTGAGACACAATTTTCACAATAACTTCAGTTTTAATTATGTTAGAGCAAAGCAATTTACATTAATAGAAACTAGAAAAACTAAGGAAAACAATAAGTCCAAGACAAATAGTGATAACCATTTAAAAAATAAGAAAATTTTTTTTTCAACATCTGACATAATTATTACTTTATTGTTTGTTCATAATATCAAATTCATCATTAATTAAGTTTAAATTACATCTTTAGTGATAATTTCTTTGTATTCCTCACAAAATTATATTTCAAATCATATATAATATGTCTTACCTGAGATAATCCATAGCTTCAGAATCTCCAAAAGTATTCGCATAAGAATTCTTCATTTTTATCTTGTACCCTAAAAGTTACCAAAACTCAAACGTGTCTATAAAAAAAAGATTCATCCTAATAAAAGATACAAAACAAATCATTTCCAAAAGACAGATATGCATTTATCATCATAGCAATTGGCTTCTTGTCTATCTAAAACTAGAAATTGTGGGCTACTGTCTATCACTGATAAAATGAGTTTCATCTCTTCATTTTATATTTTTTTGTGTACATCAGTGATGTTTATATTCTTTATGCACACCAGTGATGTTTATATTCTTTTTTCACACCAGTGATGCTATCTTGTTATATTTATTGTATCACATAGATATAATTTATTTGCATATAGTCCATTTGTTAGCTACAGACTTGAAAATAATGTGATGAAAGATATGGCAAAACTAGTAACTCCACAGATGAGTATCAAGGCATAAGCAAGAATCAGAATTTGATTCTTTGCTTGCATATGCAATCTTTCTGTACTTTTGATTATTAGTTTTGTAAATCGTTATTTGTTATACAACATGCAAGAGTAAACACTAACATATTATATAAACATAATAATAAATAATAAATTATTAAACCTTTTGAGAATCATTATTTTTATAAAATAAGTTTATTTTTATAAAATAAGTGGATTATATTAGAACATAAAATTACTGTACATATGAATTCATATGTGCATAAATAAATATACAATTTATATAGACACACACAACTATAAATGCAAATTAATGAAAATTAAATGATTTTTTCAAATAATTAAAAAAAAGTTAAAATATTCAAAAAATTAAAAAATTAAAATTGTATACTTACGAGCGTTATTCTGCCATTACGTTTAGACTCCATGGAAAACCTTGTTTGTGAATCAAAGTATTTTTATTACAAGAAAAGCGTATTTGAATGCTGATAAGTGGTTTCTGTCTTTATCACTTCATAGAAATTACAAAAATGATAAAAAAAAAAATTAAATACACCGGTTACTAAAAAAATTAATAAAAAATCCAAATTTCATCAGATTTTTTTTAAAAACCATCTTTAGAAAGCTATGTTGGAGATCTATCAAATGCCCATATTTCTGTTGATATCATGCTTATAGTTTTTATATCATTAAAAAAACATTTCGACCAAACAAAGAAAGATGTGTGGGTCACTCACTTGTAGCACAGAAACAGTTAAGAAATATATGAGTATAAAAATATAACTTAATAAAAAATTTACACATACTCTTATAACAATGTTTACTGATATATAGAAAAATAATAGTTCATGAAAAGATTTATGACATGGGTGGAGAGCTTTTACATTTTGTACATATTATTTTCAAATGAGTATATACTCTTGGAAAGTTGATATTCTTTCTTGAGGTCTTTGTTCTTTGATTGTTGAGAAATGCCTTGTTATGATGAGGTTGGAAGTTGGCTACATCAGGATGTCAGTTGGCAAGTGAATGTAGCATATGTTGGCTAAAGGTTCATGCTGGAGAGGAGTTTATTGTTTGGTGCCTTAACCACACATGGCTTCTAATATGACAATGGGAGTAAATCCATGGTAGAATCAAAACAAACAAAATAACAGTCTCATGAAGTCAGCAGAATAGCATAGACTGGAAAAGACTAATTAATATTTTTAGTTCATCCTTTATATAAACACCACTCATTGTTTGTTCCATCAGGAATTTAAAAAATCTCAATCAGCAAAGTGTGATTAAAATTTCTACTTAGATAAACCAGCAAATTTACATTAATTAAATTCTGAATTCTTGTTAAACTCTTAATTAATGAAAGAGATTAAACATGTAGGTGTCTGAAAATTTCAGATTTTCCACTCAATACCTAACTTTTAGATAAATGCTGGCTTTGGGTTGGGTATTTTTAGATATAGTGTCTGAAGCTACCCTAGTGCCTCTCTGAGGAGTGCCAAAGCATGAAACCATGGTCAGAGGTTTGGGGGTTTCCTAATGGAGATATTTTAAATGCTTTCTCTAGTTAAGCATTTATCACAAAGCTGGTTGAGCAATTGCCAATGCTCATTGTTTATATCTTACAAGCTTAACCAAAAGACTGTTTTTTACGAGGCTCCTCGTCAACATCTGAAATCACTCTAACTCAGCCAGTTTTTATACGAAAATATTCGTTAAATACGTATTGAATTCATTTTTAAAAGTTCTGTACGATGGTGACATCTTCCGATTTATTTTAGAAGTAAAAAATAGAAAAAAAATGCATTTAAACCTAAACAAAGAAGGAACATTATTTGTGATTGGTTCTTAGCATGCTCTCAGCCGAAAAAGACATTCTGATTGGCTGGAAAGAACAAAGAAACTGCCTGATCAAAGAAAATAAAGAAAAACGCTGAGATTTTCATTTCGAATACGATTTAATTATTATAAAAGAATATTTTGAGAAATTAAAATTATTTTCAGAGAGAATAATAAAAAAACAAAATTATTTTCGAAAAATATTGAAGATATAAGTAAACATATTGAAGATGTAGTAAAAAGAAATATTTACTTTTCTATAACGTAAAAGTTGATCTTTTTGTTTACATTATAACTTTTATGTTGCCGATATTGAATATTTTAGAATAAATAAATAGCAATTTATTTTTGAAAGAACTTTCGTTTTCTTCATAACCTGAAAAATTAATTATATACTTTTTATAAACGTATCTGAGTTGAATTTAATATTATAGGCGAATATGTTTTAACAATAGGCTTTGTCTTCAGTTTGTGAGTTGGCCAATTAAAAGATTTGATTTTTATCTGATACAACCAATGATAAAATTAGCGGTTAAAAGGTTAAGAGAAGGGGGTCATGTAATCTATGACTATTTTTTTATTTGACTATTTATAGTCTCTGCTTTAAGTCTTATGTAATGTTATATTGCTAAGACTACTAATATATGGTTTGACTGAAGATCTCTCAGCCCCATATAGCTATTTGAGTTGGATAGCTGGGTTTGAAGACCTGTAGGTATCTGAAAATTTCAGATTTTCCACTCAATAGATAACTTTTAAATAAATGCTGGCTTTGGGTTGGGTATTTTTAGATCTAGTGTCTGAAGTAGTGTTTCTTCTAGGAGTGCCAAAGCACAAAACCATAGTCACAGGTTTGGGGGGCTTTCCTGACAGATATTTTAAATGCTTTTTCTGTTTAAGCATTTGTCACAAAGATTGTTGAGGAATTGGCAATGCTTATTGTTTATATCTTACAAACTTAAGAGAAGGGGATTTATGTGATCTATAACTATTTTTTATTATTTGACTATTTATAGTCTCTGCTTTATAAGTCTTATGCAATGTTATATTGCTAAGACTACTAATATATGGTTTGGCTGATGAGCTCTCAGCTCTATATAGCTATTTGAGTTGGATAGCTGGGTTTGAAGACATGTAGGTATCTGAAAATTTCAGATTTTCTAATTAATAGATAACTTTTAGGTAAATGGTGTTTTTGGGTTGGTATTTTTAGATCTAGTGTCTGAAGCTATTCTAGCACCTCTTTGAGGAGTGCCAAAGCATGAAACCATGGGCAGAGGTTTTGGGGGGGGGGGTTTCTGATGGAGATATTTTATATGCTTTCTTTGGTTAAGCATTTATCACAAAACTTGTTGAGCAATTGGCAATACTCATTGTTTATATATTACAAGCTTAAGAGAATGGGGTCATGTGATCTAAGATTCTATTTTTTTTTTTTTTTTAAATTTTAGATCTTTTTTTTTTTGATAAGTTATATTGTTAGCCATTTACAGGATTCTTTTTTTAACTATATTTCTAGCCAATGATAAATCTTTTATGCTGGGAATAATTTTTGCTTTGTTTCCAAAATCTTCAAAAAGAACTGGTGCACATTTTATTCAAGCTTTTTTTAATATATTCTTCATCATTAAAAGGTTTTCCATGTTTGGCAATTACATTTGAAATAAAAAATCTAGCAGCAGTTATACTTGAATGATTTTCAATAAATTTCATTATAAATGTTGATTGAATATTTATATTTTTAAATGCTTGGGCAATATATTCTTTTTGTTTATCTTTACTTTTTTCACAGAGTGATTTATGATTGGTCTCAAAGTGCCATTTTACCAATGATGGTCTCAATACAACTGTTCCAGAATATAAAACACATAATACCTTGGTGTCTTTGTTAATCATTCCATACTCATCAGTCCACCAACTTTGAAATTCTCTACTGCATGATAATTTTTGTTTTTTATTTTCACTAGTCATATTTACATAATGGTAACAAATTTATGTAAAAGTAAATTAAATTAGAAAATAAAGAAGCAGATAAAAAATTCAAATCTATTAAGAGGAGAATTTATTTACATTAATAAAAAAAATCCCAAAAGAACTCATTTAAAATTGTAGGCAAACCTTGATTGTTTTTTTCAGAATTTGGCTGCGTAATTTAAAATATTGAAGTCAAATAAAACATCTATGGTATTAGTAAAGATATACCTGTATATTTATCTATGATCTCAATTTTAATGATTTTTTAGCTAAAAATTAAGATCTTTCTCACCATTTATACATTAATTGTGTAATAAACATTTCAAAAGCTGATTATAGAAACAAAATACCTTTCTTAACATTTTATGATAGTTATAAGATATTCTATTAATACATAAACATTAAAACAGGCAAGATTCTCCATACAGTAGTACCACTTAGTGCAACCAGAGTAATCAATGGATGCCAGAAGGGTTGTGCATAAAATCCCTATCTAATGCCTAATCATCCAATATCCCCAGACTAGTTTCTGACTTGTGGCCTTCATCAGTGAGGAGCTTTGGATCTGAGAGTACTGCACCTAGATCTTAGGATTGATTATTCTGGTTGGCACTGAGTGGCACTACTGTGTGAAGAGTTTTACCTGTTTTAATAACAGTAATGTGCTAGCATAAGAAATAGTGATCATGTGATGTTTAGTGGTTTAATATATAAACATCTAATCCTTTTTTCTTATTGTTTTATCATTATTTTTTTAAAAAAAATCTATAGCTGCACTTGAAAATAGAGGTTTTTATAACTTTTTACTCTATTTCACTAATAGTTTCAATCACATCTATAACTTTCATAAGAGCTTTTCTAAATTTGTTTGAACAAAATGAAAAGACTGTGGACCAATCAAATTTGTTTGTAAATAAAACATTATTAAAAGTATTGTATTTAAGTAGTAATAATGGGGGTTTTAATTACTTTTGTTTTGTTTTTACATATTTCCTGCAGATTGTTTTTTTTATTTGGAAGAATTTTTATTTAAAATGGAATATTAAACTTTTGTGTGTGTGTGTGTGTGTGTAATTAGGAAATTATAATCATTATTTTAAATGGGTATTTATTTATAGAAAGATCTAATTTCATGCCAATTGTTCTAAAATAAATTTTTGTATTATTTTAAATCAAAGTGTCTTAAAATTTAAATTACAAACAAATTAAAACTTGAAGTTTTTAAAAATTATAATATTTTTTAAAATTTAATTACGGATTAGAAATTTATTTAAATGCTAATAAATTACAACTTAATAAAAACGTTCACATACATATGGGTATAGAATAAATATTACTCTTCATGGAACAATGAATAACTAACTATATATAGACAGTACTCTTTTTCTATCCAAGTCATGTTACTACAATCCTTCAAGATTGTATAAAACATAAAAAGAGACCACATGTGAGATAAAATGATGAAATATATAAGTTTGTTGGTGTGAACTGAAGAAGAAAGACTATGGATAAGAGAAACTGAATTAAACAATTTGTTTTTATAATAATATCTTATTCACTAACAAAATTAATGTTGCAAAATGTTTTGATATATAAATATGAAATATTATAAAGCAGTAGTAAAAATGAAAACTACTGATATTTTTTTAAACTTTTATATTGTTAAAATAATACAATGTGCAACACATAATCTTGGGTCCCAAGTAAATTATTTATTTGCTAGTAATTGCCAATATGATATATTTTTATTACAAAAAACTTTCATTTTATATGTTTATGAAATTTTAGCAGATACAATAATTTTGTACATTGTTTTGTTATTTGGCCCATAAACAGATATCATTTTTCAATTAAAAATTTTATTTATGTTTTTAAAAATATGGTATCTCATTAAATATGAAAGTCAGGACAATTGTCTTGCTTGCCTGAAATCTAGGGCCAATTCTAAAAATAGTCATGACAAATTCTTGAGATGTTACATAATGTTTAAGCATCTAGGCTCAGAGGGATATTGAAGTTTTACTTACTTGAGAATTGATTTGCAAACTTTTACCTTTTTGAATCTATCATTTTAATACTACACTAAACCATACAGAACATAAAGTCTTCTTGGTTGTGGGATCATATAATGTGCAAGAACTATGAATGGTAACTGAGTTTTGATCCAAGAATCTCTTAAGCTGTATAGGATAAAATAACCAAATATTTGGAGGTTATCTGATAACACTTCTGTTGATAGGTTGAATTTCAATTCAGAAACCCTTAGTTTTCAAGTCCTTTACAATACCATTGTGCTAAACTGCATAGGACAAAAATGAATGCTTTATAGGATTCATATTGTTATTGAGGTCACCCAAATATTGAGTCCAGCATTGTGTATATTTGGTGATCAGGTGAAAACAGCATATTCTATGTAATCTGATTGTATGTCAAAAATATTTACATGATTACATGATCAAATCATGTGGTATTTGAGAACCAGAATTGATGTGTTGAACTTTTAATTCAGAGTTGTTTTGCTCTCAAGATCATTGCTCTACCACTGTGCCAAAATGCTCAAGCTGAGCAGTACTGATTATAAAAAAATATTATTATTTGGTAAGTTAATTCTTTTCAATAACCATTGATGAATTCAATTAAACATTGAGATGATTGCCATGTTTTGATCACTGACAACTGTTTTCTCATCCCAAACATATTCTTTTGCTAATTGAAGCTCCATATCTCGAATTAATATCACCAAATCCTTCCATGCATGCAAATACATTATTGTTTTGTCTATACCAAAGCTTTCTAAATATAAGCTGTTATAAAAATGTTTTTCAGCATGAATTTTTTTTGTCTTAAATTTGAATCATTTTTTTATTTTATTAAAAATAATATTTTTGCTCTCTTTTAAATTTTACTTTTTATATTTTGATTTTAGACAGGTGTAAACTCCACTCTCATCTTTTTCCATTTTGCTACAAATTTGTAATGAGATGTTTTTGCCATTAGCAATAAATATGTATGTATTTTTTGTTTTTTACAGTTATTATTTGATATGATTATTTATTTTAGAAAAAGCTTTTGATAATACATATATCAACTCCTTTTTAAAATGGATATAATTATTGTATTTAAGTTCTATATAAATATTAAAGTGTTAGCATGTCTACTTCAAGAGATTTTGACACAATCATTTTCAATACTCGCATTCCCACCACAATATCTTGAAAATCACTTGTAAAGGTTCTTGCACCTCATGGCTTTATTGTCTCACATAGTTTAAATTTTTTCAAAGTTTTTGGTAGCAGTTTTGCTCAATTTTAAATAAAATTTAATGTTAGAATGTTAATCCATCATAGATTAATGTAGAAAACAATACCTAACTTGTCATTTAAATATGCTTATAGCTAAACTATATGCTACTTAATACAAGTATTCATTCAGAGAATGAGGAATTGTCATCAGTCACGTTGTATATAATATTCATAGTTATTTTAAAATAGTCACTATATTATACTTTTTATATTATATATGCAATCACTTTCTATTAAAACAGACTATTCTTAATGCAATTAATAAGTAAGATTCACATCAGTATTTTGAACCCAGGCAAGATTATTTTGTATCCATTGCAATTCTGATTTTATATAAAACTGTAACTTCTACAAATCCTTACTGCAGTTGTTCAAATATACATTTCTAGTGGGTCTAAGGTACTGTAGGCCCTGTCCATATGTCTCAGGAATTTTTATTCAATAAATCATGAAGTTCATTTCTTTCAGACTGGACTGGCTTCGAGAACATTCATGATACTGATGGTTTCATTTTAGTTTATATTCTTTTATGTGTTACATATAGGTGATACTGACATCATTGAAAAAATTAGAAGACTGATTTGGAATTGGGACGAACATATTGCTAATAAAAATGATAATGGATGGACAGTTGAAATGAACTGGCTTCCAAGAGATTGTAAAAGACCTAGAAAGAGACCACATGTGAGATGGATGAAATAAGGAGGTGAGCTTGGATGATGTGGAGAAGAGAGGCTAGAGATTGGAAAAGGTAGATTGAACTTGGAGAGACCTTCATCCTGTAGTGGATAGATAATGGTTGAAATTTATATTACAGCAAATCAGTATTATATATTTAATAAAATTTGTTTTACTTTTTTAGTATAGTACTTCTACTTTTGGTTTTCAGAGGCTATTTTCACATCCATGTATTTAAAGAAGATATATATAACAACTATTCTAGAAATTTACGGAATTATACGACCTATATTTTATACACTTCTAAGGTTAGAAGTGTTAATAATGTTTTGAAATAAAAACGTCACCTATCATTTTTATGTTTTTCTTTTTTTTTTAAATCATCATTTATAAAAATATTTTATACTCTTATAATATTGAACTTTTTATACAGCAAAAAAAAAAAAAAGAAATAATTCTAATGGTGAGAAAAGAATGGCGGATCTGTTAAAATATCTGTTCGCTCTCATTTATGGTTTTGAAAAGCTCTCGCCTAATCTGGATACAAAAAAAAAAAAAAAGACAAGAGAAAGAGAAAAAAAATTGTGTCTATTCTTATTATAAATCGAAGCAAAGCGGAGATGAAAGGTACCGATAAACAATAATTACAACAACAAAATCATGATAATAATTATAAATCTGTGTATTAAAGATTATTCTTATTGATCTTTTTATAAAATAAGAAGATTAAAGTATTTCTTCCGTACTTGTATTGGTCTTTCTATTATTTTAGCTTCTGCATCATTTTTGTTATTCTTTTATTATTTTCTTTAAGACTATCAATCGATAATAATTATTTATAATCACTTATATATATAATTCTAATACATTTTTTAAACAGTATTAATTTAATTAAGAGTTAAAATGAAATGTAAATCTTTTAAAACCAGCTAAAAAATTTTATATACTTCTGGGTAATAAAAAGTTGTCAAGTTTTTAATGCATACGATGTGGGTGTTTGTTTGAGAATAAAATTTTACAACGATAACACAGTACTAAAATTTGAATGAAAATTCTGCTTAACGCATATAAATTATGCTTTTCTATAAAGTAGCCTGTTTAATTTTATAATGGAGCGTTTACTGAATGCTAAAGGTCATTAAAGTTTATGAGATCCCAAATATGAAATGCTAAGTTAAATAATTTTAAGAATCGGGTTATCATCATCATCATTTCCAACCATTATCGATTCCATTGCAGGATAAAGGTCTCTCTAAGTTCAATCCATCTTCTCCGATCTGTAGACTGTCTTTTTCACATCACTCCAACACATGTTCTTGTTTCATCCATCCACCTTACATCTGGTCTTATTCTAGGTCTTTTACAATCTCTTTTAATCCTGTTTAAGATTTTAACTGTCTATCTATTATCACTTCAGTTTCTTAATTATTTCAATAATGTCAGTAACACTTGTTTGTTCTCTCACCCATGTATTTAATTTTCAAACACTTCTTGTTACTCTTAACATGCATCTCTCCATATTTCTTTGGGGTGATTCAAAGTTGCTGTATTGCTCTTCTGTTAATTATACATATCTCAGTTCTGTAAGTAAGAAAAATATTTATTAAAACTTGACTGTTTTTATACATTGACGTATTTCTTTTAATTATTAAGTTATTTTTACCAAAAGCACTCCAACCAAGTTTAATTCGATGTTTAATATAAGAATCAGCTAAACAATGACACTTCAAAAATTAACCAAGTACAGATAAGGCTTAGTAACAACATAAATAAATACATTCAAAATTTTAAATTTGAAGATATGTGACTTTACAGAATGCATAGTAACACACACTAATAAATAAACAGTATGTTCTAGTGAAAAGATGTCTGTTTTTCCAAACTGCCTACAATGATATCTCTGAATCAATGCATATGTTATGTAGTGGCTGCCATACACAGTGTAAATCATTTCAAACATTTCTGTCACAGTTTGGCCAATTTGAATTCAAATTAAATGTTACTGCACTATTCATTGTGAATTAAAATATGTCGTCACATTTCTAGATATGCTAGTTCCTATAAAATGTCTGTGAGGAATAGTTACACTATACTGCATAACACATAGATTGATTCACAAATGATACTGCAGGGGAACTTTGAGACAGAACTGTTCACCTTTTTACCTGGATATAGTGGGTATGTATAATTGGTAGATATACATGTGACTTATACAGGTGGCACTGGTAGAAGATATAGTGAGAGGTGATATTATGTTTATATACATGCATAGTAGATAAACCTCATGATAATACATCAATTAGTTATACCCAAACTCAGGACTGGAACTTGGACTTTTCCTGTAGCAGAGGATTTCCACATAAAGATGAACAATTTTAAAGTCAACCAGTCCAGAATCAAAACAGCTAGAGATCCAATTACTGGTTGGAAAATGGGTTTTTTTATTGAATTTTCTCTGAATAACACCGTATGTATGAAAAAATGATTAAACTAATAACATTTTATTTTCATAGAGTATAGACATAATAATTGTATTAACACTAAATAGACATAAAGAATATTTATGTATATGTATTTTCCTTAGAACAAAGTAATCATACAAGAACTTCATTATCTCATTTAATAAAGATTTGCATCTCAAATCCAATTGTTATAATAAATGCTACTAGTTGGGATAACACAAGCATGTGCAATGAAATTTCAAAGTTTTTTGCATTTTGAATAGAACATTGGATATCTTTATCATGCTTTTTAAAAATTAGCTACTTAGTTTATCTATACAGTTATGTATTTGAATTTTCTGTTATAAAGCATGCAATTTTAACTGTACACTAGGAAAACTGAAAAAGCTATAATATTTATACATTTTTTTTACATAACGCACAAATAAAACAAAGAAAGTTTTTAGCATTCCTGATTGGAGAATACTTGAATTTTTTTACATTAAATATGCTTTTATGGAAAGTTTACACTTTTCAAATTTACATTGTACAGTATAAAAGTTAAATAAGTTATATTTCCCTCCATATGTAACCTTTATACAAGTTATTCACTTATTATTTCAATTAACAATTAACCACAATAATCTTTAAAATAATTGTTTTGTTTTTTTAAATTATTTTTTCTAATGTTGAGACCCATTATGCAGTAGGATGAAGGAAACACTATTGAAAGTTAGCATAGTGTAGTTCAGTATAGAATTTATTATATACAATAGTTATGCTTTAATCATATAGTTAGAATATGACTGTATGTATCTCAATTTTATCCAGTAGCCTTAACATTCAAAATAAATAAGGTCATTAATTGCAGTAATAAAGTGCATTAATAATAAAATTTAAAATTTGGATATTAGCTAAAATATGTTCACTCAATCAACTTTTGCCTAAAATTTTTTGAAATGCTAATTCCACCCAAGATAAAAATGCTATCTTTGTAAATCCAAATTATATTCAATAAAATAAATGAGAAAAATTATTACATGCATTATACAATTAATAATAATTTTATATGGTCAATGGTACAAAATTTAAGTTGGCAATATCACTCACTTGATTAATTTTTGTTCAATACTCTTGTAATTTGTTTCAGTTAGAATAATGACAGTCATTCATCACAAAGGTAGAAAAATATTGATAGAAAAATACAAATGTTTTTCCCATACAAATTTCAGACAGATACAACAATAAAATATATTAATAATAAATTTTTAAACATATATAGTATCTTAACATAATATTTGTTTAATTGATTTGTAACTTGTAGAAATTGTAATTTCCTCAGGCAAAAATGCATTATTCTATACTAAAACAATACTGGCAAAAAATAAAAACAAAAGATTTAAAAACATTTATGTTATTAAAACTATAGCCATCTACTGTATATAATGCATTTCTTTTATCTAATTATTATTTAATTCCTATTGCAGTTTATATAAAATAAATAAATCTTGGACCATTGCTTAAAACAAAAAAAAAGAACTGGGATACTAAAGCATGCTGATCATCATCAATGCTATGGCCACTTAGTACCATTAATGAACTGACCAACTTAAGTTCTAATAAATACTAAACTAAATAAAATGTTGTGCATAGAATTTAAAGGATATCCCCTTTGTGCCAATTCAGGACTGTCATCAACTGGATGTCCATAAACATTAAATATAAACCTCTTATATAACAGACTATTATACATGAATCTAGCTCAGAGAACAAAAGCTCAATAACTTACTATGAGCAAGAGATAATCCTAATCATAAAATATTTTAAATCTGTTCTATGATTGAGTAAATTCACTGGAATAACATTAACAATTAAATATTAATTTATTAATAATAATTAAAATGAAAGTAAGAACTGCAGACTATGGCTATACATATAAATTAAGCCTTATGATTTTGATAAATACAAAAAGAAATGTATTACATTGTGATTTACAAATAGATTCCAATAGGCTTACATGAAACATATTTATATATAAGTACACAGACATGCGGTATAATAATTTATGAACATATTTGAACTGCCATATCATAATAAAAATGTAATTAATTTTAACATATATGTGTCTACCTGACAGCACACAAACATGCTGTAACATATGGGAATTGTCATGTAATAACAAAAACACATTTTACTGATACAGAAAGTGACTGTTTTCACATATATATGGAGTCTGGTGAACTTGATAGTGAGATTCAGATATTATAGGATAAACACTAGCCAAAGAAAAACTACTATTTAAAGATTTGACTTTAGTCAACAATTGTTTGATTCTGGTGACATTGAATTGAAGAAAAATGGAGAAGAAAAAACTGAAATTAAGTGCATTAAGGAAATCAAGTTCATTTGTATACACCACACCAACATTAAGTGATTAATAATCCCTGGTTCTATAAAGTTATTGAAGCATACCAATTATGGAATCTTTAGAATCTCAATTTATTGGTACATATTTATTAATAAAAGTTTGAGAAATGGAATAATAACATTAAGTGTAAAAACACATCCATAAAAACATGGTTGTGATATGTTGTACACCTCATTACCAGTTGGGGAGTACTTCTACAGGTATTGAGACTATACTTTAACTTTGCTTGTTATAATGATTCTATAAAAGTAAGAAAAAGTACTTCTGTCATTCAATAGTTAACTGCTTAAAAAAGCTTATGATGATACCCAATTAGACTAAACTCATGATTATGATTAATTGATAAAATTTTAGTTTAGTTATTAGGAATATAAGACATAAGGTTTTATTGCTTGGAAGTTCATTTGAAGGTAGAATGCTGAAAGTGATAGATCCAAATGCAATATAAAGAATGTAGTTTCCTGAGAGGCTTAAAACAAACAGGATCTAGTTATTGGTTATTTGCTGCTTCTATCAAAATAACTAAATGACTTAAACTTTACTTATATATAGTATAACTTTCTTACCTTCTAATAGTTATTATTTGTACAACTATATCATTTTTGCATCTATATCTTGACTAAAGATAAATGTTAAAAAGACTAAAGTAATGTTTAATCAATTTGCTCAAAATATGAAAATAAAGATTAATTATGATGAATTAGAAGAAGTTAACAGTTACAGATGGAAACATAATGGATAAAATTAATCATAGAATTAAACTTGTGTGGAGTGCTTTTGGTAGAAATAAATTGATACTAAAAGGAAATATGTCTATGTGTTTGAAAAAGGAAGGTTTTTAACAAATGTGTTTTACCAGTTCTTACTTATGGATCTGAGACTTGGTCATTTAATAGAAGAGCAATACAAATACTTTGAACCACTCAAAGAAGTATGGAGAGATGCATGTTGGGAGTAACAAGAAGAGATCGAAAATGCAATATATGGATAAGAGAACAAACAGGTGTTACTGATCTCATTGAAATAAATAAAAGATTGAAGTGGAGTTGGGCTGGACATATTGCTAAAAGAAATGATAATAGATGGACAATTGAAATCTTAAACTGGATTCCAAGAGATTGTAAAAGACCCAGAAAGAGTCCACATATGAGATGGATGGATGAAATAAGAAAGTGTGCAGGGGTGATGTGGAGAAGAGAAGCTAAAGATCAGAGAAGTTGGATTGAACTTAGAGAGACCTTCATACTGCAGTGGATTGATAATGGTTGATGATGATGATGATGATTTTCAAGATATTTACTATAAATACATTTTATTTTTTCGATCTTATAGTGATGTATGTTGTTTCCTAGTAAATGAATCTTACATTTTCTGAGTTGCTCAGGAAAATGTAGATGCATATTATTGTTAGAAAATTACTGTATTATCAAAATAAAAATTAATTAACATATTAATATAAAAATGAAAATGAATTAATATAAATAATTATCACCATGGTTAATGGTAAGCACAACTTCCATAACTATGTTTTGGGGTTCAAGATCAGATTAAGAGAAGCGTGGAATTTTTTTTAAGTCACAAATGGGTATAGGATTTTTCTTTTAGGTAGCCAGCTCAGAAACATCCTAGTTTATTTTCTGATATTGATTGATAAATGAGTGTATAGCTATTATTAATGAAAAGGTAAACACATCTCTGTTTGGATTGATTGGGTAAATATGTTAATATGTTGTTGGGTGAGAGATATCAAATTTTTGCAGATGATAAGTCTGCATTTTATGCTACCTTTAAATGTTTTAAATAATAAATTAAGAAATGCATTATTATGCACTTTTGGAGTAAATATGGTAAATGATAAACAATTTGTTATTATGTAAACAGAATTGCTGCTTATATTATTTAGTTTGAATAAGACATTTTAAATAAATGCTAAAACCTTTTTTACAGGTAACCAGTTTTATTATTAAATTGTGGAATAAAAAAAAATATAGAATACATTTCTGCTTGCTGATATCCCTTGAAAGCACAACCACACACATGTATATATTTAATTTTGAGGCACTATATAAATGGACAAATGTACAGGTATACATATACGTACTTAATCTACTCATATATAAATATATGAAGTATGAAACGGGAAGTTAAGATAATCTCATGAATTAAAAAAAAAAATCACAATTCCAGCTGAGAAAAATAAAATTGGATTAATCCTAAAGAAAGAGAATGGGGAAAGTTATCCCATTTTATCAATCCTAGCAATCAGGGCAAAAGATTATAAAAATATTCTACAAGTACTCTAATCCTTTATTGCATGTTGCAGAGAAGCTGTAAATTAACATAATTTCTATTGGCAATCTTTGATTCTGATTTTTTCTTTATTTCATAATGAAACAAAAAAAAAAAGATTTATTAAAAGAAAAATATTCGAAAGGTAAAATCTGTTTAAAAAATTATTTATGTGCTAATTTTTTTTTTTTTCTTGTACATGTGTTCTTGCTAATAAACATAGTACACAAATGCATACATACATATAAATGACAAGTATGACTGTTGTCAGGTGTGAATCCTGTAGAGCAATAAAGGTAGCACAGTAAAATAATCTTAATGATTGGGTGCTTGAGGAATCACGTGATATTCGAGCACGTGACACCTTGAATTTAGATCAGCAACTTTTAGTTCTTGAATTCATCGTTCTAACACCATGAAATTGTATAAAAAAGGCAGTCAAATAAAGATCATTCTTTCAAAATATACAACTTTCTACACAAATTTCAGAAAGGTGTACTTTATGGGATCACAGCACTATTGATAGTAAAAATATTTTAAATGATATGTGTAAAATCAATTTTTTTATATATGTCAAATGCGTTGACCGGGGAGAGAACCCTGGCCAGCTGCTTGGAAAGCAGCTATGCTTACTACTAGGCCACCAACGCATTGACTAAAAACAATTTTTAAACTACTTTCATATGATATTTTGAAAGTTTTATCATTAGGCAAAATATCATTCATATGATTCTCAGGAACTGCACTTGTTACAATATGTGTTATCAGATATTCTATACATTCAGCACAGTCTGATATTAAACTGATTGGAGGTCAAGAATAAGATACATCATTTTTGATGTATTCTGGTTAATAAAAAATTTCCCCAAAAAAATAAAAGAAAAAGTCAATAATGTTTTTTCTTTATCAAAACAAAGCTTTTGATTTAATTGATCATGCAATTATTAATGAAATTGGTTGCCAAAATATCTTATTGTTTATATAATAAATTTTTATATGGAACTACAAGCTTCAATTAAAGTGGACTATAGAAAATAGTACGTCTTCAGTTTAGCAAAGGAGTTGTACAAGCTAGAATATTTTTGCTCTCATTCACTATGCATGTTGAATAATGATAAAAATGAATTGGAAAATATCAACAAACTTAAGATATATTTTTGATACCAGTCTTCCAACAAAAAAAGGGTTAAAAGAACTTTTTGAAAATTAAAGACAGGGTAAATGGTTTATATTCTATAAGGCATATAACATTTGAACACCAAATGTAATAAAGTTAAACTTCAATTTAAAAAGCATTAGATTTTGGGTCTATTGTCACCCAACTGGCAAAAATAATTGAATAAACCACTAAACATCACATAATCACCAGTTCATATGCTTATACAAGCTGTTTACACAGAGATTAATCTCTTCATACAGTAGTGTCACTAGTTCAAGCCAGAATAATCAATGGATGTAAGAAGGTTTGATCTAATGCCTACTCATACAATATCCCCAGACCAAACTAGGCTGGGGATATAGGATGAGTAGGGACTAGATAGGGGTTTTATGCACAAACCTTCTTGCAATCATTGATTACTCTGGCTTGCACTGGTGGCACTACTGTATGGAGAGTTTAGCTTCTGTGTAATAATTGAATAGTTAGTTTTGGGGGGAAATCATTTGAGTTTGGGGAGCCAGAAGTACAGGATTAACTTCAGTCTGTAAATCTTCAGTTTTTGATTCCATCATTCCTTGCCTGTAGGTAAATGACATAAGCAAGAAGAAAAATCAAATAGGCACTTTTTTGAGACGTCATATGATTGAGCTTAAATTTAGAAATGTTTACCTTTCCATCTAGCTTTCAAGTTTATCACACTATTACTGTTCAAAATATTACAGTAAAAATGGAATGGTTTGTTGCTTCAGAAGTCGTGATGTTTGAGCATGGCATGATAGGTTAAACTTGAACAAAGAGCCTGTAGTAGATGTGAAAAAGATAATGATTATGGCTATTGAATTGATAGATGACTTTGAAATTGATGAAGATGAAGACTTATATAGACATTAGCAGCTTTTATGTTTTTGGATCACTTATCAGTAACAAAAGAGTGATCAAGTAAATGATTAAAGCCTGAAAAAGTTACTGTTTGGATATAAGAATATCTAAAAATGAAGATAGGATTTAAACTGAAGTTCAAATGGCAGATTTAAAATCAGTTTGATCATATTATGAAATGATCATCCCTGAAAGATTAACAATGGAAGAAGAATTATTAGTCCTGTTGAACAATGATTGAAAGAACACAATATAAAGGTTAAAAGAGAAAAAAACATAGATGTGTTTACATTAGCAGACCACGTATGTACTAAGAACTATGTTCAATTGGGAAAATACAAAAATATTGAATAGAGAGGATGCAAAGAAGAAAATTCATAAGTCAACTATAAGTCAAGTATGGCAATACCCAGTGTATGGAAGCCTCTAATTAACCTTTCTCTTAGAAATAATAATAAAATGTAAGGACTCGGAAAGATTTGAACCAATCCTCATTCATAAATATATAAATTTTCTACTATCTGTTGCCTTTGGCAGAATATCTCAGTTCAATATTCGAAAATCTAAAGTGCGAGTTTGACTCATATTCACTGGTCAGACCAGCAACATCTGAAGAAGAGTGGAGAATAATACTACTTGAAACATTGTGTAATTACTAATATGTGTTGTTTATTTATGCATTATTACTAACAAGTTGTTTGTATTTGAAAAGTTTAAATAAAGTTTATTTTTTTTTATACATTCAACATTTAAATGATAGATGATAATAGTCCAACATATTATCACATTTAATATACCATCATTACAAACCTTCAGACAAATATTAGCACTAATTAATTCGGCTTCAATTTCATTATAAATAGTTATCAAAGAAGTTGGAAAATACGCAAATAATAAGTCAGTCTAGTTTTGTATTGCTCAGTGCAGTCATATAACAGTTGATTTTAGTGCTAAAGCCATTATATTTATTTTTATTATTATACATTAATCTAGAGAAATGCAATTTATATGTTTACCAGGCTTCTACATTTAAGTTGAAAAAATGATAACTAGCTTTCAACACCAATATATATATATTCTGACAAATTGATGGATATTCTTTTATATTAGTGATATGATAACAATGAAATATATAGTAATGTATCCCTATTTTTAAAGGTAGCCTAAAGTTGATAGATTCATAAACATGTTAGAAAAAAGGTATACTACTGACTTTAATGAGGGAAAATTGTTGGTACCTAATTAAGTGGAATATCAACATCTAGAGTTTTGAACTATTTAATGTTTTGCGATAATTGTTTTTACTAATCACCTGGATTAGTTATGATTAGAAGTCAATTCTGAATGAAAGTAAGTCTGGGGTACCTTGTGAAGAATAGCAATTACATCACTTCAGAGATTGTCTAAACATTCCAGTGTTAAGTAGTGAATGTTATTGTGAAATCATTCTTAGATAAGATGCCCTTCCAGAATTGTTGGCATCTTTGCAAGTTCCTCACAAAAGCATGGAAGTCACAAATATAACAGCAAACCTAGGGGTGATAAAGTCTATTATTACATTTTTTCTAGCCACAAATATCAACCAGATTGTTTATAAAAACATATTTCAGTTTTCATTTGGTTAGTCTTTTTTTTTTTTTGATCAGGAGTTGTTATCCTTTAATAGATTAATTGATGACTGAATTCTTCTTCCATGAATATGAAATTCCAACTGTAGAATGCTCTAGCTTGGAATTAACTTTTTTATCATATAATAATATGCAATAATCAGTGATACCTTATATGACAAAATAGATGGGCAGTGATATAACAAAAAACGAGTATTATTTATCATTAGGTAAAATAAGCACAAATAAATTTATTAATCTGCTAAGCTGGCTGTCAATACAGAGTACCTTTGTCAAAGAATGACTCATCAACAACTCTAAAAATGACAGAGTGCAACTAATATGCGCCTTGTACTGGATATCTTGCAAGTGTAGATATTGCAGTGAAATGCACACTAAATCTAGAATATCTCAGCATATCTACTTATATATAACAGATTTAATCTAACACTATGCATAGCTTAGTATTCATTGACAATGAGAGATGACAGGCTACTCTTTTAATCCAGCCACTACTAAGATCATTTGCTTCAAAAACAATCACAGAAAATGGAAAGTTAAGGTAGCTTGGCACATAGTCAATTCTGGTAATGTTATAAACATTAGAACCAATAGAATTCCCTTCAACAAGCACTGGTCATTTAATTTGACAACAAAGATGGAGCTTTGTCAATTTATTCTTACAGCTGTTACACATGAAAATTCATTGAAATTAGCACCCATTTTAATTATTTTTGTATGCAGGTGAAAATACCAATGCATTTTGGTAATTTTCACTTAGTCATGCTTTGACAAAAATCTTCTATATTGAATACCTGGCTGTCTGTAATTATTATTTACTTGTTTATTTATATGTTACATATTGCCTGTGGTATTAATCTTTCTACTTTTACATTTTATTTAAGTAATTTTGGGGAATCTTGCCTATGAATTATCCTAGTAATGTATTTCATCTTATTTGTTCCATGAATATACTTATTATATTTATATGTAATATATCATGAGTGTGTGCATACATTGATGAATTAAAAAAATTAATGATTGAATATAAGAGTGATTGTTTTAGGCACATGAATTTCCAATGCAGTACACCACAATCATGGCATTTAATTATTGTCATGGATATAATTATCAAAGCCCCTGAAAATGCATTTGGCCAACCAATAACTCTTATATTTTATGATTAATTTTTTCATAAATGTACATACATATTTGTAGTCAGTTCTCATTTATATGCATATATATATATAGTTATTTATGTGTATACATATTAATGCAGTTTGAAGATAAAAATATTCATACCAAAAATATTTATTTATGATTATCCTAAAATTATGTATTAATATTGAGTTTTCCAATGTTTTATTCACACACACACCATCACACATAAAACAGATTACCTCTAATATAATGAAAAGTGGGCCTTATTTACAAGTTCATTTAAATGGTTCTTTGAGAATCTTGCTTGTGAATTATCTTAGTAACATAATCTTACATATTTGTTCTATCAGTAGGTTTATATACATAAACATATATACATATACGGTTATAAGGGACTTTTTTTAATTATATAAGACTTATAAATACATCAAGAGCCAATTTATGTGTGCATGTAAAATAATTTTGCAATATATTTAATATTTAAAATTCTGTAATCTTTTATTAGTAATTTATTTCCAAATCTAAAAGCATTTCTAAAAATTGAATCCTGTCTAAAATATTTGAATTTTCTAGCAATCAAAAGCAAGTTTTCAAACTGAACCTTTAATTTTCTTGTTCCTAATGATATGGCAAATACTTTTTTGTCTTGTAATTATCTCAATTTTTATAACTTAGTTTTTTTATTTTTAGCTTAAAGTATTTTTTTGAATACTTATAACTTTGACAAAAAAAAAGTTAAAATTGATTAAAGATTTAATTTTTATAAATTTTCTTCATCCCCCCCAAACACAAGTTAAATGATTTAGAAGTTTTGTTAAATGTTATACTTATTATACACTTTTAATTAATAACACATTTTATTATTAGTTTCTGTTTTTAGTTTTGATTATCTAACAGACTTCTTCAGAGCTCCGTTTACTTTCTGTAATCAAAAGGCTGATGAAACTCTAAAGGAGCTACTAAAGAGAGAATACTTTAAAAAAACCAATGCAAAAAATCCCCAGAATGTTTAATAAAACATCCTAAAGAAGTTTGTTAACCCTGAGAAATCTTCTAACTTTATATATTGTGACTGCACACACACACACAAATTGATCTCCACCATTTATATTTTTCCATAGTATTTCACTCACACTTATAGCTTTGAATATTTAAGATTCTCCCTTCCTCTTCCACTGACTCTTATTTTCATCACAGTTTAAAAAACATTCTTTACTAATATATATAATCAAATGCATTACAGATCTGGAAATCATAAGAAGTTTGACCATCAGAAATGATCAAGTTCAAGCCACAATCACGGCCCTTGTAATACAAAGTCTGCCATTCTATCACTATCCTTAACTATACAGGACCCCTTATCAATAAAGTACTATCTTTTAAACAATGATAAAAATAAGATGAGTGAGGAAAATATTCTTCATATTGTATTTTATATATTATTTGACTTTTTAAAATCAAATAAGAACAAGGATAATACTGAGAGAATTAGCTGATACTACTAACTTCATTGAAAAAGTTAAGAGACTAAAATAAAATTGGTTTGGACATATTAGAGAAGACAATAAATAGACAGTTGAAGTTTTGCACTAGATTTCAAGAGTTTTCAAAAGACCTAGAAAAAGACCAAACATAAGATGAATGGGTGAAATAAAGAAGGCTACTAATGTGATGTAGAAAAGAAAGACTATGGATTGGAGAATTTGATTAAATTTAGAAAGACCTTCATGCTGCAGTGGAGTGATAATCTCTGAAAATGACATTGAAAAAAAAAAACAAAGAAGGAGAAAGTAAAAACAAAGATAAATAATATGACAAATACAATAATATAAAAAATGGCTATATATTTTCTGAAGACATAACAAATATAGGAAACTTGAATGTAAACATAAGAATTGTATAAGATTATTAGTAGAATGCAATACCTCAATATAGAAAATTGTGGAAAATTATATTAATAAAATATTATCTATATGATCAATTTTTTAGGAGGTCATATGACTTTGAGTTCAAAATGAAAACACAATAAAGTTTTCAATTCCAGCTCATTAGTTTATATCCTAAGATCTAAGTTCAGTGCTCTCAGATCTAAGGCTCTTCACTGATGAAAGCCACAAGCTAGAAGCTAGTCTGGGAATATTGGATGAATAGGCACTAGATAAGAGATTTTATGCACAATCCTTTCTGCATCCATTGCTTATTCTGGCTTGCACTAAATGGCACTACTGTATGAAGAGTTTTGCCTCTGTGTAAACAGCTTATGTAAACATAAAGAATGGTGATCATATGATGTTTAGTGGATAAATCTATAAAGACATATCTTTCCTCAAAATTAATTAAAAATCATTTTTGATAGCGATATAAATAATCAATTAAATAAGAAATAAAATTATGCAATTGTTAAAAGTATTGATATATTTAAAAAGTTTGAGAACTGGATATGACTGAGCTGAAGTCATGCATGATTCAGTGACCTTGAGCTCCAGAACCCTGTCACCATATCACTGCATCAAGCCATAATAGACCTTGATATCTTCATCGACACTTTCATAATTTTCATTTTTTTATATATAAAGTTTCCACAAAATTGTTAATGAACACTATGTGCTGCTTATATCTATACTCTGGTTAACGTAATTCTTTAGATATATTCATCACCCTGAATTGTTTAGTGCAATAGTAGAAGAGACAGACTCCAGATTGTAAAGTCCTTGGATTGATTCCAGTTCTGGCATTTCTGATGCTCGAACATCGTATGAACTCCAGAGCAATAAAGCCATTCAATTACTTATTTTAATATACAAGCTAATATACAGGGTATAGGAGCACAGACTTTCACATGACCCACCACTCTCCACTCTATCTCATAACACTGATACACTTGAACACATATATGTGTCGAAAAGATAAATAATCACCAATATACATATTTCATGCTAAACCAGCAATCATCAGTTGGTCCAGATTACCATCTCTACACATATATGCTATAAGTGCTCAGATATATATTAAGATAGCCAATCCTCATACTTCAATGGGCAGGCTTCAATCTACTCCACACTCCAACTCTTCAACAGTCCATCGAATTGAAAATCTGATGATGGAATGCTTATAAGCCTGTGTGTTTCAATTATACAAGCTAATGTAAATCATTTCTTCTGATAGATATAATTTTAGAAGCTTCACACATTGACAAAAATATTGATGTCTACTTTGTATGTATGTAATCATATTTATCGTTACCCTCTTTTTAAGCTAATTCTTGATTTTGTCTACTATTGGCAGCAATTGTCTTTTATTTTTTTATTTGTTCTGTCTTTAATAAAAGAAGGATGTGATCTCATATATATTCCTAAAGAAATCAAATTGTTGATTTCTCAAAGTAGTGCTTGAGCATCTAAATAGCAAAATGGATGAAATAGATTTATTCAAGGGACCAATTTGATTTTTACATAATTTAACACTCGTAAAAAAGCGCATGCGCAATAGCTTGAAAGGCTGATCTTTAATGTATTATAATTTACACCTTGAATCCATAATTTTCCTACTGTGCCAAATCACATTAGAATCACATGTATATGCCCATGATTATTAACAACCCTTTTGAATGGTTTAATCGTATTGATGGAGTAATGGAATTTTGAGTTCAAGATCCATAGATCACAGTTCTGTTCTATTATTTTCAATGCAAACTTCTTGTGAACTCGCGAGTTATACGTCATTTGATTATACTATTAGTTGTAAAAGTTACTGAATACTTAATCCTAAAAATGAAATGATACATTTATTTTTGATTTCTTTTAGTTCAAGAGAAAGCTATCTTTAAAATGTCCAACAAGCAAAATAAAGCAAATAAACGGGAATCAACTTTTTGTATGAAAAATTGTGACTTTCGTACTTTTTCATAAGAAAGTGTTTGTAGTCAAGCGTTGGTGGCCTTGTGGTCAGCATAGCTGCCTTACAAGCAGTTGTCCCGGGTTCGCGGGTTTGCTTCTCGGCCGATGCTTTGACACATGAAAAAATAAAATGTGTTTGTAGTCAAACGTTGTTAGCCGAGAGGTCAGCGCAGCAGCCTTGCAAGCAAGCAGTTGGTCGCAGACGGTTGTTGCAGGTCGCCTTCCGCCCGATGCTATGACATATGGAAAAAAAAAGTGTGTTTGTATATAAAATATATTCGTAAACTTTTTTGTCTCCTAGAAAAATCTGCATCGGTATTCACTCACAAAGATTGTAACATAAGAATTTGATATATAAATGAAATTAAGTTAAATCAATTCATCACAGAAGAAAATTTATCTGGAACATATATAGGTTGTAAAATTTAATTGTGAATAAAAATGCAGACATAAACATTTAACTATACATTATGTGGGTTTTTTAAAACCACTTTTACTGTCAGCTTTTCATCATTATTAATATGAGTGTTAGATTTTTGGCATGAGAAAGTTAGATATTTTTTTTTACAAGCACAGACAAAACGAAAATAAAACTAGTCAGAACTTTCCAACTATCTTCGCAACTTTTGTTGACAACTTTATTTTGTCTTGCTGGAACGTTTGTAAATAACGTCTCATGAATTGTAGACTAAGCACTGTGTTTTGATTCTGCTAGTCGCTGCGTAGATTTGTTTATAAATATTACAAGTCTGTTACTGATTATGTTATGTTTTTCTTTGATCTCGGAGTCATAACAGCCTCATGGTGGCGCCACTGCTAGACCAACTCAAACTGGCGAAGTTTCCTCCTTACATGTCAATTATGGATTTGTCATGTGTTAGCTGGGAGCTTGGGTTATGTTGTTGACATTAAAAAAATTAATCCTTTCTCAGCACTGTTTTGGGCAACTATGGAACAAAATTTGAAAAATTAAATTATCCCGAAAAGAATAATCTGTATTTTGTTTGAATAAATGGGGAAAGTAATTTACATTTTAAAATTTGTAAAATGTTTTAATGAATCAAAAAGTTGCGGTTCGTTTGTGTTTGTGCATTTTTAAAAATCATTTTATTATTTATATATCTCTCTCCTTATAAGTAAAAAAAAAAACAACAACTAATATTCCACTGTTGAACAAAGGCCTATATAACAAACCTTTAAATAAACATAGTGAAGAAATGGCTAAATATCTAATTGCTGAAAAAATTTCCGAAATTCACGCTGTCCAGGTTCAAAACGGGAGACAAATATGCTCGTAAGCACGCCATAAAGTTTTTATATGTGAAATTAAGCTTTAAAAGTTCCAAAGTATGACATTTCTTATCAAGAACAGTAGAAACATATTCAAACATTATTTATATATACAAAATGTATTTTATTTAGATCAGGGGTGGCCAACTTTTGTGTTCATAAGATCTACTTTTTATTTTAAAAATGTGTTGCGATCGACTTGTTGTCATAGGCGTAGTCTAAGTGGAGGGAGGTGTGAAATACATACTATTTTTATATATCTACCTACGTAAAAAAATAACAATTATTTAACGGGCTAAAAAACTCATGTCCGGGGGAATTAAAGCAACATGAGTAATTATTAACAATATTTATTAATTCAAATTAGCTACATTAAGTCAAGATTAAAAATATTATTTTCAATAATGGTACGACTTAATGGACTTCACCTTTCTAGAATTGAAAAAAAAAAAGAACAAAAACAAAAATAAAAAAAGTTGAAAATCTTGACTTAATTTGTCTCACTCCTTACTCGACGGCTCTTGCTAGATTGGTCTCGCGATCAACTTGTTACCATCCCTGATTTAGATGATAAAATTATAAAGATCTTTTTGTTTTTTTTAATACCAGATTTTTAATCTGATTAACGATATAGATTTTGGCCCAAATTTATTCCTCCTTCTCCATCTCAATCACAATATTTGCTGTTAGCTTCGAAGAAGTGGATTTTTTTTTTAGGAATATATGGACTCGTGAAGTTGGGTCACCTGATGTTAAGAATGTTTTTATGGTTCCAATTTTTTAAAATAAAGGGAATATACAAGATGACAAAAATTATGGAATATCATTGTAATCCACTATAGCAAAAATACTTTTGAAGGATTTTTATAGAATAGATTTCTTCCAGTCATAGACGGATACTAGAAACCAATGCGAGTTTAAGCAAGGTTTTTGTTGCCAAGCAGATACAAGAAAAGTATCAGAAATACAATATTTTTAATTTGGTCAAAACATTTAATTTAATTAATAGAACAGCTCGATGGAATTACTTGAAAATAGTTGGATTTTCTATCACAATTTATTTATATTATACAGTTTTTATGTGATTGACTGAGAGAAAGTATTGCCATGGTACAAAATCTGACATATTTGGTGGAAATTTGTGTTAAGCAAGGGTACGTATTTGTTCCAACATTGTTTTCAATTTTTATGACAGTTGTCTTTGTAACTTCTATAGTTAGCTTAATAAAACAGGATTAATGGGTGATACAGTTCCTATGTGAAATTTTTTATTTTGATCAATTCAAAGCATTTTCAGGAACTTCATCTTTCTGTATTCTGGATTAACAATTTGTTGATGATTATGCTATTTTTTCTAGTTCAAAAAAATTATGTTTAAGGCCGTATATAATTTTGCTCATACTGAATATGTTTTATATATGTACATAGAGGGATTTGAACTCGGGATTTTTCAATCTATTCACCTTCCACTCTTTCAAGAAACCAATATAGCTCCATTGATGAGTGCTGGTTTTGCATAAAATATGTATAATGGGAATCATGTATCTTTTTTGCATGTATATGGTCATGTGTATCAGTTGCTTGATATAGAGTGGAAGATGAATAGATTGAAAAATGCTACGTAATGTTTTGAATGCAACATTTAAAACCTTTAGTTTAACAATTAATTTTAAAAACTCAAGTTCTTTATCAGATAATGAGAAAATAAAAATCATCTGCAACTTGGAATAACTTGAGAAAGTAAATCAATTTAAATACTTTGGTAGTTTTATAAGTAGAAAGATGGACCTAAGTACTGAGGTGCAACACAGACCTGATCATGATGCTGTTGCTTTTAACAAGTTGAAAGATGGAGTACTTTGTCACAGGGAAATAATTATTGCAAATAAGTTAGCTGCATATAGAACTATGATTATACCTAATTTGTTGTATAGAGGTGAGATTTAAACAATTTTTCAATGCCATATAAAGGCATTAGAAAAATTTAAAAACACTTGTAAAAATTTTAAAATATAATGACAAGATTATAAAACTTAATCAATATAATCTTTTGGAAATGATGATATTGTGTCCACTATTGTAAAGTCACCTCTTCATTGGATTGGTTATGTAAAACAAATGAACACTACAAGATTGTACACAGTTTTCTTGAGAAAGATAGACCCTATCTATGTTATAAAGATTATCTCAAAAAATGTTATAAGCAGTACAACAATGATTGTTTCCAATGAAAAGGTAAGGCATAGAATAGATTATATTGCAGAGCTACGATTACATATGGTATTGTGGTGTTTTTTTTTTTTAAAAAAAAAAACATTTTCTGTTTAATAAATTAAAAAACAGCTTTGCAAAATATCAAGCAGAAAAATTGCACCAACAAAACACATTTCAAATCTTATTTCTAGAATTTTTTTTTTACTTTATTTCAAGTTGGAATGGCCATAAACATTTATGAATGGTTTCTATATGTACATTTGTGCAGTATATCACACTGAAAAAACATCATTCTTAACCATTATCACTGCATCTCAGGATACAAGTTTTTTTTATGTTTGATTTGGTTTCTATGATTCATACTCTCTCTTCTTCACATCACACCTATCAACTTTTTTTATTTCATTCACCCATCTCATATTTGATCTTTTTCAAGGTCTTTTCCAATCTTTTGTAATCCCATTTAAAGCTTCAATTATCCATTGTTTATCTTTTCTAACAACATGTCTAAAGGTCCATTTCTGTCTCTTAATTCTTTTGTTGATGTAAGTGATACCTGTTTGTTCTATCAACTAATTATTTTATTTGCTCTCTTCTTATTATTTAGAATGCATCTCTCTATAGTTTATTGAAGTAATTGAAAATGTCTGTATGGTTTTTACCTTAAATGTTAAATTCTCAAATGTGTATATAAGAACTGATAAAATACATATATTAAAAACCTTGCTTTTCAAAGACATACAACACCTTTTTTTGGTACTATGTTCTATCAATAACATCTCAGAATATTTAAAAACTAAACATTTCTGGATTGATTTTTTATTAAGGAGGAAAAAACATCTCCCTTTAATCAATGGAATGAAATATTTGCTTGAACTTATTTGACCTGTCAGCTGATAATATAAAACTAATCTACAGGAGTATAAATAAAAAAATATAATAAATAAACTGTGCATTAACTGTAAGAATCCCTTATTTTTTAAGTATTTTTTAAAAGGCCATATTACAAAATAATAAAATATACATAAAGTTAGTTTCTTCATTATTTTAGTCTGTTTAATTTTTTTCTCAGAAAATCCGTTGTGTCTTAATGTGTTTGTGCATATGTATGAGAGGGTACCCAACAAAATCATTCTCTGTAGCTACATCCATCATAGTAAGTGTTTGTGCTTTTAGATATCTGTGAGTATCCTTCTGCATCAAAATCATGGTCACACATAGAACATTTTTATATAAAGTGCATATCACATATTTATTGATTTTTGTAATAGCTGAAAAGTTGGAACAATGTTAAATTCTATTTTTTTAGGGTAAATGGCAGGAAAAACAATTTTACTGCTTAGAGAAAATTTAAGTTTATGAGTGATTTTTAGTGGAAGTGTTGAATTCACCATAAACCCAAAAATAGAGTGAAAAGTGAGGTCAAATGTCAAAACAATGCTGTTATTTTTCGATGCAATATTCACTTATAATTCATTCATAATGATCAGACATTTAAAATCTTCAATGTCCCATTTTATGGCAAAGTGAGAAGTGTAAGTTTCTTTATGACAATGTACTAGCACACACAGTTTGAGTGTGAAACAATTCTTAATTAAATTCAATATGATCCAGCTTATCCATTTGCCACATTTACTCAATCTTGCTCCATGTGACTTCTTTTTAATCTCATGAAGGTCGCCATTTTTTTTTTATTGGACACTTAGAAGTAGTGCTGAGAAAAATGGCAGACATGCTAAAAGTCACACTTTGCAAGTGTTTCCAGACTAATTACTAATTTGAAAAATGAAACTTTGAAAGTGATTCAATTTACAACATCTAAAAATAAATATACAATTTTTAAAATGTTGAGATATTTTGGGGGCATTATAACCAGATAAAAATTTTATCACTTTTAAATGCCATATGGTCATCAGTACCCCTCTTTTTTAAAGGTAATATAAATATTTGAACTCTCACTGACAATCCTATCTAAAATAAATTTTTGTTTAATTTTAACATTTGTTTTAGAATTTTATTATTATTGTTATTGTATAGATTATTTCTCTACTACTTCCTTAGATATTTTTGAATCTATTTTTTTTTTATCACATAAGAATTATATTCTAACTTTTTTCAATTCATATTTTCTAATAATCACTTCATACATACATCTTTTAGGTTGGTTTAGTTGCTATTTCAATATTGTTTTTTTAAATAATGATATTTTCCATTTTTAAAATCTTTATATCTGATTTGCATTATTTTATTACATATTCAAAATCATAAAAAATCTGATTCATGCTTGATTTTAATGCATTTTTTGTATTACAGTGAAGCTGCATGCTGTATCAATCTTCATGACTTTAATTATGTACTATTCAAAAAATATATATTATTTGAATACAAGTATAATCTATATACTTGGAGTTTAGCTGTAATTGTAAAGGATTTGAACACAGATTGTCAAGCTCCTGTCAGCTATTCATTCTATCTCATACAACCGATACACATGACCACACACATGTGAAAAAGATAAATGATCTCCAATATACACATTTCATGCTGAACCATCACTCATCAGTGGTATTGATCATCATCTTACACACACACACATTTATATATATATATATTAAGTGCTCACTTCGTATTAAGATAGCAAATTTTCAAACTTTAATGAACAGGCTGCAATCTACTCCAGCCTCCAACTCTTCAGCCATTCAAATTGATGAGGGGCATGATAATAATATTTTCATCAACAATGTTCAACCATTAGATTTTTAATGGTATGGATGGCTGAAGAGTTGGAATGTGGAGTAGATTGAAGCCTGTCGATTAATGATTGAAGATTTGATATTTTAATATAAACAGAGAAGTGATTATATATATTTTTGGGAGATGATGATCTGGACCGATTGATGAGTGCTGGCTCAGCACAAAATATATATATTGGAGATCCATTTATCTTTTTCACATGTGTGTGGTTATGTATATTGGTTGTGTAAGATAGAGCAGATAGTTAGAGGGAGCTTGAAAACCTGTGTACAAATCTCATATAATTATAAAAAATACATAAACAAACAAAATAAAATGTAAATAAACAAAAAAAAAAAACACTGAAATTTATAAACCTATTAAATTTTACAAATCTTGCTGTAGTAGCAGTCATTTTATTTCTTGCTAAATATAATTTTCTTGAATCTCAAATATGAATTTTTTAAACATGTGTTTTTCATGATTTAATTAAAATTTGCTATGAAGTTGTAAGCAGGTGTACAAACTTTTTGCATTGTGTTTTTTTTTCCAAAAATTTTTATATATAGTACATACTAGCAGATCTTTAGTAAAATGTACTGTAATAGGATAAGTGATAAATCCAAAAAAAGATTGTAACATTGTTTCATTAAATGAGCACACAAACTATTGATTTAATAATGAAAATTAAGAAGTCATATTTTGAAATAACCATGTAATCAATCAGAGAAATTATAAAAAGAACTGGATTCATGCCACTATCACTTGTATCCCTAAAACAGATAAAGATGAGACTAAACTAAGGGATAATTTTTTGATTAAAATGGAAAAAGTCATAAATCTATTGTTAAATAATATGAATTGTAAGAACATGATGGTTGATGATCTTCTCTTGCACCAGAAAACCTTAAGTCTTTATAAAGCTAATAATCTGGATCCCACAATTCCAAGCTATTCTTTACAAATAGGGGATGGTGGTGTAGATTCTGAAACTATTTTAAAAATATTAAACAGACCAATAAAGCTGAATTAGAATTTTAAAAAACTTATTATTATTGTATTATAATCAAGACTTATTAACAAAATGTACATGAGGGGACTTGGAACAGAATATAGTGTAGTTTATGGCTTTAATTTCTTAAAAAATTACTATCTTAAAAAATCCATTCCTTACTTAAATTTAATATTTCTATTATCGATTATTTATTTATGATTTTAATTGATCTACAACCTTTATCTGTGGTAGAAGTATAATTTGAATATTAAAATTTATTATGAATTTTGTTAAAATATTTTAAATTCAAATATTGTACTAAAATTAAAATTCATAATGACATTTAGATTTAGTTTTATTTTTTATATAAAATTTAAGTTTAAAATAATTTCAATAGATATGACACCTGCTTTGATATCTCCAAACTCTGGGCTACATAGAGAATTCGCGTGTATTTTGCATATTGTCATTAACACTTTTTTCTGCATTATTTATTATTCTTGCTATGAATATGAGGCAATTCACCTTGAAAGTGCTAAGCTGCTGATTATTTTATAGTTTATAATTTGTACTCATTACGGTTTCTCTCTCCTGTACTTCACATGCTCCTAATTTTATAATAAAATTAATAATAAATTTTAATATTAAAATTTTACCTCTAGATTTGATAAAGATTGTAGATCAATCAAAATTGTAAACAAATAATTCAAGTATGTAAGAAATGAATTTTTTATGTGCTATTTTTTCATATTTTTTCCCCAATTATATTTCCCCCATCTTCACTTTTTTATATAAAGTTTTGCTGTCATGATAAGGTAACAAATCTAAAATTAATTTTTTAAAGATTCCAATCTTTTATATATCATTTTCCAATTATCTACATTATAAAAGCACTTTACTTTGTATTTTAATTTTGTATTATCTTTTTTTACCAAATTTTTTTAATTATAGAATGGAATCTATCATTGTCTACTTAATATTTTATGTGCCCAATCTTTTATTTAAATTCACTTACTTATGTATTTGTATTTATTGTAAATTTCAGTGATTTCCATTTGTTTATGTTATGTTATTGAATTCATATTATAATGTATTATTAATTCACTTTGATATCTAATATTTCAGCATAATATATATTTTACACTGTTAACATCTAATAAGAATCTCATTGGAAATACAATATTGATTATATAATGCAGTCCAAAAAATTTCACATGTAGGGAAAGTGATTATTTCTTTAACAAATTTTATTAATGAAATATGTTATAAATGTTTCCTTTAGTTTGAAACTCACGTTAACACATCTAATGACTTGATTATAATTTCTTTAGGTGTTTCATATCATTCCTTGGTGTACAAGCATTTCCAGATGATAGTTGAATGTTCTATGATAATGAGGTGTTGATTTCTTTGTGTGTGTGTGTTTTTTTATATATTTCTCAAATATGAAACTTTTTGTTCACCTTACATATATCAATTTTTGCAATAGCAATAATTTATCCTATTATTTTACTCTTAGCCATTGTAATGATGAGTAATCAATAAAATGATGGAGTTAATTAAATCATCAAAGTAGTTTCTGATTATAAAAAGCATTGGATTACATATTAGAGATAAAAAATTAATCTGAGCATTGACTGTCACAACTATGGCTTTTATTGATTATACTTAAAAGGAGATGGAATTATTGTATTATATGTAAGCTAGAAAGATAATATGATACTTTATTTGGTTTATAATCAAATTGTATAGCCAGGAATATACTTTTATATTTATATTGCCACTTCTTAAGTGCTTAATTGTTGAAGATTTTAATCTTTATCTCTTAGTTCTTCCTGGGAAAAAAATATTAAAATTAGACTTTACAAGAAACTATACTCTGATAGCATTTATCTCCATAAACATTATTAGTTCATTTTAAAAAGCTAACATTTAAGTTATATTTTTCATTTAGAGAGAGAACCATTTGAAATAACAAATATTACCCCCTTTTTTTCCTATCAATCTTATTTAATTTATTTTATTGTTGTTGTGTGGTTTATTTTAAATACAATTCCAAACATTCAAATGAGCATTTTTAAAATTTTAATTATAATTACTATTTATTAATAATTTATTAGTTATAATAATTATATGATCAATTATTTTCGTTTATTTTTATTAAAGTTTATAAGTATAGGCATTCATTATATTACAAAAAAAAAAGTGCAAATATTCAAAACTTTTATTTTTTATGAAATACCTTAAAATATATATTTATTACTTTCTATTTTAATTTTGAAAGATGCAAGTAGAAAAATTTAACAAATAAATATATTTTCTTTAAAAAATAGTCTAAAAAATTAAGTTTGAAAAACTATTTAATAATAATGGGCTCAAATTTTTTGAAAGAGCATTATTGACTTGAATATCTTAGTTAAAAGATTAACAATTTTGGTTAATCTTTTTGGCTCAAAATTATATAAGTTGTACCTCCTGAGTGCTATTTTTTAATATTTCTATGTAATCTTTTAGACATAATTTAGTAGTATATTTGTTTTTAAAAAATAATCTTTTTATAATATTTCCAGTATATATATTAAAATAAACATAAATTAATTTTAAAGCATTTTAAAAATCATTTATTAAAATATTAATTTTTGACAAACATTTGCATGATTTTCAAATAAAATTTTTTGAAAAATTAGAAATATATTATATCAGATCTGTTATATGGCACACAATAATATAATGTGTGTGCTCAGATATATATGAAGTTGAAAGAAGAAGTAGAAATAAACACAGACATAGGTTTTGTAGATATTTTATACATTTCACTGGGAATAATAGCCACTATAAAGAATTAAATTGTTCTGAATTTAAAACAATATTCTATTATAAAATTAAATATTTAAAAAGGACTGATAAATAAATTAATATTGAATTCTGATTTTGAAAATTAAAAAAAAAGCATGTATACTGATAATTGTAAAAATATCTATTTTTGAAAACCATTTAATTTCATTTTGAAAGATTTATTTTTAACTTGGGGTTGATGATATTCTATCACCCCAGGTTCACCCCAGGATGACTACTATTATTTCTCCATCTCATTACAAATGGGATTGATGGTGATCACATGCTTCATCATCACTTCAAAATTATCGACTTGATCTCAAACCACAATTGAGAAAGAAAAAAAGTATGCATTTTATGCAGAATTAATTTTTTAAAAAATACTGTGAAACAGGTGACAAGAGTATTGATGATGATTATAAATTATAAAATAGTAGTTTTTATGTATGCTTAAAGAAATTCATATTATGATTTTAGAAGATTAGATTAGGTGTTTGATTGTTGAAGTGTGTTTAGCTGTATTTTCAGTTTTGATGATGGATGGAGATTTTTGTCATTGGCATGAGGATGCAATGTTTTCATAAAATTCCATGAGGTGATCTATCGTCTATTTGCTCCAATCTATTTTTTTGTATTTCATATTGTTAATCACAGCAGTTAATGTAGTCCTGCCATGATTCCAGCTTCTAAGTCTCCAAAGAAAAAGAACAGGGCATAGCTTATATTTCCCAGACCATAAGACTCAAAAGAAGCAGGACATAGTTTTGTATTTTCTAGCCCCTCTATGGGAGAGGGCTTTGCAAAGATTTTGCATTACCTTTATCAAGAATTGTAATAGCATATAGTGTCTCAATTAAAATAGTCCTCTTGGTATTCATGACACATTGCCTACTTATAGTCCAATGTCTGAATTCTTTATCTATCTCAAAAATGCAGATCACTATTCATTCTGTTAACTATTAGATGTCTGTGAGATCTCTAAAAAAATTGATGTGTACATAGTTTTAGGTATGAACTTTGTTTTGATTATACGAATAGATTATGTAAAATAGTGTTAGAAAGGTATTTCATTTCTATTTTTGTTTTTTCCCAGGAGAGGAGTTATATAACAGCTCTATTATATGGCACACAATAATATAGCATGTGTGCTCATATATATATTAAGTTGAAAGGAAAAGTAGAAATAAACACACATAAATTTTATTGATATTTTTTACATTTCACTGGGAATAATAATCACTATAAAGAATGAAATTGTTTTGAATTTAAAATAATATTTTATTATAAAATTAAATATTTAAAAAGGTCTTTAATATATAGAGCTTGCAAATAAGCTCTTAATAAGCTTTGCAGAATATCCCCATTTGTAATACAAGCTTGTTAAATTAGGTCATGTGACATATGACTTGATTTCTTTGTAATTAAAAAGGTCTGATAATTAAATTAATATTGAATTTTGATTTTGAAAATAAAAAAAAAAGCATGTATGCTGATAATTGTAAAAATATCTATTTTTGAAAATCATTTAATTTGCTTGTAGGTCAAATTCCAAAGGATTAAAGTTAATTGAAATCAACCTTTTCCAATCATACTTTTGAGATATTTTATATAGCACTATGTTTTTATGCTGTAATAGTGATATTAGCGATTAAGCTAATGCATATGCACTTTAAAGATAAATTATAAATGAATACTCTCACTTTTCCAGACATAAGATATAGTTTTTTAGAAAAGATGGAATAAATCCACCCATCCTTTCGACCCAAACATTTTTACATTTAATATGCATGAATGAATGATGCTTGCGAAATCTTTACAATTTACGATACGTCATTTTTTAGTTGAAATTAAACATATATAATGAGATATTATTTTATATAGTGCTATGTTTTTATACTGTAATAGCATCATTTGTTCAAGCATATTAAATGTAATTTAAAGTGATTGCTTAACATCTTCATGCTCTCATTTCCATACGCTTAATATTTGTCCATACATAAATGTTTGGGTCAAAAGGATGGGTAGATTCATTCCATCCTTTCTAAAAAACTATATCTTGTGTCTGGAAGAGTAAGAGTATTCATTTATAATTTATCTTTAAGCACATGTGCATTGGTTTAATCATACTTTTGATAAAACTTCAAACTTGTTTTCAAAAAGATTGGACAGATTGAAAACTATCTGCAATATGTTTTTCTCACCTAGCAATCCAGGATTAAAAAATGAGCTGATAAAAAGATTTTTTCAGTCTGACTTGTCTTTGAACAGTATGGCTCATAATTTTTGAGAAGTTTTGGATAAATATATTTTGTAAGAGCTGGCCAGAAGGCTTGGCTAATAATATTTTGAGAAGCAGTAGAGTTTTGATTCATGAGGCCAGGGTTACTTCAAATGGATCAACTAGCTGCTTAAATATTATCTAGAAGATAGCTTTTCAATCCTGGTCAGAAGGGAACTCATGGCCAACAAATTATCTGAATTATACCTCTTTCTGACATGACAATTGCCTGGACTATACTTTTCTGATGATGATGACAAACAATCACAAAAACCAAGCTTACTAAGAGAAAGCTTGGATAATTGGTATATGTATGCTGCTGAGTTGTTTTAAAATTTCTAATATTTAAATTAAAGACATTATGATTAGTTAAAGGAAACCTATAGTAGCATTAAATATAATGTGAATGAAATTTTAAATGTTTTTTTATGGTTTCATTTTAAAAATGACATTCTGAAAGTGAGAATATTATTTTTAAATCATTTATTGGAAAACAAAAAGCCATTTTGAAATTTATATTTGAAGATGATTCTAAAACATTATAATTAATTAACAATAATCAGTTAAACCCTGATTTTATTTTCAATAAGAAAAGAACTTTTATAAATGTTCAAAAAAAGGATAAAGGTGTAATAGAATTTGATAAACTGATTTTTATATTAATACACAGGTATATGTGTGAAATTAATGTATTTTAATCAAGAAATTAATTATGAAAATATAGTATTATTATAACAAGTTAAAATAGGCATATTTATGTATGTGTATATATGTCAATGCTTGTCAAATAGGATGTGTAAGTAAAATTTAATCATTTTTGTCAGAATTGAATATCATTTGAAATATATTAATTGTATAAATTGTGTATCTGTGCACATATATATGTAAACCACCATGTAATAACCTGAATTTTGTATTAATTACATATATGTAAATCACAATGTAATAATTTGTTATTTTTGTATGTTAATCAAAATCAGAAAGCATAATTGATATGCATAGCTTATTCTAGACCTTAATATCATTTTTTTATGTTTATTATTAATAAACATGTATTCAATTGTTAAAAATTGTAATCATCATTTCTTGGTTACCATAACAGTTTTAGAGCTTGTGTTCTTCTGAGCTAGATTCATGTATAACAGCTGATATATAAATGGAGATGTATTTTAGTTCTTATGGGCATCCAGATGATTTATGATGATGATTGATTGATAAATCCTGGAATGGTGCTAAGATTATAATCATTAAAGCCCATTTACTACATTTTACTTTAACCTAGTCTTAGAAATGAAGTTTATAGTTGGCCAGTGCATTAATAGCAGTAAGTGGCCAGAACATTGATGATGATCAGCATGTCTTAATGTCCCAGGATTATTATTTTTATGATTATGTGTTCTGATGGATGAGCACTAAGTTGGTGCATCCCAAATTAATGGTTAAATAATTGCCTCAAGCTAGCAATGGCTCAATAGTTAACCTCATCTACAGAAGATCCATTTTGAATCCAGTCACCAGATTGACTGTTGATTTATGTTTTTATTTTATTGATATATTTTGATTGATCATTTTTAATGATGAATGGTTACTTTGAGTATTACTTATAATTACTTATACTTACTCTTACTTATTATAATGCTGGTTGGTGTATGTTAATTAATTAGAGTTTTGCTCCAAGGAGTTAAATGATCTCTTCTGATGTATCTGATCAAGGTGTCTCATCTCACAATGGTCTCACAGAGATCTCTTGATCTCAGCAATTTCTCTCTCATGCTCACCTCTTTAATATCTTTCTTGAATATATAAAATAGCTTATATAGATTTTTGATAATTAAACTTTACTTTAATAATTAATTTGATATTTTGTTTTAAATTGATTGGGAGTGATGATGATTTTTCATCACCCCACCAGTTATCACCCTGATTACTACCCCATCCCATTACAATATATATAATTTAAAAAACTGAACATTTCTTAACACTATATTATAGTAATAATTCTGCACTAACACGCTTGTTAGAGAAGTTTAATTTTGTTTATAAGTTTATATATGCCAAGCACGTTTGAAGTTCTTAGACTTTATATTTATAGCTGAGTATAGTCAATGATAATGAGGAGCAGTATTGTAATTTATGCAAATTAGTTTGCTGTTCATTTTGCCATAGGTCAGGGCATTTTCTTTGTTTTGATTAATTTATCCATCTTTTTGAAATGTTGAAACAGGTATCTTTTTGATTTATAGAATTAGTATCATTATTTATAAAGTAGGCCTCTTTAATTTTATGCCTGTGGTCGTTTCTTTCTCTATATACTATTGTGGGGTTGGTGAGTTCAAATTTGTGTTTTCATGTTCTAAAAATGCCGATGTGGTCTCTTTATACCTCAATACTTTTTTTATACATATACATGTGTTGCGATGCTCTACTTGTGATGGTTTTGTTTCTCCATAATATGAGGCCCTGCAACTTTGGCCTGAGGGCATTGGATTAGTAACAATAAATAAAATAGAAAATCATATAATACTAAAATAGTTTCTAAAAAACAAATTTACGGTAAAATTCTTTTATGACCATGGTTTTCTCTATTAACAAATAGACTTTCTTAAGTGAAAATCAAATAGATATCAACCATATATATATAAAACAGAAATAACCTCATAAATCACTTCAAAAAACACCCACCTTTAATATCGAAGGAAGTTTTCATGACTCAGATGGCTTCTGATCATCGAAAAATAAAATATATATTTTTTAATATTATATGTTTAATTTTTATAATTATATATCAGATTAATGAAAATAAATTTAAACTAAAAAAAATAACAATAGAAATAAATAAATAAAAACATTTTCTTTCTTAGTATAGTATAAACATTATTGGCCGAAATTCTCAAGGTGATATTTGAATTTTAGTGTTTTCTTATTTTGTAATTATTCCTGCCATCTAGTGACAAAAAATAAAAATAAAGTATAGAATGACTAACATTAATAAGGTACTGATTAATATAAAATTCTGCTAAAATTCAAATATCACCTTGAGAATTTCGGCCAATAATGTTTATACTATACTAAGAAAGAAAATGTTTTTATTTATTTATTTATCTAATAGAGTATCATCATGAATTATTTTTAAGTCAGTTGTTTTCTCATCTTATGTACTCAGTCATATGGTTTCTTTGGCTTTTCTTTTTAGAATTTTTATTGTTTTGCCTTTTTAATAATAGCATATTTTTTATATATTTTAGTTAATGCAAATATATACATTTTAAAGAATTAAATTGTATTGCATATAGACTGTGCCTATGCATGTTAAACACATAATGTATGGATGTTTTCTATTGTCTGCAGTTTCAGGTTTCTACAGAAAGATTTGAAAATAAATGACAGTAGACTAGGAGAACTAATACTCTACTACTTTCATACAAGATTTTATCATATATCATTTTGATATTATTTTGTGTTAATTAAATTTTTATTGGTTAGTGACAATTCTAAACAGCATTATTGACACATTTATAGATTATTGTATTTTATTAAGAATCTAAAATTACAATAGGATGCTATATTTACCTTAATTTAAAATCACTATAATGACAAAAAAATCAGATCAGAGACCAAATGTTATTTATTTATATATGATGTATGGACAACACAAGCACTAAATATATATATATGTGTATACAATGTTATAGAATTTAAGTCATATGGATACAAGCAATTACAAATTACACCATAATGGATAAGGTGACTCTTACAATGCTTATAAAAAAGCATTATCCTTATTATAAGTTCTAACGGCAATTGTAAATTCACTTCAATTTATCACTAATATCTGATATATGACATTTATAAACTTTTTCAGTCATCAGTAAAAGGTAAAACTACATTTAAATAGGCCAATGCAGGATAAAGGCCTCTTCCTCAGTCTCTTAAAATAACACTGAAAACGGGAGCTTGATAATTTCAGAATGTTGATGAATTTGTGAATTTTTCATTGCATTTTATCTTACAGCTAAAAATAATTAGACAGCCATTTACAGACCAATATCATAGAATTAATTTAGTTGTCTACCTCAATTAAAAATCATAAGACTATTTAAAACATTTCTGCTTACTCGATATATATTTGAATGGTGGATTACAAGCATACGCATATTCATCCCTCAATTTTTTTAATTATATATATATATTCATTAAAACCCAGTCAACACTATTAATAACAATCAACAATTCCAATCTGTTGCCAAGGCAATCTAAGATCTCTCAATTTTTTTAATTATATACATGTAAACAATCTCCACTGAATGAAAATATTATTTTATAATAAAAAAATCATCAAAACAAACTAGTATTTGCCTTGCTTTTACTATTTTGGTAATTTTTATTGTATCTATAAATACAGTATAGTATACATATTTTAATTATCTATTTAATAATCAACGAATAAAATGTTCATATATAATTGAAATAAAAAATTACCATTTAAAAATATTTTTTCTTAATTTAATATCAGTAATTTTAAACAATTTTTAACAAAAATAAAGTTTTAAGTATATTTCATCAACATTTTGTGCAGCACCCTTGTATATATTATCAATAATTTATTCTGCCTGAAAGATGTGAGATTTCTTTGTATTAACTTCCCATTGAAGTGATGAAATATAGAGTGGACAAAGTGACAGAGTCACTCATTTGAAATGAATTATTGAGTCTCTTGTCGGGCTGTTGATACTAAAAGCTCAGCTTTAATATACCATTTGTATAAGAGGATATTAATAATAATCCATTGATTGTTTTGTAGATACATGATCTGATGGTAATCATTTTGTATAAAAATTGAAACAGATATGTGCGTGCAAAATCACACAAATGTAAAATGATAGCAGTGAATTTTATTTAGTTAATGAGATAGAAAAGAAGGATCTCTCTCTTGATGTTTACTATGATTGCTCTCTGAAAGTATGTACCTGCTATACTATAAAATTTAAAGCATTTTTCGTTTTTAATACACACATATATCAAAAAGTAAACAATAGTATCTTGTATATATTGTCTCAAAATTTATGGCTGCTCATCCCTCATATATATATATATCAATGGATTATGCCCTGTATATGAGGGGTCAGAGTGATTTATGGGCAACATGGGTAGGATGAGAAAGTTGGCACCAATGTGGGTTTTGAGAATTCCATCATCAGATTTTCAATGAAATGGACGGCTGAAGAGTTGTGGTGTGGAGTGGATTGAAGCCTGTCCATTAAAGTATGAAGATTAGCTATCTTAACATAAGCTGAGCTTTGATTGTATATATGTATGAAGATGATAATTTGGACCTACTGATGACTGCTGGTTTAGCAAGAAATACATATATTGGTGATTATTTATCTTTTCAACATGCTTGTGATCAAGTGTGTCATCAGTATGAGATAGTGTAGGTAGTTGAGGGTCGTGTGAAAGTCTGAGTTCAAACCCTATATATTACATATGGAAAAGCCTGTACTGTAGAAAAAAATTCATATATTAAAATACACATTTTGTAAAAAAGTCACACACCCCCCTACATTAAAATTTTTAAATTCATATTGCAATCGCTTAATGCTGAGATGGCTATAATTTATTACATCACAAGATTTGATGGTTGTATTGCCCTGCATGGTTTGGTACAGTTGGTGGAGCATCTTACTTGGAATTGGGAGGTTCCAGGATCGATTCTGACATTCACAGTTCTGGTTCTTGAACTTTTTTTATAGCTGTGTTTACTTTTACACTACATGAAAACATTTGCTTAAAATTTGCCAATTTAAAATCATTTAGAAATTGTATCATTTATATTTCATCATCATCTATTCTTAATACAAGAAAAGTGAAATAAAAAATAAGTTTTTTTTATTTATTAATATTTTAAATTGTATATGTAATATATATACCAATAATAAGATCTATATAAAATAACCACACAAATCAAGTATTTTAAAAATTACCGTAGTCAATTGTTTTTGTTAATTATTTTTGTTAATGTTTTAATGTGTATAAGTAATTTTTAAATTAAAATATATAATAGATGTGTGCATACTGTGTGGTATATATATATATATTGAAAGGTCTCTATTATGTATATTTATATTGTGAGTATTCAGAATATGTATTGCATAGCTTTCTGTACCATCCATAGTTTTTGAGTAACCAGGAGGAGCCTTGAAATTAAATTGAATTAATGGGAGGATGGTCAAACACTGTAATTATTTGTTGATTTTTTTTTTTTTTTGATTTATATAAATAATTTTTTTGGATCAATCTACAAATTTGTCTATTTCATCAGATAAAGGTTTTGATTGTTTCTAAAATAATGTACACAATAGAAGAATAGTGAATCCAAGAATTAAGTATTTCAGAATAGATTTCTATCTTATCCTATCATATTGGTATTTAGATATCACATGACATCCTGAGAAATTACCATATAATTATATTTTATTAATGTATGCATTCATTTTGTTATCATTACAACTCTGCTAAACCACTGCCCACTTATATTTCTTCAGGTGGACAAAAAGTGGCACTTTGTAGTGTGAAAGAATCTTAAAATAGTGAGGTTGTGGGAGAATAAATATAAACAAAGTAATTATAAGGAAAGGGAGTTCTTGGTTTTTATGCTGGGTTTGGGAAAAGATAAGGGGAATTTAAATATAAAGGCCATAGGGTTGACAAAGATAATGTTGTGGAAATGGGATGGAGGAGGATAGAGAAGAATAGCAGAAAAACTTAATGTGGTAGATGGAAAGTAAAAGTAAAGTGGCTTCCAGATTTCTCTGGGCATAGTGGCTGAGAGATTCCTGACTTCAATAAAGGAGAAGCAACAGTGAATCACATCATATCACTTAAAATTTGAATAGTCTCTATAGTGACAATAAATTTTGTGTTATGCAGTGCAATAAATGCACAGTTTAGGGAATGAGATAGGATAACTATTGCTTGCCAAACATGCAATAAAATGTTACCAAGTTATTATCATTTTGTCACTAATTAGTGGCTGCCATTTGTGGTTGTATTTTTATTTTTTTTTATATTACAAAAAACAAACAAACAAAAGATTAAAGTAGTTAGTTTAAATGTGAAATTATTTAAATATATAGTTATTATTCTAAAATTAATCCCACATCCAGGCTGGATAAAAAATTTGACCATGAGCAACTGCAATAAAAGCCACAGTCCTTAAAAAAACTTTATAATTTTAAAACATATATTTATTGCATTATATATTATAACAAGCAAAAGATTTGAACCCCAAATCTCAAGAGTTGAGATGAATGCTCTATGTGGTAGTGAGTTTACCAAACTAACTTGCAATGCATATATCTTCTACTTCCACATCAAATAAATATTAGTGTTATTTTATACTTTAATAATATGTAAAATTTGTACTGGAATGTGAAAAGAAAATCACTGCCATCTATTAAAAACTGTGGTTAAAAATATTTTTGCCTTGTTTACAATTTGAATTCAAATTAATAGATGATTTAAACCGATTTAGAATCTGTTTAAGTACTGAAGCAGTAAAATCACTGTTTATGAAAATAAAGTGTAAGTTTTTAAATATATACATATAATTGTTATTGCAACTACAGTCCAGTCATAAATGTCTTGAATAATGTCGGATATTCACATAAGTGATGAAGCAAAATCATTAAATATCACTCATGCTTTTGCTTTCAGAATCTGTTTTCTTTTGTCACACATAAGGTGAACATGTACTGAAGCCAGCATATATATATATATTGGACAATTCACCTTAATCTGACTACTATCCTAAATAAATACCCAGGGGAGGACAATGCATAAATGTGCCAAATATTGAGCATCACCTTAAAAATATTAATTAATCCTGTAGAGTAATGTATTGTAGTATCTTCAATAATATCCTTGTATATGGATTGACCTTTTTTATTCCACAATTTTCAAGTCATTACATACTTACCCACTGTACCTAAAGATTTCAATTGTGTTCAAGTAGTAATTTTTTTGGTAACAATTTTGAATTTACCTGTGACTTAAACTATCTAAACAAATTACAAAGGTAAGATAAAAAAAGGAAATCATTTTAAATAGCCCACTGAATGGTACAAATGTCTTCATACCCACTTATAGAGGAATAGAGAATAAGAAGATGAGACTGAAAGTACTTGCCAATTTTTGAATTTGAAGATCAAATTCCTTGAAAGAAGAATTTACAAGTTTACTTGCCCTGTATTCTAAACAAGGTTGTAGACTTGGCATATGAATATAGTACAATTTCACTATGAGTTTTCTAAATATAACAGAATACAAGTCAAAACTTTTAATTATCAACAATAATTGAAGAATTGCTTTAAAGTTCATATGAAAATTCACATAAAGTTTGAGCATTGGAAGTGGTAGAATTGAATTGTGATTCACAATCTAGATCTTGTAGGTTTAACACTCATTTGCTCTAAACCATGTATGTTGTTTGCTTGTATAATAATGGACTTTGAGATTTCAGATATTTGTAAATTGAATAGTTTGCTGCTCAGGAATTCATATAAACATTCATATAAAGCTTGAGTCCTGGAAATAACAGATTTGAGCTGCAATCCATGGCACTTGAGCTCAAAAGTTTGATATTCTGTAACTGTTCTAAGCTGTGCAGGAATTTTTCTAATTTAGAAAGAGACAATGAGGTTTCAAATAATTGTAAAGTGAATGGTTAGTTGTTCAGAAGTTCATATGTTCATGAGATTTGAATCCTGGAATAACAGAATTGAGTTGTGATTCATGGATCATGAACTTGTGAGTATGACATTCTATAACTGTGTAAAGCCACATAGGCTTTTTCTTATTTAGCAAGTGATATTATGGTTTCATATATTCATAGGTGCAAAGTCTGCTAAACATATTTTATATTATTTTCATCATTTCTGAACTAAAATAGGAAATCCTTCCTCATATATATATATATATATATTTATGCAGTCATCATCATCAAACATTATCAATCCATTGCAAGATGAAGGTCTCTTCAAGTTCAATCCATCTCCGATCTTTAGCTTCTCTTCTCCACATCATCCCTGCACACTTAAATATTTCATCCATCCATCTCACATGTGGTCTCTTTCTGGGTCTTTTAAAATCTCTTGGAATCCGGTTTAAGATTTCATTTGTCCACATATACAGTATATACATGTACATCGTAACTCAGCAGAAATCACCCATTCATACAGAATATATTTATAATATTGCAACTAGGCAAAAAAAAAAAAAAAACACTTATAAACTCTAATTTATGAATATAAACTTTATTTGTGACTAAAGATTTTTGAATACAAATGAAATTTATTAACTTTAAAAATTGGCATTAATTACAATAAAAAAAAAAAAGAGAAAGACAAAATGTCAACTATTTCATTTTGCTGAAATATTATAATTAAGTACAGATGTCTATAATCATGTCTGGGTGTTGGTGAGTTTAAAATATAAGATGATCACAATTTTATTTCTAATCAACTTATGAATCATTATCAATTCATATATATATAACTTATGGCTGCATATTCATACGATCTTTATCAATTCATATAGATGTACATACAACACACGCACACATCCATATATACAAAACTCTCCATAATTGGATATATGGTGAAGTAAAATTTATCAGATTTATAATTTTTAATGGCCTAAGTATAAGACTATGAAGAGAATTATATAACAAATAAATAAACTATGAAAACTTTGTCACTGAAATGTAATAAACTAAATAAATTAATAAACTATATGTGCAATTATAACAAAACTTCTTATATGGCAAAAATATTAAAAATATAAAGAAGAACTGGCGATAGAAAATAAGAGGGATAATTAATTAATAATGTTGACTTAATAATAGACTGAAAATTGAATAGTGTTCAGTTTATTACATTTTCAAATGTATATATTTAAATAAATAAAACAAAATAAGTATAATGTTGGTTTTTGAAACGTATGTTTGGCACTAAAAATACACTTAATATTTTTTCCACATGGGTGGTATTGTTATAATTTTTTTATTCAGATAATGTTATAGACAATAGCAGCTAGTTCATAATCTCTGCGACACTGCAGTACCCCCCTCCTTACAGAAAAAAATTAATTATTAAACTTGTACTTAAAAATATCTATAATATAACCATCGTTCAATATTTTGCAAAATTATGACGTTAGTACAACTAATTAATCAATTAACACTCTTCTAAGTTTAGCTATGAAAATATATGGAAACTTTTCAAGATTCCCAGTGAATAAAGTTCCCTATTCTCCCACGCTATCTCTGCGGTACCATAGAAGTTTTTTCTCTTCATCTATATTTTACAAGGGCATTAACACTGACAGTTCTAGTTCCCAAATAAGAAGCTCCTGCTTACACATGTTCTCAACTGAACATCATTGTTTGTAACCAATTTTTTATTCACTAATAAAGTTTCTTTGAAAATAATTAATCAATTTTTAAAAATAAATGTTTTAAATGATGCCTGAGATTCTATTCAAAGGTGTTGATATTTATGACAGTGTCAGAAACATCATATTCGATTAATTTCAGCGAATTCCAAGAAAGTCATTTGCATTTATCAACACGTGTAACTATGCCATTAGAACTTCAGTGCTGCCATAGTGCCAATAATTATTTGAGCCTGGTATGTTTATCTATTCTGATTTCTCTTCAGAACAAATAAATTTTTGTTTTCATTTAAAATATTCTGGTTTATTTTTGTAATTAACATTTACAAATTAATATATAAATACAGAAAAATATAACAAAATAGTAAAAGAAATATTAATATAAATATGCATCACAATGGTTGTTAGTGGTGAATATATAAAATAATTATATTTTCCCAGTTGTCATTACATGTAAATTGAAATAAAATGTAAAGGTGGATCTATTCCAGATATTATTATTTATCAAATAGCAGTTACAAAAATACATTAGATCTTTCAATAATAATTGATATGGAAAAATAAAATAGTTAATGTGGTTATCAAATTAGAAATGTTCTGTTTTAATTTCCTTGCTTACTGTAATAAAGCACCCCTGATTTAAAGTAAAATAATATTCATACAGAGTTTGAATATAAAATTTTTAAAAATTATTGCATCAAGTATATTTTTGATGTCAAGCATTGGTGGTCGAGAGGTTGGCGACAGCTGCTTTACAAGCAGTTGTCCCTTAACAGGTTTGCTTCCCGGCTGATGCTATGACACATGAGAAGAAAAAAAGTATATTTTTGATGTTTTCATGTCATATTCATGGACAGTCAGAGTTTGAATATAAAATTTTTATATTCAAACTCTATGAGTATTATTTTATATTCATATCTAGAATGACAGAGTGTGGAAATGTAGTTAAATATTATTAAGTTCTTTATTCCCAAAAGTATTACCTTTTGATGTCCTGAATAAATGCATGTGTATGTATATTAATAGCAAATCTCAAGTATTATCCTACTCAGGTAGGATAATTAAGCAACAGACTATTAGAACCAAATAAAACACACAATAATCATATTAATAGTTTGCAACTGTTAGACTTTCTTTTAGCAGAATTTATTCTGGGTATCTCAGTTTTAGAGCTAGATTCTTATTTATATATATTGGAATGGTTCAGATCCCCTAAAGGAATGAAGGTGATCACATCTAACTATAATCGGATTTAGGCTCTTCATATAGGATGCTATGAATGATATGATTTAACTTTAATCCGAGATTGAATTCATTTCAAATGAGATAATTTACAAATTAAATATTCAATACAGATGCAATTTAGATTAATTCACTCAATCTTCACCTTTGTTGATGATTCTGTTATGCTCAGTATTTGAACTCAGGGTAGTTTTTATATTTAACTCTCTTCAGGTATTTCCATCAATATCTTACATTAGTAATAGTACTTAATATAATTTCAATCAATTTTAAAATTAATTGCCACCAAATTATCAAGATATTAAATTAGTATGATATATGTATATGGGTATGTGTATTCATATCTTATTTTATTTCCGAAAATAAATAAATAATTAAAATAAATCAGAGACCTTGAATTTAAAACAAACTTTAACATATTTATTAATAGATAACAATTTAAATTTATTTTAAATAACAAAAACAATATTATAATAAGTGCTTTACATACATTTCTACTATTTTATAATATCAAATTAAAATAATACCTTTCCTTATCCCCATAGTAAATATGTATCATAACATGACCACATTTTAATAAATTATAAACAAGAAATAAAATTTTATAAATTCAACAAAATAAATTATAATAATACTAACTAGTAATATTTCCCCTCTTTTCTTCCATAGCGTAAGCTTGTGGTTAAAACACCTGTAGAGGTCCCTACTATCGCATTTTATACGCATATTGTCGAGGTTATAGCCTCAGTAAATACACCATATTACTTACGTAATCAATGTGCGTTTAATAAATTTATAATTAATACTAGCTAGCTAAATTTAATATGACATTGTATGTATAAATGACTTAAATAATCTCCATTTACTTTCACTCCTTTAGTTTCCCATTTTAATCCACAAAATACTTCTTGCAGCACTGCTGTAAAAAGTTTTGGAGATATGGAGTCACCTTGTCTTACACCTTTCTCAATGTTGACTTTCCCAGTATCATTATGTAATCTAATTGTTGCTGTTGCATTTTTATAAATATTCTTTAAAATATGACAATATCCTGGATCTATACCTTGATGATCCAATGCTTTAATCACTGAAGAAATGTTTATAGAATCAAATGCCTTTTCATAATCTACAAATCCAAAACATAATGACAACTCATATTCATTTGTCCTTTCTATAACTTCTCTCAATACTTGAATATGATCTACTGTACTAAAACCACTTTTAAATCCAGCTTGTTCTCTTGGTTGGTGAAAATCCAAGGTTCTCTGTAGACGAGTTGTAATTATCTTGGTAAAAATTTTATATAAAACTGATAAAAGGCTGATAGGTCTGTAATTTCTAATATCTTCTTTATCACCTTTTTTAAATATTAATATTATTACTGCATTCTTCCAATCATCCGGTACATCTTTATCATTTAGACATTTGGTATATAACTTTGCTAATATTTTTTCTGTTTCTTCACCTGCTTCTTTTAATATATCAATTATAATTCCATCATTACCTGGAGCCTTTCCTTTTTTCATACATTTAATTGCATTTCTCACTTCTTCATTTAAAATTCTGGGCAATTCGGAAGATCTAATAGATATAGGAGGTACTTGTTCTTTATTACTATATAATTCTTGATAAAAATCTTCTACCAATTTCATAATGTCATCCCTCTTTTTAGTAATAAGTCCATCTTTTTTCCTTATTGCAGATATAAATTTCCTACCAATACCAAAATGTTGTTTTACATTCTTAAGACTTTTATTTTCTTCTACAGCTTTTCTTGCTAGTTCACAGTTATACTTTCTTATATCATTTTCAACTCTTTTCCGCACCATTTTACAAAATTCGAGATATTCAATTCTTTTTAATGCATCATTCTTGCATATCTTCATATTCCTTCTTTTCTTCATAAGTTCTCTAGTCTCAGTAGAAATTTTATTAGTCAATTGCTGCTTTTTTCTACCAGCTATCTTTGTTGCAGTTTTTAAAAGTGTATCAGTTATTTTCATATTAATTTTATTCAAATCTGAATCATGTTCAAAATCTACTAATACTTGAAACCGATTTGTAAGTTCTAATTTAAATTCATTAGAATGTTTCTGAAGATTACGAATATCAACTGTAAATTTCGCAGATGATGTAGTTGTTTTTGCAAATAATGCTTCCGAGCTGCAGGAAATGTTGCAGGAGTTATCAGATGAAAGTAGGAAAGTAGGACTAAAGATAAATGTTAAAAAGACTAAAGTAATGTTTAATCGATTTGCTCAAAATATGAAAATAAAGATTGATTATGATGAATTAGAAGAAGTTAAGAGTTACAAATACCTTGGTCAGATTATTAATACAGATGGAAACATAATAGAGGAAATTAATCATAGAATTAAACTTGGTTGGAGTGCTTTTGGTAGAAATAACTTGATATTAAAAGGAAATATGCCTATGTGTTTGAAAAGAAAGGTTTTTAACAAATGTGTTTTACCAGTTCTTACTTATGGATCTGAGACTTGGACACTTAATAGAAGATCAATACAGAGACTTCAGACCACTCAAAGAAGTATGGAGAGATGTATGTTGGAAGTAACAAGAAGAGATCGAAAACGCAATGTATGGGTAAGAGAACAAACAGGTGTTACTGACCTCATTGAAAAAATTAAAAGATTGAAGTGGAGTTGGGCTGGACATATTGCTAGAAGAGATGATAATAGATGGACAATTGAAATTTTAAACTGGATTCCAAGAGATTGTAAAAGACCCAGAAGGAGACCACATGTAAGATGGATGGATGAAATAAGAAAATGTGTAGGGGTGATGTGGAGAAGAGAAGCTAAAGATCGGAGAAGATGGATTAAACTTGGAGAGACCTTCATCCTGCAGTGGATTGATAATGGTTGATAATGATGATGATGATGTATAAATGAAGATTTTATATTATCCAATCCTTGTATAAGAATTCCAATTTTATAAGAACCCCCTTCTATGAGTAATCATTATTATGAAATAAAAGATTTTTCACCCAAGGATTTACACAAAGAATTATAAACAAATATTACTAAGTTAATTATGTTAGTAATAAACAAAAATTTATATTCTGCCAAGAATGAAATCAGTATGAAGAATAATAAAATCTTACCTCCATATTAAGTTATTTTTACCTTGGTGAAGTCGTTTTATAGAGAAGACCTCAATTTTATTTTAAAAAAATATTTAAATCAATGATCTTTCCATTTCTCTTTATTTAATAACTTTTTTAAATTGACTATTTCAATGCAAACAGATTTTGGAAGCAAAGGAAATAAAATTAGATGTCCAAAGCTGATGGTACTCATAATGCTAAGATGTAATAAAAGTTTATGGTATTGTTCTAACTCTATCATTTATAAAATAATGTCCATTGAGGATAAAGTTCTTAATGTTCATTAAAGATAAACTTCTTTATTCCCTGGTTATCAATCTTCAGTGAATCATGTAGTATACTCTGTTGTTCAGAATTCTTCCTCTTATATGATGTTGATATCTTCTTCCATAAATTATTTTGATATAATACACATATAGTTTAGGAATTTCAGTAGGAGTAAACAATTACATTATTTTCAGATCATACAATAGCATTCAATCCTATGGCAAAATGATATTTTTATATACGTATTATCTTCTTAATATAATTTAATTTACATATATAAATGCTTTTTTTGATGAAAATTTACCTTCTTTATGATTCCAATTTAGAATGATTTTATTACTAGATTCTTTAATTAATAAATAAAATATATATATATAATTTTGTTTTGAAGCTATAATTAATGAATATAAACTTCCAGAATCTGCCATTTAACTATTGTTCTAAATCATGCAGAGTTTTTAATACCTTATAAACTGTTGATGAACCACATCAGAAAATGTCTATCAATATGAAAAATAGGCAAGCCAGAGTAATCAATCGATGCCAGATGGCTTGTACATAAAATCCCTGTCTAGTGCCTACTCTTCCAATATCTCCAGACTAGTTTCTAGCTTATGGCTTTTGTCAGTGAGGAGCTTTGGATCTGAGAACACTTCACCTAGATATTAGGATGAGTAGGCACTAGATAGGGATTTTTATGCACAAGCCTTCTGGCATCCATTGATTACTCTGGCTTGCACTAAGTGACACTACTGTATGGAGAGTTTTGCCTGTTTTAAAAAGTTATGAGCAAGCATAAGAAATAGTGATCATGTGTTGTTTACTGGTTTAAGATGAAAAATGTTTTAAAAGTCCTACAATGGATTAGGATGTTTGATCAAGCTACAAACTAAACTCTTTAGATCACTTTGCCAGCTGGTAATTATTTTATAGTGTTGTGGTTTTTCTATAACATGTGGATACCATTGTGGGGTTCTAATCTAGATAGAAATATATATTTTTTACATAGGTGGGATCATCAAGAAGCTTATGGTATTCATTTAGATATCAGAACCATAGACAACCTAGTGAGTGAGTCACGGAATTATTGATTGATAAATAAATATCTAGATCTTAAAAAGATAAAATAAAGAAGGGAAACTATAAACCTTACACCAACTGGCATTTGAGTAATATATGATTAAGGTTTTTCTTACTATTTATCTGTGTGGTTGTTGGTGGTAAACGTGGATCTACGGAAGCTGTTTTGTTACAGTGGAATTTTAAACACAGTTACCATCGAGCTAGTACTAAACTAAATAATCGTTTGTGTACGAATAAAATTAAATTATTAAAAATTAATTTGATTTTAAGATTGCAGTGTTTTTATAGTTTATGGGAAAAATTAATTATTGTCAAGATTTGATTACTATTATTATATAAAATAATTCAACTTATGCTTTAAATACTTATTAATAAATGACATTACTACAGAACAAAAAAAAAAACTACAAAGTAAATTAACTGGCATCATATCTATAAAACGACTTCTTTATGAGAGTGATTTATTGTGTCAGAAAGGTTCATACATTTTCTTAGAAATATTTACTATCTAAAATAAGAAGGTTTCATGTTACGGACTCTAAATTGTTGCCTTAGTTGTTGAATTTTTTTTTTTTTTTTAGTTATATGATTTCTGAAATTTTATAGCAAAATAAATTCTGTAAGAATTAATTTTATTGTGATAATTTCACAAGATAATTTATTTAGCTGTCCAAATCATTAGTAAAATATATATGCATGTATGTAAGTCTGTGTGCTGAACGACCACTACTTACTCTATCTGTTACATTTGATTATAAGTCTTTGCACAGATATCTGAAACCCTTTGACAGTAGCAAACTATATATATAGTTAACATATACACACATAACTATAATACAATTTAATTTAGAAAAAAACAACAACATATATTGACACATTAACAAAAAGTGGGCGGAGGAGTTAAGAGAGCAGTCACGTGACAGATAAAAGTACATGCTGAAGGCCCAATGAGTGCACAAAATGCAGAAATGGTTGATTGAGAAATAATTCATATCAATAATCTAACAGGTTGGCCTATATAAAATGTATGGATTTCCAAATTTTTTCACATCTTGGGTTGCTAAAGCCATGAGTCGTAAGCCTACATATCGCACTTTTGTATACAATATCTGCATTTCCTTTTATGATTTTTTTTTTTTTTGATGGACTTCTCAAAACATTGTAAATTGACATAATGATAAACGCAATTAATTTCCAAAGAAATACTGACTGATTAATACCATAGCATAAGAAAAGTTTAATATTTATGTGTTGACAATAATATGCATTCCAATTTATTTAAAAATATAAAATATAGACAAAATAAAGATAAAAGTTAAGTTTTATATAAAAATAATAACAGAAAGTTATGTATTTTTAAAAAAAAACGACAATAGATTTTTTTCTTGCATTCCTATTTAAGTCAGAAAAGAATAAAATGAGATTTTGGTTATTTTTACCCCCTTATAATTTTTCTTTAACAATTAATTATAGGTGCAAATCTAAAAATATGTTTACAAAGTGAATCTTTTTTTAAAACAAAATAAATAATTTTTAAAATAGATTTTCAAACAACTAGTAATACTAACAATATTTTCTTTTAATTCCAATTCATAACTATAACATTTTTTAAATATATTTTTCTTCTTGTGGTCAATATTAAAAATTAACATATAATTCCTATAATAGTCAGAAGTACATTTTGCATGTGAATAAACATTTAATAGATTTTCATTTGCATCTTTTTTTTTCATATGTCATAGTGAATCAAGCAACTGATTGCTTGCAAGGCGGCTGCACTGACCTCTTGGCTAACAATGCTTGACTATTTTTATTAAAACTTTTACAATTTTAAAGTTTTATTTTTTACTTTCTGTTGTTCAGAAAATATTGCTTATCAAAAGTTCTGATGGAATGAATATTGTATTGCATTTTAAATTCTCAGACAATACTTTTCATTTTTATTTAGCCCTCTGTCTGTAATTTGCACAGTAAAAAATTGCTGTTTGTCATTTATTTCATATATGTGGTTCTCTAATAAACCAATCAGTAATGTGTGACCAAATACAAATGTATCCTATAGGTATTTTAATTATAAATATATTCAGAAATAGTAAAAATGTAAAATATTTGAAAAATGTTTTAAATCTAAAAAAAAGTCTATCCATATGAAAAAATATAATGTTATTGTTGCAAACTTTTCTGAATATGTAAAAATAAAAATAATTTGTACATCTTATTTATAGTAAACATTTTTATTATTTATATATACACACAAAATCTGACAATTTGACTGTTCTATATTCTTCCTTACAGCTACTTATTAAGAAACTGAAATAGTAGTAGCCCTGAGGAGGACTGCAGGATAGTCAAAACATCAGATTGTGTGCGTGTGTATATCATAATTTTTATTGCTGTAAAGTGTTTGAAGTAAGATGTACAAATTGTATTTATATAAAATATTGCAGCAAAATTAAAGGAAATGATAGATTTAATAGCATTTGTAAAAATAATTGAAAATATTAAAGTAAAAACAATACTTAACTTTTTACATAATTTATTTTACAATAGGCACTCATAATATTTTTTCATTATTAACTCTTCAGCTGCCTGACTCGTAAAAAAATGAGAAGATTTGACGTCACTCTAAATTGGCTACTTTTTATCCCACGTATACATATTATACATCATTGAAAAGAAAATCAAAAGTTCTGTAAGATGGTGCCCTCTTCAGAATTATTTTACAAGTAAAAAATCAATAAAAATGACCATATATGTCAAACAAAACCAAAGCACTGCCTTCTCACCACCTTTTCTTGAATCTTATTGGCTGTCAGAATTCTGTCAAGAAGGAATATGGCTGCCAAAAAGTAAAAAGTTACGTTTGTTTTGTGTTTTATTTAGAAAATGATAAACGAATGTTTACAACATTTTAAACAATATTTGAATTGAATTACAAATTATTATTGATAAAATAATACTAAAAATCAAATTATTTTTGAAAAATAGTTAAGATGTTACCAAGAATTATTTATTTATTGCTACATATTTATCGTAACGTAAAAGTGAAAAAAAAAAAAGATTACGTCAGAACTCGTTTTGGTTGGTCAAAATAGAGTTACTTTAATTTCACCGCAATTGAATATTTTTTAAATTATAAATCAAATTTTATTTTTGAAAAGACTTTCGTTTACTTTCATAATCTGACAAATTATTAATATGCTTTTTACAAACGAAACTAACGTATTTATATTATTAAAAGATGAATCTATTTTAACAATTGATTTTGTTAAAGTTGTGAGTTGGCCAATTAAAAGTTTTGATTTTTAACTCATTTGGCCAATTATATAATTTGTGCTTAAAAGGTTAATTCAGAAAAGGGTTTGTCATTTAAATCTATCTTTCTATCAGTTGTTGCAAATATTTTGAATGACTATAGCTTCCATCTATTGATAAAAAGTTAAATTGAAGAATAGTAGTTTTCACAACAAAAGTCATGCACTTTAGATATCCATAATAAATAGATGAGTCATTAAAAACCTTTCATTAAAAAAGTAGCACTACAGCAATGACATTTAATGAAATCACAAGCAAAACAGAAAGAAGGTTGAAAGCTTTTAATTTTATCTATTGTTTGTGTTGCAATGAAATATTCTATCATTAATCAGTCACAATTTTATGAAATTGTGTTCATCACTATCAATAATGATTACCATACCCCCCTTACCTGTATTGAATTGGCTGCTTAACAGCACAAAAAATAAACGGCCCACTGAGATGATATTCTCAAATTTTATATAAGATTAGATGCCATAATGCAATCTGCTATGCAGTTTATTATGGGGAATTGCATGCCAATTTATCCACCTAAGTTGCACAACACAGATACTTATATGATCACACCAAAGAGCACACTGAAACCAAATCCATTTTCTTCAAGCATGAATCCATACTTGGCCACAGCTTTGAACTTACATCTCCCAGCATTGTCTGTTCTAAAGATAATAGTGCCAAATGTAAAGTGAAATAAGCCTGACATATTGCCAAGAAATCAATGGAAAAGAATCCCATGCCCCTCTTTCAAAAAAAGGTTTGTATAACTGTACTTATTTACAATTCAAATTTTATGTAAATTCCCCACCTTTTGTTTTCTGTAATAAATATAACAAGCCCTCATTACAATCTGTGGTATAAGGATGACTATTAAATAGTCAAAAGCATCCTAGGCATACTATGAAAATTGAATGTTAAATTAAAGCTTTTCTCTAAATACTTTGTATGTATTTGTTTTTTGAATAAATAATAATTGGGATTGGGGAAGGTTTGAAAACATCACTCATTATTTAAAAAAGTTTTTATCTACATAATACAAAAATAAAGTTTATTGCACATGAATATATAAAAAAAATTAGAATATTGGAAATACCCATCCCTCTTCTATGTATTTAAATGGATACTGTCCTATATGTGAGGGGTCAGAATGACTTGAAGTCAACATGGGCATGACAACAATATTGGCATCAGTATAGGGTTTGGGAATTCTATCATCAGATTTTCAATGGTATGGATAGCTGAAGAGTTGGAGTGGATTGAAACCTGTCCATTAAAGTGTAAGGATTATCTTAATATAAACTGAGCACTGATTATATATATATGTATGGGAGATAATAGTCTGGACCAATTGATGAGTGCTGGTCTAGCACGAAATACATATATTGGTGATTATTTATCTTTTTTTTGCATTTGTGTGGGCATGTGTATTAGTAGTATGAGATAATGTGGATAGTAAAGAGGCTTGAAAGTCTAAATTCAAATCCCCTATATATATATTTTTTAAAGTGTCATACCATTGGCTGGGACATGAACCCGCAACCCGGGCAACTGCCTGCAAGTGCAAGGCAGTTGCGCTGACCTCTCGACCACCAATGCAAGACAAAAAAAATTGGAAATAATAGAATTTGGCAATATTTGGTTCATCCAGAGCTTCCAAGCTTCCATTCAGCCACTGAACCAAATTGTAAAGGTGGCACAGTAAATAGTATATAAATACATATTAATTTACAAATATATATGATACTAATTTTTTATTCCTATAATAATTAAGAAATATAAGCTTTTCCACATATACATCCATTTATCTGACCAATAAAATTAAATAAATGATCAAATGGCCTCATTGCTCTGTAGTTTATAAAAGGTTCAAGCATTCGCATCATCAGTTTAAAACTGAAATCATTTCTAAGGATCTTGGGTTTCAGTCTGACACTATACAACTGCACTAAACCATGTGTGACTATTCTATCAAATTAAGAAACTATAAGAAGTCTAATTTGTCTTTTAAATATTTGTGAATATTTAATTATGAGTGTATATATGTGTAAATTCTCAAACCAATAAAATCATTTCAGTAAAAATCAAGACATTAAATAATGCCTTATTTTACTACTTAGGATGGCATGAATGGAAGTGTAAAAGCAAATATTGAAGTAAGATACATATTATCATAAAAGATGTTTTTATCAGTGCACATCATTCATGGATATTTGTAAAACTGAAAATTAAAATAAAAATCATACATTTTAATACTAATGTAATTTTTTTTCATTATATTACTCTAAAATCTGATAATTCATTAACTACATAGTATGTTTAACATTAACATTCTACTGATATATTGCAATGCACTTATTTGAAGAAGTGTTCTCACTAATATTTTGGATATTCAGTTCAATATTACCATGAGAAATATTAATGACACATGCCAATATACATATTTGCAATTGTTTCATGATTTTGGTTTATAGTCATCTACCACATATCAAAAAATAGGTTCTCTCATATAACCTGAATAAAAAGCAGTTAAGGGAATCAGTCTTGCTATTAGCACAGGATATAAAATCCTTAAATAAATTTATTCAGTTCTGTGCAGTTTGGTGTAGTTGGTAGAACACCTGACATGGGATCAGGAGTTCCAGGATCAATTCTGGTGCTCACAGGTCTGGAGATCAAAATTTTTATGAACTTCTGAGCAATAATTTTTTGCCCTACATGGTCTATAGTTGGAAGTCTGACATGAGATTGTGAGGGTCCAGGATTGATTCTGGTGCTCAAAGATCTGGATATCGAACTTCTTACAAACTTCTGAGAAATAAAGCCAGATGCCTTTTTTCCCTACATGGTCCATAGTTGGAAGAGTGTCCAACTTGGGATTGGGAAGTCCTAAGATCAAGTCTGGTGTTTAAAGGTCTGGAAATCAAACTTCTTATGAACATTTGAGAAATAAAGCCATATGTTTTTTGCCTTACATGGTTTGTCATAAAGTGTCCGATGGGATTGGGAGGTCCCAGGATCATTTCTGGTGATCACAGATCTGGAGATAAAATTTCTTACAAACTTCTGAGCAATAAAGTTATTTGCTTTTTTGCCCTATGTAGTTTGGCATAGGTGGAAGAGTTGTCTGACTTGGGATTGGGAGGATCCAGGATTGATTCTGGTACTTGAACGTTTTATGAATTCTCAAGCAATAAAGCCATATGCCTTTTTTTGTGTTATTTCAAATCAATCCTCCTTTCTGAATTTTTAACCAAGAATCTAAATCTGAAGAATTAAGTAGTCTTCTTATGTGGTCTCAAACACAATACTTTTTACAGATCTAACCATAAAACCAACTTTCCTAGACGCAATTGGAATCTCATCAACAGATGTAGAACTATCCATTGTTGTTATGCTAATCTGATTCATATATAGAGTAACAATCATTGACATACATAAAAGCTATGAATCATCTGGTTAATGACTACCAAACCTATGGCTAAAGGGAAGAAATGAAGGATTAGATAAATTCAATAATGAATCTATCTCCTCCTTGGAACCACTATAATTTTTTTTATGATATGTTGTTAATTGTTAAACTGTGTAAAAAAAAATCCACACACTGAATAAATAAATGAACAGTTCAAAAGCTATAAATATTTATTAAAAAATGGCTTCATGGTATTTCAGATCAATAGAAATAGATTATAGTATAAATTAAGAATTATAAAAACCATATTGAAGACTAAATATAAATGTATAAATGATAAAGAATGTAGAACTAACTCCTCTGTTGAATACAGTACCGAAGCTTATAAAGATATGTGATTCTTTGATGAAGAATACATAAATGTAGTAGCTATTTATATTTTATGTTATTTCATTCCAAAAAACCTACAATACTTATGATATAAATCAAATATGCATAAAATGTAAATCAAGAGATATTTATATTTTAATTAACGTACAGACAATTCTTAAAGAATTTTACAGATATAGATTTATTGTAGAAATCATGTATATACATTCCTGGCAAATTTTTATATTATTAAACATTTTTTTAAAACTAATTTTCTATATCACTAGTTCCTAATCTTTCAATAGATATTTGAAATCATGTATAATAGATAATTATAAAATACATATTTAACATATCATCATCGACCATTATCAATCCACTGCAGGATGAAGGTCTCTCCAAGTTCAATCCATCTTCTCCGATCTTTAGCTTCTCTTCTCCATACCACCTCTGCACACTTTCTTATTTCATCCATTCATCTCACATGTGGTCTCTTTCTGGGTCTTTTGGAATCCAGTTTAAGATTTCATTTTCCATCTATTATCATCTCTTTAACATATATGTTCACATATATAATATTTCATTTCAAAATCTATACAGTAAGATATCAACTAAAATAATTACTAATAAAAAAAATAATGTCGTTATTAAAATGTTAAAACTCACTAACTAAAATTTACAAAATCCAATACAATATTTATACCATTTGATGTCAAAGTTTAACTATTGGATGAAAAAAATGAATCTATCTTTAATCTGATTTCTAAAAGTTTAAATTGATATATAAAACAAACAATAACAAGTACAAAGATAAAATTTAGATCTGAGAAAATGTAATTGAAGCTTTATTAATATACTATATAAGTGAAAATTGTGCTTGATTTATAAACATAAGTTAATAAATACTGGTTTTATATAACATTCAGTTTAGCAGAGCATTTTTTTAGTTATGAAAAGAACAGTAAATACAATAATAAAAATGAAAAAGAGAGAAAGCAAACATATGACTGTTTGAGCACAAGCTGAGTGCATGAAATGACTGACTAAGAGATGAGGTGTGCACATAAAATTTATACTTTCTGCCTTTTTTTAAAAAAATAATATTTATTCAATCAGTGGTTACTGAAACTGTGGATATAAAAAATTACTAGTAGAAAGCAAATATAAATGAATTAATTTTGTTTATAATATAATTTCTGATGCAATTTAATTTAGAAAATTTTGATTCTGGTAAATTTGTGTCAAAAGTTATAAGTATATGTTTAATGCTGTACTTATGCCAAAAAATTTTTTATTTGTAGCAAAAAGTTGTTTTTGTAGTTCTGTGTGATGTATTTTGAATATTGTTTTTTTTTTTAAAAAAATGATAGTTATCTTAAAGTGCTATTATAAGTTGTTGATAAATAACTCATATTTAAAAATCCTGTTATTGTATATAAATAACTTGAATTCTGAGTTGCTCAACGCATTTGAATTCAAATTTATGCTTTTATTTAATTCACCAACAACATAGAAATGGGGATTGATTTGAGTTTGAAACTGTTGATGTGTTTTACCCTAGATTTAAAAGATATGTGATACAAATTTCTTTGTGATATTATTTTAATTTTCATGATTTGTTCTATCATATCTTTCATAATTTTCTTGCTTTACAGTCAGTACATCATCATATTACTGATCAACTATCATCAATCTACCACTTTTCCAATGTTAATCCAGTTTCTGTTACCCATAAATTTACTTCTGCACATCATTCTGGAAAACTTTCTTATTTATTCATCCACATGTGATCACATCAAGAAAAGATCTTTAATCTTTCACTGTTATTTTGAACACACATCTTTGCATGTTTTATTGTGAAGCATAGAATTATCAAAATTGAAATAAATCGAGATATTGCCAAATTTCTAGCGCTCGTTACAATACATAACTGACAGCCAATCAGATGTCAAGGATAGCTGTCTAAAATAACATCAAACCTAAACACACAACAAAGATTTTATGAGAAAAGGGCCATTGCTTATTTATGTCAACAAATGTTATCATCATCACAAATAACCACACATAAATAAATATGGCCAATCTAAATCAGAAAAAAAAGTAAAAACAATAATGGCATATTTAATGTTCAATGGATTTTCTTAAAAGATGAAAATAAATATTGATAATATGAGTTACATGAAATTAACAACTACAAATACTTTGGTCAGATTATTACTATGGATGAAGATATAATGGATGGAATTAATCCTAGAATTAAACTTGGTGGAGTACTTTTGGTAGAAATAATTTTAAAAGGAAATATGTCTGTATGATTGAAAAAGAAGATTTTTAATAAAATGTGTTTGATCAGTTCTTGTTTAAGGATCTGAGATTTGGATACTTAACAGAAGAGTAATAGAGAGACATTAGACCACTCAAAGAAATATGGAGAGATGCATATTAGGAGTAACAAGAAGAGATGAATAAGAGAATAAAAAGCTGCTACTGACATCATTGAAAGAATTAAGAGTCTGAAGTGGAATTGTGAATCTGGGCATATTGCTAGAAGAGATAATAATCGATGGACAGTTGAAATCTTACACTGGGTTCCAAAAGATTATAAAAGACACAGAAAGAGACCACATGTGAGATGGATGTATGAAATATGGAAGTGTATGGGGGTGATGTAAAGAAGAGAGGCTAGAAATTGGAGAAGTTGGATTGCACTTGGAGTCCTCATCCTGCAGTGGATTAATAATGATTAACAATGCATATAGTTGTCTACAGGCAAAAATAAAAAAATGGACCCACAACTGCCATACAGATAATCAAAAGATGGAAAGATAGTTCCATAAATGTAGAAATGACCAATTTCATGAGCTAAAGAATATTTACATAATTGGGCCAAGTTACATGTGACCATCAAAATGGTAATCTTTGTGTAATAGCTACGTTCGGTTGATTTTAACTAAGATTTTTTTTTTTTTTAAATTTTCTCAGATAGGAATTAATTCAGGATTATATTAACTCATGAAACTGGCATTCTTACTATTGGATTAAATTGTGTAATGCATGCAGAATTATAATTTTGATGAAATATTTGAAAAATATTTTTTAATTCTAAAAGTAAACAATGAATCATTGAAGTGCATGCAAACTTAAATATATGTAAATAGAGGGATTTGAACTCAGGATTTTTCAGTCTATTTATCCTTCACTCTATCTCAGGCAATCAATACACAATGTCACACATGTGAAAAAGATACATGATCCCCAACATACACATTTTGTGCAGAGCCAGCACTCATCAGTTGGCCAGATCATAATCTCTCACACCTAATATACAATCAGTGCTCAGTTTATATTAAGATAACATTTCCTCAAACTTTAATGGACAGGCTTCAATCTTCTCACTCTTCCAACAATTCAATCATCCATTTCATTGAAAAACTGATGATGGAATGCTCAAAGCCCTTGTTGGATTTGATATTATAATAGATCCTAACATTAATATAGTAGGGACTTCTATCTTCACTAACAAACTTATTTAAATATTTTAAGTTTTTTAATGATTACCTTAGAAGGATGTGAATGAAGATCGATGCTACTATAGTTAAATGCAGAGAATCTAAGCTACTATGAATACATAATTTACTTTAATTTATGTAGACTTTCTGCCAAATGTCAAGTTAAAGATAGTTAGTTTATAGTAGAGTTTATCAAAATACACAGTTTTTGAGTTATATAAAATTATAACTAAACTGTAGCCTTCAAAACATTGACTTGAATATTATAATAAGATAGGTTTCTATTTTTATGTCCCCTGACCTAAGAAAGGCATGTGAAACTGGAGGCAGTGATTTTTTTTTTGCCATTAATATTTATTAGCTACTAAGTGTTTTAATGAACTGGGAGTGAAAATAAATGTCCAAACAATATAAACAGTATATAATGGTTTAATATAGTGGTAGATGATGGACTTCTGGATTAAATCTATCTACTATATCTGAAGTTTAAATGTAACATGTTTTCCTAAGCTATTAACTATCCAAATATACTGTACAAAGCAAAAAATCATATGATTCATAAACTGAATTTAGTAACAGAGTAATGGATTAATTTTAGCCTGTAGTTTCTGATGATCAAATACATGATCTCTTAAGCTAATAACCATTCAATCATACTGTATAAAACAGAAAATCATATAGTTCATGAATTCAAGTTCAATATATCACTTTGGATGAACAAATTTCAAACAAACAGTTATATAATATAATATAGAAATTTAAAGCTGAGATAAATAATTATGACTTAATTTTCAAAAAGAAATTAAATTAATAATCTTTGCTACTGGAGAATTACTCTAATTATTGAATTCAAAAGTAATAATTGCATGGTTACTTGCTTAGGGATTACAATTAACTGAATATATATATTAGTCAATTGAGAATCGATCCCGGAACTTTATGGCTTTAGAGTTCATCAGTTTATCATGGTGCTAATCCATACAGAGTTCTACTTAACTTATTGATAGATGAAACACGCATTTAGATATGAATAATATATTCAAATTATGTGTTATAGCAAGTTTAAACATATGTAACAGTTGATTAATCACATTAACTTTGTTGATAGACAAATCAGAAAACAGGAAAAAGATAGGTATTTGACAGCATATACAGTAATAGAGAAGTTACACAGTCTATTATCTTTTTAGCCGTTTTGTATATAAATAGATTTTCTTTTTTATACATTATATATTTTTGTACAATTATACATATATTTTAAATTAACTTATAAACTATTTCCTGTAATGTTTAGTCATGTGACCTCTAGGATGTTCTCATAAGCAGTTAATGATCTTTGACTCATCTATAAGAAAAGTACGCTACACTGCCCAGATTATCAACTGGCCTGTTTAACGTTTATTTTTTTTATTATTATTTATTAATCAATGATGTCTTTATTCTGTATGAACCCAATTTCAGATATTTAATATTTAAATTAATTAATTGAAATAGATTAAATTTCTTTGGCTGTGAAACAAACAAAGTGAATTTGAGATTAAGGGAGCTAAAAGAAATTTGATTTTTAAAAAAATATATATGGAAAGTTTTCACCCTCTGTATAAAATATGACAGATGGAGGTATTATTTTATCTATCTGATTTATGTTATGTGGCTAATGTTATGTATAACAATTTTATCTTTATATTTATTAATCTTTACATATAAGTATGTGCTTGTTTTTTTTTTTTTTGTGCAAGTCTGGTTTCTAGAATACCCTTTGTTCCCCACACATATAGAACAGCGAATTTTATTTTACACATATAAAGAATAATATTCTACTATCCAAATGTATTAGTAAATGTATTATTCATTTGTATTAGTAAAGTAACCCTATGAGATAAGACATCTTTTAATTAATGATGCAGTGTAATATTAAAATACTTAAGAACATTTTATCTATGCAGCATGTTTATATATATATGATGAGTAATTCAACAAATGCAAATATGTTAATATTTTTATAGTCAATCAAGAATGACTATGACCCTTGATTTAATTTTAGTGGAAAGTTGGACATTTTTTTAAATTGATGATTTGCAAGCAAGCTTACTATTTTTCAGTTAGTTGGCTCAGCCAATCTGTTAACTATCTATTTTTGATTAGAAAACGGGTATCCAATTATTTTTAGATAATAAATTTAAACAAAGCCTAAATAACTCACCACCAATATTTAATTAGCCTGATGGATTTCTCTATAAAATGGTGCTGAAATTTCATTTGATTTGCAACACACTATTTACAGTTCTTTTATCTACACAAAATATTCATCTTATTAGATAAAATAAATAAAAATAAAAAATTCAAAGTACTGTTGTGTTGTATAAATGTAATAGGCATATTCAGTTTGGCTTTTTGGATTATAATATCTAGCTTTTCATCATTGTTGTTAAACAATATTCTTGGGTCATATGCATATAGTATTTAATATGCCAAAGTGTTTGAAAAGGAAGGTTTTTAATAAATATGTTCTACCAGTTCTTATTTATAGATGTGACACATGGCCACTTAATAGAAGAGCAATACACATACTTCAAGTCACTCAACAAAGTATGGAAAGATGCATGGTAGGAGTAACAAGAAGAGATATAAATGAAATATGGATGAAAGAACAAATATGTGTTTCTGACATCATTGAAAGAATTAAGAGACTGGGGTTGGTCTAGACATATTACTAGAAAATATGATAATAGATGGGACAGTTGGTATTTGGAACTGGATTCCAAGAGAATGTAAAAGACTTAGAAAGAAACCACATTTGAGATGCAAGGATAAAATAAGGAAGTTTGCTTAGGTGATGAGAAGAGAAACTAAGATTGGAGACGATTGATTGAACATGGAAAAATCTTCATCCTGAAGCGGATTGATAATGCTTGAACATTTATTGAAATATTCTTTTAATCCGAAATTTTTACTTATTTATATGTAAATCAACCCTTTTGAGTGTCTATTATTATTATTATTATTATTATTATTATTATTATTATTATTATTATTATTATTATTATTATTATTATTATTATTATTATTATTATTATTATTATTATTATTATTATTATTATTATTATTATTATTATTATTATTATTATTATTATTATTATTATTATTATTATTATTATTATTATTATTATTATTATTATTATTATTATTATTATTATTATTATTATTATTATTATTATTATTATTATTATTATTATTATTATTATTATTATTATTATTATTATTATTATTATTATTATTATTATTATTATTATTATTATTATTATTATTATTATTATTATTATTATTATTATTATTATTATTATTATTATTATTATTATTATTATTATTATTATTATTATTATTATTATTATTATTATTATTATTATTATTATTATTATTATTATTATTATTATTATTATTATTATTATTATTATTATTATTATTATTATTATTATTATTATTATTATTATTATTATTATTATTATTATTATTATTATTATTATTATTATTATTATTATTATTATTATTATTAAATTATATTTGTAAAGATTTTTTACCTAAGAACTATTCATGTTTATGTGTTTAGAAAGAAAGTTCAAATTATAGATATGCAGTAAAAATTTGATGTCAGTTGTATGGGGTATAATTAATCTTTAAAAATAATTTAATTAAAGTTATGTGTTTCAAATATGTGAAATTTAATATTTCATGTTAATAATGTGATTGTCAAAGTTTATATTGTTAATTATGTTAATATCAAATTATATAATCTTTGTCATTTGGAAAATGGTATTTATAATTTAATTAATACGATGTAGAAGTGTCCAAAATGAAGATACCTTCTGGAGTTGACACTTAACCACTGCACTAAACATTATAGGGTGATTGTTTGTGATCATATATAAAATATATCAGGTCTGTCATATATTCAATGTATATTCAGATGGATTTTGTTATTTTACAAAATCTTTAACTTAAAATACATAACAAAAAAGCAATTTAATAAGAAAAGCAGATGTAATTAGTATTCTTTCATTGTTCATTATTCTTCATTTCGTATTTCATGTAAAATACAGATGTTGTTAGAATAGCCATGAAAATATATTTATATAACTATATAATCGAGTACAAATCTAGAAAGTTATTAAACCAGTGTATGCTCTAACAAACTAGGCTATTTTCCCAATGTCAACAATCAATAGATATTCTATGAGGATCTTCTTGATTTCTCCATTTTTTTTAAGGGCAGACATTATGGCTATTACACTTTATGATGTCAGTCATTTGCTATTGATTTGTGATCAATTTTATTTTTTTGCTTTTTTTTCTCTGCCCAACATTCCTATCTTTTCCCAATTGAACATATATTTATTAGTTGATACATGATCTGTTACTTTAGACACACCTGTCTTTTTTATTTTTTATTATGGTGTGGCAATTTTTAAAACGTTTTTTTAAAGCAGTAGTTTGGTGTAAATCTTTCCATATTCTTATGAGTTTTAAAACTCCAGTTCCTGTTTTTGTCATTTCAAGTTTATGTTTGGTAGAAGTGTTAATCACAGTTTGCCATGACTTTGGAAAGCTATTCTGATATTGCATTGATTGCAAATTTTCTTAGTTTGTTATATCTCTAATAGGTGTGGATGCCTCATTGTGTTTTTTTTAATATTGATTTTGTTATCTAATCAAAATTCCCTTTCTGAAATCTAATGAATATTTATTCTTCATAAAAGTTTGTTTTATGTGGGTCTTTTCTTTATACTGACATTTTGCTCTCTTCCATAGTAACATCAAAACACCACTTTCTGTGTTTCTGTTATGATTATATATAAATGCAAATATTTTTCACTATGTGTGGATTTTATGAAAACAGATTTTTGGCTTTGCCATAAGGTAGTCTTATAAGAAATTTTAAAAATGCTATTTTTTGTATTGTTCTGATTTTATTATGAATTTCATTGAAAGAGATATGTCAGTGGTATGTGTCCAGAATATTTATAATGATACATCACTAAAAAATGCATCACTTCACAAAGTTCAGCAATGTTCCATTTAATATGAGATAGTTCTTCCGATTCTTGCAATATTCTTTCACTTGAAAGTGATTTGTAGTTGTAAGTATTTAAATAAAAGGTCATCATCAAAGGTAGACTGGAGAATCAGGTGATTCTTAGCAGATTTTATCTTTGACCATGAACTGCTTTCTTGGCTGGCGAGTTTACAACCTCATGGGAATAAGGGCCATGACTTATTTTTGTCTGTCATGATTGTAAATATGTATTAAAATATTTTTTATTCACACACACATTCTTTCTATCTTCAAAAGAACTGCTTCACTTAAGAGCTATCAGGCAACTGAGAAGAAAAACTATGGTGTTTAATAAACTCACTATGCTGACTAATGCTTGTTGCTAAGTCCACCATTCATGTTCATATACTATATATAAATGATCACATAGTAATAACAGCTGCAATGACAAGAATGTATGAAATGGATATTAGGAATTTGCCCTGATCAATTTCTTTTAAGCGTCACATGATCACCATATGACTATATAAGCTATTGAGCTTAGATTCAAAATATTTTTGTGTTTTCAATTTCATTCTCATAGTTTTATAGTTAAGTAGAGATAAAAGGTGGTTGCTGGAGGGTTGCATTAGATCCTAAAATCTAGGTGCAGTGCTCTCAGATTCAAAGCTCATCACTGATGAAGGCCACAAGCTAGAAACTAGTCTGGGGATATTGGATGAGTAGGCATTAGATAGGGATTTTATGCGCAAGCCTTCTGGCATCCATTGATTACTCTGGTTGGCACAGGGTGACACTACTGTATGGAGAGTTTTGCCTTGTTTATAATCAGTTTCTTTAAGGCTTCCAGGAGGAATCAAAGGGTTTTCCTTTCAATTAACAGCAAACTCCTTTCTGAAGCCAACAGTAGAATAAATTTTATTAATTATAAAAGAATTATAATTGCAGGGCATACATTATTTTGGAAAAATATATATTTTATTAAGTTATTTTCATTGTAATACATTGTTGCAAATATGTATGCTGTAATTCATGACAGTAACCAAGATTTATATATTTGTAAATAACATTTTGTAAAAAGTTATGAAACAAATTATTTAAAAGTATAACTATCTATTTATCAATATATTATAAATTATAAATATATATGCTGACATGCTCTCATAAAAAAATCTATATGAAAAATATTAACAAGACTAAGTGCTTTCAAGGTTATTACATGTCCTTGTAGTCATAGCCTTGGAATGTATGTAATTGTATGGTGTGTATATATAAGCAATAGATTATTGAAAACATATGTAAATCAGATTGCCCATTTTTTAGAAAGGACCGAAGCAGGATTTCTTCTATTTATGGCATCAGGGTTGTTAGTTTTACACTTCTTTGACTTTTTTCTTAGAGTCATTATGCTATGTTGTTGGATATAGGCTCAAATATATCGCTCATGGCATTTTGGTGCTTGAGGAAAATCGACTTATGCTCTGGTTTATCTGTAGTTTATCTTATGTTAATGTTAGATTTTGGAGATATCAACTACTACAGCACCATTAAAATAATCAACCAATGGTTAACAGAACAACTAGGCTACAGGGTTTATACCATTAAGTCATTTTTCAAATTTATAAATCTAATTAAAAGTTCAAAATTAGGAGTTTATCACAAAATTGCTTCCCTTAACATATGGCTTTTTTTAACCGAAAACCATCTATTAGCATCATAAGATCAGAACTCCTAAAAACCAACTATTACCAACATGAATTAATTTTATAATAGATTATCTTAATTGACTTGATAACAATATTATCATCATGTTTGATGGGTAATGTTATTATATGAATGGTGGATCGACAATGAGTCTACCCATAAATGGAATTATTTCAAGCACATAACATTGAACACTAGCTCCTCTCTAAATACATCACAAATACTCCCAACTTATTTACACAATATGTAATTGACATATCTATATGCGAACTGGAATCTTTAATAAATGATATCAAAACAGATCTGGAGGCAGAATTTGGATTATCGTGGACTACAGAATGGGAAGACCACCAAAGGGAGTTAAAAATAAATATCTAACTCCAGAGAGATAATCTTCAGTTAAACTATAAAATGTACCTCAAACCTTTAGAATTCAGAGGTTTTACACACCCCAAATCCAGCTCACCTTACTCTTACAAATATGTTGGTCTGTCATTGTTTCTTTACAGACATTATCATCTATGCAAGTTCAAAGCTACTTAAAAAGTCAATTTAAGCAATAACTTAAAGATCTAGATTGCATAGGCTTCAATTATAATGACTCACATGAAGAGCCAAACAATTTTATAATAAGATGAAATCAAATCCATCCAAAAATGAAAGACCTTTGATAGTGCTTTCATATATCCCATGGATAATCAAAAACATCAATAAAGCATATTCACAAACACATCAAGTAAGCTACTTTTCCTCTCCTACAACTAACAGATTAATAAATAATTCTAAGGACAAACTTCACATAGAACAAACTTTGCACACTGTATATAAAATTACATACCCCAATCATGATGCAGCACTATATATTATGGTGAATCATGTGCATGTCCCTCTACTCAGATTTCTCAAAACAGATATCTTTATAGAAGAACCACATATATTCCAGAGCATTTCAATCTTTCTCATGCACAAAAACACCATGTCTTACATTTGATCCCATATCCACAAACATAGCAGACATCAAGCAAAATGACTCTTAAGTGAAAGATTATAGAATTGTGGCATATAGCTAACAATCCTAATGCCATAATAGGAAGAAATCCTGCTTCACTTTTTCTAAGAAACAGGCAATCTGAGTTACATACATTTTGAATAATCTATTGCCTATATATACATGCCCATACAATTACACACATTCCAAGACTATGACTAACACCCTCAAAAGTGCTTAGCTTTGATAATAATTTTCATGCAATTATAGCTTTTCTTGTGAGGGTGTGTAAGTGCATATATTTATAATTTATAGTTATCTAGTTTTATAAATTATCAGTATATGTAATAATTTACCATATAGAATAATACCATAATAATAATTTATGATTCAGACTTTCTGGAATCATTTTAACAAACTTGCAAATAGCGCCCTCTAGTATCACTGCTCATTCACCAATCAGACCAAAAGTAACCTACTTTTAGCAATCTCCATGTTGGGTTATAAGTTGTATATCAATCCTTGATATTCAAAAAAGGGAAACTTAATATTTGTGTCTATTGTCTTAATGACTTAGATAATTTCAAATAACAATTACTGTGTAAATGATAATAATTTTAGTAAGTCCGTAATTTAGATTTTAATCGTTATCTGAAACTATAGACTGTGTTAATCAAGTTCTTTGCAAAGATTGCCACTCCTCTTTTGAATATCACTTGATTGATTTTCTATCTATGTATCAAGATTGAATAAAAGAAGCCACTTTTGTCTGACTAATGAAATAGAATTGATATGAGAAATGTTGTTATTTACAAGGTTATGAAAATGATTCTAAAAATCTGATTTGTAAAATATTAAAGTATGCACTGTGGAACATAAGTTCATATTAGGTATTATTGTATATGTTCAGGGATAGTCTTTGTTTATTTGTGGAATTAATAAATTTATTAAAATTTACATTAATATATATATATATAATCATTACAATAATCAAAACCGATTTTAGATCTTAGTAAAAAAAAGAGTTCTTATTAAAAATAGTAAAATAAAAAAAGGAAGCCTTATATAATCTCACAAAAAGTAATTTCATTTTCTTCAAAGGAATAATATATATAAATCTGTTAACGATTTCTTTCCTATATAATAGAGTTTATTTTCAAAGTAAGTTGCTAGAAAATTGTGTTTTTCTGCTTTATATGTACTTGAATTTGCCTTACTTTGTTTATACAGGTTTTAGAAATTTATATTTCTTCTATGTTGGATTAAGTATTGCATATATATATATATATATAATAAGAGACTTGAACTCAGACTTTCAAACTCCCCACAGCTATCCAATCCATCTTATACAACTGACCATATATATATATATGGAAAAGATAAATTATCTTTAATATACATTCTTCATGCTGAACAAGCACTCATCAGTTGGTCCAATCATCATCCTCCACATACAATCACGCTCAGTTTATATTAAGATAGCCAATTAATTACATTAAGTTTAGCATAGACAATATACATATATTTAAATATTATATATATATATTATAACAGTATGGAAAGTAGGGGTTATTAAGGGAGAATCTGAGGTTACAATGTCCCAAAATTGGATAGCTATTTATAACAGTACACCACATTAGGGCTGAATTATGAGGAGCTGTGAAAACATTGTCAACCCCAAATCAATACAAAATTTAAATATAAAATTAAATACAAATGAATATTATGGGGAATGAGCATGAAAAATCAGAACAGAACTATAAGTTCACCAGCATTACACAAAAGCAAAAATAATCATTCATCATCATGCCAGCTTGGGGCAGATTATTTAAACAATAACTCGGATGCACACAAATAAGTGTTAATCCATAAGAATGTAACATTTAAAAAATAACTCCGGGATACTAAAACATGCTGATCATCATCATTCCTCTAGACACTCAGTACTACTAATGTACTGGCCAACTATAAACTTAATGTCTAAATAAACAAATAAAATGAAATGTAGTGCATGGACTTTGTGTCATACAACATCATCATTATCTGGATATTAATAACATTAAACATAAACCCTTTTTATATAACAGACATTATGCATGAATCCAGCTCAATGAACAAAAGCTCTATAACTGTTACTACAACATGTGACAATTTATAATATTTTAGGATTAAATAAATTCAATGGAATAATTTACTAATTGGAAACAATAAAATAAAATTAAGGTCTGCTGATGTGATAGCAGTGAATGTTGAATGTATAGAAAATTTTAAACTTTAGACAAACTTTTCAAATACAAACAATTTGTTAGTAATATCACACAAATAGACAACACAAGTTAGTAATTACATGTTTTAAGTAGTATTATTCTCCACTCTTCTTAAGGTATTGCTGGCCTGACCAGTGACCGTACTCACATAGAAGTTGAACTCATATCTTTAAATTCTCGAATATCATATTTAATGCAAATGCTAAATCAACTAAGCTATCCATCCTGCTCAGTTGGTTAAAGCATTTGCTTGAAATCTGATATTCAATAATCTAAAGATGTGTTTGACTCCTATGTGAATACTATCACTGGTCAGGTTAGCGACACCTGAAAAAGATTAGAGAATAATACTACTTGAAACATTGTGTAATTATTAACCTGTGTTGTCTATCTGTGTTATTACTAATAAGTTGTTTGTATTTGAAAAGTTTAAATAAAGTTTAAAATTGTCTATATATTCAACATTTGCTGATAGATGATGGAAATAGTCCAACATATTATCACATCTAATACACCATCATCACATACCTTCAGGGAAATACTAAGGTATGCTGAGTATGCTAAAAATATGAATTTGGCATTCTGATTTTGATTAATACAAAAAGAAATAAACTATCACATTGTGATTTACAAATATACCTATATATAAACACTCAGATTTGCTGTATAATAATTTAAAAATTATCATGTTCCAATTGTCATCAACTTATAAAAAGTCATTTTAGAATACATAATTTAACAATTTACAGAGATTTTTAGATATATACATGATACACATCTATATAAATAAGTACAGACATGCTGCATGAAATATTCTATTCATTTTTAATACATAAATGCACATGTATGTGTGTATAAAAAGTATGAATCAAAGTTATTAATTAATTCATTATTGCTAATGGTAAAAAAAGTTGTTGTTTTTTTTAAAAAAAATATTACTTTGACAATCCCGAAAAGTTTTTCTTTTTTTTCTGGGTTATGCTTAATTAATTGCAAACATCTTTAAAAATACTCCAGAAAGTTCTTTTGTTCAATATAGAAAGATTTTGGAGTTTTCCTTTTTTAATAAAATATACTGGAAACACATCTTACTTTTAGTTGAATAAAGTTATTTATTTTTAAAAAAATTGTAATTTAAAAATTACAACTGTCATTGTCAAGAAATTATTTAAAATAATATCATTCTCAGTATATATGACACAGTTCCTTTATCTGTGCTTTTCTGCATAAAGATAACATACTATATATATATAAATTAATTCTTCAGGAAGCTGATTGATTCCCTTGGTAAGCTGGTTTGTTTTAAAACAGTAGACAGTCTTTATTATCATTTTCAGGAAAGGTAAAATCCAGTAACTGTTATTATTCAGTGAGGTTCCATTTAGTCTAGAATTTGATAGACTTTGGGCATATTGGTTAATGAACCACATAAAAGCAAACCCTTGCTTCCATATGAATCCAGACTACTGTTGTGAACTAGCAGTGGCTGGATATGCTGTCTCTTGCTTTCAGTTATAACTTTATAGTCATCATTTTTTCACAATCTGTAAAAACTAAAAATCCTCAAATCTTTTTTCCAACCTTTTTAAAGTCAGGATTAATAATTAAGTTTTCTTTATCTTGTTGGAAAAAAGTTAATGACTCTTTTCAATTCACTTTAATTCTTTCAAAAACAACTTTGTAGGAATTTTATTAAAATATGTTATGCAAACTTTAATTAAAAAATGTCTTTAGTCTAAATAGATAGGGAATTTTATAATTACTAGTATATCTATTGTAACATAAAAACATCCTTGTTTTAATTTTAAAATCACAATTAATAAAATATTAATTAGACCTTTTTAAAAGTTTAATTTATAATACATCTTTTTTACATTCAAAATAATTTAATCTTTAACTGTTATTCCAGTATAAGATAAAAATCTACAAAAAATGTTTGTGTTTATTTCTAATTTTCTTTTCAACTTTATATATATATACATGCAGACACACAATGTTGTTATATGCCATGAGACACATAACTGTCTCAAGATATATATATTCTATAGAATTTACTTAATGTTTTGAATGCAATCTATAAAGATTTAGGTTTTACTCAAATTTTTTACCAGACAGTGATGGAAAAAATAATCTTCACCAAATTTTAGCTTGGATAATTATAAATTTGAGCATGTAAATCAGTTTAAAATACTTTGGTAATTTTATTAGTAGAAAAATGGGATTAGATGTTGAACTACCATGCAAACTCCAACCTGCTGCTATAGTTTTTAACAAGTTGAAGAAGTATTTCATCACAGTCAAATAATTACTGCAACTAAATTAGTTATAGGGATCTGCTATTTACTTTAAGAAATATAATAGCTATATTTTCTTTATTGCATTGCCAAATCCATGTAATATAATATTAAATCATGTATGCTATTTTATTACTGTTTTACAATGTATTATGTTATAGTTCTGAAGAAAGTTGTTGGAGTAATAAAAACTGTCATAGAAGCTTGTAATTGGAGCATTATAAAATGGTAATAAAGAGCATAGACAATTTAATGTTATATGATCTCTTATTTACTTAATTCTTATATGGAAATTGGATTGGGTATCTTATATTCCCTTAACATAAAGACATTAGAAAAAACTCATTTATGGATGTTCAGTAATGACAAGATCATAAGGTCAATCAATATGTTCTTCTACTTGCTGGATGTGATATTATAGAATCCATTATTGTAAAATCACATCTTCATTGGATTTGATATGTAAAATTAATCAATTGTATAAGTTTCATAAAAGGATGTATTATAATAAACTTGAGTGTAGTAACCCTAGGAAAGTAAAATCCGGTTTAAATTATAGTGATTGTCTCAAAGACCTTCTAAAGAAGTCTAATGTTGATTGTTTCCATTGGAAAGACATGCAGAGAATATTATACTCTGAAGACCAACTATTGATATGATATTGAAATATTTCAAAAAAGAAAAGTTTTTTGCAGAAGTTAAAAAAGAAAATAACACAAAATATCAAATTAACTTTATTATAAAACATCATGTTCTAGAATATTATTATTATTTATTTGTTTTGTCTTTTTTTTTCCCTCTTGGTATTGAAATAATATACTCATTGGTGAGTGACTACTTCTATTGATATATGTCTGTGTATGACTAAAAAATTTAGTCCTAGTGTAAAACAAAACAATGATTTTAATTTGGTATTTATATAAAAGGAACAGTGAAGTAAACTCTGTGATGCTTATGGCTTAGAAATTTTTTTAGTTAGGTGAGAATTTCTCATGAAAGCTATAATTTTTTATCTGGTAACCAATCCATCAATCTTTCTAATAGTAATCAGTGAATAGCTGTCTAATGAGCCTTAAGTTGGCATAGTGAATTTAAGATAATAGTGAGAATTACTGTTATAATCATATAACAAAACATAGGCCCCACCACTGGGGAGGCAGATATCCTACATCCGCAGATACTAAAATGTACCCGTTATCTTTACCTGAATATAACATTTTTATTTGATTTCATTGTTTGTTTAAATTTATATCAGATGAACTTTCAGCATTGAAATACATGTTTTATATCCTGTATATACCATTAATTTTTGAGTTTAAATTAAATAAAATAATGCTTATAATAGTATAGAAACAAGGCCACATACATTCACAAAAGGAAATCTATTCATTAAACCAATGTGTGGAGTATAGTTACAAAATATTATTAAAATAATAGTTCTCAACCCATTATTTTGAATTCAAAATTTGTAATCACCTTCTTATTTCTTTAACATATTTTGTCACTACTGTCTATGAGAATAAAAAAATTCAGCCATTCTCTTCTATAATACAGTATATATACTGCATGAAACCATTACTTATCAGGTAGATTGATAGATAGTTGCATCATAATAGTTTTTTTAGGTAAGAAGAGTGCTAAAAATTTAGAAAAATGATTATGCATATTCTGTAATATATTATTTATTAAAAATATAATTAATTGTAGTGAAGCATCATTGTCCTGATCTAGAAGTACCTCCATTTTATTTAAAAGCAAGTGAAGGGAAGTGAGCTTGTAACTCTGCCCCCTGCTCGATTGCTACCATTAATTATTCCATATATAATCTTCATCATAATTTTTTAAAATATAATAGTAGTTTTACAAGTGGCTGATATTGTTTTTAAGTAAGTCTAAATATTAAAGTGCTAAAATAAACTGTGTTAAGAAGGCAGGCAATTGCAAGCATTCATCAGTAATGATTGATTGTTATCATTTGGCTGCAATACTTTCTTGCATAGTTAACTCCACTTATTTTTGAGCAGTGAAGTTAACATACATACATGCATGCATACATATTCGTACTGACAATATTCCCATAAGCTGTCAAGTATAATATGGACCCCCCCCCACACACTACCAATCTGGTATACTTTAAGCAAACTTGTTAAATCTGTAAATCTTTACAGCAAGCTAATATATCTTGGAAAGCTGCATCTATGCTTTTTTAAAACATTTTTTTTACCTTTGTGCATTGTGCAATTAAGCACATTAATAGAGTGTTGGAATTCAGAGCTAAAGTGTTACTCCAACAAAAAAATCACGTGATTAAATGTTTATGTAGAATATAACAAGAAGAGATCAAAAAAACAATATATGGGTAAGAGAACAATCAGGTGTTATTGACCTCATTAAAAAAAATAAAAGACTAAAGTGTAATTGGGATGGACATATTGCTAGAAGAGATCATAATAGATGAACAATTGAAATCTTAAGTTGGATTCCAAGAGATTGTAAAAGACCCAGAATGAGACCACATGTGAGATGGATAGATGAAATAATAAAGTGTGTGGGTGTGATGTGGAGAATAGAAGCTAAAGATTGGAGAAGATGGATTGAACTTGGAGAGACCTTCATCCTGCAGTGGATTGATAGTAGTTGATGATGATGATAATGTGATGCTAGTTGTGAAGCTTTTTGCTCTAGAGTCATTTATTGTAAGCCTGAGTAATCTATGGAAAATAAATAATAGTATTTTTATATAAATCCAATTTATCCAATTTGGCTCTGAAGAAGACTGCAGGACAGTCGAAATGTAGATGTATGTATATACAATAAAAGATTTTTGCTAAAAAGTGTTCAAAGTGATGTGGATAAATTGGATTTATATAAAATATTATCGTAAAAATAAAGGAAAAGATGATTTTGGTAATAGTATTTTTGTTTCTGCATCTAAGGCTAATGGTGAATGTTTAAACCAGAAATTATAGTGGTGATGCAGATATGATAGCATTAGATGTGGATGTAAGAACACTTATATTAGTATATCATTCAAATTTATAATTTGTTGACTTGCGCCTAAGAGATTATGAGGTAAAGATTCTCAGATTGAAACCCTCCCTATCAGTTTTCGTGCTTTGATGTCATATGAAGCAACAAACATTTATTTGTTTCCTATTTTGCAGTCAGATCATATTTATACTCCAATTTCATAATCATTTTGGCTCTCAGCTAATGTCTCATATGGTTTGATGCAGTGAAGAATGACAGGCTCTGGAACTCAAAATTCATGGATTGCCAACCTACTCTGTCAGGTACATGGTGCTTAAACTTTTTTGAATTCCCAAAGCAATAAACGATTTGACCACATATTGTTTTATATCCTTACCTAATTATGCAAACTAATTTTCTGTATTCATAAAATGGTCTCTTCCAACCAATTTAAAATCATTAATTTAAAAAAAAAAAAAATTGAAAATTATTTATAAGATTATATTATATGGTTTATTAAAATTTCAAAATTTTGAATTTATTTTAATTAATAATATAAAAATAGAAAATATAATAAATCTGTTTTCTGTGTGTTTACTTAAGACCAAAATATAATTTGTCAAATACAATTATTTTTTTATTATTTTTTTTTATCAATTTCTACTTAATTATTACGAAAATTATTTTAGTATCAATGTTTAAACGAGTTTCATGTAATTTAAATTATAGATGTCGCTTTTTTCGGTAAGTACCATTATTTTCTTTTCTCTTTCCCCTTCTCCCTTTCTTATTTTTTATTAAATCATTTCTGTACTTTTTTTTCTCTCTTTCTCAAAGAAAATTATAATTAATTAAAAATCATTGTCAATGTAATTGCTACTTATATATTAAATTGCATTAAAGGTATAATTAATTAAGTTGGGAGAGAACAAGTTACACAAAGTTTGATAATTATTCCAGGAAATCTATTTGCTCTTTATACATCTAATATTTTTATGTTTTTATTTTACTATTTTAAATAAAATCAGCGAATCTAATTTTTTTTTTTATAATTTAGAAATGAGATAAAATTTCATTCAAGATTTATTTTATTATGAAAATATCACAATGAACAATTCCAGATTTTTTTTTTTTAAAAAAAAAACAAGTTTTGTTTTTCTTTTATGCTTTTGTATTTTTTATGAATTAAAACATATTAATAACAGCATCAAGATGTTTAATTGTTTTGCATTGCAAACTTATAAAGAATAGCTTATAGTTAACAAACGATTTAATGAATTATTAAATTAGTACAATAAAATGCTAATTTTAGTAAATCATATAAAAATTAGCAAAGACCAAATTTAAAAACATATTTCATATCTTGTTACATGATATATATATATATACTGTATACATTTGATGGAGATAGTATGAGAGAAAAAAAAGTTATTACATCAGATTTACTTGTGTTTGTGTAATAAGAATGAATTTTAGAAATAGAATTGTTGAAATGTATACAAAATATTATGGAAATAAATGCAAAGAAAAAAAAAAGAGAAGGTATAAGCAATGGTCATAAGTGGAGACAATCAAAGACTTAGAAATATAATCAAGGCAGAAAGTAAATGAGTATTTATTTTGAGAATGTATAGTAGCCCCCCTTTTATGCCTTGACATTTGGTTTCAAAACTTTCCCACAAATATCCAAAATTGTGGATAGTATCAAGTCCATCATAATATAATTATTATTCAATGTATATGCACATCTATGACATAATTTAATTTTAATAAATATCACAGCTTCTGGCTTAGTGGTGTCCATTTTCATGTGCAAAAGATTCTGATTTGTGTCTGAAGAGCAGATTAAATAGGATTATGCCAAAAAGTGTTACAATTGATTGTTAAAAGTTAAATGGAAAGTATGTATAACAATAGAAAGCAGATATTGCTTACTGGAAAAAATACTGAAAAACTTTGTGAAAATAAATGAGTTTTGTAATGAGAAACTTCACCCAAAGAAGTAGTTAATTAAATAAATTGTGTATATGTAAATCACTGAAATCAATGGAAGGTTGCATCATTGCACTATCTAGCCCACTTCATTAGACCAAGCATTTCAAAATCATAATGGGAGATATTAATGCTGGAATTGGTAAACAATTGAAAGATGAAAGTATTATGGGTAAATTCATTACAGTGATAGAAATGAGAGAGGCCACAAACTCATGGAGTTTGCAGAAAAAGAAAAATTGTATATTATGAATTCTTTCAGAAAAATACTAAATGGAAATGAACATAGAAGTAGCTGAATAAAGGTATAGCAAATATAGATTATGTTTCACCTACAAAAAAGTTATATTTCAAGATTGTAATGTTGTTAATAGATTTAACACAGGATGTGATTATCAATTAATGAGATGTAAGATACATGTTAATGAAAAAGTAGACAGATGAAAATTATTAAAAAAGAATATTTAATAGTTAATATTCCTCATCTTCAGAAATACTCAATGAATTTAAATTAAAAGTTGTAAATTATTTTAAGATATTAAAAAGACATTGAGTATGATTTATAATTGATTACAATCAATAAGAAGACAACTGATATTTTATTGAGAGCTGAAAAAAAAGAAAAAAAGGTAGCATTAGAACCCAATCGTGAATTTTCTATTCAGATAATGTATGGAAAAAAGAAATATGCAAATTTTTAAAAATATTCCATTAAAAAGTATTAATATCTAAAGTTTTTGTAAAATGGCAGGAAAAAAAAAAGAGAGATAAGATAACTTAAATTGGAAATTGGCACTGTACAGAGAATAATAAAAGTCTCAAAAGTAAAAAATGTTATGTTGTATTGGAAGAACAGTTGTTAAACCACTAAACTTCATATAATAGCCATTCTTTATGCTTACGCAAGCTGTTTTCACAGATGCTAAACTCCCCATATAGTAATGTCACTCAGTGCAAGCCACAGTAATCAATGGATGCAAATAGTTTTGTGCATAGAATCCCTATCTCGGATCCAAGGCTTCTCATTGATGAAAGCCACAAGCTAGAAACTAGTCTGGGGATATTGGATGAGTAGGCACTAGATAGGGATTTTATGCACAAACCTTGCATCCATTGATTACTCTGACTTGCAGTAAGTGATACTACTGCATGGAAAGTTTAGCCTCTGTGTAAGGAAAGTTGTTGTGGCAATAAGAAGAAAAAATGAAGTTTTACTAAAAAGAGAAATGACATCATGAAATATGTGAAAAAATTGGATAAAATTTTTTTTAATAATAAATAATATGAAAAGAAAACATCCCTTACAATTACTATATTATCTGAATTCCATAGTTTTAAATAAAAAGGTGAGATATGCCATTAAATGTATTAAAAAAAAAAGCTTCAGGAAGTTATGAAATTAGTATTGGATATTTTAAAAGGAGCAGATAAAGAAAAAAATTGTTAGCAAATTATATACCAAATATCTAAATGTAATTTAATACACTGTACAGGCTTACACACACCTGCACATATATGACAACCTTGTCACTAATGTGGGCTTTGAATGGTCCATCATTAGATTTTCAATGAAATGAATGGCTGAAGAGTTGTGAGTTGGAGTAGTTTGAAGCCTGTCCATTAAAGTATGAAGATTGACTATCTTAATATAAAGCTGATCACTGATTGTATATATGTGTGGAGATATGATGATTGCTAGTTTAGCATGAAATATGTATATTGGTGATTATTTATTTTTTCAACATGTGTGTGATCAGGTGGGTCAGCAATATGAGATGGCATGGAGAGTTGAGGGTCATATGAAAGTCTGAGTTTGAATCCCTTATATACAAATATCTAAATCATAACAATGTATTGAATGATTGAAAAATGCAGTAGTAATATTGAATTTTTAGAAAGATAATAAATAAGATATTAGAAATGGCAAATCTATCAGGTTTTTTATTAGTTTTATACAAAACATTTTTCAAGATAATTATAATTTGTCTATAGTTAATACTGGATTCTAACATACCAAAAGAACAAGCTGGGTTTAAAAATGGATTTAGCACAATAGATTACTTTCACATTGAGAGAAGTTATAAAAAGGAACAATGATTAAGAATTATCCGTATGCTTTGAATTTATAAACTATGAAAAAGTATTTTATTCTATAAGTATTTCTATGATTAAAGCTTAGAATCCTAGATATTATCATATTGTGACAAATTTTATCAAAATGCAACAGCAGTGATTGGGTTCCATGGTGGTACAAGATGTGTTTTGTCGATTAAAATGGGAAGATAAGAGAATAAAAGTAAATAGTGATTATTTATGTCATCTAGATTTGGAAAAAGTTGTTTCTTCAAACAATGTTTTAGAATTTCAGGAAATTTTGCAAAAGGTATAACATGAAAGGAAGAAGTAGGTTAATAAATGCTAAAAAAAAAAAAAAGTTCAATCAATTTTCTCACAATAAGAAAATAAATAATAACAATAATGTATTAAAAGTTAATAACTATAAATACTTTGGTCAGATTATTAATGCATATAAAAACATAGTGGATAAAGTTAATGATAGGATTAAAATTTGATGGAGTGCTTTTGATAGAAAAAAAAATTAATATTAAAAAGAAATATATCTATGTTTTTATAAAGGAAGTTTTTTAATATACATGTTTTACCAACTGTTACAGATTTGAGACTTGGACACTTAACATAAAAGCAATAGAGCCACTTCAGAACCATTCAAAAAACCATGGAGAGATATACATTAGAAATAGCAAGAAAAGATTAAAAGTGAACTATATGGATGAGAGAATAACAGATACCACTGATAACATTGGAAGAATTAAAATCTGAAATGGAACTAAGCTGGACATATTGTTAGAAGAGATGACAATAAATGAACAGTTGAAGTTTTAAATTGGTTCTTAAAAGATTGTAAAAGACCTAGAAAAATGCCATAGGTGAGATGAATGACAAAATAAAGAAATTTGATGGTGAGAAAAGAGGCTATGGATCAGAGTAACTAGATTCCACATGGAATGACCATCTTTCAGTTGACTGTTGAATGTGATGATAAGTTGTATTAAAATAAAGTTTATCAATTATTAAGCATTTTTTCATGAGATATTTATTAGAAACTCATAAAATAATTTGAATCTGCTCTCTCTCTATATTTTTAATTATGAAATTAATATATTAGACCAATATAGCTTTAGCAATAATTAACATGTTTGTCTAGCATTGCAATAACAACATAAGATGTTAAAATTTAAAAAAACCAAAACATTTCAAAATATTGTGTTGTTGATTTATTAATTAGAGCAACTTGTTAATTATACAAAAAAGCATCATGAAAAAGACTTCATGAGAACATTCTTCAAAAGATAAAATTGTTAGGTTTGTTACTTTGCCACAATTATTCTTAATATGAAATTAATTAAATTTTATCCTTGCATAGCTCAGAACAATAGAAGAGTGTCAAAATTTAAAGGTCAGTTCCCATGGATTGCAGCTCATTTCTGTCACTTTAAGAGCATGATCTTCACATGAATGTTTATATAGAATCAAACTCCAGAGCTTAAGGTTCATGTATTACAAACTAATCCTGTCATGATGTTTGAACCTCCTGTGAATCCTCATATGAACTCCTAAGCAACAAAATATTTGATTTTCATTATATTATTAATTAAATTTGTTAAACTATTACAATATGAAAACTCTTAGGTATACAATTAAGTATAGCAAAAGTGAGATTGTTTTGGAATACTCTTTTGCATTTTACAAGTGTAGGCATGTCTATGCAAATGTAGACATATCTGTGAGATTTTGGGCCTTATTCAATGAATGAATAGCTTTAATTCATATTTTGATTTGATTTTGCAGTAACATTTGGACAGAGAAACGGATAAAAAATGTTAGGTGGGTAATATTGAAAGAATTTAATCTGATTGGTAGAACCTACAATACTATTTTAAATAGGAAACTATCACACTGCACAGTCTAACATACACATTCATTCACATTTTAAAGATAAACTATGGTCAGCACCAGATTAATCATCGTTAGCTATGTAAAGGCACCATGTTTTATTTTTTAAAAAAGAAGAAATATCACATTATCAAGAATAATATATTTTTTGTTTGGTTTCCATTTGAGTAAAATAAATTGCTCAATCCCATCTTTAAATTATTAAATAAATAATTATTTGCTTTAAACTACTTTTCTATTTGTATTAATATTGAATCCATTTAATAGTAATTATTCTAAAGTAAATTTTATTTTTAATCAAGATATTAATCGTTTTTATCTTCTTTTTTTTTCATTTTTTGAAGATTATTAAAAAATAAACTAGTCAAGTAGATAAAAAATATATAATCCATATTATATATTTTGACTTAAGTTAATTTATTTCATTTATATATATTATAAACCCCCTTATTTGTGGCATTTTGTTTCAGGTCTTTCTATGGAAATCTGAAACAGTAGATAATAATAAACCCTACATAATGTATGTACTTAGCATATATATCTCATATAATTTAATTTTAAATAATGTACACAATAAGAATATTCAAATTTGCAAATGTTTGATCATTTGTGTGTGTAATGAAAAGATTTCTTTTTCTTTATAATGTAATGCTAAGTGCATTTTGGGTAAAATTCATCATTCACCAAAAGCGCATTTTGCACTAAACTATAAAGAAGAAAGAAACCACTTCCTTACACAGGTGAACAAACATTTGCAAATTTTAATTACAAATATAAGCAGAGCAAAAAATCAATATTACACTAAGAATATTAAAAATAATTAAAAAATAGAGTAATTATTGTTATGGAAAAGACAATACAATAATGAATGAATTCATAGAGAGAAATCATGAGTGAATGTTTAAATAAAATACTATATACACTTTACCTAAACATTTTTCAATGCAATTTAATTACAGTTTCAACCATCCAGTTGTCATCATCAGAACTCTTTTAAACTCTTATGACCCTTTGCATAAATACTTTTCAATACAATTTAAGTCCAGTTTCAACCACCCAGCAATCATTATCAGAACATTTTTAAATTATTACTTGTTTAGAAATGAGTAAGAGTTTAAAAGAGTTCTGATGATGACAACTGGATGATTGAAACTGTAATTAAATTGCATTGAAAAGTGTTTATGCAAGGTGTATATGGTATTTTATTTATATATATAAATCAATGCAGTATAGGATAACAAGTGAAAAGAAATTATAATACTTCCAGAAGGAGTTGTTAATGTTACAAATGTGTTTGGAAAGAGAGAGTATTCATTTATAGTTTATAAATCAACAAAGCGCATGTGCTTAATGGCTAATTATTAATAATACAGTTTATAAAATATAGCATTATATAAAATAAATATCTTATTTAAATAATAGTTAATATTTATGACAAATGATAATTTACCGTATATATATATGTGTGTGTTTTAAATATAATTTTTATTGTGAAAAATCTAGTAATACAGTAGGATTGTATTAATCAACACTAAAAAATAAGTGTGAAAAAAAGGAAAGTTTATAAACATTAATAATGAGTTATGAGCATTTAAGCTGTAATATCACTTTTGTTTACTCTTGATTAGTCTAGATTGGGAATGTCAAAAAGGTACCAAGGGTCTTCAAATAATTTTTTGGAGGAGTGAAGGTCATCTCTTGTTCTGATTTTATACATTGTCCTGAGAAAGAAGAGCTCCTCTTCTTGATCTGATACCCAAAGACAGTGAACAGCCCACATTGTGTATACTATGAATATAGAAATTCTAATTCTTGAGTAAGTCCTGGAGTTTACAAAGTGCTCGATGGAGGTGATTGCGTGTAGACCAATTTTTGAGTGATCGTTGATTATTTTCCTTATTTTTGTTAGTCTGATGCAATCATTAATTAGATGATCTATGGTTTCTTTACTATGTTTACACAATTGACAAGTAGGTTCAAGCTCAGTGAAACCTCTCTTATATACTAGAAACCACTTTGTGGGCAACGAATCCATGTTATATTTGATAGTAAGTCCAGATATTTGGGCTCAAAGCCCCAAAACCTAGAATTTGATATCAGCTTTTGATTTGTTATATTTAATTTGCTACAAATAGTTTGCAAATTCTAGGTTAATCAAGTGACATGCTTCCCATAGTTTGAGTTTTTGATCAAATGATAATTTTGTCAGATGTGTCAATTTCTCAGAGAATTAACCAGCATTGAGATCCAATCCTGCTTTGTAGGCAGAGGACGATCTGTGGGAGGAACAAGTCTTGTGATTTCCTCATGATCGAAAAATAGTGCCAAACTGTGAATAAAATTATGTGCCCTCTGGACATAAAAAACTGATAATGAATAAAGGGCCATGCCATTAAGCTTGCAAGGCCGCTGCATTTTTTTTAAGCTTATGGCGATGACCTTCCCACCCCAGAGAAGTTTTGAGCAGATAGAATTTATTTTATTTTCAAATGATTGGGTTAATTTTATCATGGGGAGGAAATAAGTTATTTTGATGAAGATTTTCATATTCAACAAAGCTACCTTTCCCCGAAGTGAGAGGTAGACTTTGGATAATGATTTGGTGATTCTCTTTGTGGATTCCAGAATTGAGTCATGGATTTGTTTAGTCATGGCTTTGCTGGAATTTTTTTACCAGTAGCAATTTTCCAGACTGTGGACTTAAGAATATTGATCTCTAAACATATTTTGATATATAATTAGTTTAAAATGATTTCCAAGAAGTATTTGGCCAATGGCAATACCACCATTATATCATCCATATAGGCAAAACACTTAACTTCCTTCCTGATACAAGGGACGTAGATGCGATAAAGCACAGGGTGCTCAGGGGGGATCCCTGAGGTATGGAATGGAAGAGTTTGAAATCAGTTGTTAATCTATCATCCAATGTGATGAATATCTCTCTGTTTCTTAGTAGGTTTCCTATTACCTGAATGAGTGTTTTTGGGATGGAATACTCAGCCAGAACCATTAAATATATATATATAAGTTCAAACTACAATATGACAAAAATCATTTTATTTTAGCATTAGCAATACTGGTAGAAGAAAATTATGTGACACACTCCAAGACAACTTAAATTAGAAAATTATTAAACATTACTAACCTTCAATAAAATACAACCATTACAGTTTTCAAATAACATTATTTTATACTTTAATTTATTTATAATTTGTTTTATTTTTCCCCGTAATCTGAAGTTAAAGATAGGCATTTTATTTATATAATCAAGCGTTTGTCATAAAAGTATGTAGATTATTAAGAATGATGGGTAATACATTATACACCGTAATTTTTTATTTTTTACCAACTTTATATATGAATTTATATTAATATAAGTAAAAGGTAAAACAGCTTTTAAATAGCCCATTGGACAAAATCCTCTTCTATAACTTTTTTACTTTTAATATAATTTTTATTGTTGAAATAAGTGGTTACATATATTAGTTTAGGTATATAAATAACTATATTACATATCTATACAAATATACGTATATATGTTACTTATAATAGAGTCGAAGAGAATTATGTATAAGTAGTGGAGAATTAATTAGGATATGAACTGTGCTATTAAATTTAGACTAATTGTTCGACTGGTCGGCTGATTAATTATATGTGTTTTAAATGAGGACATTATATAGTTAATAAAAGGTATTGGATATTAAAGCAAAGATTATATCCTAATTTCAATGACCAATCATTAGAGTGGTGCAGGTAAGCATTATTAAGCTCCATGTGGCTGCTTATATATCTGGAGATGCAAGGGTTTATTCTCTAATTTTAATTTTATTTATTTCGTTGTAGAAATGTGATTGGATTTTTTTGAAATTGGATTGAAGCAGAAATGATATCTAAGAATCAAAGAGGAAATAATATAAAAAATAATTTCTCTAATGCTTGGGAAAAATCCTCACTCTATGCTGTTGATGAATATATTATAAATGGGTTTGATTTGGATTTAATGATATATGTAATGATATTTTGGATAAATTGGAAGTGATGGGTATGTAAAGAGAAAATACTGGATAGATTCTTTAGCTTTATGGCAAAATGGGAAATGAGTCTTTGGCAGATGATTTTTTTAGCTATGAATATACAGATTGTTAATTCTTCACATTAATTTTCTTACCAGAATTTAAATTTTGGATAATCTATTTATTTGTGCTATGACGTAGAGATTGGAGTAATTTATAAATGCTCAGTTTTATAGTCAAGTTATAAGCTTTCTAGTAATTAATTTTTGTTGATAATGTTGCTTGAGGATGGCGTTTGTCACAGAGGTATTGAGAAGTTTTTGAAAAAGGTGTGATGCAAATAAATTTCTGAGAAACAGTAAAGAAGAAAGAATTACTTATTTGTATTTCCGAACTACAATTTGTGCTGGGATTTTTTTTAGCAATTTTTCTTTTTTGTTTTCACTTTAGTTAAGAATAAGTAGATAATTATTTACTGATTAATAACTAAATTGCTAGTAAAATACTGATAATAAAAGAATCCTAAACCGGATTAAGTTTTATCCAGTTCAAATTCACATCAAAATAATAATTATCAGATCAATTTATCATATATATTAATAACATTAGTAATTGATGTCACATTTTGCATATCAATTAAACATTCTTTCTCTCTCTATATATATATAAATTAATACCCCAAACTTGGCTGCAGAAAGGAGTTTGCTATTAACTGAAAGGAGACCCTTTGATTCCTCTTGGAGGCCTTAAAGGAACCGAGCAGGGCAAATTCCTAATGTCCACTCCATACGTTCTTGTCGTTGCAGCTGTTATTACTATATGTTTATTCATATAGTATACGAACATGGATGGGCTGCTCACCAACACGCCTTAGCCAGCGTGGTGAGTTTATTGGCTTTTTACCTCTGAGTTTAAGATCAAGAAACACCATGGTCTTTCTTCTCAGTGCCTGATAAGGCAGAATGAATGTTTGTGTAAATGATAAAGATTTTTCCCAATTATACAATTATGACAGACAAAAATAAAGCATGGCCCTTAATCCCAGGAGGCTGTAAAGTCACCAACCAAGGCAGCGGTTGGTGGCTGAAGGCGGAGGGTGCTAAGAATATCCTGGAGGCGGACCCAGGCTGCCATTTGATGACGACTTTTTATTTAGGTACTTACAACTGCAGATCACTTTCAAGTGAAGGAAGATTGCAAGAATTAGAAGAAGAACTCTCTTATATTAAATGGGATATTATTGGACTTTGTGAAGTTAGAAGAAAAGGTGAAGAGACAATTGATTTAAAAAGTGGACATATGCTCTATTATAAAGGCACAAATATTGGAAATACAAGTGGAGTAGGATTCATTATAAATAAAAAGTGGAAGAACAATATTGTGGAGATTGATGGTGTATCAGACAGAGTGGCAAGATTAGTTATACAACTTAATAGCAGATATCAAATGCAGATAATTCAGGTTTATGCCCCAACAAGTTCTCATAGTGATGAAGTAGTAGAAGATTTTTATATGGATGTACAAAAGGCTTTTGATCAGAGTAAACAACATTTTAAAATTGTTATGGGAGATTTTAATGCTAGAATTGGTAAACAAATGAAAGATGAAAGTGTTGTAGGTAATTTTGGTTATGGTAATAGAAATGAGAGAGGACATAGACTTGTGGAGTTTGCAGAGAAGGAAAAACTTTATATTATGAATTCTTTTTTTGAGAAAAATGTTAGAAGGAAATGGACATGGAAGCATCCAAATGAAGGTACAGCAGAATTGGATTATATTTTGACTAATAGGAAATACATATTTCAAGATTGTAATGTTCTTAATAAATTTAACACAGGAAGTGATCATCGATTAGTAAGGGGTAAGATACATGTTAATGTAAAACTAGAGAGACAAAAATTATTAAGAAAAACTATATTTACAGTTGATATTCCTAATCTTCAGAAACATTCTAATGAATTTAAATTAGAACTTACAAATTGGTTTCAAGTATTAGTAGATTTTGAACATGATTCAGATTTGAATGAAATTAATATGAAAATAACTGATACACTTTTAAAAACTGCAACAAAGATAGCTGGTAGAAAAAAGCAGCAATTGACTAATAAAATTTCTACTGAGACTAGAGAACTTATGAAGAAAAGAAGGAATATGAAGATATGCAAGAATGATGCATTAAAAAGAATTGAATATCTCGAATTTTGTAAAATGGTGCGGAAAAGAGTTGAAAATGATATAAGAAAGTATAATTGTGAACTAGCAAGGAAAGCTGTAGAAGAAAATAAAAGTCTTAAGAATGTAAAACAACATTTTGGTATTGGTAGGAAATTTATATCTGCAATAAGAAAAAAAGATGGAATTATTACTAAAAGTATAGATGACATCATGAAATTGGTAAAAGATTTTTATCAAGAATTATATAGTAATAAAGAACAAGTACCTCCTATATCTATTACATCTTCCGAATTGCCCAGAATTTTAAATGAAGAAGTGAGAAATGCAATTAAATGTATGAAAAAAGGAAAGGCTCCAGGTAATGATGGAATTATAATTGATATATTAAAAGAAGCAGGTGAAGAAACAGAAAAAATATTATCAAAGTTATATACCAAATGTCTAAATGATAAAGATGTACCGGATGATTGGAAGAATGCAGTAATAATATTAATATTTAAAAAAGGTGATAAAGAAGATATTAGAAATTACAGACCTATCAGCCTTTTATCAGTTTTATATAAAAATTTTACCAAGATAATTACAACTCGTCTACAGAGAACCTTGGATTTTCACCAACCAAGAGAACAAGCTGGATTTAAAAGTGGTTTTAGTACAGTAGATCATATTCAAGTATTGAGAGAAGTTATAGAAAGGACAAATGAATATGAGTTGTCATTATGTTTTGGATTTGTAGATTATGAAAAGGCATTTGATTCTATAAACATTTCTTCAGTGATTAAAGCATTGGATCATCAAGGTATAGATCCAGGATATTGTCATATTTTAAAGAATATTTATAAAAATGCAACAGCAACAATTAGATTACATAATGATACTGGGAAAGTCAACATTGAGAAAGGTGTAAGACAAGGTGACTCCATATCTCCAAAACTTTTTACAGCAGTGCTGCAAGAAGTATTTTGTGGATTAAAATGGGAAACTAAAGGAGTGAAAGTAAATGGAGATTATTTAAGTCATTTAGATTTCGCAGATGATGTAGTTGTTTTTGCAAATAATGCTTCCGAGCTGCAGGAAATGTTGCAGGAGTTATCAGATCGGAAAGTAGGACTAAAGATAAATGTTAAAAAGACTAAAGTAATGTTTAATCGATTTGCTCAAAATATGAAAATAAAGATTGATTATGATGAATTAGAAGAAGTTAAGAGTTACAAATACCTTGGTCAGATTATTAATACAGATGGAAACATAATAGAGGAAATTAATCATAGAATTAAACTTGGTTGGAGTGCTTTTGGTAGAAATAACTTGATATTAAAAGGAAATATGCCTATGTGTTTGAAAAGAAAGGTTTTTAACAAATGTGTTTTACCAGTTCTTACTTATGGATCTGAGACTTGGACACTTAATAGAAGATCAATACAGAGACTTCAGACCACTCAAAGAAGTATGGAGAGATGTATGTTGGGAGTAACAAGAAGAGATCGAAAACGCAATGTATGGGTAAGAGAACAAACAGGTGTTACTGACCTCATTGAAAAAATTAAAAGATTGAAGTGGAGTTAGGCTGGACATATTGCTAGAAGAGATGATAATAGATGGACAATTGAAATTTTAAACTGGATTCCAAGAGTTGTAAAAGACCCAGAAGGAGACCACATGTAAGATGGATGGATGAAATAAGAAAATGTGTAGGGGTGATGTGGAGAAGAGAAGCTAAAGATCGGAGAAGATGGATTAAACTTGGAGAGACCTTCATCCTGCAGTGGATTGATAATGGTTGATAATGATGATGACACCAAACTTCTTTTTAAATCTTGTTTTATAAAAATATAACTACACACCAACGTTTCAATTATTTTATAATATGGTCTTTTTCAAAGAAAATTGAAAAATACAAATATAAATATCACATATTCTAAACAAATCCAAAATTAAAAAATACTAAAAAAAAACCTTTCTATTACAAATAATCTCAAAACCTTGTCAAAGTCTTTCTATTTATATACCTATCCAAAAATACTCTAAAAACATTAATTAGCACCTGTATTATTATTATTTTTCTTTTCTATTAACATTCAATTCAGGCTCGCTCTCTATATATACGAACAATCTTAGTATATCAAATATTAAAAGCGCTATTGCTGTATTATGAAAACTATATATAAATTAGTATATTAATTGTAAAATAGTTAAATAATTCTTTTTTACTCTCTTTATATAGAGATAATATTCGTTATACATGTAAAGTAATAATTAATATTGAATTACTTGTATTAAATATTGATCGCTTTTAAATTGTATGTATTGTGTGTCTACGTATACATATAAATACGTACATATAAATTAAAAAAAAAAAACTACAGTAATTAAAGTCTTCCCTCCCTGTCCAGAGGCTATATTGTTTGATATACAAGTCATGTGACAATCTGCTTCATGTTTTTATTAATGATTATTGATTAACTGAATACAGATTTTTATCTTAGCATGTAATTCAGTTTTTATTTGTAGTTAACTGGGTGGGATAATATTTCCTTAATTTTCCTAATTCATTAAATGATTAACAGGTAAATAAAACACCTGTCTAGCTGCATTTTTAAAATTTGTGGTAGATTTTTTTTTTTGCTAAAATAAACAAAAGATAATAAATACTGTGTAAAACTTATTTCGGTTTCTTTTTTTTTTTGTAATAATTTAAATTTCATTCTGCATGGTTTGGTGAAGAGTGCGGTCCGTGCGGTCCATGGAATATGGACCAGCTGTATCACTTCCGGTAATCGAACTTATAATTGAAATATTTATTGCTTGAGAGTTCATAAGTTCTATGTTCTTTAATGCAATGACGTAATTGTATATTCTTGAGTTGAGCTGTGCTCATCTTTATACTTCCTATACAGTCTATGATTATGTATGAACATATTTATATGTATGTTTACATAAACATACATATCTATTTTTATATCGACGCATATATAAATATACATCTCAATTTTTTAACACATTAAAAGTAATTAAACTGTTCAAAATAATAATTTTGAAATCGTTGACTTTTTATGCTTTGAGGAATTAAACTTTAAGATTTTGTGAAATATTATGTTTTCATTCAAATCTGTAGATACGGAAGCCCTCCTTGGCTAAATCTGAATTTCCTGCTCCAGTTTTTACTTCAATTTGATGGTCATCGTAGATGTGGGCATCCTTACAATGACTGTCTCACCAGCTGACTGGATAATGGAAACCCTTAAAGTTTGCTGCTGACCTTAGAAAAGACACAGAATGAAACACTCTATATGATGAAATAATGACAAGAAAAGAGTGAAAAAAACAAACCACAAACCTTCTGATGTCTGCTTGCAAAATATTTAGAATAATTAAACTAGCAATTGTTTATCAATTCATTAGAAGATGTTTTAATCAATTAGAAAATAAGAGTAGTATTACAAAAGAAAGAAACAAATTAATTATTTTATTAGTTGAAAGTTACATTTAATCATATTTACGTGTGGAAATGAGAAAATCAAAATTTAACTATCCATTACCCCACCACCCGTACTGGGAGAAAGAATACGGGCTGTTTTTTTTTTTTATTGAAAAAAGAAACTTAAAAAATGACAAACGCACACATACACTATTTACCCATTAACGTCAGTTAAATTGATTAGTAACAATGAAGATACTCTAACCACTGCATCAAATTAATATGTCTAAGTATGTGTGCATATATATAAACAGGTACGCAAAATATGTATCATATATATATATTCATATGTCATAGCATCGGCCGCGACGCGAACCCACAACAGTCTGCAACCAACTACTTGCTTGCGAGGCGGCTGCGATGACCTCTCGGCTAACAACGCTTGACATACATATAAATATTTATATATACATATGCGAGTGCAAAGAATGTATTAAGTCTTTTCTTAATCTTTTTCCATTCTTATTTCGCCTGTACATTTCAGTTTAACAGTAGAGCGGTAGGCGGATTTAAAGACAAAGATCCGTGAATCATAATCCGACTCTGTAACTTCCAGTTCTCTGACATCATATGATCTCTTGAGCAATAACCCTTTTCATTGTCGAATCTATATTTATTCAACTCTCTAAGATTTATGATGCCATGACTAATGTTGAGGATGGATCAAAGTTGATAATACCTTTATGTTTAATTAGAGGGGATTTGAACCCAGACTTTTAATTTTTCATCCATTCTATCTTATACAACCAATACATATTATCACATACATGTGAAAAAAATAAATGATCTCCGGCATACGTATTTCATGCTGAACTCATCATTGGTCCAAATCATCATCTCCCATACATATATAAGCAATGTTCAGTTTATATTAAGATAGCAAATCTTGAAATTTTAATGGTTTAATGGACAGGCTTCACTTTCTTCATTCCCCAACTCTTCAATCATCTATATCATTGAAAATCTGATGATGGCATGTTCAAAGCCCTTGTTTGTCAATTTTGTTATCATACACATGTATACCGTAAAACATTCTGACCCCTCATATGTAAGATGTTAAGACTATTTTAAATACACAGAAGAGGGAGGGGAAGAATACAGGCTGAATCTGTAATATTTTAAATATAAGTACTTGTATTTAAAATATTATCTTTATGTTTATATATGCATTTTTATTAGACTAAAAGTTACCTTGCAATGAATGTTGTGTTCAGCAAGAATTAAGATGCATTGTGAAAAGCTCGATAGATTCAGAGGATGGTAGAATGACTAAATGTTGTTCCCCATTCTATGGGAAGGAGTAAGATGATTATTGAGAGTAGAATCAGAATGGTGTTGCTGATGAAAATATCAGCTAGAATAACTTATAGTTAAGGGCAATTTAGCAAGATTGAAAAGCAGAACAAAGTTGTTTGATATTGTCATATCATGAACTTAAAAGGGTAAAAAAATAAAATAAATAATGTATGTTTTTAAGAAGTGCACAACAATGGATAGTTTCAGTGGTTCATTTAAAGTGTTTTAAAATGATTAAACTGAAATAAGGGGATAGTAGCAGTTACTTTTAAAATTCTTCATGACTTTATGCAAACAAGCTTGTGAATTCATTGTAACCAGATATACATTTTGGTTATTGAAGCACTTAATAAGACTAAATAGGTAATCCCAAGGTATAAATTAAAGAATTAGAATGTAAATTTGAAAGTAATAAAGCACCCCCCCCCTCATTTCCTTATTTAATTTTAAAACTATTTCTTTCGAATTTATAAATATCAAATTATTATTCCATTAACCAAGAATATCAAAATATATATCACATGTTTTTTACTTCATGCATGATACAGCAAAAACATTAAAATGCAGTAACATGAAATATAATAGTATTATTATTAAAGACATACTGTTCAAATAAATTTAAAATCTTGTATTTTCTAAAATTATTACTAGATCAGAAGGTATATAAACAAAAAAAAGAAGAGATAATTGAATTACTTAATAAATAGGATTATAAAATTGAAAATATTGATCAAATAATATTCTGGGAAGACAATTTGAGTTGTTGAAAAACAGATTCTTTGATTAATAGGCAACACATCTATAAAAGAAGCATTAAACTTTTCTGTAATTTAAGTGAAGTCTTGAATTAAATTGAATTTGCTACTAACTATCTAAGATAAATCAGGAAATGAAGAATTCTACTATAGAAAGTAATTAATATTTACTAAGGCTGTAACCTCAAGCATGTGCATGTAAAAATGTGATAGTAGGGACCTCTACAGGTCTTAACCACAAGCCCACACATACACATGCTTGAGGTTACAGCCTTAGTAAATATTACTTATGTAATCAATGTGTGTTTAAATAAATTTATAGAAAGTAATGTAAGACTAGAGATACAATATGATTGGCAGTCATCATAAACTGATTTTAACATTTTATACCAGTCATTATGATAAGAAGGCAATAATAGTGTACTGGAAGAAATACCCTATTTGATATATTCATTAAACTACAGAAATCAATGTTAATGCTATCATAATTTCTAAAATATCTATATAATAGTCTCTAGAACTATTTTGACAATTGTTCTGTCTTCACAGAAAAAAGAATGCCACACTGCAAAATCCTAAAAAAATAACCTTTACAATGATAGCCTGTTGTTTGTATGATTATTTGATATGTTAACCTGAGCTACAACTCTGACCTTCTAAATTATCTGCCTGTAATCCAATTAGAAAGCCTAACATCATAGCTGATTTATAGAAGAAGCTGTCTACAGTTCAAGAAATAAACTACACAAGAATTTTGAACTTTGTTAGATCAATTGTCGGTGTTTCAATCAAAAAAGGGAAATCCAACTTTCAAATATGCTAAATGTACATATGAAATTCCATTAATTTAATAATGACTTTATTTATCTAAACTTAATAGACCCAAATTTATAATTATTATTATTATTATATTCTAAGCAATTTAACAATTATAATTTTATCTATCTCACATTTTCTTCAGAGTAGATTTTGCTTCTCTAGTATGCAACTTTATTGAATAAAATTGTATGAAAAGTGATAATTTTGTAAGGAGATTACATTTTATGTAGTCAAAATAAGAGTCATAGATCACATGACCCTATCTCTTAAGCTTTTTTCATTAATTTCTTAGAAAATTATTGTATTTTATGTTATAGCATTTTAATGTTTCTACTTTACTATGCATATAATAAAAGGCATGTGATATATGTTTTGATATTCTTGATTAATGGAGTAATAATTTGATGTAAATTACTAAATACTAAAGAAGAGATATTAAATATAATTTTTAATGAAATAAAATGACTTGGGAAATACCTTTATTCAATCATCATCATCATCATCATAATCATTATTATTATTATTATTTAATAATAATAATAATAATAATAATAATAATAATAATAATAATAATAATAATAATAATAATAATAATAATAATAATAATAATAATAATAATAATAATAATAATAATAATAATAATAATAATAATAATAATAATAATAATAATAATAATAATAATAATAATAATAATAATAATAATAATAATAATAATAATAATAATAATAATAATAATAATAATAATAATAATAATAATAATAATAATTTGTAATCATCTTACTTTTAATGAGCATATAAGATATATTATAAGTAAAGCATATAGACGGATGGGTTGTATTTTGAGATTTGAAAGAGATTTATCTCCTTATATAAAGTACATATTATTCTGTTTTCTTGTTGTACCTTTGTTGGAGTATAGTTCTTTTATATGGAATTTGGATTTGATTTATATTGAATCTAAAATTTCTAATGTAGAGAAAAGATTTATTAAGTTAATAAAGGGAGAAATTTTAAATCTTAAAACAATACTAACTGAAAGAAAACTAAATAAAGATATAGTGTTTTTAAAAAAGTTAATTGATGGAAAAATTGATGTTAATGATTGTATATCTAAAATTGAATTAAGAGTGCCTTCTTACTTGTTAAGGGAAATGTACACTTTTAATATTAAAAAAAGTAAAAATTCTTTTTTAAATAAATCTGTCATTAACAGATTGCAAAAGTTATATAATCAAAAATTCAATAATAACATTGATATTTTTTTGTCATTACTTTATAAATAATGTTAAAAAGAAATTGAATTTACTGTAGATAACATGTACTTATATATTTTTTCATATTTTAATTATGAATTGTAATTTTATTTATTGTATATTTTTGTTAAAATGTTAGTATATTGAATGTTCAAGTTACCAATTTTTGAATCATCTACTTGCTTGTTTTTTCATGATAAACTTAGAAAGGGCTTATCATGCCTCTCTTGATGGTTTAGATATTGTCCCACACAAAGGGCTTTATCATCATTGCATATATGCATAAGCGTTCAAGGAGATAAATTGAATATCTTCTTTTTTTCTTATCAAAAATCATTCACACATAGATTATACACCCTATTTTAAAAAAACACTGTTAAAAGATTATTTTAGTCTTATTGAAGTAATTGAATTGGTGGAATCAATTTAATCATCAAAGCTGTCAATAATAAAATACTCTCTTAAGACATTCATAGTTGCGATATTAATTAATCTTATGGTTTCTTTATTTTAATTTAATGGTAATAAACATTATTATTATATTTATTAAATTAATTCAGCTGATGTTTGTTTCATATATATTACTTTTTATAAATCTCCACATATACACTCTAATGCAATTTTTTTTATATAATTCTTTTAATTTTCTAACAGTTTCAACTGCCTTGCAGTCTTCATCAGAGCTACAACATTTAAACATATAATCATATAACCATTACTCTCTCTCTATATAAAAATAGATATTTTATATTATTATTCATAATCATATTTGAGCAGACAAAATTGTTAAAAAATTAAAGGAATTATATAAAAAAATTGCATATATGCATAAGCGTTCAAGGAGATAAATTGAATATATGAATATATCAAGGAATGTAAAAAAAGTAAAGGAGAAGGTATAAGAATAATATTTCTGATGTTTGTTTCCTGTGTCTGTCTATCAATTGTTTAATAATTTGGGGTATCATATTCTAAGCTGATCTCATGTCAGGGGCAGGTAATTTATTTTATGTCAGGATGCTCATCATCATTAGTGAATATTCGATCACTTTAAATAAATTTTCTAGGTTCATGAAGTTGCTTATTGGCAGCCTTAAGTGACAATGTTCTTAATGCATGTGTATGGATCCAGTACAATATATATATAAATAATAAATGTAATAATGCTCAAGGTAAAATGAGTTTATAAGTAATCATTAAAAAACAGTCAATAATAAACAATCTATAACCTGATGTGAATGCAGACTAATAAATAATCAATTATAACATTCAAATTGCAATTACAATTTTTAAATTGCACTCAATATATTATACTTAAAATAATAAGAGATGTTGTCTAAGTGTTGATGGGTTTATATATATATATATATATAACTATAGATGTACCTTAGTAAACTATATTGCAGATATATAAGCTAATTGCCATAATATTATAAAATAATAGACTAATCTTCTTATTTTTAGAGAAAAGAGAAGGTGAAGAAAAGGAAGAGAAATGTTAAATTTTTAATGATCAAATATTTTAGAGATAGCTAAAAAATAAAACTTATGTTCTAAAAATGACACATTTAAAATATGAGTTGCTAGATGAAATTGTGTTAACGAGAGATGATAAGTAATGGTCTTCCATTAACAATAATGGTCAAGCTCAGTTATAAGACTATGGTTTTGCAATATAAAATTCAAATATTGTAATTACAGTATTGTTATTAGATAATAAAAGAGCATAAGTTTGATAAGTATTGAATTTAAGATAGTTAATATTTTTCTAAATAAAAGTGATAAATATCAAATATAAATGTAATACATATTTATGTATATTTCATATGCGTGTATATGTTAGGTTCTCTGCCCAAAGGTAGATTGGGATGATGAGGCAACATGGCACTATGACCAAGTGATAATGATCAATATGGGAAATACTTTGAAGATACTGTGATCACTATTTTAGTAATTTATTCTAATATTTCAAATTTAGAATTATATTCATAAAATAATAAGGTTTTTTTAACCCTTAAGGTAACATTTCCATTATTCTGCCTGGTGATGATTTTTGAATTTGATTTCAATATTGAACTGTTATTCTATATTTAGAATTCAATAAATTGGACTTGGTGATAAATATAAATTTGCAAACAAAAAGTATTAAAAAAAATCATATTTGAACTTTGCAAATATTGCAAAAATGAAAATAGTCAGAATATATATTAAGAAGAAATAATTTTTTCATCATTTAATAGTGGGCAGAAAAAGAGCCAACTGAGAACTCCACAAAATCATCATTGATTGGAATTTATTTTTAAAACAGGAAATAATAAATGTGAAGTCCTGATAAATCTGACTTTGGCAGAATGGCTTAGTTAGTTACAGCATTACTTTAAAATTCAATACTCAAAGGATCTAAGGATCCAGGTTTGATTCCCATGCTAGTACTGTCACTGGTCAGGCCAGCAACACCTAAAGAAGAGGGTGAATAATATTTCTCCAAATGTTGTGCATATAATTTAAATAGTTAAATTTTTCTAAAGACATTCAATACTTATATTAGATGATGGAAATAGTCCAACATTATGTTTTAAAATTTAAAATTGCATTGATGGTTTTTAAAATATCTCAAAAGTTTCTACACGGTATTAGTAAAAGCATTAGCAATTAGTTTCACAAGGCATGATCATTGTATCAGCTGAGATTTTCTTTATTTGCATCACACTAGAATTTTTTAATTTCTACTTTTAAAAATAAAATGTATATATAAATAAAGTAAAAGTGTAAACATGTATTATTAATTATTATACAATTATTGTGTAAAAATAATCCAAAATCTCTAATAAAATACACAAAAACTCAATATTTTATTATTCCAAACATCTTCAAGTAATCTTACAAATGATCTCAAATTTTAATTACAAAGAACTAAATACACAAACATGGAGGCTGAACTGAATTATTTTGATTTTGCTGTCTATTGGAAAATTCTGACCCCTTCAGATTTTTCCAAAATTAATTAATCATATTCATTAGTTCATGATTTACTAACAAAATATCTCTACAGTTAGCCATAGAAACATGATGTTAAGTGACTGTCAAGTATCACTTTCTCAAAGCAGACTTTTGGGTATATTAGCCATAAGCATTGTGGATCAATTACAATGAATGGTCTTAAAGCTATTTTATGATAAGGAATTTACTTGTGATTTAAGTTTAAAAGCTATTTTATTTAAGCATTATATGGTGATATGTGATACTATAACTATCTAATTGCATATTATTAAATTACATGTTCACACACATATACTTACAGACAAAGTGCATTTAACTGACTAAAGTTTTAATAATAGTTACTATTGTCATATCACTTTAATGGTTAATAGATTCTTCACTTGGATACTTTCTATTATTAGTCAATAAGAGAAGAAAAAATGAACCATAGTAAAAGTACTATCAGTAAATTGTATTAATAATGCTTAGTAATGTAACAACTATGAACTTAGCCTCCATAAATTTTCCATGCATCCATTTATGAGTGCTAGCATGAATATTTTGTCCATGAACTATTTCTTCTTTTGCACATTGCTACTAAAGTAAAAGCAATATTTTATGATCACTATATTGCTACTTTAAATCAATGAATATCCATTGCTAAATAAATGAAAATTTTGTTTAATTCTTTCAGTGTCAACCCGACCCCATATTTTTGAATATTTTTACTTTAATGCCATGTTTAATTTTTGATTGAGTGCAATTAATTTTTTTTTACATATATTACAACATTCATTTATAGACTATATTATAAATATTTAAGCCTTCTAATAATTAAAATTCTAAAACATGAAAAATTAATATTTTAAAATTGTGAAAATATGTATCTAACTAAAGATATTGGTGATAACAAAGAAAAACATCATTATTGGCTTCACAATATCTATTCAAAAAAGTTAAAAGAACAAAATATTAGATATTACAATTTTATGTTATTAAAAATGATATATTTAGAATTAGTTATCATCAAAAAGACAAAAAAATTCTGAAAGTTAATAAATTGTTATTAAAATGTCACAGTATTTACAAAAACGATTTTCTTTTTAACCTCTAATGGCTATTTCAGTGGTAATTTCTGGTTGTCATAGTATACTTTGTTACATTGTAAGTGTTGTCTTTTTAAAAATAAAATGTGTTCAAAGACAATCCCCCCCTAGTGACATTTCTTTTGGTTTACTAATGTCTTTTACAAAAATATTACATCATAGTCATTAATAATTACTGAAAATCACAGTTTTGTGGCATTTACACAGGGGAAATGATTCTAAAGTATCAGCCAATCACAAATTGCCATCTCCTTCATAGCTTTGTCTGAATGATAGAATATGCTGTCATTCATAGACAAAGGTTCATATACTGATTACATATCTGAATTTTTTTAAAATTAATACATTAAAAATGGAAGCTTCTTAGAAAGAATCACTTCAACACACACAATGCTTTCAAACAATGTAGAAAAGTAGCGATTGCAGCACTGCCTAATATATCAAATATGATATCACTATGACAGCTTATCTTTGTGAAACAGTTAAAATAGCATCAATCTGAATGTCAATAGTAATGGTAATTCTGCCAAGCTTAAAAACGTGTGAAGTGTTTTTTGATGTGATAAAATAATTATGTTTACATACTAAATCTTTTTTAATTATTACAATTGAAGTGTTAAAAGAGAGATGCTATCTCCAGCATTATATAATTGATTATAAGTTTAATAACTTTTAAGTGTCATATTCCATTTGGTTGATAAATTAATTTCACTCTTAATTACTAACAATGTTGACAAAGGTAGGCGTACAAACATCAGAGCTCAGGTGGATTCATTCTATTCTTGATTCTTTGTTCAACATTTAGAGTGTTTTTAATTCATAGCCTATCTTTGTTTATTTATTCACTGAGATATGTTTAATTTAAATTTTAATTAAATTAATAGTAAAATAAGTTGTATGCTGAACAATCATGTTGACATATTTACTCTTCCCATAGATTTGAGTATTATATGAATGTGTCATTTCTTTCGCTATAGTACTAAACTGCTTTTTTCATAAGTACATTATTCTATTTTCTGTTAATTACTTTCATTAATATCTTAATGTATATAATTTTTTAATTAAATTTATCATAGCCATGTGCATATATGTTAAACATAAATAGTATGTTGCATTTTAGGTAACTATACTAAAGATTGACATAAAATAATAAACATAGATATAATATATGTTCACACTATCACAATACAGATAATAAGAGGGAAACAACTTCAAAATGATAATTGAATTATTAAAGTTATTTTTCTTAAATACAACTCGATTGATTACACTGATACTTTTTGTTTTGTACCATTTGTGTTTTTGCTTTCTTTATGCAAAAACAATTCATAAACATTTTGCTCATAAGAAACTACTTTATTTTCTGGCAAATTGTTTGAGGCTGTTAAAAAAATTTAAGTCTAAACTATGTGATACAGTGACAAGCATGCATCTTTCATGCAATTGATCTGAATTCAAATTCTGACAAAATAGGTTTGGAATTGTTTTGTTTTTTTCAAATATCCAGTGCATAACCATCTACCCATGCAATATTACCTGATAAAGCTTTTCTTATCTAGTACTTGAAACTTAATGGAAACTCTGAAACTTAATGGAAACTCTCTTCAATCTTCATCACCCAAGAATTGCATTATTCCTTTATGATAGGTTTTAGTGAGGTCTTTGTCCTGAAATAGGCTATTTAAAAATTGTTTTATGTTCATGAATGTATGTTGTTTACTTTGATAAATTAAAACTGTAATGCTACAAGTTCCTATGAATGTAACATTTATTAAAATGTAAATGACTTATTATCTGGGTTCATCTCTATATGATTTATAGTACTAATACATCATTTCCCTTTGGTTGTACTGGCCATTAAATAGATAATGCATCGTTTTACAAAAAAGCATTGCACAGACACTATAAGCATCGACACATAACAATATTAAAGACTCACAATATCGATTTCTCAAGCACTAGAATCCTATAGAGATGCACCATGTTCCATCAATATAAGATCAGAGAAGCCATTGAGATCCTTAAAAGACCATGTTTTATCAACAAACTCAATAATACACATAACCTTACCCATTTAGAAAAAGTTTTTAAAACCCATTATTCTAAATAGCTTCTGATTTTTTTATTTATTAAAAATTTCCACTGTTTTTTATTGGTTGAACCAGTAACCTTGTTATATATCAATGCTTACAACTTGTCTACCATTTTAAATAATATTTATTACTCAGGTGTGACCCAGCCAATTACATTAGTAGTATAAATCATACTCGAATTAACCCATTTAATAAGTCATTTATATCTATAGTCAGTGGGAATCTTCATTTTAATAATTAAAATATGTTTATATACATACGTACTATCACAAAAATAACTTTTATATCACAGAATCCTTTAATGTTTGGAGATTTTTACAGAAAATTAGATAAAATTACTATAATTCCAAAAAATGACAAAATAAGAAACTAATCATAATTATAATAAAGGTCTAGTGTAATAGGATCGAAGTTTAACTGTATCACTTCCTGTATTCGAATATCATATGACCATTCCAGGGAAATCGCATATTTTTACACCATAGATAGAATGGAATAAAATGATGTAATAATAATAATAGATAGGAATGTAAATAAATGCAAAAATAGAAAATGCATACATTAGGAATTCTGAATCAATTTAAAACAAATAAATATATAATCTTAATCAATATTTCATTTTAAAAATAAAAATCGATTTTTAAATTCTTGAATGAAAACAGTGTAGAAATCTTTTTTTTCTTACTTCTCTTCATCTTTTATTTTCACATTTTTATCTGGTTGCTTTTACATAATTATTATTTGACTATATTTATCTGCCATTTGTTAAAAGGAATTATTAAGCTGAAATTAGTCCACCGGTTCATGGCTTTTCTTCCACCATATCTAATTCTTCTTCAGAGGCTTGAGTCAAGAACATCTTGATGTGCAAAAAGATGAGTGCGAATTGTTATTGATAATTTTCTATTCATTGACTGAGCAGGAGGATATTATCCCTCCGCTGGAGCACCAGCCATGCTGAGTGAATTGGGCCAGTCTGACAGCGCTATTGAGTGCTTGATAGCTCACTGAATACTTTGTTACCCTTTGGGAGCTTATTTGAGGTTTTATTTCTTTCTGTTAGTTGTTGAGTGTTTGCTTGATTTATCTTAAGGTTGGATTTTCTTTTGGTATAAAAAAAGAACTGGAGAGACCTCTAGTGATAAAATTTTATAATTTGCTATATATCTATGCACATTGTAGTGTTAATAAATTATTTATTATCGTTTTACTCTTGGTGAAATAAAAATGTAAAATTTTATCATCATCATAATTTTGTTTATTACTAATATGTATGTGTTATTTCTATAATTTTCAAATATTGTTTTTAAATTCTTTATTTATCAAGATAAGTATTTTTTAAACTTTCACGGTTTTTTTGTATAGTCTTTTAGAACAGCGGTCGGCAACCTTTAAGATACTGCGGGGCTTTATACGAGAATTGAGTATGATACATATATATTTATTTATATGTTTTATAATTTGTTAAAGAATTTTTTTTTGTTTTGTTAATATAATGTTCATTTTATTTCATAAAAATAAATGAATATAGAAATATGTATTTGAAAGTATAGGGAATTTGAACAGATTTTCAGGCACCCTTCAACTATCCACACTATCTCATACAACTGATACACATGACCACATACATGTAGAAAAGATAAATAATCACCAATATACGTATTTCATGCTAAACCAGCATTCATCAGTTGGTCCAGATTATCATCTCCCACACACATATACATTAAGATAGCAAATCTTCATACTTTAATGGACAGGCTTCAATACACTCCAACCTCCAACTTTTCAGCCATCCATATCATTGAAAATCTGATGGTGAAAATTCAAATCCCATGCTGATGCTAATATTATTGCCATGCTTATGTATTTAAATGGATGCGGTCCTATACATGAGGGGTCAGAGTGACTTCAGGTCAACATGGGCATGGCAATAATATTAGCATCATCATGGGATTTGAATTTTCACCATCAGATTTTCAATGATACAGATGGCTGAAAAGTTGGAGGTTGGAGTGTATTGAAGCCTGTCCATTAAAGTAAGAAGATTTGCTATCTTAATATAAACTGAGCACTGATTATATATATGTGTGGGAGATGATAATCAGGACCAACTGATGAATGCTGGTTTAGCATTGGTGATTATTTATCTTTTCTACATGTATGTGGTCATGTGTATCAGTTGTATGAGATAGTGTGGATAGTTGAAGGGTGCCTAAAAATCTGAGTTCAAATCCCCTATACTTACAATTAAGCTCCCAGGTTTGTGAAGAGTGCCTGGTTTTTAAATATTTACATATCAAGCCTGTATCCTGTCCATCCCGCTTATATGTATTTAAATGGATCTGGTCCTATGCCTGAGGGATCAGAGTGACTTCAGGTCAACATGGGCATGGCAATAATATTAGCATCAGCATGGGATTTGAATTTTCACCATCAGATTTTCAATGATATGAATGGCTGAAAAGTTGGAGGTTGGAATGTATTGAAGCCTGTCTGCTGAAAAGTTGGAGATTGGAGTGTATTGAAGCCTGTCCATTAAAGTATGAAGATTTGCTATCTTAATATAAACTGAGCACTGATTATATATCTGTGTGGGAAATGATAATCTGGACCAACTGACGAATGCTGGTTTAGCATGAAAAAAATATTGGTAATTATTTATCTTTTTCTACATGTATGTGGTCATGTGTATCAGTTTATGAGATAGTGTGGATAGTTGAAGGGTGCCTGAAAATTTGAGTTCAAATCCCCTATACTTACAATTAAGCTCCCAGGTTTGTGAAGAGTGCCTGGTTTTTAAATATTTAAATACATATTTGCTATATTTTATTTTCAAAATAACCTTTATTTGCACAAAAATTTAAATTTACCGTGTAAATTCATTTTATATGTGTAATTTTCTATTTCGTATTTACAAAAATTGTTTAAGATTAATAACGAATAGCATTCTTTTTTTTAATAATTTTTATAGATGTGTTTTCTTTCTAAATTCTTAATAAAATTTTTGAGTTTTCGTTCACCCAATTACCAAGGGTGCGCCATATGGATAATAAAAGAATAGCCAAAATAGTATTTAACTGGGTTACGAGTAAAGAGCAGGCGACAAGATGGTTTAGAAAGGTAATGCAGTATGCAAAAGATTTGGGTAAAGAATTTATATCAGTATACTTGTACAAAAGGTGGGTTGATTGTGTTAAGAGGATTGTTGAGTGTTGCAGTGGTAAGGAATGGGATAAAAGAAAAGATGCATTAATAAAGAATAGGGAGTTGGAGAGATGGAGAACTAGTATGGAGAGTAAAAAAAGTTTAAATATATATAGAAGTAAACGGAACACTGGGTGCTAGTTAATTTATGATAATAGCAAGGAAAGTATTTTACTGTTTAAGGCTCGAACGAGATCTTTAGCAACAAGAGAATATAAAGGTAAATGGAAAAATATGGGTGATTTAGTCTGCAAATTGTATAAGGAAAGTATAGAAAATATTACACATCTGTTAATTGAATGTAAATGCTTGAAAGCAGAGGGGTATAAATAATGAAGTTATGGAAGAATAAATATGAACAAAGTGATTATACAGAAAATGGGATATTGGTTTTTATGCTGGGTTTGGGAAAATATAAGGGGGATTTAGATATAAAGGCCATAGAGTTGACAAAGATTAGGTTGTGGAAATAGAATGGAGCAGATTATGGGAAAACTTAGGGTGGGGAATGGAAAGGGAAGGTTAAAGTGGCTAACATGTTTCTCTGGCATAGTTGCTGAGAGATTCTTGATTCCATTTAAGGAGAAGTCACAGTGCATCACATCAATTGTACAGAATTCGGTATTTTTATTTTGTTACTTTTTCTATGCCGCTGACTGAGTAGGGGTTAATTAAACACCTTTGAGGTAGATGTTTTGCAAGTTGCAGTAATATTTTGTAATAAATCAATTAGCAATATAATGTTCTTGTTCTATTTTATGTATAATAATACAGTAATTACTTTGTGGACAACGGTTGCTGACTGCTGTTTTAGAAAACAATTAATAACAAAAACAATAATTAGTAGGTTCTTTCTGTTGTTTGAAAATATTTTTTATATATAATAATAAAATTATAAAGAAAATAACTAGTTCACTTTTTTAGTTTTTTGATCATTAAATTTCCAAAAAACTATTATTTACTACTCTGAATATTAATATCATCTATGTTCCTTATTACTTTTACACTGCTTTTCTTTACAACCTAATATGTCAATCTTCTTCAGAATTTCTAGATTTGGAGATATAAGTAGAAGTTCTGAAGTTCTGAAGAAGATTGCTGGGGCAATTAGGTTGTAAAAAAAGCATTATAAAAGTAATAAAGAACATAGATGATATTAATATTATATGGATTTGGCAATGCAATAGGAAAGATAAAGTTATAATGCTATGAATATTATTTGAACTTCCAGCAAAACCTCTGATCTCCAAGAGACTTCAAAATCTACTATAATAAAAAAGATAGATTTATGCTAGAATGAACAATCAGTACTTTTTTCTACTAAATTGAATTTCTATTATGAATACAAATGTTACAATGCCTGTTATTTCCTGATACAGCATCATGTGCAAAATCTTTCATGATTTCTTCACTTTGGTGAGAACCAACAAGACATCACATGATCCCTGCTTATACAATGCTTTTCAGTGGCAAATCCTACAACACCAGTTATAGCATCTATTATATTCAGTGTTGTCTTAATCACAGACATAACTGGAGTGACTGAACATTTTTATCACCATTTTAAGATCTTAGTTATCAATTTAGTTTACTTGTCTGTGTCTTTGCACCTTTAGTAGTGAAAATGTGGCATAGAGTTTAAAAATAATCAAAATTGGAATTATGTGATTTTTTATGATTTTTATTAGATACAATTAAAGGGATTTGAACTCAGCATTTTTTAGTCTATTCATCATCCACTCCATCCCAAGCAACCAATACACATAATCACACACAAGTTAAAAAAAAATCTTGGAACTAGAAACTTTGGTTTAATAATAATCTAATGTGTAATGACACTTTTTATAGAAAAATAATAAAAAAAATGTGTTGACAGGTGATTCTATTCAGTACAAATATAATATTAATAAGACTGCTACATAGAGAGATGTATTTTTAATTTTGTAAAATGAATTCAATTTTAATAAGTTAGATAAATAGCAATGAAATTGTTTTAGTAGTAGCATTTGTTTGGTATTGAGTAAAAACTTTTGTTTTGATGTCCGATTGAGCCTGCCCATATCCAATTCAACTGGTTGGAAAATGGCAATTATTATCTAAAAGATAAAGGTAATCAATATATTTATCTTGTAAGATCAGTGTTGATACACAGACTGCAGAAACAAAAAAAAATGTTTGCAATAAGATACTGCATTTAACAATGGTTGGTCAAGGGATATTGTATTTTTACAAGCAGAACTTCTGTAGTTTATTTGAGAGTGGGAAAAATCTTAGTCTGGTGATACCAATATGACAGTACTTAATTCTCAAGAAGATTTTTATGTGAAAGAGTATTTCACCTCTATAGCTTAGAACTATCTATTATAAACTTGAATTCTCAGTGGTTTTTTAGAGACATTTAATTCACAAAAAAGTTTTACATTACAAGTTATCATTAAACATCACATGATCACCATTTATTATGCTTGCTCATAACCATGATTAAAATAGGCAAAACACTCCAGACAGTATTGCCAGTCAGTACAAGCCAGAGTAGTTTTGTAGTTAAGTAGAAATAAAAGATGTCTGCCAGAGGGTAGCATTAGATCCTAAGATCTAGGTGCAGTGCTCTCAGATCCAAGATTCCTCATAAGCTAGAAACTAATCTGGGGATATTGGATGAGTAGGCACTAGATAGGGATTTTATGCCCAAGTCTTCTGACATAGATTAATTACCCTGGCTTGCACCAAGTGGCACTACTGTATGGAGAGTTTTTGCCTGTTTTAATAAGTTATCATTGATAAAGCAAAACACAGAAGCTATAATGACTCAAAATTACAGTAGATTGCATCAGAAGAGAAAGGAAAAATCATTTGATGTCATCCTTAATATTCCATATCCATTTTTTAAAACATTTCTTTGATTAGGAATCATGAAAATTAATCTGAGTTTAACAAATATGGCTTCGGATATTTATTTTTTGAAATTGAATGAGAAAAATATGAATGTAAAAGAGGGTACCCCAAAATAACCAAAATCATTCTTTGGAAAGCAATAATATTGTGGTATATGATTCTGATCCTAGTTGACTCTTTCAGGAATCTCTCTGCAGTAGTCTTCTGACTTTCATCATCGAGAGAAGTCATGTTATAACATAGTAGTTTTCGTTAAATGTGTCTCATTTGTCAATTTTTGTAATGGCTAAAAAGTTTAAACCAGGTGAAATTCTGTTTTTTTTTTTTAATTTAGAAAACTGGAAGGTAAAACAGTTACAATGCATGAACAGATTAAAAATAAGCTGCGCTGGTGAAAACATAAGTTTACAAGTGATTCAATTGAGTGTCAAATTCACCATGTCCCGAAAAGGCACCTCAACTGAAATCAAATGTTAAGACAATGCTGAATTATTTTCGGAGGCAATTGGCATTGTTCATGCAGAATTTTTTTATAATGACCAGGCATTTAAAACCCACAAGTTCTGACATGTTTGCGTGATGCAGTAAAACAAAAACATTTCATTTTCGGCTTAATAGAGAGTGCAAACATTACCATGACAACATGTTAGCACACAAAGCCTTGAGTGTGAAATAATTTTTAATTAAATTCAGCATAACCCAGTTTATTCATCAACCTTATTCACTCAATATTACTCCATATGTCTTCTTTTTATTTTTTCAAATGAGAAAATGTCTCAGAAATATTTTTTGGTGGGCTTAGAAGTGATGAAGAAAAAAACAAAACAATGCAGGCATTAAAAGATATCAGTCTGAAAGAGTTTTCAGATTATTTCGGAAAATGGAAAACATGTTTAAATCAATGAATTGCATTCAAAATGGACTATTTTGAAAGTAATTTGATTTATACCACCTAAAACTAAACACATTTTTTATTATGAAATTTCAATTATTTTTGGGTCCTCCTAAAGCATTTTTTGTGACTCAAAGTCTCTTGGTAAATGGTACTGCATTCAAGCAATAAAAAACATGATCATCATCAAATCCAGCATTCATCAGTCCTTGAGATTAAAATTGATATAACATCTTGCATTTATTAAAGAGTAATGATCCTGATGTTACAACATCTTTCTATTAGTATGTAATCTCAAAACATTATAAATTGTAGTCTGCATATTTTTCTTATGTGTTCAAAAAAGTTAGATACAAAGTTAAAAACATGTAATTAAAATAAAACCTTCTGCCATTCAATATTTTTTTTATATTTCCCCTAGGGACAATACAAATTAATAGATGAATCAATAAATTCTAGTTAATTTATTAGAAATATAAGTTTTCAAATAAAACATATCCCAAAAAATAATTTCCCAATAATAAAGTAAAATATGTGTAATGAAAACAATTATTTTTTCCTTAGTAACTGATTCTTATAATGCTATTGAAAAAGTAAATTAATTAAATTTTTGTTGATTGAATTTTATATCTAAATTCCAGAATAAATAAGATATCATAAATTCTCTTCTAAAATTTAAAATTGCATTCATAATTATCAAAATATCACAAAAGTTCTTTATTGAGGTATTGATAGTGGAATGATTGTAATTTCTTTTTTATTTATACTTTGGATTTCTTAACTTATATTTAATTCTCAAAGTATTAACTCTTTTCATAAAACTATGTAATTCTAAAGCACTAGTTGGCTTTGAGTTCTGATGAAAAGGTGTAAAAAACTAATTAATTGCACTGAGCCAGATTTGGAAAAACGCTGATGTAATATTACATCTCATCAATTATGTAAACATCCTATACTGTATAACTTTACTCAGAATTATAATTCTGATAGGGTTTTGCCAAAATCTGGCTTAATGCGTTTAATTAATTTACATTTATTATACCTTTTCATCAAAACTTGAAGTCAATGAGTGCTTTAGAATTAACTTATATATAAATGACTGAAAAAATATTTTTTGTTTGCTCACTGCTTAACAGCAATTGAAGAAGAGTTTACAAGTTTGTTGTTGAACTCAAGATTGAAGAATCTATCAATTAGCTATGTTCAAGGTTTTTGTGGCTTGTTTATAGTTTTCCTTTTGGAGTGCTGATGTCATTAGATTTTTTTATGTTAATAAATCAATATTTATTTTAATTCCAGTTATTGCCATCGCATGAATGTGAAACCTAAAAACAGCCATAAGAGAGTGATTTAAAATTGACACATAGCAATGCCTTAGTATTCCATGAAGGCATGGAACTCAGAATCATTTAGTTAAACATCATTATATCAGTGTGTAATTCTTAAAAGTATATGCCAGCATTCTAAGAAGTAGTCCATTGTTTTTTCCCCATTCTTCTCAGTTTGGTCCATATATGTTTCATGAAATCTATATCTCATATTCTCCCTAATCTGATCTGTCCACCATATATGTATAAAGTGAATCTTTATTCTCTATTCTATATATATTATTTGCTTTGTGTTCATGACATTTGTTCCAAGCCATGTTACAAATTCAAAGATTTGCGGATAATAGGGTGTCTAATTATAATATGTGCTTTAAATGTGTACACACCCACAAATTGTATTTATATCACTTATCGATCTAAAAATATATGGTGAAAAGATGTGTAATACATAACACACAATATATACGTATTTCTGCATACTGTTTACGCAATGTTGCCAAAAAATAATTTTTTTAAAAAAAATTTAATTCTAATTTTTATATATTTTTGTTTATTCACGGATAACGGAAATCATGGATACGTTGAGGTTTCTTATCACTTCATTTATATTTCAAGTATTTAAATTTGAAATTAAAAGTTTAATCAAAATATATAAGTAAGCCACAGATATATGAAAGTTGTCTTAATAATTCGATTCACTAATAATTATTACTTAATATTTATAACTTAATCTTTTTTTCTTATTCTCTCATTTATTTTTACTTTAATCCCATCGACCATTTAGATTTGTATGTCTAAAATGATTGGGAACATTGTTGTAATCCTCTCATATCACTGATCATCTTTCTGCTCTGTGATAGTGAATTTTGCGGCTGTGAACCATATTTTTAACCATTTCTAACTTCAACTCATTTTTTTCGTCTTTGTTTTCGAAATTATTATTATTTGTTCTTTTCTCTATTTTTTCTGAAGTTAGAATGACTATACTAGTGTGTGTGTGTGTGTGTAGTTATGATGAAAAGATAAAGCCGGTTTAATTAGTTCGCAGCAGGACCTATGCTTCTCCAAAACCCGCGCCTCTTTCGTAAAGAAGCGATAATGGCAAAAATAGATATATATAGCAAAGATAAATTATTTACCGTTTTTTAAAAAAAAAAACATTTAATTATTTTAATGATATAAAATCTACATTTATTTGTATTTCTTAAAAGAGTTTTTTTTTAAAAAAAAAAAAAAAGCAAAAGAGAGAGTGGGAAGAAGGCATTTCAAAAGTTGTCAATCACAACATTTGCTACTGTAAATGAAAAGACTCGGGGAGATGTTTGATTAGTAGAACTACTATAATTTAATTTCCTTGGTCTCAAAGCTTTGCTAATGTACCTGAAATATTGAGTAAAAGCTAAAGAAAATGGACTTGATGTTTGCTCTCCACATATGGCAAGAAAAAGCTGCATGTGTTATTTACAATGTCATGTGATGTGGTTAAAAACATCTTCCACGATTTGTTTTTCTTCATTTTATTCCCCATTTTCACATTTTATTCTAAAAATGTATATATATAAAAGCACAGCTTTTAGTCAAACTAAAAGTTTATTTTGTTCTCTATCTAATATATATACAAATCGTAACTACTGAGTTTGAGCTTGGAAAACTTCAGGTGTTATAATTACATTAATCTTTTCATCTTATATCAAAATCTATATAATTTTGCTATCTCTCTAGACGAATCCGTATTTTTTTTATAGTCATTGTCGTTCTTTTGTTTTAAATTTATTTCTTTTATTTTTTAATGTTTAATTATTAGTATTTATAAATAAACATTAAATTATACAGTTCTACTAGTATTTTATTCTTTCACCACAGCGATATCTACTATAAGCTTTAGTGACTGATACCAAATGATAGTGCTTAATAAATCTCTATCCAGTCCGGTCCTATTCCATATCCCCAGATTAATTTTAAACTTATAGCTTTCATCACTACTGTAGTCTACTAGTTACTAAATCTACCAATAGGTGGCATATCTGTGATAAAAGAAAAACGTATGCTGCTAAAACAGAATTTGTTTAAGCTGGAGACATGTGATAAAGTCCTGCTAATAGCATGTAAGAATTAAGAAATAACTTTTTACCATGCTGTCTAGTAACCAAACAACCTATATGCAGAAAAAAAAAAATCCACTTTTACCTGCCGATCAAATGGATGAGTCTGTGTGAATGTTTCCACTGATTTTTTAATCCTAGTAAATATCATTGTTTAATTTACTATCCATATAAGATGGTATATACATAAGGTGAAAAAGGTATTATTTTTCAATGGAATTGTGCTGACACTTTAGGTAATGAGCAATGGATAAAAAATTTGCCATGTTTTGTTTTTGATAAATCTATTTTATAAAATTTTCCCATATGAGTAGGAATTTTGCTATTTCACTATATTTGTGAACTCTCCTACATTTCAATCTTTTCTCACAATCCCCTAGTGGCAATTTGAGTTAATATTTCAATAATTTAATTTGAGAATTAAAAATCTTTATTCATATAATATGAATCAATAAACTGGGCTTGATTTGTTGGAAATATAAATTTACAAATATTTGAAAAACATTCTAAAAAATCATATTTAAACTTTCCAAATATTGAATGAATTCCATTTTTTGAACATGAAGGAATAATTATAAGTCATGATAAAACTATTAAATTGTTCTAAAATTTAAAATTGTATTCATTTATTAAATTATCACAAAAATTCAATACTCTGATGATTTTCAGAGTATAATGGCACTAGTTTCTTTTTTATCATCATATCAAATTTCTTAACATATTTCAAAAAATTGTTCGAATAAATATATGAACATATTTCTTTTTTAATAATTATTATATACACATTTTATAAAAATAGTCATAAATATTTAAATAAGCTATGAAGTAATGCATTTTTTTATTGTTAATAACAATGAAAGATAGATTACAAGTTTTTTTTATATGCCCAAGATCAAATCCGTCCAATAAATGATGCTTTAGGCTTTTGTCAGTTCAGATGTAGTATTTCTTTGTGGACAGCTCTGTAAACTACTGACACCTTGAGATTTTTTTTAAAACTAAAAACCAATATTGCTTTACTTTCAAGTTTTACCATCAAATGAACTTAAGACCAGCAAAATAACATTAAAGAAAAATAGCTGAAAAAGAGTGATTTAAATCCAAAGCATAACAATATCATTACAATACACTATTAAGCACTAATTGTATTTAGCATAGAGTTAACTCTTTAACTGAGCATATTTCTTAAGCATACTTTGTCCCCAAAGGTAATTATGCAATTGAAATTCTAATGTTTTGAAATATTTGTATTTGTGAAATATAAAACATTTTTGTATAAAATAATAAGTATTGTAATATTTCAAAATATAAAAAATAAATGGAGATCAGAAAAATATTTGATGTACTAAATTGTATATTCATAGAAATCAGTTAACACTTAGAAAATCCTAATATCAATAACAATCAACAATCTCAATCTGTTGTCAAGGCAACCCCTATTTAACACTAAAGGTGGAATCCCACTTTTATTTATGGTTTAATATGTTTACATAGACATTAAAGATTGCAACTTGACCACAGAGACTGAAATTATTGATACAAAGAAGTTTAAATAAACCTCCTTAAACAGGTAAATATAACCTGTTCTGAATGCAGATGAACAAATAGTTAATTATAACATTTAAACTGCAATTATAACTTTCAAATTGCACTCCAAAATGTATTACTTAAATAATAAGTGCAATTATGCTCAAGGTGAGGTAGGTTCATAAGTAAATTCACAGAAATCAGTCAAGTCTTAGACAACAATAATCAACAATCACAATCAGTTACCAAGGCAACCTCCTTTTATCAATAAATGTTGAACCCCCCCCCTTATGGTTCAAAATATTTATATGGATATCAAATACTTGAAAATATTTGTGCTAGAAAGTAAATAATTAATACATATTGAATAAAAATATAGTACTTAAATTGTTAGTATATTGTAATATTTCAAAACTGAAAAAAAAGTAGAAATCTGTAAAATATTTGTCAAAAATCATCAATCAAAGTTGTAAAATCTTTATATTCTTTTATTATGTGAAATATTAGAAGAAGAATAAAAATATTTATTACTTACTTATATTGTACAACAACAAAATAATTTTAAAGTTGAAGAATTTTTAAAAAAAATTAAACTACTGAAAGGCATGCTGTCTTTCTTTTCCGAGGCTAGAAAGAAAATGGAGGAATTTTTACACATGTTAATCAGATAAAATGCAAAAAATCAAGATTGATTTCTGATTTCAGTTGCTAATTACCAAAAATTACTGAAACAACTAAAGTATTATAAACATTAATAACCTTTTCCTTGTTCATAATACCTATTGAGCGAATGAATTAAAGTTCTAAAATTTTGATTGGTCAATCACAGAATCATCAATAAAATATATATATTGTCTTTTAATATTATATTCATTTTAGTTTATTTTCTAAAAAGCAAATTAATAATTTGTCAGATTATTAAAGTAAATGAAAGTTTTTTCAAAAATAAATTTCTGTTTATAATTGACAAAAATAATCTATAGCGGAAAATATAAAATGGAAAATGCAGCCTACATCATTGATTCTTTTTTAATTTACTTTCCTGTAAAAGTAAATAATTTTTATTAAAATCTGAATTATTCTTTTAAAATAATTATATTTTTATAGATATTTTATGAAAATACTAATGAATACGTAAAACAAAATATTCTAAAACATACATTTTCATTTTGAAAATCAATCTAGAGAACTTAGAACTGTCAAAATTGTTGACAAGTGCTCCCTTTTGTTGAAAATGAGAAACAACCAATCAGCAAAAGTCTGCCTTCTCTTATTTTTATAGGTTTAAATTTAAATATTATTGATTTTTTACTTGTAAAATAATTCTAAAGATGACAGCATCATATGGTATGTTTTTCTTGATAAAATGACCATAAATTTGCTATGATAATGTAAAAATTAGCAGTTTTAGAGCAAATTAAAGCTGCATACAAAACTTTTCATTGAGTGCAGTTACAAGATTAATGAACAAATCTCTAAAAGTTTGAGATTCAGGCTAAACATTAGGGGAAAAAATGTCAAAGTTTGCACGGGTGCACACTGTAAACAGCAATGCTCAACCATGCCATTATGAGGGCTTCAATTGTATTTTGAAAAACTTAATGCAATGTGATATTATTAGAATGTCTTTGATCTCTCTAAATGTTATTTTTATAATTATTGTCCTTATTATCGTATTTTAGTATAATAAAAATTTATATTGTAGTTAGTACCTAGAATATTTAGACTGAATAATATTGAGAGTGATTTGTCTATTAACTTGTTTATTTCTTCTATCACTGATATAATGATTGTATAAGCAAAGCAAACTAAAGATATATAATTAAATTTAAACTTTTTTTGTTTAAAGATATATATGACACATACAAAAAACAAGTCATTACAGATCATATTTTGATTAATAAAGTGATACCAAAACTTTCATTCAAAACAACTTACTCTATTTACCTGAGACCACATAAAAATAGAACTTTTATAAGGTTTATGTGATAGATATATAACTGTTAGATATAGACTTCACAGTTAGAAAAACACTGATTTTTACACAATTCATAAATAACTTAATATGATTGTTAATCTTTGTGACCTTTATATTATATAATAAATACAGAATATTAATAGTTTTATTATTAAAGTAGTCAACTTACAAATAAGGTTTCTGGATTGTTCTCAGTTAGCAAAGCAAAATTTTTCAGTTTAGTGTGCTCAGCTATCACCTTGGCTTTCAAATATTGCCTATTTTTTTGTGCACTTGACTATACAATGCTTAAATATTAATCACTTCTTTTGTTGTTAAAGAGTAGTAACTCACTCTACTTATTTTACTTCAGAGATATCTATTGAAAACTTGATTAATCAGTAGACAGATAGTAGTACCTCATCCAATCTTCAAGGTGAAGAGTCTTAAATCTTTTTACACCAGGTAACATTGATTATATTGTACTTAAAAACAGAAGCAGTTCTTCACCTAATTATATTGTTGATCTCATATAATCAGTGATTATCAGACACATACAAAATCTTTATCTGTAATCTTTGAAATCCCCATTCTCAAATCGGTCTATGTCTTTTGCCTAAATTTAACAGTGAGGCATGGGGTTCAAAGTTGGAAGAAATGTATATACATATGCAACAACCATCTTTTAACTTTGTATCCCAGATTTCATTGACAAAGGCAAAACCCGTAAACTAGTAAGAGAGTGGAATTTCAAATACTCAGGATAAGGGTTTTGCAAATATCTATTAATCATTGATTATTCGGACTTACACTAGGTGGCAGTAAAATAAAGAAATATGCCCATGTCTTATATTGTTTAAACCGAGTGTTTGATAATTTGTTGTTATTATTAACATTGCTACCGATTATTAATTTGATTCCCATATTTATAATCTGGAATCAAATGATTTATTGCTCGGGGGTTAATGAGCATCGGACGTGAGAATGCTGAATCGCGATTCATGGATCTTGAATTCTAAAAACCTGCCACTCGGCCACCGCACTAAATCAAGTAAATCATTTGTAATAACTTATTACTACTGAAAATTTTTATTTCTAAATATAATAAAAGTTTATTTACATAAAATTATATTTTTTCCTTTTTTTATTTCAAACGTATACTAGTTTTACATAAAGTTAAAATGGAAGTACTGTAATCATTTTTAATAGTGATGTAAATTCATTATTCCGGCCTGATTTTTACTAAAAAGAGTTTCTCTATTCAAGAACCAATCAAATTCTAATAATGTGCTTTTCTAAAATGTCTACTGAGTAATGTTAAGGATGTCTAAGCTATATTATATATTATATTCTAACCTCCAGCTAATGTAAGTTATAGTTATAATTACAAGTAAACCTCGTTTTTTTGGGTTAAAAAAGAATTTTTTTTTACTTAATGACATTTTTCAATTAAGCAATTCCATCAATCTTTCTCCGATCTTTTTTTTTAAAGTATTAATCTTGGAATCTACATATGTGTCTATATATATATGTTACATATTATATAGATATGTATAGAATCTATATATATAGGTAAAAAGTAAAATAGTTTTGAAATAGCTCATTTAAGAGCAAAGACATTTTTCAATAGGCTTACATAAAATAAATAGAAAAAACATTGTTCATCAGGCATGCTAATTGCTTCCTAGCGATAGTTCATGTGTTTTTCAATAATTGTTTTTACTTAACTAAATATCCATTAACTGACCAATATCGGATAACCAGCTGAGTTGGTTATGAGCCAATTAACCAAACGATAAATGCTAAATCTTATTGGATATGAATTTTTTGTACCTGGCTTAAGTTAGCAACTCAAGTTATTAGTGCAGCTTATGGATATTCTACTCATTATATGAGGTGCTCATATATATATATATGTTTCTGATTCACTGAGAACAATATAAGCATGTATAAGAATACATGATTAAATATTCAAAGACAGAAGGCATTATAATGTAGAGATTATTGCATCTACCAGAGATAGATATGACATGAGATTTAAATTCAAATAAGGCATCAATTATTTTTTACTTAACTAAAAAATTCTAATTTAGGCTAGGATTTTTTTTTTGGGGGGGGGGGTAAAAAGTATCTACTTTTTCATGGCTGGACGTAAAATTTCCGAATTAATCTGGGCCTTAAATTGAATGTTGTAGTTCTGATCATAAAATATAATTTGATAATTATTTTTATTATTGTCATTAGCAATATATGTTTCGTTGGTAATACATACAGATGGAAATAATAATTATTATTAGTTTGTTAATCTTTAAGATTATTTTATTATATAAGTAGATTATAATTTAATAAACCTATTTAATATATTGTGTTATGACTAGGTATATAAAAAAAAACTATCCTGGGGCTAGTGCTGAGATGTAAGGTGCATTTGGGAAAATGGCTTATGAGGCCTCTTTAATGGTCTAACCGTACTTCAGATACTCTATAATAGACCCTGTTTATGAATGACAAAAAGGAAAATGTTGATATATATAACAGTCTTTCTCTGCATATATGCTTTAGTTACAAGAAAAATAAAATATATATATATTATGATTATAAAGATATCTTTAATATATTTTTATTAAAATATTATACGTTTTTGAGCATTAATTAAGCAACTCCGAGTATTAAGTAATAAAAACAATAACGATTTAGAAAATTGCTTTATGTTTTTATTTCATTAACTAGAAATGTCGCATTAAGAACCTAACACAATTACGGATTATTATTACATTTAATAAATAGAAGAGCAGCAGAGAAGCACATAGATATGTAAAATCAGTTAGTTGACTGGTGGAAAAAAAATTATCAGTTGCCTCTCATCATTACATTCGCCATTGTTATTAATAGGAAAGGGATTCAAATGTGACACGTTAAAGTTCACTATTTTTAAATAGCGATTTGACCATTACGTAAATTTATTCTGAACTAAATATTATCCACTAAGATGTGAAACTCTTATCAAGCCAATACAATGCGTCACCTATATATAAAACAAATTTTTAATGAATTTCTACTCTCGAAAAATAAATAATTGCTGCTTATAAAAAGACACACTTCTTCTTTTACAATTTTCTATGCCCAATAATTAATAAATATTATATAAAATTGCATAAGTAATGTAAATAAACATATTCTATTAATTTAAGGTATTAAAAATAACTATTATTTATAACGTTTTCTCTATGACTTGCATATATATGTACCCTTTGCAATCAATGCAAACGCCTCCTTTACTCACTACCTATATCATCATCATCATCATCGATTTTAAAAATTATCTATCCATCGCAAGATAAAAGTCTTTTCAAGTTTAATCCAGTTTCATCTATTCTTAGTTTCTCTTCTTCACAACACACTAGAAAACTTCTTTATTTCATCTACCCACCTAAGTGATATTTTTCTAGGTCTTTTATAATCTCTTGGATTATACTTTAAGACTTCAATTATCTATCTACTATCATCTAGAAACGAAACTCAGCCCATCTGTTTGTTCTATCACCCATGTATTTGATTTTTGATCAATCCTTATTACTCCTTACATAAATATATATGTTGATACGAAGATTTTCACGGGTTGCATATATAAAAGACATATTTTGCGGGTTCATCCGTGTTAAAATTTTTAAATATTGATATACTGACGTTTCGACTTGATCACACAAGTCATCCACTGGGTAATAAATGGTAGAAAGACGGTTGTAGAGGCGCTACAATCACTGATTAAAAAAAAAACGTTAAAGTTCCATCAATGGCAAAAATGTTAAAAATGTTTTTTTAAAAAAAATTTTCCAAATAGGAGAAAGTTTGCATGTATCATCTCGCTTATTGATAAAATCTGGCCTTTTAAGTATCTCAATGGCTTCTCTAATTTTGCACTGGTAGAGATTATCTCATCTGGATATGATCCTGGTACCAGGATCATATCCAGATATGATAAAATAAAAAATAACCTTTATTTTAAAAAAAAAATTAACAGAAGTAAATTAGCTGAGTTGTTGTGATGTAAAATAAATCAAATACATTATTTTTAATACTTATAACAGTTGTTTTTTTCAAATTTAAACTTGATAAATATACAGTGAATCCATTTTGACTTGTAATTTAAAAAGCAAATAAATTTTAAAGTGATTAAAAAAACAAACAAATAACAATCAAATGACAAATTTTAATATTCTACTTTGAAAATTAATTTAAATTTATCAATTATTGATCTTTTTTACAAATAATAAATTTTGTCTAGTAATAGTGGAAAGAAATAGCCCGCAGTCATTGATGATGACGAAACATATTTGTAAAGTTTGATTACAGAGCCCTCTATGAAGAGACTTCATAATCGTAACATACAAATTATAGTATACGTTAAATGGATTTATATAAGCATATGGATACAAAATTACATGTTTGTATATACATATTCTGTGCAGCATTTGTTAGTAGGATTTTAAGTCTTTAAAAATTTTAAATCAAATAAAATATATTTTTAGCTGACGAAATAAAAAATATTAGTAAAAGCTTGAAGTCGTATAAGCAGAGTTTATTTAATAACTCGTAAATGTTGAATAGAAATATAAAAATTAAATTACATTCTAGCTTTAGATATAATAATAAGTAGATTAACAAAAATAGAAACAAACATTAGTTTTTAATTATTTTAAAAATACATTAAAAGTTTTATAAAATATTAAACAAGATTCTGATCCATTTTTTTTCCTAATAATTTTTTAAAAATTATTTATAACAACTTATTTTTATTATTCTTATTTCAATACTATTTTTTTTTTTACTAATACTATTTATTCTTTATATAATACAAGTCAAAAAAGCAAATAAAACTTTATAATACTAATATTAGCCTTTTTTTTTTTTTTTAAAAAAGTAAATTATTAAACCAATATATCATTTTAATTTGTTATTCTTTTAATAGCAAATCAATGTCGTTTATGTAAGGTGTTCGATAATGAAGAAAGAGTATGTAATAGTGATCATAATTCTTTATAATAAAAATGATTAGTAATGTGATGAAAAATAATAATAAGAGTAGAAAGGATAGTGAAAGATGTGGATGGAGAGTGAATGATAAGAATAAGTTAGAAAAGTATAAAATAAAAGTTGTAGAAACCATGGAAGGGTTGGTTGGTGATGAGTATAAGGACTGGTGTGGTAAAATAGAAAAAGTGACAAATAGGGTTTTAGGTGAGAATATTCAGAAGAATAAAAGTAATAGGAAAGTGAGAATTAGTAAAAGTGAGAAAAAAAAGCATGCAGAGAATATAAGTGGGTTATTAAGAACAAAGAAAATGAAAAAGATGTTAATACTAAATGGGAAAAATAGGTAGGAAAAAAGAAGTTGGCTAAAATAGATAATTATATAGAGAGAATGAAATTGAATAGTAAACTGTTGGAAGATATTAATAAAAGTGGAAAAGATGGGAGTAAAAATTTTTGGAAATACGTTAAAAGGTGTATAGGGGAAAGAGAATTAGTATTACTAGGTGATGATGGAATAGAGTGTAACTCTAGAGAAAAATTAGAGATAGTCTTAAACAGGTATGTAATGGATATAGAAAAGATGTTAGATGTGAAGGACAAAGTGATAGCAAACATGAGTGCATATAGTAATGGAAATATATGATTTACAGAAAATGAACTGAATGAGGCAAGTAAGAAATTGAAAGGTGGAAAGGCAAGATGTTTGGATGGATGAGCAGCAGAGATGGTAATGAATTTAGTGCAGAAGGCAAAATTAAAACTATTATCATGTTTAATAATAATGACACAGAAGAGAGATTTTCCAGGTAGTTGGAGTAATGCAAGAGTAAGGCTATTATTTAAAGGGAAGGGTAAGGATCATAGAAAGTTAAACAATTATAGACCAATAACAGTAACATCAGTGCTATATAAAGTTTTCTCATTACAAATAACTAAAGTCATATATCACATATTCTGCAAATCTTGTTAAGAGCTAATTTTTAAGCTGTATATATAATATTTATAAAGTTTTATCATATATGGTGGCTGAAAGGGTTGAAAATGGATGGAAGACAATAATATAGTGGGAGAAATACAAGGAGGTTTTCGATCAGATAGGCAGGTAGGAGATAGTTTATTTGTGGTTATACAACTTATGGATATGAGTAGGAATACAGGTAGATAGTTATATATAGTTTTTATGGATATAGAGGTGTATGATACAGTAAATAGAAATAGATTAAGGGTAAATTTAATAAATTTTGGAATGGTTGGAGCTTTAGTAGATACTATTAAGAAATTATATGAAAATAATTACTATAGTATCATTTAGTTTAAAGTTAAAAATGAGGTGGGATTAAGGCAAGGATGTCTTTGGTCACCTATTTTGTTTTTGTTATATTTGAGAGAAATGGAGAGAACAATAGAAAGACTAGGAAGAGGGATAGACATACCATTAATAGGTGGCAAAGAAATATATACCTTGTCAGGTCTTTTACTTGCAGATGATGTTTTTTTGTGTGCAGAAAGAAGGGGAAATATGGACGTTATGCTGAGAACATGTGAAAAGATGGGTAAAGAGATGGGGATTGAATTTAATGAAGAAAAATCAAAAGTAATGAGAAGACAAAGAATTTTTATTGGGGGATATAAAGTTAAGAGTGGTGAATAGATATAACTATTTGGGAATTGTCTTAAGTAGACAGAGAGATTGCTTGGATGAATGGGAGAAAAAAATTGATAAATGAAGCAAAAAACAGAAAGGGATTGATAAAAAAATTAACAATGTTCTCATAAATAGGATATAGCTAGAATTGTATGGAAGGGAGTGGCAGTAGCAGGGTTAATATATGGTAATGATGCATTATGTGTTAGTAAAGAGGTATTAGATTACTTAGAAAAAATACAAAGAGAATTAGGAAGATATGCATTGGATGCCGAAATGTGGACAGCAAAGGAGCAATTCAAGGAGAAATGGGATGATCAAGTTTTTATATGAGAGATGCAAAAAACAAAATGAAAATGTTCAGTAAACTGCAGTTTATGGATAATAAAAGAATAGCCAAAATAGTATTAGATTGGGTTATGAATAAAGAGCAGGCAAGAAGTTGGGTACGAAAGCTAATGCAATATGCAGAAGATTTAGATAAAGAATTCATGTCAGTGTACTTATACAAAAGGTGGGATGATTGTGTTAGGAGAATTGTTTAGTGTTATAGTGTTAAGGAATGGGATAGAAGAACAAATGCATTAATACGGTCGTTGGAGAGATGGAGAGCTAGTATGGAGAGTAAAAAGAGTTTAAATATTTATAGAAGTAAACAGAATATTGGGTGTGAGTTAATTTATGATAATACCAAAAAAAGTAGTTTACTGTTTAAAGTGCAAACAGGATCTTTAACAACAAGGGAATACATACATATATGGAAAAAAATATGGGTAATTTAGACTGCAAGTTGTGTAAGGAAGGCATAGAAAATATTAGGCATCTGTTAATTGAATGTAAATATCTGAAAGCCAATAAACATCACATGATCATATGTATAGAGAGTTTTGCTTGTTTTAAATATCTGAAATCAGAAATGGTACAGATAATGAAGTTGTGGAAGAATAAATATGAACAAAGTGATTATACAGAAAGTGGCTTATTGGATTTTATGCTGGGTTTGGGAAAAGATAAGGGGGATTTAGATATAAATGCCATGGAGTTGACAAAGATTGTGTTGTGGAAATGGAATGGAGCAGTATAGAGAAGAATATGGCAAAATTTGGGGTGGGGAATGGAAAGGAAATCAAAGTAGCTAATAGGTTTCTCTGGGCATAGTTGCTGAGAGATTCCTGACTCCATATAAGAAGTGACAGTGTATCACATCACACCACATAACAAATTATTATAGTGTTATCTATTATTCAATGTCTTCCTACATTTATCTAAATGCATATTATTATTAGTTTGATGGTATGGATAAAAAAATGGTTTTTATTTCTGAGAACATTCTTAGAAAGATTCATCCATGGAGGTCAATAGAAGGTTGTCTTTTTATTATAGTTAGATATACATAAAGGAATTTGTGATATTGCTAGAATTTGATTTCTGGTTAAATAAAATTTGGATTTCTTTTTAAATTTCCAAAAAGGCTAAAATCTTTTTGTCCTTAGCCATCCCATAAACAATTTACACAAGGATAGAGAATTGTTAAATGCTTTCTCTACATGATTGTTGGAATATTTAGTGGATAATTTTTACTCTTTCACTTTTGCACTTTAGAGCCATTTGAATGGCCTTTCTATCTATGCCTACCTACCCACTTATCTGTCTGTCTGTTTGTCTTTCTAAATATATATCCATCTATCCATCCATTTTCCATTTAGTCATTTGTCTGTCTGCCTGCCTACCTACCTGTCTGTCTGTCTATTTACTTACCTACCTACCTCCTCCTATCTATCTATCTATCTATCCATCTATCTATCTGTCTGTCTGTCTGTTTGTCTGTTTGTCTTTTCTCCTCGTCCTTCCGTCCGTTCCTCCGTCCGTCTCGCCCCCCTTCCCCCTCCTCTCTTCTTCTTTTTTTTCTTCTTTCTTCTCTAATTATCTTTTTTTTTTTCTTCTTTTTTTTTTTCTATCTATCTATATCATTTTTTTTCTTTTTTTTATCTATCTTCTTTTTTTTTTTTTTTTTTTTTTATTTTTTTTTTTTTTTTTTTTTTTTTTTTTTTTTTTTTTTTTTTTTTTTTTTTTTTTTTTTTTTTTTTTTTTTTTTTTTTTTTTTTTTTTTTTTTTTTTTTCTGTCTGTCTGTCTGTCTGTCTGTCTGTCTGTCTGTGTAATAATTTTAAATTATGATAATGGTAAAAAATAATATAATTTTCATAGAATAGTATTTCATTTAAATAGATTTTACCCATTATCTATTGAATTTAAGTGAAGAAGAAGAAAAAAAAGAGGCAATTGAATTTAAGTGAAGAAGAAAAAAAAGAGACAGTTCGTACAAATCATTTTAAAGATTCTATAATAAATAGATAATTTGCTAATACTGATATATACTGTATCTGGAAAATTTGTTGACTACATACATTCGGTTGATAATGGTTATGATCTACAAGTCATCAAAAATACTTCTATATAAATTATATATTATTATTTTTTTGCTGATATTATAAATAAGATAGTGTATCTTATATATATATATTGTACTATGTTGATTTAGATTTAAACATGGAATCATTATGTTCCTAAAAAAAGTTTTGTTGGCTTATTTTATTTTTCAATTGTTTTAAGAGGATCAACAGGTTATAATATTAATAAATAGTTAGTTATTGGTAGCCCATCGTAATATATGATAACATTTGTGAATTCTAAATTTTAATTTTTGTTAATAGGCAGTATATCAAATTGTATATCGTAATAAAGTTCAATATTTTATTATTAGAAAGGTTGAATAGACTGAAATACATATTAATATATTCATTTATTGGTGATTTTATTTTTATTTACTGCATATGTTTAATAAAAAATCCATGAACCTAAATAAATATAATAATCAAATATTATTTAGAATGTGTGTATGCATGTGTACATGCTTTGTGTTTATACAATTAAAATAATATGAAATTATACATATTTTAAAATATTATTTATATATAATCATTTTATAATTATTAAAAAAATTATAGAATATAGTATACTGAATAAACAAATATAAAAGGTATAATTATATTTTATTAGATTGTGTCTTAAAAAAGAAAATATTTTAATTTGCAGATTTATTTTAGTATTATAATTTTTTATTATTTTTTTAAAAAAAAACAACAACAAACTATTTATTATAAAATTAAAAAACATTTTATTTCACAAATGCTACTGCATTTCAAAAACTTTTTTATTAAGTGAAATTTAACTCTTTATAAAAGAGCCAATGGCAATGAGCTATATTTGCGGGAAACCATAGGAACAATATCTGAGATAATTAGGAAAAAGTTATAAAAAAGTTGCCAATTTTAGATTGAGATTTTCTCTTAATCTGTCTTTTTATAACAGCATCAATGCATTATATATAATTAAAAGTTGAATTTTATTATAATAATGAAAAGCTACACAAAGAAAAATGGGTGCTGATTTAGTATACGCTCACGGCTGCCATTTTGAATTACAAGAACCACCCAAATCACGCTGGAACATCCAACTGATAAATGACATCGATCAAAATGGCCATTTTCATAGAAAAAAAGAAAGCCAAAAAACCCAAAATTAAGTTATCCTTTTGATTATCATAAGTAAATGTTTTATGATTTTTTTAAAGACTGATGTAGCTTTAGAGAACGTGTATTCCATTTGTAAAACTGGATGAAAATATAATTATTGCTTAAATTTGATTTCAAATATTTGCGGAATTTTGTTTTTTTTTTCTATGAAAATTACGATTTAGTGTTTTAATATTTTAATCATGTGATTTGTTTTTTGTTTTTTTTTATGAAAATTTTGTTGTATTTTTTCCTATAAAAATTGCAATTTTGTGTTTTAATATTTTAATCACGTGATTTGTTTTTTTTTTAATAAAAATTTTGGGTTTTTCAGTTTTGTTTTCTTCTATGAAAATGGCCATTTTGATCGATGTCATTTATAACAAATATTTTAATCTTGTGATTTGGGTTTTTTATTGCTTAAATTTGATTTTAAATATTTGCAGAATTTTGTTTTTTTTTTCTATGAAACTTATGATTTTCTGTTTTAATATTTTAATCACGTGATTTGTGTTTTTTTTTTTTTATGAAAATTTTGTTTTTTTTTCTATGAAATTGCGATTTTGTGTTTTAATATTTTAATCACGTGATTTGGTTTTTTTTTAATGAAAATTTTGGGTTTTTCAGTTTTCTTTTTTTCTATGAAAATGGCCATTTTGATCAATGTCATTTATCATTTGGATGTTCAAGCGTGGTTTGGGCGGTTCTTATAATTCAAAATGGCGGTCATGAGCGCATACTAAATCAGCACCGAAAAATGTTTCCTCCAAAAGACTTCTGTCTTTTGAAAGATCATTAACATCTTGGAATAAAACATCTCAATATACAATGCATTTCTAATGCCACAGGAATGGAGGAATTCATGGAATGCTTTTGGTACTACAATGTCTATTAGCACTAGAATGACTAAAGAATACAACTTAGAATTCATGATTAAATTTGCAATATTATCGTAATGTTATTATAAAATACCAAATGTTAGATAGTACTATTATTCATATAAAAATGAAAATATTAATGTTTTAATGTTTTACTATGGGTTATTTTGTTAAAAATATATAATTAATTCAAATGAGTAAAAGTTCTCTTTTGAACAATGTGATTAGAATATGATTGCACTTCAAATACAATGCTTAAGTAATATATCTTCCTACTATGAATATTAATCAAGAGATTTCAGGACTTATGAACTTTAATTTTATAGTGTTTCTGCGAATATTATGTTAATATGTATTAATCAACGATTTTTGGAAATGTTAATCAGGTTGTATGTTTCTTTTCATTATATATTTATTTACTGTAAAATGTATGTGTTTGTTTATACTATATTAAATATAAACTAATCAAAAAGAAAATTTAGATTATTTTAAAACAAAATTTAAATGCACCTTTCTTAATTCTAATTTTAATTATTTAAATTTTATGATATGTTTGTTTGTTTCCATTATTTATATCTATTAGAAAATCAATAGATTTTAAATATAAGTATTTTCAAATTATACTGAAAATAATGTATACACCGTATACCTTGATTATAATATAATTTTGCACTTAAATTATTAATCTTACATTTATGATTGTAAGGAAAACCAGAAAACAAATTAAATAGACTTAGTTATTTTTTATACACATTTTAAAGATTTATTTATAAATGTTTATGGAAATATATTATTTCTTTCTGGTTTATTAACATCTGCTAAATAGATATATAACAAATTCATACAATATACGCAATCATACTACCGATTCTTAATTCATAATCAAATATTTTAATCAGAATTATTTCATTTATTTATTAACTTATATATTTTGTTATTAAATTACATTTTCTATATCAATAAATTTTTATTTTTTATTAATTAAAATTGAATCTCATGATCATTCATAGTTTATTGATAACATTTTACTTTAATTACAACTTAAAGAGTCTCTACATATTTTTTTCCCATATTACATTTTCAGCTAGCCAAAATATTAAATAAATATTTACATATTTGAATAATTTATGCTATTATTTCAGTATTTTCTCATTTATATTTTATTGATTCCAGTGAATAAATAATTATTAAAAGATAAGCTAATGTCTTATTAAGCACTAATTGGTTAAGTGCATATATTTATTTTAGTTTAAATTGAGATAAATTGGTGTTCAAACATTATTTGTATTATCATAATTTATATATTAAATTTATCAAGTGCAGTCATTATTAGATCTGGTTGATTGTCACATAAGCATTTTTAAGGCGCTTCTGTCGAAGGTTTTAGCCTTTCATGTTATTATCATAATTTATATTTATTTAATAATTAGATTATAAATTCTTCATGCTCGTACAATTCGACATTTCAAACTGGTTTGGTATTTGAAAGTATTAAGCCATTTACTCATTAAAAGATAATCATTTCAATATTCATTATACCATTACAGATTTTTGGTATACAACATTATATGTTGATCAATTAATCATTCATTTGTATTATCATACCATTACAATATATATATATATATTGTAACCGTAAATCTTCTCGTGGCCAACTATAGCCATCGAAGGCCATTGCCCTCTCAACTACCTATCGTGCCGAACTCGTTGCGGCACCAAAAATTGTAACCATTTGATTGTGTCCCAACTACGTAATATCACCAAAACATAAGTGCACTAAGAATTGTAACCTTGATCACTGATCAACTCCTGCTGCACCTTGTCAGCTATTAAGAGCTGTAACCAAAAGCATATCATGCTATCTATTTTATGCACCAAAGACCACAATCAACATCTGGAGCAACTTACCATAGACCAAACTAATGATCTAACATAAACTTTTATGATTTAATTTGATCGCAGCCAGGGTGTACCACGAAGACCTATCATAGTAGTATGATAAAATACATTAAACAAATTATAAGTGCAATGTTATTACTTTTAAACCTTAATTTGCGATTTTTATGGTATGCGACCCTATGGCCGACCATGTACAAGATGGCATAATTTGTGGAACTACATAAGATTATGAAATTTTAAACCATCTATATGATTTTTAATACGAATGCTAGTCCAGGTAAAGCTTTGCAATAAATAAATATAAATACTTGGGTTCTTTTTTATAGTTTACTATATTATTGAGACTCTTATTATACTGACAAATGACAATTTAAAAACGTTAAGTAAATATATTGAATCATATCATTATTTGGTAAATCTATTTACAAGTTTAATAATTAATTTATATTTTATACTAGAATCAACTACGCAAAGCCACAATGATGGAAAAGGTAAATGGGATTTTATTGTACCTTACTCATCATAAACTACCAAAGACGAAAAGCATCCAAATGTTTTCTCAAAAAAAATATTTATAAACTCTTATATCATGTTGACGATAATATGTAATTCAAGGTATGCTCTACAATGTATGCTCTATCCAAAGTTTATGATTTCTGATTTTATGAATGACACATAGCAACGGCACAGTAAGTTTAATTATAAATCAACTTTTATTGACAAATTTATGAATAATAAGTAATTAATTCCAATGTTATAATTAAAGACATAAATAAACAAATAAAATAAATTAATGATAATTCCATTGACTTTCTTCAATAACATCTCATAGGTACAGTTTTAAAATCTAATCATACCTTATTTCAATCTAATATAATGAATATTGAGGAGATTATAAGAAATTCAGCATCAAACTCATGAAATATTTAACGTCATTTCCAGACTCAATAAATCCCTACCGTAAACTTATAATAATATAATAAATAATATTATATCTGTAGGATGTAGCTATAATGTAATCATTAAATAAAATGAAAATGTAAACTTACATTCCGGTAAATAATAATCAACCAACAGTTAATTATCATGAAGTAACTTGAATAGAGTGTCCTGCTACAATTTAATAATCTAACTTATAAATTCTACTTACACTTGAAAGAAGATGATTTAGCAGATCAACTAAAATACTTTGCCCAACTTATATCTGTGAAGCAAACATATTCCTGTGGATGTATTCATCTACACGTAGGAATTAAATAACACTAAACACTTTGGTGGATTTATACACCTTCATAAAGCAATAAGTACAAGTACACCATTCCGCGGATTAACCACTAGCGCAGGAATTAGTGTAAAATACAAAAAATGGCAATTAAGTAATCTGCAGATTAACCACCAGCACAGATTAATGCCCTTTAACATTATAAAACAACATTACTATTTACTTCACATTAAAGTGCAAAATCATCCCCCTCAATTATTCTGACCATTCAGAAAACGCTGACATTTCAGCAAATGTGGGTTCTTGCATAATAAAATGTTAGACTAATCAGGACAACTAATGTACTACTTATCTTGCTTAAACTAAAACATATGTAATATAGTATAAGTAATATTAGTATAGGAATACAAATCTGGAAAGACTTACAAAATACCCCACAAAGATTGATACATTTCATGAATTCATTTCGTACTTTTCAAGCTTTTCGCAAGCGCTATTCTCTTGAATAAATATTTTATTCAACCCCTATTAATTTAAACTTAATAAAATATAACTTATGAACTTCACATGCAAGTTCATATAACGATAAAATTAAATAATACATTATTCATCAAATACATAAAATTTAACAGGTGTGTGTGTGATATAAATTAACTGTATAGCATTTTATAGTTCACTACATGAATTATAGCAGGTGCGTGTATCACAAATTGGATTGTATAGCATTTTATAATTCCAAATAGGATCCGTGGAATCCATGTACGATGTGTCAAACAATAAATATACGAAGCAATAGCTATATCTTTAGTTGAATTCCATACATGCAATTTTATCCGTTTGTATTTGTTATTATAATCACTATTAGATTACCGATTTTACGTGGCTACATAAACATGAAACAATTTCAAAAACATGACACGCAGAATTTAAATGAAAATGCTTTTCAAAAGTTATTAATCTCTACATTTCTCTATTAAAAATGTTCCAAGTTTATCACATCCATGCGAATATTTATTCATCCATGCTTAAACCTAGGAATACTAATTATAGCAATTAATTCAATCATTCCAACTGACGATAAAATTAGAAAATAGCTTTGATTAATTCTTTGAAGACTATTTATTATCCAAATGTTAAACAAATTAACTAGCAAATAGATTACTGTCATTGTAAAGTTAAATATCAATCAATACTATATTTTTATTAGAATTAGATACGGAAATATTAAACTATGTTGATAACTTAACATTTTACTTGAATTTAAACTTCTTCTTTTTTTTAAAAAGCAAATTTTTATATTCATAAAAAATTCTGTAATTAAAATACTTATTTAATTTTTCCAAATTGTAGAATAATAAACATTTTAAAACATACCAAATTCTTGCAATTAATTCTTTTAAATTTAAACTGGGAAGCTCCGACATTTTAAAAATGTAATATTGGGAAATTATTACCAGTGATTCGATCCACTTGGCCAGCCGACTTGAACAGACTTTTAAATTTAGCAATTCATCTTATAATTAATTACCACTATGTTATATTTACGTTTATAGCAAATTTTGTGGTAATCCGTTTACTTATTAACTATTTTAAAATAAGCTTATCAAATTTACACCATTTGCCTTTACCATTTTCTTTTCTTTCTCCCTCCAAAAGCAAACTAACAGACGATCTTCCCTTAAATTCGCGCTTTTTTTCTTTTTACATTGAGACGCATACGTGATTACTGTATTTATTTTTAATAATTAATTTTAACTGAATAAATGGTTCTGTAAATTTAATAGAAATAATTTTTTAAGATCATTTTAAACAAATAAAAACAAAATATTATTTTTAATAATATTTTACCAAATTTTAATGTGTTGTCAAATTTTTAAAAAGTTAAACGTTTTGATATGAGTTAGTATATGGAACGAAGCAAAATTTAAATTTATTAAAATAATATAAGAGAGTAATCTGTTCAAAGTGCAAATCAAGCCAATCAAATCACCAAAAGAAGAAAGAGAAATTTTTATACTAGTTACATCAATTAATATTTTATACTAAAATATATGGTTACAATATATATAATATAAATAATATATAGTTTTTAATTTTTATGAAACTTTTTATAAAAATAAATGATTAAAGCATTGGTTTTTTTAAAGCATGATATTGAAATCAGAACTCTGTTTGTCTTTCATAAATAATAATTGCAATTTCAGGATTAAAGATTTATCAATGTAAGAATCCTAAAATCATTAACACCATTTTAAACCAGTGTCAATCCACTGATAAATGAATGTTTTTTAAAGTTTAATCTAATTTTTTTAACCTGTGGTTTTTCTTCTCTTCGTCACTTCAGGAATTTTTTGTTTCATTTATTTATTTCACACATTGTTTATTTCTAGATCTTTTAAATCTTTTGTGATCCATTTTAAGACTTCAACTGCCCAAACTAATTTCATCTCTCAGAAACATGACTAGTTCAGCTCAATTTAAGCCTTTTAGTGCCAATGAAATCTCTTTGTTGTCTTACCCATATATTTCATTTTTTATTCTCTGTTATTCTCAACATAATTTATTCACACTTTTCAGTTTTATATTTTAATAATCTGTTGTTTAGAGTAATGGTAAAATGGCAGATTTAAAATGTAGTTTCTGGATTTCTGGAACTTCAATATCACATGATCCAGAGAAACTAAACATTTAATTAGCATAGTGGTAGAGTTCCTGGGTCAATGCTCGATCTTTCACTATCTTACTCTTCAAACATTACATGACCTTGTGAATAACAAACCAGTGCATTGTTTTTTATATCATCTTCTACAGATCATATGGTGATTTCTGAGAATTTTTTTAATATTTTAAGTTTATTTTCAATGTTTTTAAAATATGTTTTTATGATGGCCCCCAAATATGGATGATGACACCTACTGAAATGCTTTTTTTATTATAGTTCATGAATATTCTAAATCTTATATAAGTTCTTTTTTTTATAATTGATTTTCAAAAACTTTGAGATATCTTTTATTATATACAATTTCATTATATTAGATCAGTGTGTGATCTTTCATGGTTTTCTCAGTTACTTTTATTTATTTTTAACGATTTTTACTTGTATGTATCAAATGTTTTGCATTTAAACAAATATTTTATATTTTAAAAGTCTTAACAATTACTTAATAAAATGTTAATACTGATATTAATATTTTAATCTTCAATAAATGCTATTTTTTTGAAAGCCTATAGAGCAAATTGGAATATATCTTCAATTTTCTATTTTATCACATATATCTTTATTCTTTATTATATTTTCAAAAATTTTGAATTAATTGTTAGAAATGTATGTTCACACTTTTAAAAATATTATTTCACATTTGCCGAGAATAAAAAAAAAAACAAAACTTAAGTACACAATAAGATTTAAAAAAAAAACAATATGTTTTTTCTTATTGAATGTTTTTTCAATTGCTTATAGAAATATTAACCTAAAAAAATTAGAATGGTTTTAAGTAGTTTACTGTTCATACTACTTAAAGTTAATAAAATTCTATTTAAAATATTATTTATAATTTTAAAAAAAATTTATGAGAATAAATTGGTTGTCATAAATATAAAAAATGTTTTTTCACTAGTTACATGTTGTGGCTATACATTATTGATTTCTCTTGAGTTGTCTTTTTCAAGAAGTAAATATTTTCCAATAAAATCTGAATCTAATCACATTATTATTTTTAAAAATAAATATTACATAAACATTCTCAAAAATAATTATAAATATCTAAACAAAGTATAAAAAATTTATGAATATGATAGAAAGCTCTGCAAACAGTAGTATGTTTGTGGATTTTCTTTGATTTGTCTTCTTTTAAAAGTAAATTTTCAAATAAAATTTGAATCTAATTACAATATTCTTCTTAAAAAATAAATATTACACAAGCATTATAAAAACATAATTATAAATATGTAAACAAACTATGGTAATTAAACATTTTCATGTTTGAAATCTAGAAAAAAATGGATACACTCAAAAGCTGCTGAAAGAACAAGAAATTGCCAATCAGCAATATTGGAGGCAAGATATTATCTTGTTTGTAAATAAATTTAACTGCTTAATATTGACATTTTGAGATTTCTTTTAAAAATCAATATTATTTTAATTACAATTTTTATTCCAAATGAATGCAAACTATCAAATGAATGCTAAGGATAGTTACAAGAGAGTGAATTAAAGATGAAGAAAAGCTAATGCCATCTGTGGTAACAATGTTATGAAAGGGTTCATATAATAAATTGCATTTGAGATCTTTTATATACTAATGACATAATTTTTTTACCTCAGAAAATTTTATTGCAAACATCATTAAACTATAAAACTCAAATAGGCAAAAAAGTAATAATCATTGATTGATGTAGTAATATGTCAAAATACATACATAAACAACATGGCTTCCAAAAAGGAAGTAAATTGTTGCCATTTGTTTACGCTCACCCATAAAAAAATATTCTCCTGAAATAAAAATGGATTTTTACTCTATAATTATGTGTTCTGTATATTTAAAAAAATATTTAATATTCTTTGAGAAATACTACTGTAATTGAAATTTATCAAAAACTTTTCATAACTGTATTTAAATCTTTAATGAAAATCAAAAGTCTCCTGGAGAAAGCAATTTCACTATTTAATGAAAAATATAAAGTGCACAGATTTACTGTAAAATCGTAGCAAAGGAAAAAATGAAGGATAGTATTATGTTGCTTTAAGAATAATTGTCATAACCACTTTATTTTTTATTTTTCAGTTGCCATCAAATCTAACATGATCTTTACATAGTTAGCATTATTGGTATGATTTGAAGTGATATGCTAAAATTCTGATGAACATATTGTAACGAGCACAGACGTTCGTTACATTGTTGTTTTTTTATTTTTATTTATTAAACATGAAAGTAAATTAAAAAGTTCGCATTTAAAAATTTTCTTTAAGAATTAAAAATTGAAATTAAATATCATCTTAAACTCATATATTAAATCACACAGATAATGAAAAATTATTAAAATAAAAATTTATTAAAGAAAAAGTATTTTAAAACTAAATTTTAAAAAGATTTGGAGATAAAATTATATCTTTAAATTTATCTTTAAACATATTTTTGATTTGGAAAACAGGTTAATTAATCAGAAATGGAAATGATTGTTAATTAGTTAAATGTAAACCAGCCTTGGCATTTAAATGTAAAAACTCCGGTCAGATAAGAAAACAATAGAAACTTTCAGCAAATGAAATAAATCCATTTGGAAATCGGACCTCAACGAAAAGGATCATCTCATTGATGACGTAATGTTAAGTCAATCCTTCGAATACGTATAAAAGGAAAAATTTTGGAAATTATTAATTAGTGACTAGTTATTGATGATTATTACGATGTAACAGCTAGGTGTTAGTGCTGAGGGGATTGAAAAAGACGCACAGCTTCAATCCCTTCAGTTCTGTTAAGAAAGGAAGAAAAATGAGCCATCGTTTCTACATTGAGGACCAACTACACTAAAAAATCTCCAGATGGATAAATAAATCGGCCAACAGGATATCAATCTTCGGACGACGTGGGAATTCACGTTCAAACGGCAAGGAATATATGAAGATGAACTATTTAAATAACCGTAAGAACTTTAAAATTTATGAACAGTAAATTAAAAACTTTCCAGATTTAAATAATTGCAATATTATTCTATCTGACCAACATTATTTATTAATTAGTTATAATTTTATTTAATGTATTTATTTTGTAAAATCATTTCCATTTATTTATTTTTTGTTCTTTAAGTTTTATTATGATTTTTGTTTTCCGTTAAGTTAAATTATATAAATGTTAAACTTAAGTCGGGCGTGAATGGCTGTATAGATTTGTAAAGTTATATTAGGGGAGGGTAATCTTAGGTTATTTGTTTCGTGGTTAAATTGGGTCAATGGATTGGATATATTGGTGTGATTAGTAGATGTAATATTGATTCGCCACGGGCAGAATCGCTTCATACGCCGCACACTTCCGTTTGCCTATGGAAGGAATTATAAGTCGGATACCGCAGTTCCTTTCTATGGAGTTTTTTGTTTTATTGCTCTTCTTTAGAGATAGATGTAATATTCCTATCTCATAAGAGGCAATTTCTTCTTTTAACCTTTTGTGCTGTCGTATTTTATTACATTGAATACATCGATATATCAGATGAATTGATGCCAGTTTGACTACGAATTTTAGTCTAAGGTTAAATAGGGATAGAATGTTTATTTTCAAAAGCAAATTTATCTGGTCTATTCATGCTCGACCCTAAATAAAAATGCATTAAATTTAAGTTGTTTATAGATGCTTGCATGGATTGTTGATCGGTTAACTATATTTGCGTTTTCATATTTGATCAAAATATATAGACATTCGATAAATAATGATACCTTACGGTGAGTATCTAAAATGTATTTATTCGGAGGTCTTTTAAGTTATTGGTGACAATGCAAGTATCTTATGGTGAATACTATTGGGTTACATATAAATTTCCCTCTGCAATTGTCAGTAATCAATAATTTTATATTTTGATCGCTTATGTTTACTTTGGAATGTTTTTAACCGTGTAATCTATGTAACCGATCTATAGCAACTTATTATAACAAGCTTTTATAATCCCATCTGTGCGAACTTAATTAAAATGTAAACTTATAATATAATAGAAATTAAAATGTAAATTAAAATCTAAGGTAAAGTTAAAAATAATGTTAAAATGTAAAACTAATACTAAAATAATTTTAAATCTTATATATATGTGCATAAATAAATGTTTGTATGTTAATTACTGGCAGTGGCTTATTTTATTCCTTTTTTTATATATATACTCTTAGATTATCTTATTAAATCTCTGCTATTCCACTGAGCTAGTGACATGGGCTAACGACCGGAATCAAAATTTAAAAAAAAAAAAAAAAAATTTTTTTTTTTTTTGACTTACGTATCTGCCTACTTTATAAATTTTTCTAGGTTCAAATGCCTAGATGGCGCCCTGTAGTGCAGTTTACGTTAAGTCGCTTTCTCCGGATCGTTACAACTGGCTTTCCCAATCTGGGGCCGATCTTTAATAAACCACAAATACCCTGAGCAAATTTTGTCAAAATGAAATATTTTTATCTGTTTACATAAAGTCGTATACTTTAAATCTGATCAAAGCACTGCCAGAGAGAAATTGCGCATATATATTAAACACGAGAACATATAAATAATTTTAAAACTAATTTTTGTTAAAAAAAAAAAAGTCAAAAGGTTGCGATTGATGTTTTTGTTGTTGTAATATAAATTATGCTTTAAGGTGTATAGGAGCGCACAGCCACGTAAGTTTATGATCGAAATGTGGTGCCTTACGATGAGTACCTTTGGGAATTACTTAAGTGTAACCCTATTTATGCATTTCAATCAGTCATAAATAAGTTGGTGGTGTTTATAATTGTGCTGCAAATATACACGTTTAAACCCATTATTTCTTAAAACATATTTATCTCAATGCAACCTTCTTTAAATAAATAATTTATAAAATAACTTGCTTGTCATGCCGTGTGTAAAAATAAAATGTATAAAATAAAATAGAACTCTTGTGGGGAGGGGTGTAAACGTAAATGGTCCTTGGGTAGGCGATAGTCAACATTTTCCTTTTCTTTTTGTATATAGTCTTTATACTAACCAAATGTTTTGTAAATTTTGTCAATCGTGTACCGTAATTACTAACCCTAAGTAAAATATTTTTTTTTTTGATCATTTTTTTTAAAGTAACTTTACTGATATGTAACGAGCACAGACGTTCGTTACATTGTTGTTTTTTTATTTTTATTTATTAAACATGAAAGTAAATTAAAAAGTTCGCATTTAAAAATTTTCTTTAAGAATTAAAAATTGAAATTAAATATCATCTTAAACTCATATATTAAATCGCACAGATAATGAAAAATTATTAAAATAAAAATTTATTAAAGAAAAAGTATTTTAAAACTAAATTTTAAAAAGATTTGGAGATAAAATTATATCTTTAAATTTATCTTTAAACATATTTTTGATTTGGAAAACAGGTTAATTAATCAGAAATGGAAATGATTGTTAATTAGTTAAATGTAAACCAGCCTTGGCATTTAAATGTAAAAACTCCGGTCAGATAAGAAAACAATAGAAACTTTCAGCAAATGAAATAAATCCATTTGGAAATCGGACCTCAACGAAAAGGATCATCTCATTGATGACGTAATGTTAAGTCAATCCTTCGAATACGTATAAAAGGAAAAATTTTGGAAATTATTAATTAGTGACTAGTTATTGATGATTATTACGATGTAACAGCTAGGTGTTAGTGCTGAGGGGATTGAAAAAGACGCACAGCTTCAATCCCTTCAGTTCTGTTAAGAAAGGAAGAAAAATGAGCCATCGTTTCTACATTGAGGACCAACTACACTAAAAAATCTCCGGATGGATAAATAAATCGGCCAACAGGATATCAATCTTTGGACGACGTGGGAATTCACGTTCAAACGGCAAGGAATATATGAAGATGAACTATTTAAATAACCGTAAGAACTTTAAAATTTATGAACAGTAAATTAAAAACTTTCCAGATTTAAATAATTGCAATATTATTCTATCTGACCAACATTATTTATTAATTAGTTATAATTTTATTTAATGTATTTATTTTGTAAAATCATTTCCATTTATTTATTTTTTGTTCTTTAAGTTTTATTATGATTTTTGTTTTCCGTTAAGTTAAATTATATAAATGTTAAACTTAAGTCGGGCATGAATGGCTGTATAGATTTGTAAAGTTATATTAGGGGAGGGTAATCTTAGGTTATTTGTTTCGGAAGAGCACACGTGGTTAAATTGGGTCAATGGATTGGATATATTGGTGTGATTAGTAGATGTAATATTGATTCGCCATGGGCAGAATACGCTTCATACGCCGCTACACTTCCGTTTGCCTATGGAAGGAATTATAAGTCGGATACCGCAGTTCCTTTCTATGGAGTTTTTTGTTTTATTGCTCTTCTTTAGAGATAGATGTAATATTCCTATCTCATAAGAGGCAATTTCTTCTTTTAACCTTTTGTGCTGTCGTATTTTATTACATTGAATACATCGATATATCAGATGAATTGATGCCAGTTTGACTACGAATTTTAGTCTAAGGTTAAATAGGGATAGAATGTTTATTTTCAAAAGCAAATTTATCTGGTCTATTCATGCTCGACCCTAAATAAAAATGCATTAAATTTAAGTTGTTTATAGACGCTTGCATGGATTGTTGATCGGTTAACTATATTTGCGTTTTCATATTTGATCAAAATATATAGACATTCGATAAATAATGATACCTTACGGTGAGTATCTAAAATGTATTTATTCGGAGGTCTTTTAAGTTATTGGTGACAATGCAAGTATCTTATGGTGAATACTATTGGGTTACATATAAATTTCCCTCCGCAATTGTCAGTAATCAATAATTTTATATTTTGATCGCTTATGTTTACTTTGGAATGTTTTTAACCGTGTAATCTATGTAACCGATCTATAGCAACTTATTATAACAAGCTTTTATAATCCCATCTGTGCGAACTTAATTAAAATGTAAACTTATAATATAATAGAAATTAAAATGTAAATTAAAATCTAAGGTAAAGTTAAAAATAATGTTAAAATGTAAAACTAATACTAAAATAATTTTAAATCTTATATATATGTGCATAAATAAATGTTTGTATGTTAATTACTGGCAGTGGCTTATTTTATTCCTTTTTTTTATATATACTCTTAGATTATCTTATTAAATCTCTGCTATTCCACTGAGCTAGTGACATGGGCTAACGACCGGAATCAAAATTTAAAAAAAAAAAAAAAAAAATTTTTTTTTTTTTGACTTACGTATCTGCCTACTTTATAAATTTTTCTAGGTTCAAATGCCTAGATGGCGCCCTGTAGTGCAGTTTACGTTAAGTCGCTTTCTCCGGATCGTTACAATATATATATATATATAAATGAGAAGTAAGAAATATTTGATTATTAAAAATGGTCATTGGCCAGTTATGTGTGTGTGTGCTTTTTTTTTCATTAACAAAAGTTATTTAATATTTAGCATTAGAATATGACTTTCTTGCTTACATTCAGTGTATGTTTTAATGGATAGTAATCTGTTATAAGCCTCAGTAGTCCGAGGTAATAGATATAAGTCATACCTTCTCCTTAACCCAAGCTTAAAATAAGTAATTATAGAGTAAGGTAAACTAAATATAATAAATTATTATTCCTGAAGATAAAGTTCTGTAATTAAAAACATGCTAAGATTTTGAACTCAAGCCAATTGAATTGAATAGTTATATAGATCTGATTTACTATAAATGGCATTAGAGTTGAAAACTATTTTTGTTCTGTGGTAATATTATATAAACTAAAAACTTAAATGGCTTATTGTTATTAATTATTTTTTATGAAAGCATCTATTTGTGAAATTTAAATAAAAATTAACATATACATATATACCATGCACATGTTAAAATCTGGTGAAATTTTTGATATTATTTCATGTAATTAAAACTTATAAGCGATCCTAATATTTTTGTCAAATAATAAACCATAGCCGACTCTACCTCCATCCATGTTTTGGTCAGTAAATGGTTATATACCTGTTATTAGCTGGAGAATAAAGATTCCAAGTTAATTTGGATTAGTGACATGAGTGTCAAAACTGGCTTTAAAATAAAAATTTGATAAAAAAATATATACTGACATTACCGCTGTTGGAAGGGAATGGTAGCATCTCTGGACTTATGATCTATTTTTACTTTTTATTCAAAGATCCACCATAGTGCAAAGATAGGATAAATAGCTCAGAATTAAAAGTTTAGACTGAATTGATTCACATTTGAGTAATGTAAACAAAAAAATCTCAATTCATTTTAAATGAGTGGAATCGTTAAGTGTTCAATCTACCACTAGGGGGTATGGAAGTCAGATGACCCTCACCACTATCACACACACACACACAATTTTTTTAAAATTAAAATACATTGTATATATATATCTTGCTTTCTTTTAAAAAAATAAAATTTTGATTTGTTTTTATCTAGTGTATTTTTTTTTCTAAATAGATTTCTGTGTTTCATTTCTTTTTTCTTTTTTTTTTTAAATCTATTTTTTTTAGCCTTGGATGGTAGTAATAAATACAGTTTAATTATAGCTAATCAATCACAACATTTTAGAGAAATAACAAGAAAGCTTGCTTTTATGTAAAAGAAATCTCAAATAATACATAATTAGAAGTCTAATGTTTATTCTAAAAAATCTATAAAATCAATTAATATCTTTAATATGCAATTTATTAATTAGTAAAAAAAACTAAAAGACAATTAGAAATGTTGATTAATCAATTATTTTAATGCAATAACAAAATAATCCAATTTAAAAATACCTGATAATAAAATAATAGTATTAGGCTCTTAATGTATTTATATATAAATCTGCTATTGATGCTATAAGTGATTGTATTTCATTTCAAGGGTAGAAATCCATTTTAGCCACTAATGCTGCAAACTTTAAATAAAAAAAAAAGCCATGAGTGACTTTAATGTTTACTAATAATAAAATTTTGATTCTAACTAAAGTACCTAGATATCAGCTGCTATTGGTAATCTAAAAAAAAAAAAATGAAAGAATGATCTTTTCCCACTAAGAATAAAGTAACTTTTAAGCTTTCAATATTGTTTTTTTTTACATCATAAAAACAGAAAAATAAGCTTACATTTAATTTGTGTACTTGTCTATTATTAATTTTTTGTAAAATTATTAAATTTTATTTCTTAATAAATATGTGGTATTGACATTTAGATTTTATTGGAATATATTAGAATTTAGCAGAAAACTAGTCAATTGAAAATATATTATTGGCATCAAAATGGGCCACCTTAAATGCTTTTATTATTATTTTTATTTATTTTGTTCTTTTAAATTAAAAATTGAATTTCAGTATTTCAAATAATGTCTCCTTTTATGAACTTATCTATAATGAAACTTGTCTTATATATACAGATTTTTTAAAAAATATTTTTTTTTTTGTTACATTCTTTTTTTTAAGCCTAAACATTTAAATGAAGTCTTTTCTTTTGATTATTTATTTCTGGTTATTTATGTTTTTTCATGTCAAGCATTGGTGGTCAAGGGATCAGTGCAGCTGCCTTACAAGCAGTTGTCCCGGGTTAGCAGGTTCGCTTCCCGGCCAATGCTATGACACATGAAACAAAAAAAAAATAATATTCATTTTTTAAATTTATGCTTTTAGCAAAATTTGTAAAAATTATATTATTTTTTTTCTGTTATAAAATACAACTAAAAAGAGACATAAAAAATTTAAACTTATGAATGAATATACATAACACTTAAGGAGTTAATGGCCATTCATAAATAAGTATTAACAAATGAATAAATAAAATTATTGTACTCACATGCATAGATACACTATCCCATTATGATATTTAGTGCAAAAAATGATAAATGACATGAAAACTCATCATAATTGAAGTCCTATATCAACTTAAATGACTGAATGTCAAATAAAAAAGAAATAATGGGAGAAATTGCATAGTGAGGACAAAGTAAAGATTGCATAGAATAGTTTCTAATCTTTAATTAAAAATCCAGCATAAAATTTGCACAAAAGATCAGGGATATCTGACATGATGATCTCTGGTGTTCCATGTATAGTTGAATATTTTATTTTAATTTATCACTGTTTATTACATGAAGTTATTTTTTTATATCTGAATCTCTTTAGCTTATCCAGTGACTGTGAAACATGTTGATAGTTTAAGTTTATCAAAAATAAAAGTAGGTATTTTTTTTATCTAATATGCAATCAGACTTCTATTACAAAAATAGACAGAATTATCACTGCTTTAATGATTTTAAAAATGTTTAGCAACTAATAATACAATTTTAATTTAAAGTAAGATTATACATTGTAAAATTATAGGCTATATTTAAAAAATGTTATCTTGGTTTCAGATAAAAAAATATTTTATATATTGCATTTATTATCCTTTCAAAAGATCTTTAAATGTAATTAACTAGAATTACATATACACCTAGGTCTTGTTTTACGCGATAGATAGGTTCCTCAGAAAACATGCAAACGAAATTGCACAAAAATAGACATAACTTACATTGAAAAAGGGGGGATGCGGTCTGTGATTTTTCAAAATTCGCGCAAAAAAAAAAAAAATAAGGAAATAAAATATGACTAATAAAAAATTTCAAATTTGAAAAAAATTGATACAAGACAAACTTTTTTTAACTATAATATTTAATTTTATTCAAAATAATATATTTTTATGCATAATTTACAGCACAGTAATTTACATTTTTTTTATACATGTTTTAATTATTATCGCTATTTGCAGAAAAACAAGTTCGTTTGCAAACTGGTAAAAAATCAATTTTTCACAAGAGGAAATACAACTAGCACCAACTTCACACTCACGTTGTGACAATGGTTTTCTGGTGACAATGTAATTAGTAATTAATCTTTGAGATGATGATTTTATTAATTGTTTATGAAACTAACAACTAAAAATTAAATTCTTATTTTTGTCTTTAATTTTTTAATTTTCAATTTCGTTTAAAAATCAAATATCACATCACATTAATTTCAAGTCGCCGTAATTTTTAAATTGTTAATTACAATTAAAAATCAGATTTTAATTTTTAATTGTCAAATTTAATTGTGCCCACTGCTATTACTCATCTTTTAAAAATAAACTTGTGGACACTAAATGATTAATAATTGATTACGTTCTTTTTAAAAAAGCAAAAACAGAATTTGATTTAAAATGCAAAATTAACACGCACAATGTTTGAACAAATTTACATTATAATCTTGTAAAATTTAATGTGTGTACACATAAAATGTGGAAATCATGATTTTAATTTCATTATTGCATAAAATCGTACTATTATAAAGCACTAAAAATATTGAAATTACTAAGATGAAAGTCGAATTCCAATAATATGCTATTACTTTCAATATAACATAAGTGCACAAAATTTATTATTTAAAGTAATAGCACATTATCGGAGTTTGACTTCCGGTGAAACATGAATCGCGTAACTTCAAAATCATATTAAATAAGTCCACGTAAAAAGAGACCCAGGTGTATATGACTTTCAGTTATAATTAAATTTATGGCAAAATAAAATTAATTTTTAGCTTTATTATTAAAACCATGTTTAGAAATCATGAGTAATATGTTATAATAATAAAATTATTTTGAGAAATAAAAAAGGTTACTTTTCTTTCTATAGGTATCAAAACAAAAAAAAAGAGTTTCATATCTTGTAAGTTTAAACATATCAAAAATTTGTCATATAATTATAAAATTAGATCTATTAATTTAATAACTATTTCTATCATAATGCTCAAGGTAGAATTTGTGCTTTTGAATTTTACTATCTCTTATATACATCTGCCATCTAGAAACAAAAATATAAACTAAAGTGTAGACTGACAACAAAGATTAGAATTTTTACAATGCTGCTACATATTATTATGAGTTATATAATTACAACCATCACAGTATCTTTATTATTATAGATATAATCATCACTTCAAATGTTAACATTAAGCAAGAATAAAGGTACAAATCAACTATACAATCCCTTGACTTTATAATACTTGATTAGATTGAATTAAATTATATAATGAAAAGTATGCAATAGCAAGTTGACATTTGATTGGCTAGTGCATTCATAGTTTACATTAATATTAATAGTCAAATAACTACAATTAAAATAATGTTCATCCAGTAACATTATTGTTTTAATAATAATTATGAAAACCAATAATATAATTGTAATAAACTTCAACTCTATGTATATAAACATGTTTTACAAGAAATTTGGTGCATAAAAATAAAAAAAAAACATTTCCCAGTTTTATTTAGGTTAGTACATTTTCAGTGTTGAGTGCCACAATCAAACTACAAAGACTGCTTTAGTCATAAATAAAACAGGGGTGTTTTTTTAATTTTATGTATTGGATACTTTATAAAGCATATCTATGCATATACTTGAAATGTATTGTTTCAATAAGAAGTATAAAATAGTACATTGTAAATTTTGATGATAGTCAATGTATTGGTAAACAAAATCTGCACAGAGATTAGCATATATTATGGAAATTAAAAATCTCCATATACAATTGGCTTATAATTGTAAAAGCAATCAGCACTTGAATGTCTTAAGATAGATTCTTATTATCAATAACTTTTATTTGTCATTCATGAGACTAGAAATTATCCATTTAATGAATAATATTTCTGTAGTTTAATTTTCACTATACCTCTCTCATGCAAAGCAGTGATTACTATGGCTTGCACTGAGTTATGCTACTGTATAAAGAATTTTGTCTCTGCATATCTTTATCATTGTTCAGTATAGACAGGGAATTAGGTGAAAAAAGATATGATCACCAAAATGCACATTTTGTGCTAAAACGGCACTCATCAGTGGGCCCAGATCACACTCTCTTATACATATCTTTAGTATTGACAGGGAATTACTACAGTTTAATTGATAGTGTTAAAATTACTGCCCTCACAACTTTGACACAAACCTCTTGATGGAAGTATATTAATAACTTTTGTTAGTCATTCATTATATTATTATTTATTTAATGAATAATATTTCTGTAGCTTAATTTTTTCTATACCACTCTCACACAAATAGGGATTGGTTTCTATCCACTTTTAACACCTTGTGGAGGGTGTAAGCCTAAAATATGATTTTTATTATTCTCTTGATATTATTTCATTAAAAAAACCAAAATTCTTATTATTATGATTCTTTCAAAAAGCTTTTAAGATACATGCCATAATGGTACTGAGCAATATTATTTGTAATCATTGTTGATGTTGTTTGGTTTACTATTGATATACTTTATCATTTTATAAAATCTTTGGAATAGTTTCTTTATGAATAATGTTATTAAATAGTTTTACTTAACTATGCTTTGGCTTTAGGTCCCAAATATTTTAGAAATTACAAAAGTATTCTATTTGTTTTTGGGTTCATTTTGATTGAAGATGATCAAGGAAAAGTTCAAATTCATCAATACCTACCCAGTTTTTATGAAATTAATATTAAAAAAAAATTGTGAAAAAGAAATGTGCAATTCTGCTCTAATGTCTCATTTGAGCAATCATAAAAGTCATATATAAGTATTAGTAGTGACAGTAGTATATTTAAGTGCTTTTAAAACCATCAGTCTTAAATAAAAGTGATCAGGCTTTTCAATTATATCTTGTGAAGTTCTTTTACTTCATGTTTTTTTTTTTTTTCTGACATCATCTAATGATTTTACAAGTTTGTCACAATTTTATAGATCCTTGATAGAGAACAGTTTATTACGAAAAACACTGCTGGTTTATTCTATTCTGGAATGAATTCCTTTTAATATCCCTTTGTGAGAATTCTTTATTGAAATGATGTTAAACCTTTTATAACAAAAGGAAAAATAATATTTTAATTTGTGATGTGCAGATAGTTGAAAATTGAAATAAATTGAGATACTGCCCAATCTCTAGTGCTCATTAAATATTTAAATGACAGCCAATCAGATGTCAAGGATAGCTGTCCAAATGACATCCAAACACACAACAAAAATTTTATGTGAAAAGGGCGGCCACTCTTTTCTCTACTTTTCTTTCTATATATCTAAGACAGTCGTAAGCATTTAGGTTTGAAGGCTTGAAGCTTTAAATATCTTCACAATTAACTCACTGAGTCTAAATCATAAACATACAACGCGAAATCCTATGATTTACTATGAAGTAGTTTTTAGAATACATAACAAGCAGTAAAGTATGTAAATAATATTTTAATATCAAACCTAAATTCTTATGACTGGCTTAGGTATATAGAAAGAAAAGTAGAGAAAAGGGGTGGCCACCCGTTTCTCGTAAAATCTTTGTTGTGTGTTTGGGTTTGGATGTTATTTGGACAGCTATCCCTGACATGTGATTGGCTGTCAGTTAAGTATTTAATGAGTGCTAGAGATTTGGAGGTATCTCAATTTATTTCAATTTTCAACTATCTGCGCTTAGCAAATTAAAATATTATTTGCATACTTTACTGCTTGCTATGTATTCTAAAAACTACTTCGTAGTAAATCATAGGATTTTGCATTGTACATTTATGATTTAGACTCGGTGAGTTAATTGTGAAGATATTTAAAGCTTCAAGCTTCCAAACCTAAATGCTTATGACTGGCTTAGATATATAGAAAGAAACGTAGAGAAAAGGATGGCCACCCTTTTCTCGTAAAATCTTTGTTGTGTGTTTGGGTTTGGATGACATTTGGACAGCTATCTCTGACATCTGATTGGCTGTCAGTTAAGTATTTATTGAGTGCTAGAGATTTGGCAGTAACAAAAGGAAATGGAAAATATTATGTGAATATTCTGTATAGGATATGCAGCACCATTGATTCCAGTTATCTTTCTTTAAATTCCATTTTAGAGTGATGAAATAACTTTTAACTATAGAAATGTGGATTCCAAAAGTAATTAGATTTATCTGGGGAGATGATTTTACATCAGTACTTCAGTAGGTTTTGTCAAATAAGTATAAAAAATTTTTTTAATTCTTATGCACTCATTGATTCTAATAAAGTAAACTATTTAATTGCACTGAGCCAGCTTTTGGAAAAACATTGCCAGAATATAGTTCTGAATAAAGTGTTCAATTGTCTGAAAAATGAAATATCTAATTGCCTTATTTGCATATTGTGCATTATTTACATATTACATCATATCAATTATATAAACTTACCTGTATTGCATAACTTATTCAACACTATTTGGAAGTTTTGCTGAAAGCTGGTTCATTGCAATCAAATAACATTTATTAATTTATATTTTTTCATCTGAACTCAAAGTCAATGAGTGCTTTAGAATACATGGTTTCATGAAAAGAGTTAATACTTTGAGATTTACATATAAAAACTTTTTGTATTTTTAATTTGCATGAATAAAATGTGTTCTTAGCTATAAAGTAAATGTCTTTTTTTTTAAGTTTTGGCATTCTAAAATTTAATACTTTACTAGATATCTCCTCAGCATATTTCAAAACTACTATGAGAATCAAAATCTCCTATTAATATAATGTGCAAAAATATCTGAAAGAAGAGAGTAGGACCAGTTTGTATTGGGAGGTTTGCAGACATTACATATATAAAAAATATTTATCAAAATAGTTTTTGCAATGTCATTTGAACTATCTTGAATGTATAAAGTTTGCTTTATGAAACATTTTAAAAATAACCATACCATGTTTAGAATGCATTTTATTCAAGAATTAATGTAAATTTATGAATTTTTTAAAAAAATATACATTATTGGAACAAAGGCCTCCTAAAAAGCAATTACATCACTTTTGTGCTGACAATTTATTTATAAAGGATCTTGACTTTTGATTTTTCTATATCCTCAGTGCTAAGCTAAAAGTAATTTTATTGTGTTTTCCAAGTGAAAGAAGATCGTTCTGTAGAGGGTACACTTAGAAATTGAGCTGTTTCATGGTTGGCAATACCATGTTGTGTTTTTCATTTAAAAATCTAGACTTCACTTTTTTAGTCTTGGCATGATTTTTCCACATAATACTGCTAGAGTTCACATTGGTAGCCTTATTGTATAATTTGGTATCTTAACTAAAAATTTATCATTATGTGGAATTTGTTAGCCTGTTAATGCATATTACTCATAGGATGGGTTATAGAAAGGTTGTGATCCATTCATCCCATTTTACATTTGTAAAAGATAATAGTATAATCTTCATGATGTACCAAATATCAGACCTTGACTGATTACATCAGAACAAATAATCTACTTTAATGATTCTATTACAAAACTATCTATTTATTTTATAAAGCACAGATAGTCAGTTGAAATTAAATTGAAAGACTGCAAACCTCTCATGCTTATTATAATACTTATCTGACAGCCAATCAGATGTTATGATGGCTGTCTGAATAGTGATCAAACCATAAACACAATACAGAGAATTTTACAAGAAAAGGACAGTTCACCCTCTTCTTTACTTGTCTTTCTATATATTTAAGCCAGTCTGAAGCATTTAGGTGTGCTGTATGTTTGTAATTTAGACTCAGTGAGTTAAATGTGAAGATATTTAAAGCTTCATGCTTTCAAACATAAATGCTTCAGACTGGCTTAGATATAAAGAAAGACAAGTAAAGAAGAGGGTGGACTGCCCTTTTCTTGTAAAATTCTCTGTCTTGTGTTTACAGCTTGATCACTATTCAGACAGCCATCATAACATCTAATTGGCTGTCAGATAAGTATTATAATAAGCGTGAGAGGTTTGCAGCCTTTCAATTTAATTTCAAAACTCTCTATTGTAAGCTTATGTATAGGATCTCACAAGTCTTTCCTCACAAGTCTTTTTTAAACTATCTATCTGAAAATTAAATAACCTGATTTTAAACTCTAACTAACCTTAAATTGTATAGTTCCATAGCTCTGATAATAGACTCTTAGGGTAATTATGTTTTGTGTTATATCTACAAGAAAACATATAAAAAAAAAAAAATTTTATTTTAATTTTTTATTTGAGAAAATATAACTTTTTTTTAAAAATTTTTGGGGGAGATTTTTGGGGAAACCTCCCCTTCTTCTCCCCCCCTTTAAAAAATTATAAAAAATATATACAAATATAAAAATTAAAAAATATAACTTTTGAGTTCTTTTTTTTTAAAATCTGTAGACGTGTTTCTTTTTTTTATTGGTATGTATTTTTTTATAAATATATTTTTTTTTCTTTTTTTTTCCTTATATTTTTTTGTTAAAAAAAAAAAATAGGGGGGGGGGGGGGGTAGAAAGAGTTGTAATTTTTTTTATATTAGAAAAAAAAAGAGGGTGTTGTTGGTTATTAAGATTGTTACTTTATTATTAAAATTATATTTGAACATAAGTTTAAAGCCATAATAAGTTATCCACTGATAATATTTTTATTATTTTAAACATTGTGTAGATTCAGAGACTTTTAAAGACTTGAAATCTGGTTGTCAACAAATCAGTTCAAATAAATAATGGGCATTCAAAGCAATATATATTTTTGTTACATGTACTACATGCCTTTAAAACAGGAGTAAAAAACCACTTACCATATTTACAACTTAGGCTTTAAGCTATTGGCTAGATAAATATTGAAAATTTCCAAATTTATTCAGATAATATATGACTTTCAGTGAATCAAGTAAACCACCAAATATTGCTCTCCAAATAGGTATTTTGCTATTCATATTTAAAGGGTAACTGCTCTGATTTTTTTTAAAAAAAGTATGATTATAATATGATGTAACTTTCATTACAGGTGGAGGAGGGAGTATATTATTAGAAGCATTGAGCACATGATATCTTTAAAACAAAACAAACTGATAAAGTTCTAAGTATAAACTGCTTGCTTATTCTACTATGTCGTACAATGTGCTCAATTCAAAAATCTCCAATGATATCAAAAATCTCCAATGATAAAAATATTGCAAATTTGTTTGGTCAGGTGAAAGAGACTGCTCAAATTCTCTCTTTGACTTTTAATTTCTTTTGATCTTTTGACTAACTAATTATATGATGGATCAACAATTAAATGATATGTAGTTTATGAAACTTTAATAGAAATCTTCAGTTCAAGTCTGCTCTTCTGTAACTGCATTAAACCAGACACTGTAGCAAATAAATAATCTTGCATCATTATATCATATTAATATGCAGTGCCTTGCATGGTTTAGAGCAGTGGGAAAGTGGTAAATTCTAAAGATCAAGTCATTGATCACAGTTTAATCTTGGCACTTCCTACATGATTTAGAACAGGTACACTGCTTCAAGAGCCAAAGCTCTGCACTGATGGATGCCATTAGCTTGAAACTAGTTTGGTTTAATTGCAAATGTTAGCACAGGATAGGGATTTAATAAACATTATCATTTGGTATCTATTATTACTTTCTAAAACTTACTGTAAAGGTGGAAAATTACATTGCTATAACAGCAATATGTAAGCTAAAGTCATGTAATAGAGTCGAGTGACATTTTATTGGTTTATGGTTTGTTAAAGGGGTGGATACTATTTCTGAAAGTCCCTGAATTGCATCTCAGCTGTATCATTTATGCATAATTTAACAGCAATAATATGATGGTGGCTTATAGAGCTCAAAGACCACAGCAGCTCAGTTTTGCCAATATTATGTTAATCGTGCGAAATCCTGGGTAATAAATCATTCGCGTATAGTTTGCTGTAGTTTATTATAATTTTGACAAATCGTTTATTCAGAATTACAAATGATGCCCCCCACTCCCAACCATCGACAATTATGTTTGTAAAAAAATTTTAATTTTAAAATTATTAAAATTAAAACCTATTTAATTTACAAATGAATTCACTATAAATTTAAATTTTATTAACCACTTCGTAAATAAATTTCTACATTTGATTTTCCCTATTTCGTTTTCCACTACCCTCATTTTCCATTATTTTTTAGTTTGCCACTCAAAATTAACTGAAAACAAATATTATTTCTTTCTTGTAATCTAATAATGGAAAGTAAGACTTGTTTTCTTTATTCTTCAGTTTACATAGTGTTTATTATGTTAAAAATTAAAATAAATAAATAATAAAAAATAATCTGTTTTATATGTTCTATGGTATTGTCCCTATGTTTGTTTTAATGCGAGACTCCCCCAACTGTACAAGTTTTTTTCTCTATATTGTTACTTCTTTTACCAAACCTCCTTTCATCCTAATCAACAATGTCTTTGTGATTATTTCATTTAGTAAATGGAATGGACAGTTTTAATTTCTTTAACAAATAAAATGCGAAACTGATTGTAAAAAATACAGAAATGATTTGTTGAATAAATACAAAGCAGATGAGAAAATTAAATCCTGAATAAAAGAAAAAAAATAGATAAAAACATATTAATAAATATTTTCTTGCAAGAAAAACTTTTTAATAAAAATAATTACGTAAGCTCAGGTAGATATATTTTTTCTTTAATAAAAAGATTGTTTGTACCAGAAATAATAAATATAAAATGCTTACATAAATAGATAAAGCAGTGCTAAGTAGGAGATTACTCATAAAAAATGTGAGATATTTTTGATGGTATGATTTTGATTCAATTGGCAGCGAAACAAAATGAAGGATGCAAATCTTTTACTTCCCAATTTTTTATTGTGCATCTCATAGTTCAGGTTGAATTCCTAACACAAGTAAATTAACATTTATGATTTAAAAGTTGTATAATTTAATGCAATGGCACAGTGGGTTACTCAAGAGGTAAAAGTTCTAGCTCTGGTCTGTCGATGGAGGAGTGCTCAGGAAATTATTATGATGACACATGACCCCTGGTCAACCAATAAGATTATTTACTCATATAAGGCAAATAATTTATTCTACTGCCTTCACACCTAGCAGCAAAAAGTGTCTATTGGTTGGATCTCCTATTTTTTAACTAGTACCAGGATTAAAAAATACAAAATATGCAATATGATTATTAATTATAGAGGATTTAAACAGACTTTCAAGTTCTTTTCAGCCAACCACTCTATCTCATATAACCTATATTAAAAAATATATTCTTATCATTTTTATCTATCTTTGAGTCCTAGAAAAGTTATTTGGTAATGGTTTTAATCAGAATCATAAATTGGAATTCATTTATAAAAAAAAATTATTTATAAAAATAATAAAAGTCATATATAACAACTATATATATATTAATAATAATTGTACATAAAAAAGCTTTATTTGGAACATGGTTTTGTGCTCTTTTCAAATGTTAATCTTCTATTTAACATTAACCAATTATTGAAGAGAGATCACCATCGAGAATTCTATAATGGAAATAAAATAACAGCAATAACAATATAAAACATTAATAAAATATAATAAAACCTTCATATAGAGATCCAATATAACTTTAAAGAATTGACTACATAACATAACAATATACAGAATAAATGATATATAAATTAAACAACTTTATATATACTGTTTTCTATTCATTTTTAATTGATAAGTTGTTAATTAAATTTATTGAAATTTTATAAATATTCATACTATTATTTTAGTTATGCTTAATATAACATGTTTCATATATTTTGTGTTCTATCTACAATAATTGGCTGATGTTAATACAGATGATTAATATTTGAAAAGAGTAACTATATGCCAAAAATATTTTATGTATAATTATTATTGATATATGTAGATTTATATAGTTGTTGTATATGATTTTTAGTATTTATTATAACTTTTATGAAAGAACAGCATAATGGATTTTATTAATTTCCATTTTTGATGATAAAAATATAATTATTTGAATATTTCAAAACTTTAGTCCTCTTCAAAGTATCCTCCATTTGAATCAATATCTTTGTTCAAACTACTCAACACATTTTTTAAAGTCATTGTTGTTGATGCTATTTTAGTACTTCCTTTTTTTGTATCACTTCTTCAACATCAGCAAAATGTTTTTATTAAAGTTCCTTTTAAATATGAAGAAATAGAAGTCACATAGGTTGAGATCAGATAAATATAGATAGTGAGCCAAGGATTTCATGTCACTTTTGGTCAAATTGTTTGATACATAACACTGGGTGAATAGGTGCATTGTCATGATAAATGAACTATTCACCCATTTTTCAAAAAGTATAATACAACTTTTTCCAAACTTCCAACTATGAACTTTGATTGATTGTTTGATCCTAGAATATAAATTCTGAATTCACAATCTGTCCCACTTCAAGTAACAAATGAGCATTGTTTTCACATTTGACTTCACTTGTGTGTATGTTGTGCTTTTTTTGCAATGAGAATTAAAAAATTTCCTATTGGATAGATTACTATTTTATGTCTGGGTCAAAACCATAGCTTCTAAGTATTTTTTTAAAGCACAGCATGTATCTAGATGACTGTGTCTCTGGCTATAAAGTTATAGTTTATCCATAGTAGTTTTCTTGTTTGTGTGAATAAGCCATGACTAAAAAGACAATAAATTAAATAAAATCACTGAAACCAAAAGGAACTTTTCTCAACCATATTGGCTGGAATACTGACTCAGAAGGTTTCTGTGAATATTTTTCTAGCAGTGAAAGCCTGTACAACAAGTGCCCTGCCTTCCAAAAGTCAATTCCATTTTCTTTTGTGGATCTTCCTTAGATAGGAAGGGAATATAATAACAACACCTATCTTTGTTCTGTTGATAGTATAAATATGTATCAAGCACTACAGTTTTTTACTGCAGTGACATAAATAATGAGCAGTGATTTTTTTACTTTGAACTTATGTCTAAGTTTGTGTATTAGTATCTGTATTATAAAGTTGTGTACAATGTCAATGATTTAAAATTTGAAGTTTTATAACATTAATTCACTGCTGAAGAATTGATTTTATTTGCTGTAATTCTATTTATTCATGACAAATTAGTTTGGAATCTTTAGTCTTGAAATTGTGAAAATACTGACCCAGATCTAATATATCATTTAACACACACACACAAATATATATATATGTGTGCGTGTGTGTATTGTTTATACTAAACTTAATGTAGGCTTTCAAACTCCCCACAGCTATCCAATCCATCTTATAAAACTGATACACATGACCACATACATGTAAAACAGTTGAATGCTGTTTCAGCATGAAATACCATATATTGGAAATCATTTATTTTCACATGTATGTGGACATGTGTATCAGTTGCATAAGATGGATTGGATAACTGTGGGGAGTTTGAAAATCTAAATTCAAGTTTTTTATAATATATATATAGTTACACTAATTTAAAAATTACACATATTAACCCTTATGAATTTTAATAATTTTTTATTTTTCTCCTAATTGCAATTTGAGTTAATATTTCACCATTTTATTTTAGTATTAAAATCTTTATTCAATATTACTAATAAATAAATTGTACTTCATTTATTAGAAATATAAATTTACAAATGAAAAAATTTGAATTCTCCAAATATAGAAAAAGAAATGATAACAACGAAATAAAGTGAAATACATAATGAAAACAATAAGTTTTCCTTATTGGACAATTACAGCAAAGCTGATATATACAATTAATAACATCTTTGTTGTCTGAATTTCATTTTTGAAATGTGAATGAATTATTATAAAGTCATCATAAAGCTATGAAATTCTGTTCTAAAATTTAAAATTACATTTATAATTATTAAAATATCACAAAAGTTTCATATTATAGTGTTTGACAGAACACAATGATTGTAGTTTTTTTTATTGTTACTTTAACTTTTGATAAACAGAGCAAAACTCTCCATACAGTATTGCCACCTGTGCTAAACAGAGTAATCAATGGATGCCAGAAGGCTTGTGCATAAAATCCCTATCTAATGTCTACTCATCCAATATCCCCAGACTAGTTTCTGGCTTGTGGCCTTCATCAGTGAGGAGCTTTGGATCTGAGAGCACTGCATCTAGATCTTAGGATCTAATGCAACCCTCTAGCAACCACCTTTTATCTCTACTACAAAACTATGAGAATGAAATTGAAAACACAAAAAATATTTTCAATCTAAGCTCAATAGCTTAATAGTCATATGGGTCGAACTCAGTCACACCCACATTTTGGTTTTGCTCTTTTACCCCCATTATCTGGGATTAGTTTAATAAACATCCCATGAGACGCTAAACAGAGTAATCAATGGATGCCAGAAGCTTTGTGCATTGATTACTCTGTTTAGCACAGGTGGCATACTATGGAGGAGTTTTGCTCTATGGGCTAGTATGAGAAATGTGTCATGTTACAATAATAGGATAATGGTGGCTATGGTTTTAAAGAAAAATGTATGGGTGCTGGACTAAGTTCAGACCATATGACTATATAAGCTATTGAGCTTAGATTGAAAAAATTTTTATTTTTTTGTATTAAGTAGAGTAAAGGTTGTGAATAGATGCAGTGCTCTCAGATCCTGTGGCAAAAATGGATAGATTTTATGCACAAACCTTCTGGCATCCATTGATTACTCTGTTTAGCACAGGTGGCAATACTGTATGGAGAGTTTTGCTCTGTTTATCAACAATTAATATGCTAGTATATGAAATGTGATCATGTGATGCTTAATTACTTTAACTTTCTTAATATATATTTTTTAAAAATAAAATATAATTTTAAAAAATGTCGATGTAAATGTGAACATATTTCTTTTTTAATATTTACTATACAAATATTTTTTAATATTTAAACAGCATTAAACTGTTGCACATGCGCTTTGGATTTTTAAATATAAAATGAATGAATACTAACACTTCAACCACACGATAAAGTCTTTGGAAAAGATAGAATGGCCATCTATATTTTCGAACCCAAACGCTTTTGTATGGGTGAATCTTAAGTGTTTGAAAGTGAAAGCATGAAGATATTAAATAATCACTTTAAATTACTTTTACATGCTTGAATGAATGACGCTAGTGAAATTTATTAGAATTTACAATACGTCATTCTTATTTGAAATTAAGTGTATGTAAATAAGTCAATTATTTTATATAGCATGATGTTTTTTATAAACTATAATATTTAAACAGCATTAAACTGTTGCACATGCGCTTTGGATTTCTTATTTACATACATTTAATTTCAAATAAGAATGACGTATCATAAATTCTAATAAATTTCACTAGCGTCATTCATTCAAGCATGTAAAAGTAATTTAAAGTGATTATTTAATATCTTCACACTTTCACTTTCAAACACTTAAGATTCGTCCATATAAAAGCATTTGGGTTCAAAAAGATAGATGGCCATTCTATCTTTTCCAAAGACTTTATCATGTGGTTGAAGTGTTAGTATTCATTCATTTTATATTTAAAAATCCAAAGCGCATGTGCAACAGTTTAATTCTGTTTAGATATTATAGTTTATAAAAAACATCGTGCTATATAAAATAATTGACTTATTTATATACAAATATTTTGTAAAACTAAATCTTAATTATTTAAAGAATATTTTTTTTTGTTTATTGTTAACAACAATGGAAGCAGAATTTATAAGTTTGTTATATACCAAAATCAAAAAATCTACCAATTGGTGACATTCTAGGCTTTTTATGGCTCATTTGTAGTTTTGCTCTATGGACTACTAGCATCTTGAATTTTTTTTTATAGTTCCAGTTTTTACTGTCAAATGAACATAAAACTGGCAAAAAGTAGAATAATATAATTATAAAAGGAAACAGTAAACAGTATTTTAATAAACTTGTCAATACATTCACAATAGCAACTTTCTCCTTACAATATTGCCACCTAGTGCAAGCCATAGTATAAATGAATATTAGAATATTAGTGTGTCAAAATTGCTATCTATACCTACTCATCTAATGTCCCCAGACTAGTATTATCCTCCTAGATTAGGAACTTCTTTATCCTAGCAAAATGTATTGTTTTAGATCCATTTATAGGGCAGAAAGTTTAATTGTTGGATATTTAAAGCTATCAGTAAATTTCCGATTGCATATATCTATTTTCTTCATTAGTGAGGAGCCTTGGATTTGTGAACCTTGCATATTTGGATCTAATGTATCTCTCCAGTCATTATCTTTTACTTTTTTACTTAACTATAAAGCGATGAGCTCAAACTGAGAACTCAATGTTTTCATTTTAATCTAATTTGCTTGTATAACCATACAAATCTGAATCCAGTTCAGTATCTTTATTGTTTGATGTCTTTGATGTTTTAATAACTTTTAATAACCATAGTCACCAACACTCTTTGGCTAGAGTTAGTATTAAACCACTATAATATTACACAACCCACCATATATAGTTAGTGAACTGGATTTAGATCTTGATAACTATGTAAGTGAATTATCTTGGATGACCTTATAGTCTTATAGTTAACGAAAAATGTAAAATACGTCTGCTGGAAAGATGCATTAAATTCAAAAATCTAGGTTCAGTGCTCTCAAACCCAAAGCTCCTCACTGATAAAAGTTATAACTTAAAAACAAATCAGGACATTGGGTAGCTAGACATCCAGATAAGGGTTTTGATGCACTAATGTTCTGGCATTCATTGATTATTATAATTTGTACTAGGTGGCAATATTGTATGGAAGAAATTGCTATTGTGTTAACAGGTCATGTAAGCATAAGAAATGGTGTTCATCCGATATTTTAGCGGATAATACCAATCCTAGACAAAGGATGTTTGTGACTATGGTTATTAAAAGAACAAAGACACCAAAAATATGTAGATACTGAATTGGTTTCAGATCTATATAACTGTATAAGTGAATTGACTTGGATTGAGAACATTATTATGTTTTCAGTTTGGTTTTATAGCTTTATGGTTTATTAAAAATGTAAAAAATGGCTGTGGAGGGATGTATTAAATATTACTATGTATAGCTAGAACTTCAATATGATCTTCTCATATGCTTTCATGAAGTTATCTTCTTCCTATTGTATAATACTGTCAGAATCAATGAAAGCCATAAGCTAGAAACTTCTGGTGATATTAGATGAATAGACACTAGATAAATATTTTGATTCACTAATCTCCTAGCATTCATTGGTTACTATGTCTATCACAGAAATTCCAGTCATGTGATGTCACATATGAAATTTTTTGTTTTACTACTATTTTTTTCCCCATTTTGTCATGTAAAAGCCTAACAATAATAAAATTGAATGTCAAGAGGAAGATCAAAGAGGCATGTTACATCACCAGCGATGCCATGTCAATCAACAGAAAAGACACGTGCTTCGCGGTCTCGAAAAGGTGGATGTTGTAATTTGCATGCATTTGCATAGAATCAACAGCCTGTAAAAAGGACTATGATTATGGAGCTGTAAGGGCTCTGAAAGCACTAAGTCCATATAATAGAAGCTTACTAATAATAAACTTATAGTTTCACCTCAGTTATTAATTTTAGCTTATCAGTAATAAACACATTAGGAAAAAACTATTTAGTGATGGACTGGCCAATTTGGCTCACCATTGAAGGTAGGATTTGTAATGAAAGCTAATCAGAAAATAAATCAGCTATTTTGATAGAATTTTTGCAGTTATTTCTCTATATACATTGCTTGTTTTGAGGAAGTAAAACAGTTATACATATTAACTAATTAAACAAAGTTAAAACAGCCTTTATGTAGCCAAGACTTCGAGGGAAGGGGAGTGAAAAAAAGGAAGGAATCAGTGGGCTTATCAATTTCTGGATATAAGGATTTAAAAAAGTTTTTCATTCTCATTTTAATCTCTAACTAAAAAAATCTAGATACTCATTTACATATTAATATCAGATTATTAACTAGACTGGTTATGGATGATTCACATAAAAGAAAAATTTCAAATTTACCTGACCTGGAATCATACCCAATCATTTTCTTGGAAGATAGATACTCAACCATTTCTAAATAAGGTTCCTACATTATAAATGAGGGACAGCTGAATTATAGTTTAGAAACAAGAAAAGATCATTGGATAATCCAAATGTTGGCAACTTTTTATCCCCCAGGTCAAATTTTATTTATACATAGATCATTTAATGTGTGAATCATATGAAGTCAGTGATTTAATAAAAGAAAAGTAGGGGTTAAGAATTATGGAAAAAAAACAAATTCTTTATACTTCTCTATATGAATATTTAAAAACTGTATAATTATTTTGTAAGTACTATTTTGATATTGCAAAAGCAGATAAACATATTCAAAATTTAAATTTATATATAAATTCTAATATATAAATGATGCAGGCACACTGTAAATCATGATAAATTATAAAACATACTTCCTTGATTTTATTTATCTTTCATGGGTTATCCTAATTCCATTAAAAGTTGAAAACTTTTGAATGGCATATACTTAAAAAAATATTTTTTTTAGAAAAATAATGCTTTTATGTAAAGAGCTGACTAAAAAGTAGAAAAATGACAAAAGTAATCTGACTAAAAAAATGCATCATTTCAAAAAAGCATTTGAGGCAATAAAAATCAAAAAGGCCTCAAATGCTCTTATGAAATGACTGAACATGTTTTGCAGATTACTTAACTTATTTTTCTACTTTTTAATCTTCTGTTTACATAAAAGCATTATTTTTAAAAAAATTTCAATATTATTTTTTTTACTTTTTAATTATAAGTAAAACATATAATTTCAATTTAAACAAAATAATTTTTTTCATTAGTCTCTTTTAATCATCTTTTCTCATGTGAAAAATTATCAATATGATGTTATTATAGTCATTTTTCTATAAACAATATTCTATGAATGTTAAACAGATATATATATATAATTAATTTAATTAATTAAACATGAGTTAAATCAATATTAATAAAATTTTATTCTACAAATGTAATGCTTCTATCAGATATATATATATTTATTTATTTTAACCCTTTCTTATATATATATATATATGACAATAGATGGTGTTCTACCAAAAACACCGTCAAGCGTAGTTTTTGTTTACATAAATGTCAGAGCAAGCATTCACTATCTCTAACTTTAATTTCCACCTTCAGGTCATGATTTCAAGCTATTTGCTATCATCAGTGAAGGACAGGAATAAGAAAATAGATCTAAACACAAACTCTGAGCGTTTATGAAACAGTTTCTATTCAGCTTGCAAGCGTGAATCTTTTAGACACGTAATGTCTTCAAACTCAGCATAGCAAGCCAGATAGCTACATGGGTCTGATCTCAGTTCAGCATCACCACATAGTAGAAACCTCTGCAATATATATCATTGCAAGAAAGACCTCAAAGGTACATTTATGAAAAACAAAAAAACACAAGTTAAAACTTGCTAACGCTTGTATTTATGACAATAGATGGCGTTCTACCAAAAACACCATCAAGCATAGTTTCTTGTTTACATAAACGTCAGAGCAAGCATTCACTATCTCTAACTTTAATTTCCACCTTCAGATCATGATTTCAAGCTATTTGCTATCGTCAGTGAAGGACAGGAATAAGAAAATAGATCTAAACACAAACTCTGAGCATTTATGAAACAGTTTCTATTCAGCTTGCAAGTGTGAATCATTTAGACACATAATGTCTTCAAACTCAGCATAGCAAGCCAGATAGCTACATGGGTCTGATCTCAGTTTTAACTTGTTTTTTGTTTTTCATAAATGTACCTTTGAGGTCGTTCTTGCAATGATATATATTGCAGAGGCTTCTACTATGTGGTGATGCTGAACTAATATCAGACCCATGTAGCTATCTGGCTTGCTATGCTGAGTTTGAAGACATTACATGTCTAAAAGATTCATGCTTGCAAGCTGAATAGAAACTGTTTCATAAACGCTCAGAGTTTGTGTTTAGATCTAATTTCTTATTCCTGTCCTTCGCTGATGATAGCAAATAGCTTGAAATCATGATCTTAAGGTGGAAATTAAAGTTAGAGATAATGAATGCTTGCTCTGATGTTTATGTAAATAAAAACTAAGCTTAACAGTGTTTTTGGTGCGTTAGCAAGTTTTAACTTGTGTTTTTTGTTTTTCATAAATGTACCTTTGAGATCTTTCTTGCAATGATATATATTGCAGAGGCTTCTACTATGTAATGATGCTGAACTGAGATCAGACCCATGTAGCTATCTGGCTTGCTATGCTGAGTTTGAAGACATTATGTGTCTAAAAGATTCACGCTTGCAAGCTGAATAGAAACTGTTTCATAAACGCTCAGAGTTTGTGTTTAGATCTATTTTCTTATTCCTGTCCTTCACTGACGATAGCAAATAGCTTGAAATCATGACCTGAAGGTGGAAATTAAAGTTAGAGATAGTGAATGCTTGCTCTGATGTTTATGTAAACAAAAAACTATGCTTGACAGCATTTTTGGTAGAACACCATCTATTGTCATAAATATAAGCGGTAGCAAGTTTTAACTTGTGTTTTTTTGTTTTTCATAAATGTACCTTTGAGGTCTTTCTTGCAATGATATATATTGCAGAGGCTTCTACTATGTGGTGATGCTGAACTGAGATCAGACCCATGTAGCTATCTGGCTTGCTATGCTGAGTTTGAAGACATTACATGTCTAAAAGATTCACGCTTGCAAGCTGAATAGAAACTGTTTCATAAATGCTCAGAGTTTGTGTTTAGATCTATTTTCTTATTCCTGTCCTTCACTGATGATAGCAAATAGCTTGAAATCATGATCTAAAGGTGGAAATTAAAGTTAGAGATAGTGAATGCTTGCTCTGACGTTTATGTAAATAAAAAACTATGCTTGATGGTGTTTTTGGTAGAACACCATCTATTGTCATAAATACAAGTGTTAGCAAGTTTTAACTTGTGTTTTTTTGTTTTTCATAAATGTACCTTTGAGGTCTTTCTTGCAATGATATATATTGCAGAGGTTTCTACTATGTGGTGATGCTGAACTGAGATCAGACCCATGTAGCTATCTGGCTTGCTATGCTGAGTTTGGAGACATTACGTGTCTAAAAGATTCACACTTGCAAGCTGAATAGAAACTGTTTCATAAACGCTCAGAGTTTGTGTTTAGATCTATTTTCTTATTCCTGTCCTTCACTGACAATAGCAAATAGCTTGAAATCATGATCTGAAGGTGGAAAATAAAGTTAGAGATAGTGAATGCTTGCTCGACGTTTATGTAAACAAAAAACTATGCTTGACTGTGTTTTTGGTAGAATGCCTTCTATTGTCATAAATACAAGCATTAGCAAGTTTTAACTTGTGTTATTTTGTTTTTCATAAATGTACCTTTGAGTCTTTCTTGCAATGATATATATTGCAGAGGCTTCTACTATGTGGTGCTGCTGAACTGAGATCAGATCCATGTAGCTATCTGGCGTCCTATGCTGAGTTTGAAGACATTATGTGTCTAAAAGATTCACGCTTGCAAGGCTGAATAGAAACTGTTTCATAAACGCTCAGAGTTTGTGTTTAGATCTATTTTTTTATTCCTGTCCTTCACTGACGATAGCAAATAGCTTGAAATCATGATCTGAAGATGGAAATTAAAGTTAGAGATAGTGAATGCTTGCTCTGACGTTTATGTAAACAAAAAACTATGCTTGACGGCATTTTTGGTAGAACGTCATCTATTATTATAAATACAAGCGTTAGCAAGTTTTAACTTATGTTTTTTTGTTTTTCATAAATGTACTTTTGAGGTCTTTCTTGCAATGATATATATTGCAGAGGCTTCTACTATGTTATGATGCTGAACTGAGATCAGACCCATGTAGCTATCTGGCTTGCTATGCTGAGTTTGAAGACATTACATGGCTAAAAGATTCACACTTGTAAGCTAAATAGAAACTGTTTCATAAATGCTCAGAGTTTGTGTTTAGATCTATTTTTTTATTCCTGTCCTTCACTGACGATAGCAAATAGCTTGACATCATGATCTGAAGGTGGAAATTAAAGTTAGAAATGGTGAATGCTTGTCCTGACGTTTTTGTTAACAAAAAACTATGCTTGATGGTGTTTTTGGTAGAACGCCATCTATTGTCATAAATACAAGCGTTAGCAAGTTTTAACTTGTGTTTTTTTTTGTTTTTCATATATATATAGGATTTGGAACTAATAAAGAGTTATATATATATAAGTCTTTATTAGTTCCAAATCCTACTGGCAGATTAAATTTTCAACATTTGATTTGTTGATTACAGAATCAGCAGTAAAAATATATTTACCTTTTAAAATTTTATTTGTTTTACTTTAGTTATACAGTGTAAATTAATAATTCATTAATAATGAATAATATTTCTGTAGTGTAATATTAACAACACCATTTTTCCACAATGTAGGGACTGATTTCTATCCACTTTTAACATCTTGTGAAAGGATAGCAGCATATTTGATACTTGTCAGTTAAACTGTAGTAAATTGCTATCTATATATATTGAACATTGATAGAGGTATATGCAAGAAATTTGTGGTCTGGACTAACTGATGAGTGCTAGTTCAGCACAAAATGTGCATCTTGGGGATCATAGATCTTTTTCATATATTTTTGATCATTGTTTATGATTACATTCTTCTACAAGGTGTTAAAAGTGGATATAAACTAATCCATACCTTGTGTAAGAGTGATATAGTGAATATTACATTATAGAAATATTATTCATTATTGGATAATCTCTAGTCTAATAAATGACTAATATTAATTAGTATTATAATAATTCATTAGATTATTGAAAGTAAATGAAAATTTTTTAAAAAATAAATTTCTTTTTGTAATTGCTGAAAATAATCTATAGCAGTAAACACAAAATATATGTTTGTCATCCAATTATAAATTGCAGTGGTATGTTATTTCATTTCTTTGTCAATTTGCCTTCATGTAAAAGTAAATACTTTCTATTAAATTCTGAAATATTCTTCTAAAATAATTAATATTGCACAAATATTTTGTGAAAATATAACATGTGTAAAAAAAGGTTTAAAACATACATTTCCATTTTGAAAATCAAAACAAAGAAATAGAACTATCAAAATTATTGTCAGACACTCTCTTATGGAGATAACAAGAAATAACCAACCAGCATTTTGGAAAGCAGTCTTTATTTCATTGTTGTACCACTAAATTTATATATTATTGATTTATTAGTTATAAAAAAATTCATAAAATGGTAGCAATATTTAGTACTTTTTTCTTGGAAAAAAATGGCAACATAACATTGAAAATAGTGATTAGAAAGTGAGTTAGGGCTGTCAACACATGAATGATGCATGAGTATGGTTGATACTCAAAAAAGGTTTATTGATTTAATTAATTAAATGAGTTAAATCAGCATTAACAAAATTTTATTCTATAAATGTAATATTTTCATTGCAGTTGCTAAGGTGTTTTCTTGGAAAGCATAAGGATGTGAGTTTCAGTTCTAAATGGAACATATTTTTTTCATTGTTAATTCAAAAATGTGGATATACCAACAAAAACACACAGGGCAAGTTAATATAAAAACATTTAAAATCTTTAATGTTTCTCAGTTCAGTCAGTAAAATTTTTTTTCAAAAAAAGGCTTAGTATTTTCATTTTATAAGGATGCAATAAAACAGTTTTTATTAAGAAAATAACATGTTTTGTTTTGTTCATAGCTCTCTTTTGCAAGAATATTACTTATTGACCATAAATATTTAATTTTATTATGAAGTTTGATTTTGTATGTTTGACATATTACCAACACTATTTGGTTCTTTAATCTAACTATAGTGTTATAAATAAGAGCAGCTTTTTTTACTCTAGCTCCATCTACTGTAAGCTTAAGCAATCAAACCAATAGATGTCACTAAAGCAAAGGTAAAAGATGCTATCATTTGAATTATTACACTTTTTATTCATAAACCATGCATAGCTCTACTGAACTTTTTTATAACTGTTCTCTTTTTTCCATTTCTGCTTAAAATTTCAAATTTTTTATTTACTGTTGTTGTTTTTGTTTTAATGTGGATAAAAATAAATATTAATTAATAAAACTTACAAATTCATTTAAGATTTTTAATTATAGTAGTATCACTGTAATAGGCTTAGTGATGCAATACTGTTATGCACCATTAAATAATATTATGCACAAACATTGACAAGGAGAGAAAATTTTACAACATAAGGACTAAACATAAAAACAAGTCGCTTATTTATTTAAAAAATCTCAGTTATTAATTTCCAACAAACTGTAAACTTTCAATTATCCCTAAAAATGTACCTTTAGTGTAGATTATTTAAAAGACCATCAGTGTACATGTATTTGTATCTTTATATATACAGTTTTTAATTAATAATGTTTTTTTATTTAGTATTATAAAAACTTTTTCTATTGAAATAGAGTGCAGTCTTTTAAGCTTTTAAGATTTATGGATTATGTCTAATTGGGCCATTTCTGGTGTTTGACCTTCTTACAACTTTCAGAATAATAACTCATTTATCTGTTTATTATGGTATAGCAGTGATTTAAAATTTCAATAGCCTTATTAGTTATCAGTTTTAAAAGCTTTGAAGCTATTGTCTTCTATTTGTGGTAGACTTAAACCCTTTTGCATTGCAGCATTTTTCAATCCTCCCCCTAGTGGCAATTTTGAATTTAGTAATTCAACATTTTATATTAGGATTAAAACCTTTATTCAATATCGTGAATCGATAAATTGTATTTGATATATTAGAAATAGAAGTTTGTAAACCAAAAAATCATCTTTGAATTTTCTAAATTAAAAAAAAAAAAAAAAATCAAGTGCAATATACATTTATCAATACAAAACATTCTAAAAATCATAACTGAAAAATCTTTCAAAATATAGAAAAAGATAAAGTGAAGTTAAATATGGAATGAGAACATTTTTTTCTTACCACTATAACATCACACATGGTTACCTTTTTTATGTTTACATAAACTGAAAGGTTGCATTAGATCATAAGATCTAGTTACAGTTTTCACTGATGAAAGCCACAAGCTAGAAACTAGTTTGGGGATATTGGATGAGTAGGTACTAGATAGGGAATTTATTCACAAGCTCTTCTATTGATTTCTCTGGCTTGCACTGGGTGGCACTACTGAATGGAGAGTTTGCTACCATATTATTATTTTTTCTTATTGGATAATTATGCTACTGAAAAAAGTAAATTTAAAATTGCATCTATAATTATAAAAGTATTACAAAAATTCTGTATTACAATGTTTGTTTAGAGTGTCAAAATCATAGTTTCTTTTTTATCATTATTTCAAGTATCTTGACTTGGAGTTTTAAAAATTAAACATGTTTCAAAAATATCTAAGTGGGATTTGACTTTCCATCATCAGATTTTCAATGATATGGATGGCTGAAAAGTTGGAGGTTGGAGTGGATTGAAGCCTGTTCATTAAAGTGTGAAGATTTGCTATGTTAATATAAACTGAGCATTGATTATATATAAGTGTGGGAGATGATAATATGGACCAACTGATGAGTACTGGTTTAGCATGAAATACATATATTGGTGATTATTTATCTTTTCCACATGTGTGTTGTCATGTGTATTGGTTATATGAGATAGTTGGATTATTGGTGGGTGCTTGAAAGTCTGAGTTCAAATCTCATATTTACAATTAAAGCTCCACGTTTGTGAAAAATGCCTGGTTTTCAAATATTTAAATATATATTTTTAATAATTACTATATTGGGTGTAACATAACGAAATTGGCAAACAAGGATTTTGAATATGCCATCATCAGATTTTCAATGATATGGATGGCTGAAGAGTTGGAGAATGGAGAAGATCGATGCATAACTATTAAAGTTTGAAGATTTGATACTTTAATATGAACTGAAAGCTGATTATATATATGTGTGGGAGATCATGATCAAAACCAACTGATGAGTGTTGGTTCAGCACAAAATACATATATTACAAATTATTTGTTTTTGCATGTATGTGGTCATGTGTATCAGTTGTATAAGATGGAGTGGATGACTGAAGGGAGCTTGAAAGTCTGCATTCAAATCCCTTCTAATTATACAAAAATTTTGTAACAACAATAAAAGAGGTTTAAACTTTGTTTATACACCCAAATTCAAAGAATCTATCAATCAATAACCTTCAAGGATTTTGTCAGCTTGTATATTGTTTTTATTTTTGGACTATAGTTAGAATTATGGACATCTTTAGATTTTTTTGAGCCAATACATTAATATTTACTTTATTTCCAATTTTTACTATCATATAAATGTAACCATCAAAATAGCACTGAAGACAGCCACAAAACAGTAATTTAAAGCTGAAGCACAGAAGCACTATCACAGTAATTCCTGTAACTCTGATTATTAGAATCATTAATTTAAGAGCTAAAAGTACTTGGATCAATTCTATGTTGAATTAAAAAAAAACCCAATTTAATCAGATGAAGAAAACCATTATTCTTAATCTATCTGTTGGATTCTTTATCTTTACATGATCTTCCCAGCAATTGATCATACTCTTATATTTGTTTGGTTTATCACTTGGGAAGTTAATAGATGCCCAAGTATTGAAAAGACAAAATTGAGTTTTAATCCAGAGTCTGGTGAAATGCTCAAATCCTGTGTTATTTGAATATTCTACTAATTGGGTGAATATTTAACAATTCTATTTACTTCCTTCATTTTCTTTTTATATTTATGTTAATCAGCTGTGAATTGATCTTGTAACTTTTCCAAGTCATGAATTTTATCACAGTACTTTCTGCACAAAGAACAAGGATAACTTCTCAATATTTTTCGAATATGAGAAGCAGGCTGGCCATGTGTTTGAACCCTGAAACCCCAAGATAGTATGCTCTGAAGCCAATGACTGTAAAAGAAAAATCAAGGAGGTGTATTTTATTGTCAGTGATAACAATGCCATCAATAGACGTGACACGTGTTTTTCTATCTCAAGAAAATGGACAAATTAATTTGCATATTTTATTAGTTAGCAACATTACAGAAATAGTTTATAACTTATTTTGGCTCTGAATATGAGGAAAAACCTCGAAAGTACTAGGCCTATATTAATTTGATTTAATTGTTTTGGTTCTTACAGCTTCTTCTTCAGTGGGTTAAATCACCTTTATATGCTATTACAAATATTTATGTAATATAAACTCCAACATTATACTTATTAATTTTCTGCTTTAATGTAATTGCTTCTTAAATCATTAAGCATAGAGCATCCTCTTCAAAAAGTATTGTCTTTTTTTGTTTGTCATTTGAAAAGATGCTCTGTACCAAAAATGCATCTAAGGATTTGAAATGTTCACTTTATGCAAGAAGCATTTATATTAATGCATAAAGTTATCAACTTTTAAATAAAAATTCCACATTAACTAAATTTGTTTTCACTTCACACTATTATGTGTAGCAGGTATTAATTTGCAAAAAACTCTATGTTCCACAACATTTTGTGTATTCTAAATTTAAGCACAATATAAATAAGCATCATAAATTGCATTGATAGATCTATGAGGAATATCTCTTGTATTTCATTAAATCATTCTTTCTAATATATATATAAATTTATTATATAAATTCAATTAATATTTGAAATACAGACATTCTTCATACACCTGGAGCTTATTTGTAAATATAGAGGATTTGAACACAGACTTTCAAGCACCCTTCAACTATCCACACTATCTCATACCACTGATACACATGACCACACATGTGGAAAATATAAATAATCACCAATATATGTGTTTCATGGTAAGACAGCTCTTATCGGTTGGTTCAGATTATCATCTCCCACACATATATATAATCAGTGTTCAGTTTATATTAAGATAGCAAATCTTCATACTTTAATGGACAGGTTTCAATCTACTCCAACTCTTCCGGCATCCATACCACTGAAAATCTCATGATGAAATGCCCAAATCCCATGTTGATGCCAATGGATATGGATGGCTGAAGAGTTGGAGATTGGAGTAGATTAAAGCTTATCCATTAAAGTATAAAGTCTGAGCACTGATTATATATATATATATGTGTGTGTGGGAGATGATAATCTGGACCAATTGATGAGTGCTGGTTCAGCATGAAATACATATATTGATGTAAACATCATTTATCTTTTCTACATGTGTGTGGTCATGTGTATCAGTGGTGTGATATAGTGTGGAAAGTTGAAGGGTGTTGTGTTCAAATTCTCTATATTTATAAATTCATTTAATAAATAAGTAAATTTATTATTTATCAAATAAATATTTATTGATGACCATAATAAATTAAAGGTAATAAGAATGTTGCTCCATGCATAGAAAATATTTTTTTTTATCAAATGATCCTGAGACCTCTTGTAAAAGAGTAAATTCTGAGCATCCTTTGATTAAAAAAATGTATAAGACTATATTAAATACCTTTAATATGATCTCAATGTATGAAGCAATATACCATAATTATAATCTGTATAGCCTATTAAAAAAACTTGATTGAAATCTGCTATAGAGCTGTGTGTGAGTGAAATGGATTGTGATAATTACACTGTGTCCGTCATGTCCAAAGTTCATTTGAGTTTTGACAGTCTTATTTATATTTGTACATATATTCAAAATATTGCATTTATTTGTTGGAATTCGCCATTAATATATAGGTACGAACATACGTGCGGGCGGGTATGTCACATTACAAAGTATTAATATTTTTAAACTTCTTAGCATTTTATTTTTTATTATTGTTTAAAATCTTAAGTAGTATTGTAACTGTTTTCCTGCCAACAACAGTAATTATTATAATTATCAAAACTAAGAAGTACTTAGGGGGCTTTTTACTGTTGAAATTTAGACGAGAGGAAGCAACTGCTTTAAAACAATAGATATAATTAAAGTAATTAAAACTGAAATAATAATTAAATTTTTATTTAATTGTAGTTAAAGGATTTTCAACTATGCTATAGCTTTATTATCCTGCAAAATTTTCATTAAATTTACATTATAACTAATATGCTGGTTAATCTAGGCATACAACAAAGTTAATGTTAACATAACATTAATTATAGCATTTAAACATCAATTATTGTTTTTTTTTGTATGTGTGTGTAAAAAGACTTTAATGTGATTTAAATAAATAAAAAAGAAAATTAGATAAAGATTTAAACGGACATCCTTTGTTGGTGTCTATGACATCATTTCAGATTTCTTTTTTTTTAAAAGTTAAAATTATATTCAATATTCATAGTTTAAAAAGTATTTTTTTTTATTAATGGCCGCAGGTTTCAATCAAGTTAACGCTCACTGCATTCACTATAATTATTGGTATGTAGTTTTTTGCTTCTTTATCTTTTATTTTTGATGTGCCATAGTTCTAATATGAAATGTGAGATTCCATTTGTTTTTAAGGAAATAGATAAACAGAAACAAAATACCACCAATTATGACCAAATATGTCACTGACTTGATGGAACTTCTAATAAAAAAAGAACAAAAGCAATATAGACCTTTGTTAGTCATAACACCTCAAACAGATTAGTATATGCACAATGTTTCAAGAGGTATTATTCTCCTCTTCTTTGCTCAGTTAGTTAGAGTATTATCTTAAAATTCAATACTCAAGAATCTAGAGGTCCAGGTTCTATTCCCATGCTAGTACTGTCAATGGTAGAATAGCAACACCTGAAGAAGAGGGGAGAATAATACCTCTCGAAACATTGTGCATATACTAACCTGTTTGCTGTGCAATTACTAACAATGTAGACCTTTATTTGTTTTTATAAATCAAAGTCATGAATCACATTTTCAACAACAGCACCAATAACCTTTATTTGCCTTCATAGCTCAAGGTCATGGATTGCAGCTCAATCCTGTCAGTTCCGTGCGCACACTTCAATCAAGTGAAATTCCAATCAGCAAACCATTCGATTATCATTATTATTGTAATTCGTTGTCTAAAATTAATAAGGTATTTGAAAATTATTTATTTTGTATTATATTTGACAAGTATCACGAATAAGTAAATAGAGCGGCTCATCACGTTGGGTTCAAATTCAGGTGAAATCTATTATAATGTTGAGGGACATATTAAAAACTTTTATTCTTATTTATATGATAAATATATAAAATATTTAATAAACGAATATGTTTATAAATATTAAATATTGCTACGCATTAAATGTTTAATCCAAAGAAGAACATAGATGTATTTTTTTATTTTTATCTTTACCACATTTGAGATTTAAATATTGTTAATACCTGATGGATATACTTCTGCTCTAGTTCATGATTCTAATATCTAGATTAAAAATAATTTAAATCATAAAAAGTAAACAAATACATGTGGTTTTTGTAATTGTCATGTAATAATAAGCTATAATAAAAATGATTTTGGAATATTATTTTATAATATTACATACATTTATTTATTATAATCTTTTTTTAAAACAGCATCCAAGCGCTAGAAAGTCGAATTAACATAAGTAAAATATTTTTTAATGTTGTAAAATTTCTTTATTAAAAATAAAGAAATGGTTTATTTTAATATAAAACCATAAATATTCATGTCATGTACTTACACATTTACTACAGCCAATAATGTCGTTATACACCATCAAAGATGTAACTTCCATAGTGTTGTATATAAACTACTTAGCTTGTATGATGCTATTTATTGACTTATATATTGACTTATTTATTATTGACTTATTGAGATGATAATAAATGGACAATTGAAACCTTAAATTGGATTCCAAGAGATTGTAAAAGATCCAGAAACAGACCACATGTGAGATAGATGAATGAAATAAGAAAGTGTGCAGGGGTGATGTGGAGAAGAGAAGCTAAAGATCAGACATGGTTTGAACTTGGAAAGACTTTCATCTTACAGTGGATTGATAATGGTTGATGATGATAATGATTAATTTATTGTTTTCATTATTTCTTTGATATTTTAATTATTATGTTCATAGTGTATATTATGTACAATAAAGTTAGTATTGTTATCAATTGCCATGGTATTCTTGATTTTAAAATTTATTTATGCCTCTATTTTACTTTGAAGTTAATGCAAAATCTGTCAGAGATAGATGTTGCATTGGGTTTGTTGCATCTGTTCATTATGTTACTTTTTATTTTAAGATTTTAATATAAAACCATAAATATTCATGTCATGTACTTGCACATTTACTACAGGCAATGAGGTCATTATACACAGTCAAATATGTAACTTCCATAGTGTTGTAAATAAGCCATCTAGCTTGTATGATGCTTTTTATTATTGACTTATACATTTTTGCAGATTAGAGCACACTTTTGATGCCACATTTGATTCATTTATTTTTATCATTACAATATATATAATAAACTGACATTTAATGTCAGTAATTCATTAACATACAAACTGGATTTCAAAAATATATGAATTGATATTATTTCCAGTTTCCATTAATTTGTAATTTACTGATTGCCAATATTTTACTTGACACAAATTTTATTTTTTACTTCAGTTTTTTAATTAAACACCAAAATATTTATAATCTTTAACAGCAGAGGGCATACAAAATTTTTTTAGCAACAAAGGAATATATACATAAATGGAAAAATGTGGGTGATTTAGTCTGCAAGTTGTGTAAGGAAGGCATAGAAAATATTAGGCATCTGTTAATTGAATGTAAATGCCTGAAAGCAGAAAGGGTACAAATAATGAAGTTGTGGAAGAATAAATATAAAGTGATTATACAGAATGTGGGTTATTGGGTTTTATGCTGGCTTTGGGAAAAGATAAGGGAGATTTAGATATAAAGGCCATGGAGTTGACAAAGATTATGTTGTGGAAATGGGATGGAGCAGAGTAGAAAAAAATATGGGAAAACTTAGGGCAGGGAATGAAAAGTGAAGATAAAGTGGTTTAACAGATTTCTCTGAGCATAGTGGCTAAGAGATTACTGACTCTATATAAGATGGAGTCACAGTGCATCACATGGCATTATGACTACTTTATTCTTGCAATAAATCAATATATATATATATCTTAAAATTTACTTAAACAGGTATTAATATTTACTAAGGCAATAAACCTAAAGCTTGTGCGATTAAAAATGTGAAGGTAGGGACCTCTACAAGTCTTAACCATAAGCTTACACATTGGAAGAAAAGTAAGTAGGAATATTTTTTTAAGAATTAAAATTAAATAGATTTTTTTAAAAGGTAAATTTATTGAACTTCATTAGATCAGATCATATAAAAATAAAAGTGAGTTTTTCCAGATAGTATTAAATAAAAACAAATCATGTAAAAAGAAAATAATTATATTTTCCTCAGTTTATATAAGATCAAAATCATATGAAAAAAAATCTGTATAAGATGAGAATATGGAAAGATTAGCTTAAATGATGTGATAGATGTAGAGCTGGATTCTGGAAAATTGTCAATTAATATCCATTGTTAATATTTAAAAAATATGATAAAGAAGATATTAGAAATTCAAACATATCAATTTTCTATCAAATCTTTACCACAGATAATTTCAATATGTCAACAGCGAACTTTAGAGTCAAATTAACCAAAAAACAAACAAACAAACAAAACAAGCTGTATGTAAGAGTGGTTGAAAGAATAGAAAAGACCAATGAATATGAATTGTCATTATGTTTTGGAATATAGATTATGAAAAAAACTTTTGATTCTATAAGAATTTTCTTAGTAATTAAAGTTTTGGATCATAAAAATATAGACCAAGGGTATTGTCATATTTTGAAGAATGTATATACAAATGCAGGGGTGATGTGAAAAAGAAGCTAAATTAAAAGATTAAAGTGGAGTTGGGCTGGACATATTGCTAGAAGAGATGATAGTAGATGGGCAATTGAAATCTTAAACTGGATTCCAAGAGATTGTAAAAGACCCAGAAAGAGACCACATGTGAGATGGATGGATGAAATAAGAAAGTGTGCAGGGGTGATGTGGAGAAGAGAAACTAAAGATCGGAGAAGGTGGATTGAACTTGGAGAGACCTTCCTCCTGCAGTGGATTGATAATGGTTGATGATGATACACAAATGCAACAGCAATGATTAGGTTATATAGTGATATTAAGATTATGTTGTGAGAGTGATTCCATATCTCCAGAACCTTTTATAGCAGTTTTACAAGAAATATTGTGTGGTCTAAAATGAGAAACTAAGAGAATAAAAGTAACAGGAGATTACTTAATTCCTTTGGATTTTTCAGATGATGTGATTGTTTTTGCAAAAAAAATCTTCACAGCTTCAACAAATATTGCTAGAGTTATCAGATTATCAATATAGATTAAAACATAATGAATGAAATTAATTATGGAATTAAATTAGAATGTTTTTGGTGAAAATAACTTAATATTAATAAGGAATGTGCTTATATGTGGAAAATAAAGATTTTAAAAATAGATTTACCAGTTCTAATTTATGGATCTGAGACTTGTATATTTAACAGAAGAGCAATGCAGAGACTTTAGACCTCTCAATAAAAAATATGAACAAATGTATGTTAGGATGGACAAGAAGAGACCAAAAATAAAATTCGTTGGTGAGAAAATAAACCTATCAATAGCACCACTGAAAATATTAAGAAACTAAAATTAAACTGGTATGGACATTTTTCTAAAAGAGATGATAATAGATAGATAGTTGAAGCTGTAAATTGGATTCCAAGATATTGTAAAAGGTTTAGAAAGTGATCATGCATAAGATGGAAAGATACATTAAGATGTTTATTGGTATTACATAGATTAGGAATCAGCAAAATTGAATTAAACTTAAAGAAACCTTTAGTCATGAAGAGAACTGATAATGATCAAAATTGATGGTGATGATGATCCTTTGGTTACCCAAACATTATATTCTTCTGTTGAGAATGGCTGCAGCAATATCTTTATATTATATATTGTGTCTATAACCTAAAGACCATAATAATTTTTGGAGATAATACTGAAGAATTTTTTTAATGTTTCTAATTGCAAATATATTTAAGCCTTGTATCCATTATAAAAAATTGCTCAATAGAGAATTATAATAACCACTGATGTTAGGTTTATAGTTTTTAATATTGGGTAACTTTGTGCTATTTTTGAGTCAAATGTAATGACTGCATATTTGTCTGATATTCTTATATAGAATACTTTCAATTTCGATAGCTAATTACCTATAGTAACACAACAACCCCATTAATTCTTTAATGGTACTGGGTTGATATTTTAGACTGAAAGATTTTATATCTATTTTTTACCAGTCTATGCACATTCAAAATTCTTCAAGGGTTTCTCAGAAAAAGTTTCTTGACTATCATGATCTTTGCAACTCATGTTTATCAAAAGTTGTCAAATGTTCCACTATATCTTTGAAATGTAGAACCAAAGAACATTAAATGGTCAATCGCATTTGATGGTATGATTAAACATCTTTATCTATCTATGATAAATTATGTGCATTACTCTATGGCATATCATAAAGCACTGAATGCAGTATAATTCTGTTTTTTTTGTTTAATTTACTGTATTTAGGAGCTAAATCATATTCAATTCATCTGTGAGTTTCATTCCATTTATATTACTCATTCAGACTAAGAATAATTTTGTTGTTGTTGTTGAACAAAATAAAATATATACAGCAATGATATTAGCATAACACAGTCTTTGAAAATTCTTTAACTAAAAATTGCATTTATTTTTAGTCTGGTATTTTGAATATATATAAATCAATGATTGCATATGCTAATTGAAACTCAAATGTAATAAATGAATACAAGCTAATGCTAGAATAATTCAGCTGCACTACCTTATTTACAGCCATGAAGTCTGAATCAAGCATCATAGGTAAAAGATAGACACTTATTAATTAAGTTGCAAATTGATAAGTATATTAATTTTAAGCTTATTGTCAACACAAATGTGAATTTAAATAAGCTTAGAAGCTAGTAGGCAAACATAATTCACACTTGTGTTTAGAATAGACTTGAAATCAATATACTTATTAACTTGCAATGTAATAGGAAGTGTTTATCTTTTATCTATGTTGCTTGATTCAGTTGTTGTGTTTCTATATATAGGTAGCATTATTAAAATATTCTAGTGTTTGTTTGTACTCATTTAATATATATGTATTTATAGAATCAGGACATGTGACTAGTTGAAAATTCAAATGCAAAATATTTATCACTTTTCTATTGCTGCATTTTCTTTCCACTGTGCTACCTTTTAAATAAAGATAAAATCTGAATTTATTTTTGTTTATGAATTATCACCGCTGAAAGAAAATATAGCAATGAGTATGTAATAAATATTATATATATTTATGTATAATCGAATGATTAATTACTCAATAATCATGTGATATTCATGCATGAATTTTGATCTATGAACTCTAGTTCTCAAGCTCATTACCAATTGTGTTACATCACTCATGATAAAAATAATGGTATTGTTAATTACTCTGAAGATAAGTAAAATTTGAGAATTGAAAGTAATAGATTACAAAATTTTCTAATAACTTTGAGACTTCAAATATTTGGGCACTTACCACTGTCAAGTGAAGAAAGATTGTACCAATTAGAAAAAGAACAGTAATATTAAATAGGATAGTATTGGAATTTGTGATGTTAGAAAAAAGCGGAAGTGTCAATTGATTTAAAAAGTGGACATATACTTTACGGTAAAGGCATAAATATTGGAAGCATAAGAAGAATGAGATTCTTTATAAACAAAAAGTGAAAGAAAACACATTATTGAGATTGATGGTATATCAGACAGAGTAGTAAGATTGGTTATTAAACTTAATGGAAGATACCAAATGTAAATAATTCAGGTTTATGTCCCAACAAGTTTTTATTGTGATGAAGAAATAGAGGATTTTTATATGGATGTATAAAAAGTTTTTGATCATTTTTAAATTTTCAGGAAATCTTGAATAATAGAATTGGTAAATGATTAAAAAATGAAACTACTATGAGTCAATTTGGTTATGATCATAGAAATGAAAAAGGACACAAACTACTGGAATCTACAGAAAAAACAACTTTATATTATCAATTCTTTCTTTGAGGAAAATGGCTTAAGGAAATGGATATGGAAGCAAGTGAAGGCTCAACAGAAAATAAAATATGTATTTCAAGATTGCAATGTTCTTGATAAATTCACCTAGTGAGATGTAAGATATGTGTTTATGCAAAACCCTAGAAAAACAAAAATTATTGAGAAAAACAATTTTCACAGTTAATATTCTTAATCCTCAGAAACATTCTATTGAATTTAAAGTAGAACTTGCAAATCATTTAAAAATGTTAATAGATTTTGAAGATAAATTAGATTTGAATAAAATAAATAGAAAGACAACTGGTACACTACTAAGAATATTAACAAAGACAGCTAGTACAAAAATACAGCAATTGACCAATAAAATTTGTAAGGAAACCAAATAATATATGAAAAAAAGAAACAATATGAAAATATGGAAAAATGATTCATTAAGAAGGATTGAGTATCTAGAATTTCATAAAATAGTATGAAAAAAAGTTAATAGTGATAAAAGAAAATATAATTGTGAAGTAGCAAGTAAGTATAGAAGAGAATAAAAGTATCAAAAGTGTAAAACAATATCTTGATATTGCTAATAAACTTATTTTTGTAATAAGAAGAAAAAATGCAACTATTATGAAAAAGAAAGACAACATTGTGAAATGTGTGAAAGAGTTCTATAAAGAATTATATAGCAATAAAGAACAAGAAAAAATACTATATCTTCTGAATTGTTTGGTATTTTAATTGAAGAAATGAGATATGTAATTAAATCAATGAAGCAGAGAAATGCTCCGGGCAATGATGGAATTATAATTGATATATTAAAAGAAGCAGGTGAAGAGATATACTTTTTTTTAGCAAAGTTATATACCAAATGTCTAAATGATAAAGTTGTACCAGATGGTTGGAAGAATGCAGTATTAATATTAATATTTAAAAAAGATGATAAAGAAGATATTATAAATTATAGATTTATCAGTGTTTTATTAATTCTATACAAAATTATTACCAAAATAATTCACAACATGTTTGCATCAAATTTAAATTTTAACAAAACAAAAGATCATATTCAAGTATTGAGAAAAGTTATAGAAAAGAATAAATATGAGTTTCATTATGTTTTGGATTTGTAGATGATGAAAAGGCATTTGATTCTATAAGCATTTCTTCAGTGATTAAAGCATTGAATTATCAAGATAGAGACCTAAATATAATCATAATTTGAGGAATATTTATCAAAATGAAAAAGCTATTATTAGTTTACACAGTGACACTAAAAAGACTAACATGGATAAGAGTTTATGACAAGATGACTCCATTTCTCCAAAAAAATTTACATCTGTTTTGCTATAAGTATTTTGTGGATTAAAATGAGAAGCTAAGGGAGTAAAAATAAGTGAATATTATTTAATTATCTAGATTTTGAAGATGGTATAATTGTTTTTGTAAATAATTCTTCAGAGCTTCAATAAATGTTGCAAGAGTTATCAGATGAAAGTAAAAAAGTAGGACTAAAGATAAATGCTAAAAAGGCCAAAGTATTTTTTACTAGATTTTCTCATTAAGTAAAAATAATAATTGGTAATGATGATTAATACAGATGTAAATATAATGGATGAAATTAATCATAGAATTAAACTTGCTATTTGATAGAAATAACTTAATATTAAAAAGAAATATGTTTATATGTTTGAAAAGGAAGATTTTTCATAAAAATGTTTTACCACATTTTACTTATGGATCTGAAATTTAGTCACTTACTGAGATGTCAGATCATTCAACAAAACATGTAGAAATTTATGTTTGGAGTAACAAGAAGGAATCAAAAACAAAATGCATAGGTGAGTCATTGAAAGAATTAAATGACTGAATTGATGCTGGGATAGATATATTGATCAGCAGGTGAAATGTTAAACTGTTTTCCAAAATGTTGTAAAAGACCCAGAAAAAACCCACATGTGAGATGGATGGATGAACAAGGAAGTGTGCTGAAATAATGTGGAGAAAAGGCTAGCTAGAGTTTAGAGAAGATGGATTAAATTTGGAGTGACTTTTATTCTGCAATGGATGGATAATTGTTGAAAGTAATACTATATCGCACAGAACAAAAATATTAGATGCAATGTTAAAAGCGTAGACATTTTTAAAATTTAGTTGGATACACTTGGTTAATATATTCATTTCTATAGAGGCGTGTATAGAGATTATTTACACAGGACAAAAATATTAGAGATGGTATTAGAAACATTGAAATCTTTAAAATTTTATTGAATACATTTGATTATTGCTTTCATTTCTATAGAGATTATTGCCTGGTTAATATATTCGTTTATATAAGTAAGTGAAAAATAATAATGAAAAACTATAGCAAGAGACATTTTCTACCATGTGTTACGAATCTCACCTATAAATGGGATTCATATCGATAATGCTTAACTTGATGTTAACCTCTTAAGTTTTAACGCACTTCTTTTAATTACTAATAAAGTAAAACTTTGCTGTTAAATCATACTCTTATTTAAGTAGGTTTAAATATCTGATATCAAAATACAAACTGCTATTAAAAAAAAAAAATTAACTACATTATTTAACTAAAAGCTTATTTAACATGTAATCTTTGTCATTTACTTAAATTTCTTATTCAAAATGAATAAAACATTTAAAAAAAAAAAAAAAAAACTAAGTAAAGTTGCGAAGGGAAATATTATCTTTTATTTTAAATACTGCTTTTATACTTTAATATCAATTATTCAACTATAATAATTTGTATATTATTTAATGATAAATTTATAATTTTTCATCTCACGTGAATAATTAATAATTTTATAGCGGTTGCTTGCAGTTTGCAAATGAATGGTGTTATTCCATTTTAGGTTATAATGGGAACGCGTATATCTTATTTATTTAAAAAAGCATATAATTAAATTTTTATATCCCGTGTGTGTATATATATATAAAATAATAATTAAGACCGGTTATATCTCCTCTTGATCTCCTCTTGCCTTTAAATATTAAACTAGTCCAGATTCCATGTCATCTTGATCGAAGTGAACATTCATCGCCATGAACCAATGTATATACAAATAGATAATATACATACAATGGCAAGAACGAGTCAGTAGGTGATGATGCTTCCCGAATCTGATTGCTCTCATCATCGATGAGGTTCTGGCCATAAGTAATCTATCTATTTGGAGATCAAGCCAGGAAACAACTATCAAAGCTGAACAATAATAATACATGGGTTGTCCATTATACGTTAACACAGTGAGGCAAATTCACGTTACAACAGGAAGCTGCAAGAACCTAAATCAGACACAACACAAGCTGTTATTGTATGGCCAGAAATGTTACTGTACCTATTTATGAGGCAAACTGTCATGCTATTTCTAGAAATAATAGGTAAACTTATAAAGGCACCTGAAGTCCCTTCCTTCTATAGTTGCACAATAACCAATGCCTTTCCAACTTAACAGTATCAGGTGAAGTTATAACATTATAGTGTTGTTAGTCACAATATGGCCATGACACTGAGGGATGTGTCCCTTGAAAGTGCTCAGTCACACTTGCATTATTGTTTTAATATATAAAGAATTTTAAAAAGGCAGCTTTATGTGTTTATGTATTTGTAGCGCAAATCGTACTTATATAGTGTAAATATGTATTTACGTATTTCCACAGATTTTTATAGAGGAAGAGTGAAGGAGAATGGAATACTATCCAAGATTGCCAATTTTTGATTGGTAAAAATTTTGATTTCTTTCCACCCTTGTTTTCACTCTAAATAGTTAAATATTCATTTACAGGTCAATATTTGATGGATGGTTAGCTAGGTCAGCTATGAGATGGGTATCTAAGTAAGAAGGTCAAAGCATGTCAAAATGTTTAAGTTTATTTGATCTGGCTTGGAATTCTGATCATAGAATAAAAGGATAACATCCTATCAAGGCATCATGAGGATTTGAAGTAGATATACTGTAGACCAGGCTAATTATATAGCCCACTGCCAAACTTAGGGCAAAGAGTACAAGCAATAATTATATGGATGCACATACCTCGGTGCTCCTACATCAAGCCACAACAATAAGTCAATGATGCTAAGATGTTGCTCTGCCCACATAGCACCATTAATGTACTGGTCAAGTAAATTTTTAAAGAAGTAATAAATAAAATAAAATGTTGTGCATGGATTTTAAAAGATTACAAATGATCCTAATGCCATCAACAGAAGAGAAGCCTGCTTCTCAATTTCTAAGAAATGGGCTGGTTAAATAATTTACATATATTTGCATAATTTATTGCTTATAAAAAACCATTAGTAGCACAAGCTATGAATGTGGGATCAAGTAAGTCCTGAAAGCGCTAAGCTTGACATTTTTTCAAAATCTATAGCTTCACTGATGTGCATTTAGAGTGCAGCATAAAAATTATGAAAGATTGGTGAAGTAAATTTAATTATTACAACAGTTATATATATATATATTAATAACAATTACATATAAAAAGCCAAATATTTCAGCACATGGTTTTATGCCCTTTTTAAATGTTAATCAATTATTTTAATGTAAACTAATTATTGCAGATAGAACACCATCTAGTGTAAAATAATGACAATAACAAAATAAAAATCAGTGAAATAGAATAAAACCATCATATAAAGATTCAGTGCCATTTTAAAGAATTGACTAAATAACATAAGGATACACAGAATAAATAATATATACATTATGCATCTTTATATATGCTATCTTATATATTTTTTCATTCACTTTTCATTGACTAGTTGTTAACTAAATTTATTGAAGTTGTATAAATATTTATACAATTAATTAAGTCATACTTAATGTAATATGTATCATATATTTTTCTTCTCTTTGATCTTTAATGTAATTTAAAGGTTTAATGTTTTTATAGCATCTACTTTATGCCCATATGTTAAGCAATGAATATATAAATCAGATTTATCATCTTGCCTATTAATTGCATTTTAAAATTCTTTGGCTCTTATCCCTGTTTCACTGTATAACTACCATCATCATCATCATCAACATCATCTTGCCTATTAATTGCATTTTAAAATTCTTTGGCTCTTATCCCTGTTTCACTGTATAACTACCATCATCATCATCATCATCAACATCATCTTGCCTGTTAATTGCATTTTAAAATTCTTTGGCTCTTATCCCTGTTTCACTGTATAACTACCATCATCATCATCAAACATTATCAGTCCAATGCAAGATGAAGGTCTCTCCAAGTTTAATCCATCTTCTCCGATCTTTAGCTTCTCTTCTCCACATCATCCCTGCACACTTTTTTATTTCATCCATCCATCTCACATGTGGTCTCTTTCTGGGCCTTTTACAATCTCTTGGAATCCATATTACAAAGGTCACAATTAATTTTATATATGATTCCTTTTTTTGTATTTTATATTGTCTCTTAATTTATAATTACCCATTAATTTATCAACACTTTTACTATTCAACCAAACAATATTTATATGCTTATTAATAATCAAAAAAGCAAGCCATATATAACATGACATTACTTTTATAAGCTTGTATTTACAAAAAATGCAATACAGAGAGCATACCAATAACTCAAACAAGCTCTTGATTAATAAGTGCGGTATGAGAAAATATTTAAAATCTCTATCCAGAACACTCTCATCTCCAGACCAACCGCACTTATTAATTAAGAGCTTGTTTGAGCTAGTGGTACGCTCGCTGTAATGCTTATTAATATATTTTTTTATTATTATTAATGTATTGCAAATTTTGGCATAATATGATAGTGTGATCCGTTTCTTATTTGAACTATTGTTACTATCATCATTATAATCGGTTTATATAGAAATCGTATTATTTAATATGGAATTCTTAGAATTAAAAAGTATATTTTAATAGTTTTAGCGGTATATCTATAATATTTATATAATTTAATAAATTAATTCTTTTGTAAATCAGGTACATTTTTATCTATATTATATTTATCATTTCTATATTTAAAATTTTTAATAACTGATATCTTTTGTATCCAAGCTTGTTGTGAATCTATAGGAATAAATTTTCTTAATTTATCTTCTTTAATAAATTGTTTTAATATAATTTTCTCACTATCTATGTATATTTGTATATCTAAATGACCATAAGCGTAAAATAAAAGAAGTCTACTTTATAAATAATGACACTCATTCTATAAACAGAAAAGATACCTGTTTCACCATTTCAAAAAGATGGACTAATTAATCCAAATAAAATAAAATGCCAAGATCTGCGACATAATTAACAACTAACTAATTAGCATAAATTAGAATACGCCTCCTTGCGTCATGATTAACAACTAACTAATTTGCATAAATTAGAATACGTCTCCTCATTACTATCATCTGCACTCAGTTATGAATAAGAAGTCCAGGAACTTTGAAAGCGCTGAGCGCAGTTAAACATATAATTTTACAATATTAAACTTCTCTAACCTAAACGTGTTAGCACAAAATTATTGAAATGCTATTTTGGTAATATGGATAATATTAAATTTACAAAAGTAAAATTATTTGCAAGTTTATTAATATGTCTCGTTGTGAGACTTCCTGCAAAAATAATTTTTAATAACGTATTTGAAAGAAGAATATTCTGTGATATGATTATAATATTAAATGTTATATATTTAAGGAAGTAGTAAGTTATTTACATAGTATTGAAATTAGTAATCTTAATAGACTGCTATTGTAATTTATTATTATAATGGGTCTTAATATTAAATTTAAACTTGTAATTAAGTTGTTTTATACATTCATCCATCTTGTATGTACTTGTCTTTTTAACTGTTTGTGCATCTGTGTATGTTTGCCTTTATCTTTTCATCTATTGACCAGACTTCCCAATTCCTACAAGGTTAGATTTTGGGTGATTTCTGCTATTATTTTTGGTCTCTCGATAAGAAAAGTTTTATTAAATGAAACATTGTAAAAGGAAAAACTAAAGTGCTCATGCTTTGAACTTACTTAGATCACAAAGAAAATATGATTAGATGTGTTCACAAAGCATGGCTGAGAATGAGTTTACTGAGCATGCACTAAGATTTAAAAATGGCTGTAATGTTATCATAAGTGATATCAACTTATAAAATATAGTAAGTTTATGAATTTTAACGTTTTATTTTTTTATTTTTTGGTAAGCATATAATTGAAGTAGTATATATTGATACAATAAAAAAATATTGATTTTTTTATAAAATTAAAATCTCTCAATTCTTCAATTATTATTTTCTATTTTTTTTTTTTTTCAGAATTTACAGGTGAACTTCTTATAGTGTGTTTTTAATTCTAAAGCTTTAAAAGCTATTATTATTAATATTATTTTTTAACCTTGTGATTTTTCTACTATTTTAATCTCTTACTGTTTTCAATCACTTAGATTTTTATTGTTCAGATTGTTTATTTATTAATTTTATTATGATCTTATAAAATATGTAAATTTTCAATCATTTGTTAAAAGAAGACTCCATAAAAAAATATTCTGAAAAACTCTTGTAGTTTTATTTATTTTAATTTTTTTTTTTTAAAAAAAAAAAAATTTTAGAAATGTATTTGAGACATTTATCATTGTAATTACTTGCTTATTTATTTATTATTTTCTTTAATTTTTTTGTTAAAATAAAGTAATCAGTGAGAAAGTATAAAAATATTTACTTCAATTTTATGTTAACCTGTTTTGAAGGAAATGAAATATGCTTTTAGAAATTTATTTCACCATGTTAGCTGTCAAAGTTGGAATACCCAATGAAAACAAGGTATAAAATATTTATCTCCAACTATTGGAAAACAGTCATGAATCCAATTAATAATACATAATTAATAAATCATCAATGTAATTACATTTTTAAAGAATCAGTTGTACAACACAAATGTGCTTAGATTTGATATTATAGGTCTTATTTTTTTTTATTTTTCTAACATTAAAAAAGGCACTAAAAACAATTAATATGGGGTTTATTTTATTGATAGATATCTTTTTTTATGCCTAGTGTTTTAAAATAATAATATTGAAATAACAATTTGCTTTAAACAAAGCATTTTATTATTGATTTGTTTTGCAAAAGAAAAAGGGAATTGTTAAAGATATTTATGTAATTTTATATCAGTTATATAGTGGATTATTTTAATTGCGTTGTTTTTTTAAAAAAAAAAAAGATGAAAATTTTATGTATATCTTTCCACATACATTTTTTTTTTCATGTGTCGGGATAACTGCTTGTAAGGCAGCTGTGCTGACCTTTCGACCACCAATGCTTGACATTTGGGCACCAGAAATGCCCGAATTGCAATCAATTCAAATATACCCCAGAATCTGACGTTTTGACATTTGACTAAATCCATCATTTAAGTCGCAGATTAATAAAGAACACACTTTTTTGAGTAATATTATTATTATTTAATTTCAGCTGTCTCTGGTCTGACCAGTAACACTATAGCATGAAAATTAAATTGGTAATTATTAGATTCTTGATCACCAAATTTAAGATATTATTTTAACAAACTAGGCTATTTTTACAAATAATGATATCATTCAATAAGTATTTGATTGTTTTTTTTCCCCAATTGGAACTCAATGTAAACACATTTTCTGTGTTTCATAAAGAAAGATTATATTTAATAAAAATTCATATGCTTAGCATGTTTTCAACTATTACATAGTTATAATCCTAGAAATATTAATTTGCCATGAGTGAAAAGTATTATAATAGGATGGTATTTAAATACCCATAGTGAAAATGTAAATGAGATAATTTACACAATCCATTTCTTTGACAATGGAATACAAGACTCTTTCTTATTAATAGCATGCACATTATTGAGTATGTGCCATGCTTTTTTAAGTTTGCATTTTTGTGATTTCTCTTGGAACACACTATACTCACACACACTGGATCAAAGCCATGAACATGTTTGGCCTTGTGCTCTACAAATATAGACTTGACATCAGTGTTGATTTTGGTGTGATTATACAAATAACTGTGCTGAGCCACCCTGGTTGCAATCTTTGCATGTGATTCAAAACAACCTTGGAAAGAAACTATTAAGTGCAGTCAGAGAATGGAGTTTTCAATTCATTTGACAAATATTTTAGCTAATTCTCTCTTTATCTCTTCATATTTTCTGAATTTAATAAAAAAACGTTTAACATTCAACCTGGTTACTCTTTTGTCAATGGATAATAATTTAGAGGAGTGGTTCAGAAATATTAAAAATAAAAAATATAAAAATTATTTTAATAAAAATATTTTAACAATTTATTGCAGAAAAAATCAATCATTCCTGCATATTTTGAATTTTTTTTTAATCTGCATTAAATAATTATCAAGTATAGAGGAGATGGTAAATTTTTAAAATTGTTATAACATTGTCAAAATTGATCCAAAGATTTTTCAAATTATATTTATTAACAGAATTATTTACATAATCATTGAATTATAAATATGTGACTTTTTTTGCATACGTTAGTGAAGCTATAATTATACTATAATGTGTAATATGTCTGCTTCAGAACACCTCCCAGCACTAACCGACTAATAAATAATTCCAAAAATAAAAGAGAAAAAGATCAAGCCCCTCATGTGGTCTATAAAATGGCATGCCCTCAATTTGGATGCCAGGCATCTTACTAAAGTGAAACTCAGGTTAACCTCAATACAAGAATTTACCAACACAGGCATACAACAGGGTTAAAAATAAAAATGAAGGAACATCAGTCATCTGGGACCACCAAGCAGCTACAGACCATGTATTTGAAGCCAGTTCTGCCCAAATAATTTGCACAGAGAAGAGTGATGCCAAAAGAAAAGTCAAAGAAGTTTTTTACATAGTAAATGATCTCAGTGCCATTAATAGAAGAGAGGCATGCTTTGCTCTCTCCAAACAATGGACTAACTAATTAAAAATTCAAACTCATTTGCATATGTGTACAATAAATCACAACAATCTTCATTTGTAAAGCTATGAGTATGAGATTTGAACATTAAATCTCGAAAGTGCTAAGCAGACATATTGCACATTATAGTTCAATTGTAGCTTCACTAATGTATGCGAAAAAAGAAGTTGCATATTTATAATTACAATTTTTACTGGTGAAGAGAAAAACAATTTATAATCATTGAATGTAAATATAAATCTGACAAAGGGAATATTATCAAAAAAAAAGGTGTGTGTTCGATTACTAAAAATTCAGGCAATATTGTTGTAGATACTGGTATTTGAAATAAAAATGTAATTTATATACTTCAACCAAATCCTCAATATTGAGAAAATACAAAACATCATTATCTATAAAAGAAATTAATATTAATTTTTCTATAATCTATAAAGTGATATTCTAAAAATTATTCTATTTCAGCTGAATCCATAATGATAAAGAAAGAAATAATTATTTAATAGGTCAATAACAGATTTGCCCTTTGTACTTGCATTATTCCTTGTTAAATCTATAGTGATGATTAATAGGAATGCCCTGCATGATTTTGGGACAATGGTAGAGGGGGAATCATTTGCTTAAAACCCACAGATTGCACCCATGGAATTACTTCTGTCACTCAAACTTTTTTATGTACTCTTGTAAAGCTGTTTGATTATTATTCTTTTTAATAATATATTCACTCTACAAGAGAGACATTTATTCCAATGATTAATCAATGGATACCATATGATGTGAAACCCCATTCTTAGACCAGTTCCTAACATGTACCTTTCTTAGAAAGGACTATGATTCAAAACTGGAAATGATACAGTATGCAGTATCAAACATCTTTTAGTCCTTCATATTAGTCAAGCTAATAGTCTGAAATTAAAAAAAAATGAACATAAGCACCACCTCAGTTTTATACCAACTGCACACCCCTTTCTATTCCTTAATTAGGCAAATTTATGCCAAAGATTGTTTTAGAATATGATGAAGATAATTTTTTTGACAGCATATAAAACATATGAGATACTCATATAATATTGCAACTTAATATAATTATCTTTAATTCCAGAAACAGATTTATGTTAACTCTGTCCAGATCTATAAAATTGTATTTAAAACTTAAAACTGATTTTCAATTAATAAATAGTGAGTAATTTCAGTACATACATGTTATAAAAGAAAGCTATTTTCTTCACTCTGCTTCACAGCTATTTTAATGCAAGCTTATGTAATCAATAGCATTCTGCTTCACAGCTATTTAATGGAAACTTGAATAATATTCCAATATCCCCATTGAAATTAATTAATTTGAAGATATGGATTCTGGTGTTTGTTGATTTTACAAATTTATAATAGATGGCACTAGAATAGAGTGAAGAGAATTGCAGATAAAAGCATTTGTCAAGCAATATGCAGAGAAAATCATGTGATGTTGTATTAGTATAATTTAAAGTCATGTGAGTAAATATAAATACATATTGACAAAACCGTGCTTCAAATTCTAAACAACTTTGAAATTGATGATTTGACTTCATATTTTTATAATTGTTTTTTTAAATCAGATTTAAAGTATATAAATAAAATTCAGATCTGCTTGCTTTGTATGCTTTAGCATAGTATTGAGTGGGGTATTCAAAGGTCAAAGTTTTTGGATAGTTTTTTAATAAGTAAAATAAGCAAAAATTCTTGTAGATTTTTACTTGAATGAAGCTACTGTTCCCAACCTGCTAACTGGCTAATTTAATTTTATATAATTCCCAAGCAAATCTATATGATCATTTATTTATTTGGAGATTTTCTATAAAGTTTCCTTATATTGAAATAAATGTGCATTTAAATTTTAATGCAAAGAAAAAAAAGCTTCTTCGGTAATATTTTAAGAACACTTGCTTAAATAAATTTTATGGAATTAACATAGGCTGACATTAACTTAGATTGCAACACTAGCTACACATTAGTTGATATATGATCTGATTATAATATAGAAATTAGGAATTTTCAAAAGCATTCATGAAGCACGTAACAGAATGATTGATTCTAAAGCAATTCTCTTCATCCTATTCTGATTCATCTATTTTAATTATCATGTTATTAGCTTGAATGGTATAAAGGAGTAAATAAAACATTTATAGATACATAAGTACTATAGCTGTAGACTTGAATTTTGCCTTTGCTATCATTACCAGTCTGAATGGTAATATTATAGCAATGTACCAGTTGGAGTCCATTAATTGCTCAAGCTTACAGTAGATAAAGTACAGTGAAAAACATGATTTTGTCAGCATATGAATAAGTATATGACAAGTTCATGTGTAATTGACTTTTTCATTTGCTACTTTTAATAAAATGGCAAATTAAAATTTTGACACGAGCTAAAACATAATTGCCAAATAAAGTAGAGATAAATCTTAGACTAAATTATTCTGTAAAAGTATGGTAACAACTTTTCCAGTTGTGATGTTGGCAATGTTGATCTTTGACAGAACAGTATAGGGTAATCTGAGATGTTTTGCTGTTTAGATAATAATGTCTTTCTCTATACATATATCTTATATATGAAATCTCTAAATGTTTGTCTATAATGCTGTCACTTGACATTGAAGTTAAACATTTCTTTGTTAAAGGTCTATTTTTCAAGGAAAGCAACATTTTTTCCTGTAGTGATGTTCACAGCATTGATATTTGACAAAAAATAATTAGATTAACCTGAGATTTGTTGCTGTTTAGATAATAATCTCTCTCTCTCTCTCTCTCTCTCTATCTATATATATATATATATATATATATAGAGAGAGAGAGAGAGAGAGATTATGTATTAATATATATATATATATATATATATATTAATACAGAGAGCATACCAATAGCTCAAACAAGCTCTTAATTGATAAATGTGGTAAGAGAAAATATTTAAACTCTCTATCTGGAATACTCTTGCCTCTTGTGACTGAATATTCTAGCTCCTCACTGAGGTGAGCCATAATCTCAAAACCAATTGATCTGGGGATAAAAGTATTCTGGATAGAAAGTTTAAATATTTTCTCTTACCACACTTAGCAATTAAGAGCTTTTTGAGCTATTGGTACACTCTCTGTATTACATTTTTGTAAATACATGCTTATAAAAGCAATGTCACATTATATATGACTTGCTTTATTGATTATTATATAATATCTTATATATAAAAATCTCTAAATGTTTGTCTGTAATGCTGTCACATGATATTCAAATTAAACAATTTTTGTTAGAGGTCTATTTTTTCAAGGAAAAAGATTATTAGTTCTGTCATTAATAAACAGTAATTTTTTTTATAAAGCATTTTATGCAAAGGAAGAAGTCTTTCCTTATTTATATTTAAGAGGCTTAATTTGTTTATGAGCATGTTATTCAAAGCAAGTAATTCTGTAAAAGCAAAAAAAAAATTGAAAATGGAACCAATTAAAAAAAAAACTATTACAAAAGGACAGCCTTTCCATAGGCAAGATATATTTGCCAGCAAGTAATTCTGCAAAACCAAAAAAAAAATTATTAAAGCAAAATGGTGATCTTTTCATAGGCTGAATGTGTTTGTGGATTCTAAAAAAATATGGTATTTTACAAAAGGCATATAGAATAAAACTTTTTGAAGGAAAAAATGCTCAGAAAAAAAAATCATTACATGTGCTTTTAACTATAGTACAAAACTGAATATGTATAGTATTTAAATTGCAAAGAAAATGTGATTATAGTATATAAATTTTTGTTTGAAATTTGATATTTAATGAGGGAAAAAAATAAATGCTATAGTACTATATTTACATTTAGTTTTGGTTAACATATAATTGAAGTTATGTAATTTGATATTGCATAGTTCATAGCTCCAATACCATTCGTGATTAAAATTTGTTAAATCAACCAATTAAAAAAACTATTACAACAACAATGATCTTTCCATAGGCTGGGTACATATGCTTGTATATATAAAAAAATGTAACATATAATTATCTAGAATACACTTTACAAAAATCAATAATGCCTATATAAAATAAATAACTGAATATTAGCTATAACCAGCTTATGGCAGTTTATGCCATTTTGAGTACTAATTAAATGGTAATGTTTAATTCCTATTCAAGATGATGTAAACTGCCATTAGCTAGCTATAGCTAATATTCAGTTATTTATTTTGGACTGTATTCTAGAGCATTTTTATTAATTATATATACCATAAAAATAATAAATATTGGCAATACTGTGTATAATAGTTTATTAGCATTATATTTATTATTTTTATTATTACAATAGTTTTTTAATTAACGGGCATTTTATTTATATTATATATATAACAATAAAAATTACAAATATAATGGTAGTTAACTAATATATACAGTCTTTCAATTAGCAGAAGTACTTTCGGTTAATTCCTCAATTCTCTTCAACTGCCATTAAATTCAAAAACATAACAGAAGCAAACATCAACTCAAATCTTATGAATTCCGAATTTTAACATTAGCAGCTTGACTATCAATTATATACCTAAACCTCACTTAGCGATTGGCTATTTAGTGATATTTCACAATAGAGATCATCATCAATTTGTACCCACTACTTTGATTTACAATCGATTATTTACTATAACGATCTGGAACTTTTTTTAAAAAAAAATTAGAACATATAAACTCAAAATATATATAATTAATGAATCTATAATATTATATACTGCACATATAAGTGTTGAATGTCTTTAGAAAAATTAAACTTTATTTAAATATAATGTACAGTACTTGGATTATTTAAATAAAGTTTAATTTTTTTAAAGACATTCAACACTTATATTAAATGATGAAATAGTCCAATATATAAATATGATACAGTACAACTAAAACACCATCATCACAAACTTTCAGAAAAACACTAAATAAAAATATTAAACTGTATGTGTGTCTTCCTTAATTACTGTCTATTATTTTTAGAACACTTGGTAATTATGTAAAAATAGTTATTGATTTTGTAACTTCGTTAAAAATGTTTATACCCAAGTGGTTTCAAATCAAAACAAAACATTTTAAAATCCAATGTTGAATTAGAAAAAAGTTGAAAAAGAAAAACAGATTGCATTTAAAATAAGTGTTAATGAATAATTTTTTTAATATGTACTTTATTCCTAAGTTAATGTAAGTTTTTAGCTTTAGTAACCGACCAATTTTTCTCATAGACCCCCATTATAAATACGTATTCTGTATACAATATTCTTGCTTAATGATGAGTTTTGGAGAACCAATTGCCATCGCTAAGTGAAGTAAAGATGTATTCACTTTATTTCTATTTATTAATATTTCCTTCTTAATTTTTCTTTTATTATGGTGTCTCTCTTTATGAAGAATCTTAGCACTTTCAATATCAAATATAAATTTATATTTACATATCTTTTCATGACCTAAGAAAACTGAAGCAGTCATTAAATCACTATTATTTTTACTTTTCACATGCTTGTATAATAATTCATGCTCCTTTAATCTTTTTTTAATATTGCACCTTGATTCACCTATATATGATAACATACATCCACAAAAATTTGATACACACCATTATTTTTCTATTTGACAGGTAGGGCATTTTTACAATTATTCACTAACTTATTCATATTATTTGTAACACAAAATGAAACATTAAACACACACACACACATATATATATATAATTTCACTTGAGCAAGATGAAGGTTTTTCCAAGTTCAATCCAGTTTCCCTGGTCCATACTCTCTCTTTAAAAAATATTACAAATATCAAATAACTAGAATTGTCAGTATTAAGAGATTATAAAATTCGAAACATTTACTAAGATGGATGATTTTAAGAGTGATTTAAAGGAAAACTATAAAAGAAAAAAATATAGATTGGAGAAAAATAAAAATAAACGAATTTTAGCAAGATTTTGAAGAGAGATAGTATGAGATGATAATTGAAGAAAAATAAAAATAATGGACAAAAATGGTGTAAAAGAAAGGCAGTAACACTGGGATATGAGACAGGAAAACAGATTGGAGAATAATAAGAATACTAGATTATTTTAAAAATGGTTTAAAAGAAAGATTGAAGAATATAAAATAAGAAAAAAATACAGAAGTATAGACAAGATGAAAAAGTGAAATTTAAAAAAAAAAAAGACACTACAACATAAGAAAAAAAAAAGATTGGAAAAAGGTTAAGAATCTCAACTTTGAGAAATGATTTAAAGAAGAAAATGAAAAAAGTTGTTGAAGGTAATGATATTTTATTATTGTTGCATTCACTCAAACTTGAGTTAAATTAAAAAGAGACCTTTTGAAACTTTTAAAAATAATTGTATGCAATTCTTTCTTTTTTGATTTTTTTTCTAAGTGGAGTTAATTCTATCTTTCTTTAAACAAAGAAAAAAATATTATTGATATAAAAATTGATCTCAGAAACAAGTTTTATTTAATTAAATTAATTAAAAAGAAAACTTCTTTAAAGATAAACTAACATATTACAGTGAATCAAATTAATTAATTTGTTTTGGCTGTTAATAAATTGAAAAATGAAATTAAAATAAATAATTAGAATAATGTAAATTTAACTTGTTTTTGCAATACAGAGCAATACAGAGACTTCAGACCACTCAAAGGAGGATGGAGAGATGTATGTTGGGAGTAACAAGAAGAGATCGAAAACGCAATGTATGGGTAAGACAACAAACAGGTGTTACTGACCTTATTGAAAAAATTAAAAGATTGAAATGGAGTTGGGCTGGACATATTGCTAGAAGAAATGATAATAGATGGACAATTGAAATTTTAAACTGGATTCCAAGAGATTGTAAAAGACCCAGAAAGAGACCACATGTGAGATAGATGGATGAAATAAGAAAATGTGCAGGGGTGTTGTGGAAAAGAGAAGCTAAAGATTGGAGAAGATGGATTAAACTTGGAGAGACCTTCATCCTGCAGTGGATTGATAATGGTTGATGATGATGATGATGATGATGATGAATTGAATAGATAAAAAATATACTTTAAAACTACTTTTTTACTTCTCATATTTCAAATTAATGAATAACTACATTGGAAATGACATCCAAAATGCATTTCTGCTGAACCAAGAAACACTCTTCAGTTGGCCTATATTACAACTATTTTCACATGCTTTCCACACTATTCATTATTTATCTGTTAAACATCTCATTATAAGTTAACTTAATGACAGTTATTGTTTTAAAAGAATGCATTAATGATTATTAATAATTATTTGACTAGAGATTTTTAAAGGATTGATTCTAAACATCAGTATATCTTCGTTTTTTTACATCAGAAATGTATGCCCTTATCTTTTCTCTATTTCCATGTATAGCATCTCAGATATAGTTTAAAACTGCTGGTTTATATTTCTGACTTCAAACCAATGAATAAAGACACTGAAAACAAATAATTGCTTATCAGGATACATTTTAAGTTGAACCAGTTACTTTTCTTTATTAGGCTAGAGTGAAAGAAATAAAATAGTAATTTTAACATATTTTAATATAATATTGAATATGCAAAGAAAGAGTGAGTGAATAGTTAAATTCTTCATCATCGTTTTCAATTACTATAAATCCACTTCTGGCTGAGTGTATTCAAGTTTAATCTAATTTGTCTCTAATCCAGTCTATCTTCATCACACCCTTTCATTAATCCATTTTACTTAGCATCTCTTTATCTTTTAGGATCCAATTTAAAGTTTCAACTCTCCATCTATTATCATTGTTTTAGCAATATATTTAGCCTAGCATCATTTTAATCTCTTAATCTTTCAGTGGTGTCAATGTTACTTATTCTTTTACCCATACATTTAATTTTTGATCTCTTTTTGTTACTACCAATATATACTTCTTCATATTTTGTAAAATGGTCTAAAGTCCCTATATTACTTTTCTGTTAAATGTTCAAAACACTATGTGCTGATATTTAATAAAGAGATATATCGATCTTTAATGAAATCTAAAATCTATATCTGGGGAGGGGGAGGCTATAGCCTAATAAATCATTATTAACAATCATTGAAATGTTTATCTAGGAATGGTAGTTATAATGAGTGTGTGCATAAGCTGTAATTATAAATTAAATATTGTAATAACTTTTTTTTACAAAAAAAAATTGCTCTTTTATTGAGAACAAAATGTAAACAATGATGGGTTTTCTGTAAGTCACTAAAAAAATTCAGTTAGATTGCATAGTAGAACCATGTAATATAAAGCTTCATATGAAAGAAGATTGTATTAGAGCTATATGAGCCAGAATTATTGTTATTATAATAGTATAAATGCAAAATCCTTAATAATAATGAAGCCTGGAAAAATAAACTTTCCATTATTTTAAGTCTACATTAAAAACTTAATGACAAAATTATGGTTTATAGACCTCATGGCCAATTGTGAGTTATGAGTCATATGTAACCCTTTAGGTATCCAATACAGTTCACATAAAACTTTTAAAATAAATGTATCTATATTTTATTTTGAAACCATACATGTTTTATTCTTTTGTGGTGACAATTTTATAATAATTGTTTATATTGTCAACTTTGATGATTTTATTGTTTTCAATTGATTGGAAATATAAAATTTTTGAATTTATCAATTCAGCTTTCATTTGGACTTCATTGAGTGATTCTGTTATTCTTTGTACAGTTTGTCTCCAAATGTGTTGTCTTCTACTTTAACTTTTGAACATCAAATTCTGCTACTTCAATTGAGCAATATAGGTAATTATTTTTATTTATATTTAGAAAAACAAATCTTATTTCCATAAGTATTCATATTTAAAAGAAGCTGCTTGCAAATAAATATCAATATCTGGGACAACATATTTATGTGAATAATTATATTCAACAATTAAGTACAAATCAAAACATTGAGCACAACTAATGAAAGAACAGTTTTTAGAGCTATTGCATGTCTTGTTGAAAAATTATAGTCAAATTTTAGTGTTATTACTAATCAGATACAATCATATGTGAATAATAAATATTTTTATCAATTTTGTTCTCATTTAGTACTTTTGTTTTTTTAATTTTTGAATAATTAATAAATCAAATTATTAAAAAAAATTATAAGTCAAATATTTTCTTCTATTGAATACTTCAAAAATTTAATTATGGCTGTAGAATATATTTCAATTTTAACATGTATTCTTATAGACATGAAGTTTGGCCCTCCTGATCTATAAGTTTAAAATTTTTTAGTAACCAATAAATTTTAAAGCTGTTTATAAAATGGCAAATGACTGACTAATCTGTTTGCATTTTAATGCTTTTAATGAAACAGTTAATATAGAATAAATTTATTAATTATAGTTTAATTATCTTTAAATGCTTTTATTTAACTTAAAAATTCGATTTGTTTGTTTATTTGGGTCAAATATTATAATCAACTTTAAACATACTTCTATTGAACAGATTTTCTTCAAATTTTATACATGTATTACATATTGATGGCAATGCAATATTTCAGGGTATTCTAGACTAATAGTATCAGTGGTCCAAATTTTAAATCACACTGATATCAGTTCAGTAAATTTTCAGTAATGCATGGTATATTTTTTAGAAATATGCTTTCACAGAATTTTATGACTAATTCATTAAAAAGCTTTTATAATAAATTGAAATTAAAAAAATGAAGGATGAAACCATACATTTCTCTATTGTTTAAGTAAAACTAGTTTTTTAAAAAAATTGTTGCCACCATAAGCACAAAATATTGTAAATGATTTTTAATGCTCACAAATTTCATTTCAAATACAGTGACATTATAAAATTTGAATATGAATAATTACAAAAAGTTTTATTACAAAATATCTGAATGCTAAAAAGAACAATAATATGTGTAAAAAATATGCTTATAAAAATGCTTTTATTTAATTTGATAGGCAATGTTCTAAAAACCAACATATATATAATCTTATAATTAAATATTAATAAATACGGTAAAATGAATATATATAAAGTACAACTTTAAACATTTTATCCACCTAGGAGCACTTTTGACTAGTTCTGTAGTCTTTGTCAACTAACACTAATTCTTTTTTTAAAGTATCTTTAAACACACTTTCAAAGTCTAACCTTCCCACAATTCATTGATTTTTACATTTGCTGTCTATTTGTTTATCACATCATGCTTACATTTATACATCAACATAAACACCTTTATTTTCCTTTTACTATTGTTTCTTTCAATTTGTAATATTTTCACATTATTATGAAAGTAATATAAGCTTGACTTAATAAACAGACAGGCAGTAAACATAAAAATCAATGAATTGTGGGAAAGTCAGACTTTGAAAGTGTGTTTGAAGATTACCTTAAAAAAGAATTAGTGTTAGTTGACAAAGACCGCAAAGCTAGTCGAAAGCACTCTTAGGTGGATAGAATTTTTAAAGTTGTACTTTATATATATATATTACTGTATTTATTAATATTTAATTGTAAGATTACATATATAATTTTGAAGGAATATAGACATCAAATAATAATAATATCATTATGCACATATATATTCAACAATGGAGGCTGGTCCATAAGTGCTGCAAAATCACCAGAAAAAGAATATTATTAAATTTATGTTTGAAAATAATAATATAACAATAAGTCAATATTTTGCATAATTATTATGTAAATACAACTAATTAAATTCTTTTTAAAAATAATTATTTTAAATGATGTTTGGAATTCTATTCAAAGGTGCATTAATTATGGCAGTACAAGAAATATCATATTTAGTGAATTTCAGTCAGTTCCAATGAGATTCATTTGCTTCTATCAATGCCCATAACTAATATTGTTGGAGATGATCCTACCATAGCATCAGTATTTATGCAAATTAATTTTTGTTTTCATTTAGGATGAGCAATAAAATATTCTGTTTTTTATAATTAACGTTTATAAATTGACATATAAATATTTATTAGAGAAAAATATAATAAAGTAATAAAAAGAATATTATTTTAAATATTTGCCACAATGGGTGCTAGTGTTGAATGTATATATTACAAAAAAATCCCAATTTTTATAACATAAAAAAAAATTAAATAAAAAGTAAATGTTGATTTATATCAGATATTATTATTTGTAATACAGCAGTTAGTAAAAATAAAAAATACATTAAATCTTTTAACAATAATTATGGAAAAATAAAATGGTTGGGGAATTAAAAATGTTTTGTTTTGTTTTCTTTGCTTTTTTTTAGCAGGGATACTGTAATAAAGCATCAGTGCTTAAAAATTTCATAGACCATCACTGATATCCATTCACAATTTTGGTTGCTGTATGTAACTTAAATTAAAAGTATGGGATACCCATAAATTAATGAATTCAATTACTATTTTTAAAACTAGTGATTGAATTAATTATTTTATAGATACTCAGTGCTTTTATTTCAAGTTATATATAATGCCAAAATTTAAGTTTCATATATGAATCAAAATTGTGGTTGAAGAAAAAATGTTTTTTGATTTATTTTTTTATATGTCATAGCATCGGCCAGGACGCAAACCCACAACCATCTGCCACGAACTACTTGCTTGCAAGACGGCTGAGATGACCTCTCGGCTAACAACGCATGACATGTTTTTTTTATTTTTAATGCATTATTCATCACATTAACCTAATTAGGATCCAACTCTCCCCTTCTAGATAACTTCATTTATATTGGCCATATTTTATTTTTACAATTAAATCTTTTATATATCATATATCGATAATTTTTACATTATTTGTTACAAATATAAGCTTTCAAATGGTAGACATTCTAAAAATTAATATTTGAATTTTACAAAATTGAAAAATAAGAGACTGAAGTAAATATGTAATGCTAACAATACTGGATCACAACTTTAGCCTTTTTATAATATTTACTGAAGTGCAATATTTCTTATTTAAATCCCATTTTTAAAATATGAACAAATTTTAGTTAAGATATTATAAATCATTGAAAATATGTGTTGAAGGAAAAATTATACTTATCTATATTATACTTTTTCAAATAAATTCTTCACAGGCATTGATAACAGCCATTTCTATTAATCAGTAAAAACAACTGCTTTTACCATAAATATGTTTTTATGACATCTTAAAAAAGAAATATTTTCAAATAAAATTTAATTGTCATTGTTAGTTTTTCAATTCAAAATAAATATTTTATAAATATATTGATAAATAAGTTTGAATATGTAAATAAATTATTGAAAATTACAATTTTTCTTTTTGAAATATTAAATCAAGGCAAACACTCACAATTGCTTTGAGACCAAATAATATACCAATCACAGATCATTGGCTAGTTTTGAGATCCAATTAAATAATTGTGAATTTGGTTTGAGATCCAACTAAAATACTATCAGCTTGTTTTGTATTCAAATGTTATAGAGGTTTATATAATATTGACATCTTCAGACTTTTTTAAACTAATAATTTTGATTAAAGTTTTATACACAAAAAACTGCATCTGGTAAATTAACATAACTAGAAAATAATTAAGAAAAGCCAAAAGCAATATTAGCATCATCATAACATCCAAAAGTGACTTAAATTTATGACAAAATCATTGATTTTACTAAAACAAATAAAAAACAGAAAAGAATTTTATAACTTTCAGCAAGCAATTACATAGACTCTCTATTTCTTGTATTTATCTTTTACTTAAAGATATAATTTTTTTTCTTTGGGGTAATAAATCATCTGTTTATTGTACTAACTCATCTCCAATCCAATCTAGATTCAATTTAATAAAGCACAAGTATCTGTTATTTCTTTCTGATCTCTAAAAGAGTCATCAATTCTTATCAGAAAGATTTGAACACTTCTATCTATAGATAACAACAATATGGTGAATTAGTTTTTTTATTGTATCAGGAAAGATGGATTTTTAAGATGTTAGTGAGTTCTTTGAGATATTTACCCCTCCTAATGCATAACCAAATTAGAATACTGTGAATTTACAAATATATGTATTTAGACATATCGTAAAAAAGGTATTAATAAACTGCATATTTAGTGATGCTTAGCAATTTCAAAGGTGCTGTATGGCCTCATAGAATCACCTAATGATTGTTTTGATACATTTCATGCCTGGACTCCTTCTTTATGTAAACCAATAATAACTTTAACTTCAGGATGTTGATGTTGGCAATTGGATCTCACAGGATTAGTTTAAAAAATGTTTAGATATTATAAAAAATAACAAAGTCAAACAGTTAATATCCAAAGATTTTTTTGTGCTTGGATTAAGATTGTGAAGTTTTTGGAGCGGAATTTTTCACCAGTATGTAGACTATAGTGTATCTTTAATTTTTGTAAATCTAGGAACTTGTCTCTTAGAAATTGGCATCATATTTTTCACAGACACTGCATACTATTGTTGTTTTCCTGATTTGTCAATATTTTTCATTAGATACCACATGAAGTGACACTTTACCCACTATAGAAAATCATGAGTACCAAGACCATTAGCAGTTATCATTTTTATAGCCTCTATCGGTTTATTTAAATTTTATTCATATTTTGAATTTTACATTCTGAGTGTGGATTATTGAATATATTGATAAGGAAGGAAGTGGGGGAGAGGGGAAATTGCAAATATATTATAAATCTCAAGATTAGTGATTATTTTTTTTTGAGATTTGATATAATAATAGAAGTAAAAGAGTGAGAGATAGGGTCACTTGAATCAATTCTCATCTGAGTAACATAGAAAAAATAGCTTAGTTATTTGACAATAGATGGTGTTCTACCAAAAAACATCGTCAAGCGTAGTTTTTTGTTTACATAAATGTCAGAGCAAGCATTCACTATCTCTAACTTTAATTTCTACCTTCACATCATGATTTCAAGCTATTTGCTATCATCAGTGAAGGACAGGAATAAGAAAATAGATCTAAACACAAACTCTGAGCGTTTATGAAACAGTTCTGCTTGTACCTTCAAATGTCACATGACTTCCTTATCATTAAATATTTTGTAGATCATCATTTCATTATTTGTTCAGCGACTACAGAAAATAAATGCTAGAAACAGAAAGATATTTATTGGTAATCTATAAGTACAAAGAAACATAAGAACATTTTAACCAGTGTGAAATATTTTAAAATTCTGAAACCTGTATAAAATTGTTTTAGTATAATAAGCTGAACAAAATCTAACGTCTATTTTTTCAAACAGTGATTAATAATTTGTTTATCACATGATAAATTCTCACTTTGCCAATTGTTTATTAAAAAGATGTGTATTGATTTTTTAAATTTTTACCTCATAAGTTTTGACAGTTCTCTTTCAACACGCTTTCTACACTCAATTAAATTTTGATTTTTATTACCAGTAATCTAAGTTAATTTTTAATTTTATGTCAGGATGTGTTTTAAATGAAATGCTAAATTGTAGGGATTGAATTTTGGTCACAAATGCTTGTAAAATAAATCATTAAAAACGTGTGATTTTCTGTCAAGTACATTAACATTTTATTTGTTATAGTAAATATTTATTTTATTGTAAATTGTGTTTACTTGTACATTTATTATACAAAATAGTTTAATATGATCTCCTGTACGTTTTTCTAAGTGAATTTTATAACTATGCTTTAATGTAACGTGATGCAACATATATAAGAAAGTCTGTTAAGGGTGTCACTACCAATGGCAAACTGCTACCAACAATAATCAGGTGTTATCATTAATTCACAACCCCTTATTGCTTAGGTACCACTTAATTAGAGATATTAACTTTTGTATGTACTTGTATATTAAATTTTATTTATTGTTCACTGTAAATACAAAGAATTCCAAAAACAGAGTTACAGTTATGATAGTGAACAGGTTCCAGGAATGTTGCAATATTGATGGACATTTTGAGCAACATTCTTTGATTACTATTGCATAAACTAGATTTGCTTTCATCATGCATAACTTTGCTTTTAAGCTGTAAAATGTGGTTTCCATGAGCTCACTTCACATGTATTAATGGAAACCATTAATATTAATCTGTCTTTCCCCATTAAAATACATTTTATTATAATTTTATAGACCATCAAGTTTTGTATAATTATAAAATGCAATATAGCAGCCTGCCATCATAAAATATTTTCAGAACTACTATGTGGAGTAATAATGTGCCGATCAAAATTGTGTATTCATTCAACAAGACCAATAATCCAAGCAAAAGTACCTTGAATCTAACCATGCACAAGATACATATGTCAGGACAAGGATGAATCCTAACCTATTTGCCTAAACTATTGCCTCTCTGACTAATGGATAATGTTTGTGATGACACTAGCAGTGCTTGGTTTTATTCTGTTCCAGCTGGAGGTCATGGATCATATAGAGACTCAAAATAATAAAGGGTTTATATGAAAATCAATGATTTAATGGATTCTGACGATTGTAGAACGGTACAGATATGATTTGATTGATTACTAATGGTTTGAACCATAATAATAATAATTCTCTATGGCAACATTACACAGAAGTGAATTTAAATAAAAGAAATATTTAAATAAGTAGAGTAATTAATCTTAGAGATTGGGAGTGATGGCAAACTAAGCTTATTTAAGATAACAATATTATAGGAATTTATTAAGGAATTTAGTACAAAATAAGTAGTCTTTGTTTATACAACTTGGTTATTTTCTTTAATTCATTTTGATGTGGCTTTGACAAACAATGTAAAAGTTTGTTAATTGGTCGGCCAAAAACCAATCAGCAATAAAATAAGATATTACAAATAAATCTGTTTTATATATATATATTACAAAATATGAAAGATGGGCATTTAAAACACTATTACATTTAAAGTCATTTGTATATAATGAGTGTGGGAAGCAAAATAGTTCTTAAATAAATAATTGACAATTATACAGTCAGATTTAATTAATTATGAAATTTGTTTGTGAAGGACATGCCATCATGTCAGAGAGCATTTCAGGTTTGCTAAATAAAGATATAAAATGATGAAGAAGGCAATATGCTATTATAGATTACAACAAAAATAAATGAGGTCTTTTATGAAACTATGGGTGGCTTTGCTAAAGGAAATTCCTGATATGTACAGGTAGATAAGAGAAATGTTGGCCCTCTAGCCAAAGCATGTCTCTGAATAATAATAAAATATTTTTGTTGTGCTGGACTTCCATACACATTTTAAATGGCAATGCCTGAAAATGGATCCCTTGATATGAACTGCGTCTACTTTGAGGGAGTGTGAAAGATTGGACTGTTCATAGTTAAATTTCCGAAGGTCCTGAAGAGTAATTGATTAGCAAAGCAAAATAATAATAATAAGTGATTGGTTGTATCTATAAATACATAATTCCTCAGACATATATAAATAGATAGTGCATCACTAACAAAATTATTAAATGAATTCCTGATTAACATAATCAGTTCCCTGACATCGATAGAAAGTCCCCACAAACCTTAGTCCACTAATGAATGAATCATTAATATAATATATATATATATTTAAAAAAAAGAATTAACTAAAATATAAATTGTTTTCCACACTTCACAAATATTTCATTTATTAATAAGTTCTTAAATAGTTTATCAAAGATTTCAAAATAAGACTGTTTTTAATTAACATAGATGGGCATTAAATATCAAACTAATCAATTGTAAATCATAATTTTAATATTTTCTGACAAATAAAATATATGTATGAAAGATATATACTGGTAAAATTCTATGATAAATTTTACTTAATTGATTCACTAAAATTATTTATTCTTTCAGAAATAATTACAAAGCTATTTTAAATTGGAGGTAATAGTAAGATACTTTTAAAATAATTTCAATCATTCAAATAAATTTTTATATGATGTACAAAACTAAATGAGCTTTCGATTAATTAATTTATGGGAAGTAAGTCTCTTATAATGATTTTTAAGTTGAAAAAAAAATAACAGGGGAAGGACTTAAAGTTAATAGCTCATTGAATTTTGTATTTGGCAATTTCAGTAAGTCAAATAATCTAAACAAACCGACAAAAATTAATTTAATTTGCCGCATCAAAATAATGTAAGATTTTATAAGAATTGATATTTTAAATTGAATAAAATTAAAAGACGCATTTTAAACCAAGCTGTATAAACATTACACAGATATAAAATATAAATTAATATAGATTTTGAAAACAAGTAAAATAAAATCAATGGCTTGTGGCAAATTGGATGTTACCTCAGAATCAATCAGTTAATACAGGCAGTTAATACAGTCAGATCATTTCAGGCTTCCTCGACACAGACAGTCTCTGGCTAGATGTCTAAAGCACTGGAAAGGCATGGATGGGCTGGTGGAACAGACCTCTGAGAAGCAAACGACCGATCTTTTCACCCCGTCATTTCTTTAGGGATGATATATATATATAGATTAATCACTTCTTTTCAGTAAACTCAATAATAATCTCTCTTATCAAAGATCCACTATTTATGTGATCTGGCTTTATCTAAAGGATTAAATCTACACTGACCTCCACCAATTGTAATCACTCTAAGCAGTTCTGTGAGGTTTGTGCCTGCTTTGGAGGGAAAATCTCTAACTCTGCATGAACATGCCCCAAGGGTTGATTTGCTAATTAAAAAAACAACAACAAGCATATTAAGTTTATCAGTCATTGTACTAACAAAATCTATTTAATCAAGGTTTAGATTAACAAAAATGTAGATTTTATTCAGAAAAATTTAGGATTTTGGTACAATGACTTTCAAACATATTTGATATAAACTTTTACAAAATATTTCTTAAAAATATTACATTGTTTAAATAATTGATTCTCAAGTGTACATTGATTAAAAGATAAATATAAAATGTTACCCACTAATTAATTGAAGAAAATGAACTTTAATAAAGAATTTGAAATATTTGTAACATTTTATAGATATCTAGGATTCAATTCAATTTAATAAAATAAACACAATATACATTTTTACAAATATAAAATAAATAAACTAATATAAAAGGTTAGTTTTAATTATAAAATGAGATTATTGAAATATAAAAGATTATAATATTGCTTAAAATATACTACCACCTAATATGAGATGGGTGTCAGTTAATAAGGATGGGCTTCAAACCCAGACTAGTGCTGATGACATTGGTACTAGGTGAAGCAGAAATATGTGCTATATTTTCAGCTTCAATAAAGTTTTCCACTTAATACCACTACACTCTTTTGAGAATTACAGATTAATATGCTGATGATCATTTATATGCAGAAGGAGTTGAATGGCATTGTGCCTAGTGTCTCATTTGAAATTTGAGCCTGGATTATATAATTTTTTTAAATCACAAATAAACTTAGGATATTTTTTAGATAATTGTCTCATAGATAACATAGATAGTCATCCAATATTGATCAGTTGTATTTAACTACTTTTGGATAACAGAAAAAGACTCAAGCCTCATTTTTTAACTATTGGAAATTGTTGAAAAACATGGATTGTAGGATTATTTAAAGTTACATTTATAACCCCCACTTTTATAGGATGAAAATTTCTAAAAATTTAATTGTTTCTCTAATCAATAGCCTTTCTTATCTATATCACATCAGAATCTTTATTTCATGTATGAATCTCACGTATAATGAATTTTTAGATATATTGTAATTTCTTGGGATATATTTTAAAGTTTAACGATCTATCTATGATCATTATGTCAAACAACATGTGCAGTTCAGCTCCAATTCAGTTTTTTAATTTTTTTAATAATGTCAGTGTTATTTGTTTGTTCTCTTACATGCTATATATATCCCTTTCAATTTTTTCTTGTTCACTATTATTGAGATATAAACTTTTAAACAGAAGGCGTTACTGGATATTTGTAATTGTATAATGGTTTATATATTTGTATAATTATTTTAGTTAGTGATAACAGTAACTTACTTTATACACACACACATATATATATAATAAATAAAGTTTGATATCTGTATTCATTTCACAATATATGTAATATACAAATCAATATATATATCAAACTACAGTACAATTTATATAAATTATATTCTTTTAGAAGTACTTTCGACTATACACTTTGTAGTCTTTATCAACTATATATATAGTTGATAAAGACTACAAAGTGTATAGTCAAAAGTACTTCTAAAAGAATATTATTTATATAAACTGTATTTTGATATATATATATATTGATTTGTATATTATATATATATAGTAGCCATTTGGCTGCATTGCTATATTAAAAATAAACTAATAATGGGTCTTCAATTAACTAAATATTTTAAGTCTCAAAATGATAGTATGTGAATTCTTAAAAATAAAATTTGTGAAATAATAATAATATGATTTCAATATGTAAATATTTTAATAAGAGTTATTAATGATTCTAGAAGGAAGAGAAGGCTATGAAAGAATGTAAACACATTTTTTTAAAAATCTCTCTCTTCAGTAAATATAATTCATTACTAGTTTTAATTTAAACTGTAAAAATGTACTAAGAGAAAATAATTTTTTTTTTCTGTAAATTATTTAATAATATTTAATGTTAACCTTTTAAGAGAGATAAAGTTTTGTGTTTAGGAAGATTTTGAAAAGCAAAAAGATTTTAACATTTTTGTTAAATTTTATTTTAATTAATCAGGGTTGTTGTTTTTACTTTTTCTTTTTATCTTTTTCAATACAAAAATGAAATCAGTGCAATTAACTGATTATCTTGTTTTTCTTTTTGCAAAAAAAAAATTTCAATTAAAAAAAGAATGTCAAAAATTTTAAGGTTTTATTTTACATTTATGACTTGTTTTCCAATGTCAGTGTTTAAAGAGAGAAATAACTGAACCAGTGTATGTGTAAAATTTGACTTAATTAATCTTTAATTAATTATGCCATGTTGGAGAGAAGCTGTTATTGGTTTGAAGACAAAGTTGTTCCAAAAAATTATGAGGGTATAAGAACAAGTCAGAAGACCTAAGTGTCTGTTAAAAAAAGTCATTTATAACCTAGTTGTTTATGAGAACAGTCAAGTCTTAATACAGTTGCTGAAGAAAACAGTAGGAGAAAAGAAGTTCTTGATACAGCTGATAAAGTGGAAAGAAATAGAAATCATAACCAAACTGTTGCATCATACAGCTGAAATCTTAACATCAGTAGAAGTTTTAAATCAGCTTTTAGCACACTATGAGTTTATTTATAAAAATAATTTCTATAATGATAACCATGTGGTTAATTCACCTACAAGCTAGACATTTTTTTCTCTTCATGGAACCTGCCTTTACTGGAATAAAATGTAAAGGAGAAGAAAATATCCCTGTAATAATCTGAAACAAACCTTGTTTTCAACCAAGAGTATGAATCTCTGCATGTTTTAGTCTCACTTGGAAATTTTAGTGGGAAGAAATGGATAATTTTTTTTGTTAATTAATGTGAGAATACTGCACACTAAGAAAAGAACAAATTAACCATGTACATGTGTTGAAGCTTTCAAAAAGAAAACTCATTGGAAAAAAACTGGAAAGAACTTTACAGAAGAATAAAATCATGGTTAAAGGTATTTTAATACTAATTTAGAATGTGCTCTCTGCCATTTTAGTTTCTAAGGAGAGCCATAAAACCACTGCTGACACACAGGATCATTGTAGGTAATGTTCCAATTATTTTGAATATTTTGCTACAAAATTGCAATTTTCATCAATATTTAAAAAAATCAAATTACATAAGCTCAAACTAAACTAAAAAAAAAATCATGTGACCAACCAAAAGATTGTCCATAAAATGTGCATCAATTAAAATAAAATTGCATAAGCATAAACTAAACCAAAATAAAAATGTATACAGTCAAATCAAAAATGTGTGTAACCACATGTTAAATAAATGTAAAAACAATTGCCAAAAGAGTATTTGCATAGTCAAAGATAAAAATTAAAAAATAAAATTGTTCAAAATAAACGTATAATTAATAAATACTCAAACTAAACTTAAAAAATTAGGAAACCCCCCCCCCACATGATAAAACAAATGATTATCCATGAAATGTGCATAAGATAAAATAAAAATTAAAAAATAAAATTGCTCAAAATAAGCTTATAATTAATAAATACTAATGAATATGATCAAACACTATGGCAGTAACCACATGTTGAATATAAGAGCATTTGCATACTCAAAGATAAAAATTAAAAAATAAAATTGCCCAAACTAAGCTTATAATTAATAAATATTAATGCATTTCATTACAATTAAATATATCCATAATCACATGTTGAATATAAGAGCATATTGCAGAAAGCTGAAGCATGCAGTGCATATAAAAGCAAAATAATCTAAAATTATGGCAGAAGAAAAAGAAATAATCTGAATTAAAGCATATTGATTTTACAATTAATAATAAATTGTATTTTTTTTACCAGAAAGGGACTGATGCTGCATGTAGTTAAAAAAATGGAGATAACAAAAAGTAGCATTGTTCACAGTTGATCTCATGACATGAATATCAGATCTAAGAAGCAGATTTTACATTTGATCACAGGAGATCCTTTTAGGCTCTTGACCCTATGTAGCTATTTACATAATTTTCTATCTATTTATATAGAAGTGACTTTACCATCAACAAATGAATACTGAAACATTTTACAAAATTAGATTTTATTATTTAAAAATACTACAAATTCAAGTATTTAATGGGTCACTATATCAAAATAGATACACTGGAAAATAAAAAGAAAAGTAAGATAGTTATTTTTTAAAAAATATGATTATTTCAAATGTAAAAGAGGTACTGGTTTTTAAATAAGATAAAAACTAACATTTTCACCACTGCTATGTAGCATTACCAATTTTAAGAAATTTAATGAACAAATCTTTCTGATTTAGATTTCTTTGATCTATCCTCCACCAAACAGAATCCAGATGGGATTGGAGTAAATCCAGTGATGTGCCTCTCATTTTTGCTTCTAACCAAGATTTTTCTATAGACTGCTTATGAGTTCCAGTCACTTGATGTACATAGCTTTACTGGTGGTTGATGGGGAATTGTTTACACCCTTTATTATTAAGGTTTGCATAGCCTTGACACTTATCTGAATGAATGACAGAGCCTACATTCCTTTTCAATAATAGGAATTAATTAGCTCTATCTCAATGTGGCACTAAAAAGTGGTGACAATCAGGACCCTTTTTTAATACAAAAACCCAAGGTCCATCAATTTGGGCTCTATGATTGTTCTTATTAATGGTTTTACAATGGCATCAGTAGTCACAGATGTATGATTCCTGCTAAACAATCTTCCTCTGTTATATTTTTGGTAAACGGCAAAGCTGGCTTCATCAATTTGAATAAATTTTTCTTTTGTCTTGACCAACTGACCCCTCACCTCAACAGAGCCAACTTGAGAACAGACTTCCAGTATACCACAGTTGCTGAAGATTTGCTGCTTATCTTAATCACTGTTTTGACTGGCAAATCCAATATAAAGAAAAAAAACCAATTTGAGTATTTCAGATAGAGTTAAACAACTTGCTATATGCATGCTAGCATCTGTGTAATGGGAAAATGGATTTTCTGCATGAATAGAATGAATAGTCTGGCATCCACAACAATACATAGTAGGAACCCAGTCACCCTTTGTGGCTCTTCCTCCAGTTTTTGACCATGCATTTGCAGAACTTTGTGTATGGCTTTTTCATGTCTTCTTTAGTGAGAAGATAATGCTGTTTTAAAAAGTTACCAGCTTAATTCTCAGTAACAATAATATTGAAATAAAAAGGATTTCAAAGCCATAATAATACATCATGATCGTCTCATATAAAATTGCTCTTACAAAAAGTCTCTTACAAATGTTACTTAGAAGAAATTTATCTCACAAGAAGTTATTTTTCCTTCTAAGATTTTGGATTAAAATTTGTCTTTTATAGATATTTTCAAATCATGTAACCATATGTGAACAATATTAACTTTTTTCCAATCTCCATCTTTTTCTTCTTAATGACATGAGAGAAATAAAGCATACAACATTACTTGCTTAGGTAAAAAAAAAATTGATTTATTATTTTATTAATTGTAAAATTAATATTCTTTAGTTTAGAGAATTTTTTCTTTGGATAATGTTAAGATTTCTTGTTCATGTGATCAAGTTTAAAATCTGCTGCTTCGATTCTATATTCACATCATGATGTCAAATGTGGACAATGCTACTTTTTTTTTTATCTCCATTTTTTTTCTAACTATATGCAACAAAGGAAGCACATGACATCAGACCCTTTCTGGTAAGAAAAAATCTGATTTATTATTAATTGTAAAATTAATATGCTTTAGTTCAGGCAATTTCTCTTTCAGCTGCTGTATTTTAGATTAATTTGCCTTATGTACATTGTTTGTTTGATGTTATTGCAATCACTTTTTCAGCAGTAGTTTTTACATTTATTCAACATGTTGGTACACAAATGCTCTTATATTCTACACGTGACTAACACTATATTGTTTGCCCATAGACATTACTATTTATTAATTATAAGCCTAGTTTGAGCAAGTTTATTATTTAATTTTTATTTTACCTTACACACATTTTTGTTTGACCATATGCATTAGTATTTATTAATTATAAGTTTAGTTTAAGCAATTTTATTTTTTTAACTTTTATCTTTGACTATCCAAAAGCACTTTTGGTAGATGCTCTTATATTCAATATGTGCTTATTGATATGTTTTAATTGTAATAAAATGCATTAGTATTTATTAATTATAAACGTAGTTTGAACAATTTTATTTTTATATGCATTAGCATGTATTAATTATAAATTTACTTTGAGCAATTTCATTTTTTAATTATTCAGCAGTTGCTTTTGTATTTTATGCATATTTTTTGTTTGCTGTATGCAATTTTATTATAGCTTAGTTTGAACTTATGCAATTTTATTTTAGTTTACACACATTTTATGTATAATGTTTTGGTTATTCATTAATTGTTTTTTAAAGTTTAGTTCAAGCTTATGTAATTTTACTTTTTAATTATTAATGAAAATTGTGATTTTGTAACAAAATGATCAAACTAATTGGAACACAACCTATCATAACCTCATGTGAATTATTTGATTCCATTTATCACTTAGATGTGTAAGTGATGGATTTGGAGCTCTCATTAGAAACCAAAATGGCGGAGAGTGCACTCTAAGTTAGTACTAGTATTTTTTATGTGCACAATATGTTTTCATTTATAGTAAAAAGTAAAAAAAGATTTTTTTCTATATAAATAATAATTTATAAATGTAAGAATTGATAATTTTAATGAAGTTAATATTTTCAAATTGTGAAACATTTTTTTAGATACATTCCATTTTCTCTTCAAAACAATGAAAGTGTTTTAGAAATTTTTTTTAAATGTAATTTTCTTTTTGAAACATTGTTCTTCTCATTCATTTACCCACCCTCACCCCCAAACTTAATAAAGGACTAATTAAGCTTACTCAAATAATGTTATCTCTGATTTTAATGTTATTTTTCTAATTTTTGGTTATTTAAAGAAATATCTTAATGAATTAAAAATTAATTAATTTAATAAATATAAATCAGCTAATTAATTATAATTTTTATGAAACATCATTTAAAAATGAATGTTTAAAATTTCATACTATCATTTCTTTTAAATTTTGTTTATTGTAATTAATTAGTTATTAAATAATTGTTTAAAAATGTTTTTTAGTTTTAAGGTTGTTATTCTATCCAGCTGTTACAGGAATTGGCCATGTGTGTGACTTTATTTCAAAACAGCTTAGTGTTTGAAGATTTTGAAATTATCCATTATAAGTATTTAATTATAGTAGGGTAAACATATGAATTATTTAAAGTGATTTAAATATAGTTTTACTTCTCAATATTATGTAACAAAAGAACACTTATTTATAATTGTTAATAAAGAAGAAGATATAAATTAATATTAAAGTTTATCGGCTTAACGTTTTCGATAAACTTTAATATTAATTTATATCTTCTTCTTCTTTTGTTAAAGTGATTTAGTATAAGCTATTTTATTTATTTATATCTTGCTCACAGTAAAAGTTCTTAGAGTTCTTGCTTCCTGACCTAGATTAGAGCATAACAGTTATAATATGGATTAGAGGTTTAGGTCACTGTTTCGATTCCAGACAACAATCCTGGATGGTGCAAAGATATGTTATTCTTTAAAGTCCATGTGCTATATTTCATTTTTTTATTCATTAGAAATTAAATGTATAGTTGGCTAGTGGATGAAGGGTACTATATGGCCAGGGCATTGATGATGATCAGTATGTTTTAGTATATCAACATTATTTGATTTTTTAATATTCTGTTAGAACTTAAGTCTGTGCATCCAAATTATTGTTTATATAATCTACACAAGTTTGGAAGTGGTTAGATAGATAGTGTATGTTGCGTATCCACAGTGAACCCATTTCAAATCTAGTCACAAGATTGACTATTGATTTTTGTTGTTGATTGTTCATAATGATGAATGCTTTTATTATTACTTTTGTTTCATGTTTGGAGAACTTGTAGTTATTCTATTTCTTTGTTGATTCTCAGCTCATTTCTTTCATATGTATTCTTTTTGATTACTCTATGGGAGGATGATGGTTTCCCATCAGCTTTAATATGTTGTGTATTATTACAAATGGTGACTCAATTGTGGAACCATGTAACACTTTGACATCTTTTATATTTATGCCATACTGTTACAAATGGTGCACAACTTGGGGCCATGAAACTTCTTTTATCCCTTTGCATTCTATATCTTTACTATATATATATATATATATATATTGTTGAATGGTGTAAAGCCATTGAACCACTCTTCAGTTATGTATCCAATTCTCACAACCACAAGTAAGAATTAGTAAAATGCATCTATTAAAAGATTTCCTTATCAAACAAATAGGCATATTTTTTTAATATTAAATCCTTTCTACTAAAAGCACTCCATCCAAGTTTAATTCTATAACTAACTTTATCCATTATGTTTCTGTTTGTATTAATAATATGAACAAGGTATTTATAGTTGTTAACTTCTAATTAATTATTATCAATATCCATTTTCTTATTCTGAGAAAATCCATTGAACATTAATATATTTTCTTTAACACTAATTTATTTTTATCAAAACATTTCATCCATGTTTAAATTCTATGAATAATTTTATTCAATATGTTTCCATTTGTAATGTATGCATATCTGGTATATTCAGTTGATCATATTAAAAGAGATTTGTGACTGTATTAGAAGTGACAAATGCAATATGTCCTGACATGCAATGACTGTATATTTTTACAATTATTCTATATAGTTAAAGATGATTTAATGAATATATGCAAAATTTGAGAAATCTTTTACATTATCTAATTTTTTCCTATCTAATATAATATGTAAAGTATGATTCTGAAAAATGTGTAGTGGAGAGTGTACACTTTTTCTTGATCCTTCCCATATCATAAGTGCATAGGACAAATTTGTAAATCAGTAACAGCATTAGTCAGAAGAAATTTAGATAAATAATATAACTGATTACTGAATTTACATAGATGCTGACAGAGCACATTAGTATGGCTTTTCCATGACAAATATGAACTGATATATTGTACTGGTTGGAATTGTATGTCCATCCAACAAGCCCTAGAATCTGAGCAAAAGTACCTCGCATCCAGTCATGCCCAAGATACACAGATCAGGAGTAATCATGAATTCTAACCTATTTGCCCATTCCCCAGATCTATAACATTATGAACAACATTACCAGTGATAGAGATGATTTTTTTAATTTCTGGCCCAGAGACACAAGGGAGCAACATAAGAACTCTAAAAGATTGATGATGTAATGGCATGAATTAAGTAAATGGTCATAAGGACTACTAGTATAATTATGGCTACAAAAGGAAAACTAAAAAGTACTAAATTTATCATTGTTTTGAATCCTGTGTTTGAACCACAACCAACAATGCTGGAAATTACAATCAATAAATTGTGGGATCTGATATGGATAACATAATGATTCGAATGAAAAAGAATAAGTAATAGAAAAAATGCAATTTAATAATATAATAAATGGTTACAATATCAAGATAAAGATGTTTGTCAACAAATTCAATATTGTTGCAAGTACAATTATTATTATAACACCAATACAATTTGATCTTTAATTGTTTTAAGTAACTCTGTGCAAATTCAATTATAATTACTTTTAGTTTTATTTATATTAATGGTAAAGTTGTTTGATCATAACCAATCTCCCAACTAAGTCATGTCTAATATTTTTTTAGATGATCTTGAAATAATTCAGAGGCTATAAGTGCTAAGTCATTAGCATATGTATGCAAAGTTAAATACAGATGCAATTCAATATCATTTCAATATATTACATACAGAAACGGGTCGAATACTGTTTCCTAAAGAACTATTCTATTAATAAACAAAACATTATTAATAATATTATCAATTATTACCAATTGCTTTTAATATTGTAAATAGGTAGTAATGCATTTCTGTATAGATCCACAAAATCTATAAGAAGCTAATCTAATATAAACTAAATCATGTTGAATACAATCAAATACTTTGATAAGATCAAAATATATGCCAATAATATAATGTTTCCCAAAGATTTAGCTGGAAAGTATACATGTTCATTGATCATACATATATGGTACCTCCACTTGATAATGAACCATTGTTTATCAATAGTAGTTCCCAAAGATTTAGCTATAAATGTACATGTTCATTAATCATACACATGTTGCACCTCCATCTGATAAGAAACCATATTGTTTATCATAAAATATGTTATTAATAGAAACATAATATAACAATCTTATTTAAAACCAATCCAAGCAATTTAGAAAAAAATTATAGAAATATATTTTTCAATCAATATTCTGTCTCTTTTTTAAAAATTGTTTTTTATACTTCATTATATTAGGGAAGCATCCTGCAGAAAATGATAAATTGATTAACTTGATATTTTTTGAGAACTGTTATATATTTGCCTCTGAAAAGGGTGGTAGTTTTGCCACTGTAGATGACTGTTTTATTATTATCTTTATCAGCATAGGATTTTTAAAAGAACATGAAGCCTCCTGCACTGCTTTTATATATTTTTTAATCGAAAAAAATATATAAACAGGTCAATATCTTATGGATAGTCTGAACATATCAAGCATTTTTATTCTATTGTTCTTCAAGGCAAGATTTCTTTTAACTGTTGTTTCCTTCATGACCATGCCCAAATTGCGTAATACTATCACCTGTCAAAATGGACATGGTATTAGAATTTTTTCAAATATTCTAATAATTATAAAGCAAATGTCAGATTTTAAAGCATAATTTAATAGATTTATCACAAATCCATATTCATTCATTCACTTAATTTAAAAAATAATTTGTTCATTTTCTCAAAGAATGTTTGTTTATACTAATGTTTTTTTTTTAAGTGTCATAGCATTGGCCGGGATGCGAACCTGCAACCCGGGCAACTGCCTGCAAGTGCAAGGCAGTCGCACTGACCTCTTGACCACCAATGCAAGACTGTTTATATTAATGTTGTTGTTGACATTTACATTTTTTGTTCTTATTTACAACTCAGTTTTTAAATATTAAAAAAAAAAAATCAAACATGATTTTTTAGGAAATTATTCATTTATAAAATTAAAAAGAAGTCAAATCTAAGTTATTGTGTTTTAATAAAAAAATAAATTTTTTATATAGAAATGAAAGGTTGAGGATTTTCAAAAACTCTCATCAGAAGAAACAAAAACTGATAATAGATGGACAATTGAGACTTAAACTGGATTCCAAGAGATTGTAAAAGACCCAGAAAGAGACCATATGTGAGATGGATGGATGAAATAAGAAAGTATGCAGGGGTGATGCGGAGAAGAGAAGCTAAAGATTGGAGATGGATTGAACTTGGAGAGACCTTCACCCTGCAGTGGATTGATAATGGTTGATGATGATGATTTTAAAATAAAAGTGAGGGGCTAATGTTTTGAAAATCAAAAATTAAGTTTGAAAGTTTATCATCAAAAACAGGTAATAATTATATATTAGATATAATGAAATTCAATTTATTAAACAAAAACAAGATATATTGCTAAACAAAACTTTCTTTAATTTTATTACATGTAATTGACGTTTTTTGGTAAATTATTAGTTATTAAAATTTTTGGAATTGTGCATTTTTATTCAGACAAACTATTATTTTTTAGAAACATGTGATTCAGAGATTCTACTAGATGAAAACAAAACTTATTCAACACCATGATAGTTTTGAATAATTAATAACCTCTAAATTACAATCTTCTCCCATTATTTTAATGTTCATATCACCAGTAAGCACAATATTTGAAATAGATATATTATTAAAAACTTGTTCAATTTTTCAATAAAACAAATTTTGATTGACATAAATGATATATGACCAAGAAAGAAATATCAATTTTATTTTCTATAGCAAAAAGAAATTATCATATCCTAAGAAGTTTTTAGTGAAGTGAGACAAAATCATAATAATGTCTCTCTCTTATAAAAACTATCCTTCTGACTTGCCTTTTAATCTAAAGTAACCTTCCATTTTATAATTACTTTGTTTATCATTGTATATCAAGGTTTCCATCAAAGCAAATACATCATAAACTGTATTTATTGTCATATGACAAGTTGATAAAGAATTGAAGTCTGATCTAACATTTTGAATATTCATAAAAATATATTTAATCTGGTATTTTTATTATTATGACCCATGGAGTTTTGAATTAATAAATCCTTCTTCATGAGTCAAAAATTATTTGTGTCAACAATAAATCATTCCGTCCATAGAGTAAATAAATTTTTCTGACTTTTTAAATTTTTTTCTAATAGTTTTCAGGATTACATATTAAAACAGGCAAAACTGTTCATACTGTAGTGCCACTCAGTGCAAGCCAGAGTAATCATTGGATGCATTAGTTCCTAAAATCTAAGTGCAGTGTTCTCAGATCCAAAGTTTCTCACTGATGAGGGTCACAAGCTAGAAACTAGTCTGGAGATATTGAATGAGTACGCACTAGATAGAGATTTTATGCACAAGCCTTCTGGCATCCATTGATTACTCTGGCTTGCAACTAAATGACACTACATTATGGAGAGTTTTGCCTGTTTTAATAACAGTTATGAGCAAGCATAATAAATGGTGATCATATGATGTTTAGGATTATATATAGTAAGTCTTTAATTAATGTATACTCAAAATTTGCCTCCTGATTTAACTATATTTAATTTAGATGAATGCCTTTTGAAATAATGCTTTTGCTGAATTTACTATTTTAAATTCTATAATTGTAGGATCTTGGTAATGATGTCATATAATATATAGCATCTATATCATGTAGCAATTCATCATGGAAATGTAATTTTTTCACTATTATAGATAGCAAATCAGGTAAAAATTCATTTGTTTGATGTGGGATACTTTGAATTTCAAAAACTTTTTAAATCCACATATCTCTAAATCAGATAGATTAGAAGGCGAGATGAAAAACAAAACAGTTTCTTAAAGAAAATAGTCAACTGCAAGATAAGAGACCTCTCCAACAACCTTCCATAAAGAATCATGATAAGCGGAAGGCATATTCACCAAGCTTACCAATTGTTGGTGGTCAGGGTTTGAATGGTTTTTCAGTTTTACCATTCTCTCTGATTAAAGATGGCTGGATCTAGATACCCATTCTCTACTAATGTTGAATGGTTAACTGGGTAGTACTTGAGAAAAAATTCTGTCTCTTGTAGACAATTTTTCTTCATCCGAATTCGAACTTAGGTTTGTAGGCACTTCTGTGTCGTGAAGAAGATATATATAATTTAATAGCACAGACAAAAAACAAAAATGAATTATTTTTTTAAAAGTTTAATAGAAAATTTAAGTGATTCAGTTATTATAGTAGTTTAAATAATGGGCTTTGAAACGTGATAAACGCAGAATTATTCAATATCTAATACATACAATTATATCATTATATATTCGTTTTATTTATTAAGACACTCTTTTTTTAGTTACGAACATTAATTTTGTTTTAGATTGCATGCAAAGAAGAATCAAAATAATAATGATAAAAAACTAATACCCCCTGACGATTTCTAACAAATCAGGAAGTGGGTGGAGCTTTGAAAAGTCATTCTTCTGTATCAGTTGATTTCTGATAAATCTCATTGTTGTATTGGATCTTGTAAAAATTAATATATATTTTTCTAAGACATGTTTTTATTATATATTGATCATTTTATTAATAAAAAACCTATCATAATAAGATTTATCGGTTCTTCATTTATAAAAATACATCATTCATTCTGTCATTACTTGTAGTTTTATTATTAAAGAATAACAAGAAATTCTTTTATATGTTGCCTAAATACACGTATGCCCAGATGCTTATTTCCATGCATGTATATCAGTATATACAGTAAAATCTCGATCTATTGTTTTTTAAGGAATCAGAAAATAATCAATAAATATATAGAAAACAATAGTGTTGTAAACTCATTAAAAATTGAAAACAGGAACTATGTAGTAATTGTGTAGTACTTCTGTTTAAATTCATGAAATTATAATTCGAATTTTATAATTCCAAACATAACTATTGTTTGCAAAATTTGTACATATATATGTGTTTATGTATAATTAAGAGGAAAAAATCAGTATCCTTCAAGCTATAAATAACAGTGCATATTGAGCAAGGGTCAAGAATAGAGTGAAGGATATCAACATAGTTAACGTAGTTTCTGCTTTTATCCATTGCGTGGAGCTACTTAATCCATACTGGAATGATTAATCGATAAACTTCAAGCTATAAATAACAGTGCATATTGAGCAAGGTTCAAGAATAGAGTGAAGGATATCAACATAGTTAATGTAGTTTCTGCTTTTATCCACTGCGTGGAGCTATTTAGTCCATATTGGAATGATTAATCGATTAATTGAACTCTTGGGGGGGGGGATTGGAATCTCGTAAAAACACCACATACTAAAGTACATATTAATTGTAAACTATATATATGATAAATCTAATTGTAAATCATATTTTTTTTTTGCAATTTTCTTATTTATCCATCAAATTTTCTTATTTGTCTTTCAAAATGGACAAAAAAAATAAGTGTCACCCATTATCAAGTCTTATGAAATACATCAATAAAGAATCAAATCCATTGTAAATGACATATTTTTTAAAAAGTTTTTATCAAAGAAAATGTATTTCTTAGTCAATATATAGTACAATAAAACAATGAATTGGGTTAGTTACCAAACATTTGAAAAGAAGAGTGAAGTGACATTTATTATTTTTTCTTTTATTTTGATTACCAGTGATAAACAGTGTGAACATCCTGAAGAAAGAGATTCTGATTCACCACTATTTTACTGTCAATGTAGCATATGTGATCCAGACAAGACTGTAGTAATTTCATTGTATTAACTTATCTTTGTCAGAATTTTGTTCAACCCACAAACATATGGATTGACAGAATGCTCTTGATGTTTACAGTGATTTAAGTAATGTCTCATTTTAGGAAAATATTTGATGTTTCAATAAAATGAGTCAATGTTCAAGTTTTCAATAAACTGAATATTTTACTATTATACAAGTACAAACATGTCTTTATTTTGAGATAACTTTGGAAAAACGTTTTTTTACAAAAAAAAAAACCCAAACAATTTCATGATATAGGGAAAAAGTTTTATTTTTCAATAATGAACTATGAATAGTAGCTGTTTTTGCGAAATATTTATATTTTAAAATTACTTGATAAAAAAATTATTACAAAAAAACTATAATTTTATTTAAATAGAAATAATAATGTAAAAATACAAATGCATTTTATCTACTTGACTTTGATAATATTTCTAAAAATACAAGTCTATGTTCCATTGCTTGTGTATTTATTTTTAGATTGTATAAAAATCTAAGCTCCACTTTTTATATCTGTAACTATGAGTCTATCAAAAATATGCTGAATCTTAGATTTGTTATTAAAAATAGAAATTAAATAGAGGATGGATTGTAGTATGGTGACTATATCATTACTGAATGGAGCACTTGTACTTTTAAGCTTTTGATATTTATAAGCTTACCCTTGCAAATTCAGAATGAATGTGTATATATATGTTAACAATCATCATTGTCATTTTTAACCATTAATGACCTTCTGCAGAATGACGGTCTCTTCAAGTTTAATTCAGCTACTCCAATACCTAGCTTCTCCACAACACATCAGAAAATTGCTATATTTCATCCATCCATCTCACATGGGGGGAATTTTTAAGTCTTTTACAATCTCATGGGATCCAATTTGAAACATCTATTATCATCTTTTCTAGTAAAGGCCAGCTCCATTTCAGTATTAATTATTTCAATGATGTCAGTGATACCTTTTTGTTGTCTCACCCATGTATTTCATTTTTGATCTCCTTTTGATATTCTTAACATACATCTTTCATATTTTGTTAAGCAGTCTGATATTTCCATGTTGCTCTTCTGTTAAATGATTAAGTCTCAGATCCATAAGTAAGAACTGGTTAAACATATCAATTAAAAGCCTTTCTTTTTAATTGCATAGGCATGTTTTCTTTTAATATTAATTTATTTTTATCATAAGCATTCTATTCAAGGTTAATTCTTTTATTGGTTGTTTCCGTCTGTATTAATAATATGACCAAAATATTTGTAATTGTTAAGTTCATCTAATTCATAACTGTCATTCTTAATAGTTCTGAGAAAAACTATTAACATTACTTTTTTATTTTTATATGACAACTCTTGCAACATTTCTTGAAGTTCCAAAGCATTATTTACAGAATCAAGCATATCATTTGCAAAATCTAGATGACTTAAATAATCTCCAATTATTTTTACTACCCTAACTTCCATTTTAATCCATAAAATAGTTGTAAAACTGCTGTAAAATATTTTTGAGATATGGAATTTCTTCTTGTACTCTCTTCTCAATGCTAATCTTCTTAGTGACACTATGTAATTTAATCATTGCTATTGCATTTCAATACACATTTTTCACAATATAACAATATGCTGGGTTTTAACAATCTACTGTTTTAATCACTATAAATATGCTTATAGAAGTAAATATCTTTTTATAATCTACAAATCCAAAGCATAATAGCAACTCACTTTCCTTAGATCTTATTGTAATTTCTCTGCCAAAACCATTCTAAAGACTGTTGTTCTTTTGGTTGATTAGAATCCAAAGTTTGCTGTTGAGAAGTTGTAAATATCTTAGAAAAGATTTTGCATAGAACTGATAAAAGACAACAAATCTGTAATTTCTAATATCTTCATTATCATCTTTCTTGAATACAATATTATTAGTGGATTCTTCCAATTATGTGGTGCTTTTTTATCATTTAAACATTTGGTATATATTTACTAAAAGAATAAAGCCAATTACTCAAGATTTTATAAATGTAAAAGTCTATATAAACATATCAGACCATAGATAAAGGTTGTATCATCTTAGTTGTTAAACAGGGATGCCTTCACTACAGGTTGAGATTGTTGATTGCTTATGTGTTGATTGCTATTATTAGGTATAAACTTTTTCAACCATTTTTCTATTCCCCTGCTCTTTTAAGATGTCAATATTAATTCTGTTATTTTCTGAAGGTTATTCATTATTCATATATTTAATTGTGTGTGTTTCACTTTTTCATTTGAAGCGCTGGATAATTTGAAATAAATAGCACAATAACATATGTTTAAACTTACCAATCATGTTTCTCTATATTACAAAGAACAATTATGAATAAATAGGCAAAAAGTCCTTTCATTTACTAATTTGAGATAATAATAACATTTTAATAGTTGGAATGAATACTTAAATAGGACGTGAATATTACAATATCAACATTGATATAGTAACTCTGATTATTAATCATTTTTTTAAAATGGAAAATTTGTTGACTTTAGTTTTGTAAGAAATCTTTGCTGTTATCATTTCAGTATAGCAGTCATATTTTATGTATTACCTTACATGAGTAAATGAAAGGGAATATTGTTTTCCATTTATTTGTAATTGTTCTAGAAATGCATGATGGGTATGACCCAAATGTATGTTGTTTATTATAATAAATTTGCATATCTAGCATAAAGCAATTGGTTAATTTATTTATATTGGGAGTTTTATAAGGTTATTAAAAATATTAGTAATTAACATTACAATATTAAGTTAAAATATTAAAAAAATTGATTTTGTCATTAATCCCATCATGCTTTAGTGTTTTATCCTATAATTATAGGGTTGCAGTTATTGCCTGTTTATAATCTTGCTTGAGTAAATGGAAAGTGGGTATCTTTTTTTGTAATTGTTTTCTTTACTTTCAAATGCCTTTATTTGTGCCTCAAGACGATTCAAGAGGCATAAGTTTTACAATGCAATCAACAAGAATCATTACAAAAAAATTTAGGGAGTGTCGGTTCGTGTCAAGCACATCCATACCCATACACTTGATTCAATGCATATGATTTTGAACATTCAAGTATAAATGTATGGATAGGTGAGTGGGATATTAATAGTTCCAGAAGTGCAGTGACACAAAATTCACCTGCCCTTCCAGACTTACACACATAAACCCAACTTCTTATGCTGAAATTATTGTTCACAAAACTGTCCAATTATACATGTCCATTTCTCCATTAGTTATTTGGAGACAAAAATGTTGTTATATTAACAGCAATGTTACACTTTCAGAACACTTCTATTCATGTCTCATTATTATTTGGGGCCATAGCTTGAAAGAAACAAGGCAACCAGTTCAGTTGCAGTGGGAATATTGTCCTTGGATTGTCTAATTGTACAAGTCTATTTCACCATTTGAGCATTCCCAGTACTGTTATAAATGAGAAGGTGTTTGGATTGTCCAATTGTACAAGTCTATTTCATCATTAAAGCTCTCCCAGTTCTGTTATAAATGGCTTTATAGGTATATATGCTTATTTCTTGGTTTGCATGGCATACCACTTGTAGAGCAGTCCCTTTCCCTTCTATCTATTCCCAATCTTTTATTAATTTGTTCAGGCTTAACTACCTTCATTTCCTAGGATTTATCATCATGATATGTTAGTGCTCTTTGGGCTGTTATAATTTCTAATTACTAATATATCGATTTATTTATTATGTAAGGTAAGCACTACACTAGGCAAGGCATGGTCCTAGTTTGATCTGGTTCCAAGTCTGATCAGTTAGCCATTGCTGGCATGTCCTCTTGTCATGGTCCTTGGCATCATTTAACAATTTGAAGTATAATACCTCAATATTGTAATCAATACCCTTTTCAAAAGTTACCTTATTTCGTGTCAACCAGATGACAAAGTTAACGTAAGTTGCCAATCTAACACTGCCAAAGGAGCCCTTTTTAAAAGCTTTCACCATATTCACCCAGGCCCAGTCTTTATCTGTGGTCTTTTGCAATGTCAGGTAGCATAGTTTATTCCAGGTCTCACATTCCTGAAGAATGTGGGAAATTGTTTTATCGGTTTTCTTGTACAGAGGGCATATTGGATCCATTTTATACCTCCGCTTGTGGTGGAGGAATGCAGCCGTTGGTAGGGCCTCAAGGTTAACTTTAATTATAAAGTCTACTAATTTCGCCTCCAGCTTCTTGTGGTTTTGTCTATTGTAATAAATATGGCTATAAAGGTTTATACAGTTAGTGCCTTTGATATTTATATATTGCCTAAGTTTGTTTTTTTGATTTATTAATGTTTCTCTTATCTCAGCTCTATCATATCACAAATATTCACTAAAGCAGAAAGTCAAAACGTCCTTTCTCATTATGATTGCATTTTATGAATATGTTTTACACTTCAGATAATATATATATATATATATATATATATATATATATATATATATATATATATATATATATATATATAATTAGCTTAGCTTAATAGTATGAAAAAGACCACATATTCTTTAAGCTTTTAATGTTTACAAGCTTATCCTTGATAACATTGGTGGAAATTCATTTGGCTGATATATTAATCTTTTCGAATTTCCACAAATACTAGCAAGAATAAGTTTATAAATATCAAAATGTTTAAAGAATAAGTGGTCCATTTTATTTTTGACTCTTGATAAACATAATCATCACTAAGATTTTCAACTATTATCAATCCACTCCAGGATTATCTTTTCAAGCTTAATCCATTTTCTCTCTCCACATCATCCCAACATACTTATTTCATTCATCCTTCTCACATGTAGTCTCTTTCTAGGTCTTTTATAATCTCTTGAAATCTGGTTTAAGATTGCAACTATATATCTACCATCGTCTCTTTTAGCAATATATCTAGCCAACTTCAATCTCTTAATTTCTTTCAATAATATAAATACTATTATTTACTTATAGCCTGAGAAAAATATTATGTTCCACTTGTAATACCTGTGCACTTCACAAAATTTAGTACATTTTCAGCTTCAAACCATCTCACCTTTATAGTGATGGATACTATCATCATACTCTCACATAACTTCTACATTGTTTCTATACCACTGATTTATTGCTCACGCAAGTTGTGAGATACTAACTTTGATATCTCTTTGCTCAGATATAATCTTTAATTTTACATTTGCTCATGGCCTTTATGCTTTTAAGTGTTGGTTGCTGGCATCATTGTGGGTCAATCTGTTTGAAGATTGTCCCTGAGCACAGATTTCTGAGAACAATTTTTTATTCAATGTTAGAGTCTTTTGTTACTAAGTAAGCATAGTATAGTATACCAATTTTGCTTTTCACGTCTTTACCATAATTCAGTAAGCAATAGCCATTTGTATTATGCACATTTTAAAAAACTACTTCAATGTTGTATTACCTCTCTAAATATATGCAATTTCCTATTCATTTAAACTTCATTCTTCATATAGTATTTGTTTTAATATTTTTGAGATATTACAAGTGAAAATGTTCTGATGATAAGATGAGAAGCACTGTGATTTCTCCTTTTTCAGAGTCAAGAATCTCTCAGATACCATGCCCAGAGAAACCTGTTAGCCACCTTCCCTTTCCATTCCTCATCCTAAGTTATTCCCATATTCTTCTCTATCCTGCTCCATCCCATTTCCATAACAATCTTTATCAACTCCATAGCCTTTATATCTAAATCTCCCTTAACTTTTTCTAAACCCAGCATAAAAACCAAGAACCCACTTTCTGTATAATCACTTTGTTTATATTTATTCTTCAACAACTTCATTATTCATACCATTTCTGCTTACAGGCATTTCTATTTGGTGTGATGTGATGCACTGTGACATCTTATAAGGAGTCAGAAATCTCTCAGAAACTATGCCCAGAGAAATCTGTTAGCTGCTTTACCTTCCATTTCTATTCCCTGCCCTAAGTTTTCCCATATCCTGCTCCATCCCATTTCCACAAAATAATCTTTGTCAACTCCATGGCCTTTATATGTAAATCCCCCTTATCTTTTCACAAACCCAGCATAAAAACCAATAACACACTTTCTATATAATCACTTTATATTTATTCTTCCACAACTTCATTATTTGTACCCTTTCTGCTTTCAGGCATTTACATTCAATTAACAGATGCCTAATATTTTATATGCCTTCCTTACACAACTTGTAGACTAAATCACTCACATTTTTCCATTTATGTGTATATTCCCTTGTTTCAAAAGATCCCATTGGAGCCTTAAACAGTAAACTACTTTCCTTGCTATTATCATAAATTAACTCACACTCAATATTTCATTTACTTCTATATATATTTAGACTCTTTTTACTCTCCATACTAGTTTTTCATCTCTCCAACTCTTTATTAATGCATCTATTCTTCTATCCCATTCCTTACCACTATAACATTCAAATTCTCCTAACACAATCATCCCACCTTTTGTACAAGTATACTGACAAGTTCTTTATCCAAATGTTCTATCTACTGAGACTCATTTGTCACTTTTATATCTGTTAATTTTATACTAGAATTGAATGTGATATCATATTTTTAATGATGGTGCTTCCATTAATTTAGTTTAAATTCACTCTATTGCCATTATGTTTTTGTTTGCCAGTTTTGCATTTATTTAATTGTAAAAACTGGAAGTAAAATATATATTGATTTATTAATTTTAAAAAAAATCTGAGGATGTCACTATCATGCAGCAAACCTATTAATAAGTGGACAGTGCTGCTGATTGATAGTTTATTCATTGTCAGGCCCAAGAGCATGCTCAAAAGTCATTGCAAGGGCTTATATATTTCTTGTTTGTTTATTTATTTATGATTATTTTTGCAAAATATTTGTCAAATATTTATTTTTTGATAAGAATATTGGAATTAGACTAAGATTTTATTTGAAAATATAGTTAAGCAAAATATAATAACATAAATCAATAATATATTGACAGAAAAGAAATGCCTCTATAATTATTCTAGCTATTATTTTTTGTCATTTTTTAGTAATTATAAGTAGAATTTTAAAATGTAAAACATAATTTCATTGCTTTATATGTTCTTGATATATATTTGTTCAGATTTTAGAAATGGAATTCAAATTGATTTTATTTCATTTGAAATACATTTTTATCAATAATTGAAAAAAAACAAAACATTGTTTTGATTATGTATTTCTGCTTAGTACTTTTTTCACATTTTTACAGTTGAAATATTATTTTTATATGTAAAAATATATTTTTAAGAAATAATTTAGTGATGTAATAAAGAATAAAAGTTAATTCAGTTGTTAAAAAAAATTCAAGTGTAATTTAAATTTGTATTCTTTATTAAAATAAAATGTTGAAATTTAATCCAAATGATCAATAAGAACTGTCAAAAATATGCCTTGTGAAATATAAAATAAAGCATTAAGACTGTCTTGAAAGTCTTCCATTACAATTCTCCTTAAAAACTAATGTTTGATCAGAAAATATATTGTAAATGAGGATCACAAACCTTCTTGCATCCATTGATTACTTTGGCTTTCACTAGGTTGCAGTACTGTAGTGAAGAGTTTTGCCTCTGGTAACTAAAAAGTAGTGATATACCAATCAGGTATCTTATTATTAGTCGTCTTTAATTTATACATAAAAATATTGTTGCAATTTATGATAAAGAGTTTTATAAAATTTGTCTAGTTTGATTTACATCTTTGCTTATGGTTTGCTCAGATGTGCAAATTTGTTTAGGCACTATATGAAGAAGAAAGTTTTCCAAAATTATATTAAGATTTCTGTAGGATTTATGGTTTATATCTTTATGTGAAAAAAAGGAATATTTATGTGTTTGAAAAATTAAATTATTTCACTAATTTAAAATGGACTATAAAAAAACTATGTCTATGAGTTAATAAACATCACATGACTACCACCTCTTATGCTTGTGTATAACTGTTATTATAACAGGCAAAACTCACTATACATGTTGCCACACACAGCAAGCTAGAATAATCAATGGATGCCAGAAGGCTTGTGCATAAAATCCTCTTCTAGTGCCTACTCATCCAATATCCCCAGACTAGTTTCTGGCTTGTGGCCTTTGTCAATGAGAAGCCTTGGATCTGAGAGCACTGCACCTAGATCTTAAGATCTAATGCAACCCTCCAGCAGCCACCTTTTATCTCCATTTAACTACAAAACTATGAGTCTTAAACTGAAAACATCTTAATGTTTTCATTCCAAGACCATTAACTTATATAGTCATATGGGTCTGAACTCAGTTCAGCACCCATACATTTTGGTGTCTTTGGTTCTTTAATAACCATAGTCACTACTATCCTATTAGGCAGGATTGGTTTTAAGCCAATAAACATCACATGACCACCTCCTCTTATGCTTGTGTATAACTGTTGTTAAAACAGGAAAAATTCACTATACTTATTGCTACACACAGCAAGCTAGAGTAATCAATGGATTCCAGAAGGCTTGTGCATAAAATCTCCATCTAGTGCCTACTCATCCAATATCCCCAGACTGTTTCTGGCTTGTGGGCTTCATCAGTGAGGAGCCTTGGATCTGAGAGCACTGCCCCTACATATAGTGCAATTACTTGAGCAAAGACATCCAAAATGAAATTATTCAGTTTCTGAGTAATGCTATCACAAATAAAATTTTGACATCTATTAGATTAGCTAAGTATTTTTCTATTACACTAGATTTTATTCCAGATAGAAGTCCCACTGAACAAATGGCATTTATCATTAGATATGTTTCCTGCAGTGAAAAAGTATTTATTGAAGAACATTTTTTGGGATTTTTGGCAATTGAGAATTTCACAGGTAAAAATTTATATAATGTAATAATTAAAAAACTGTAAAATTAGAATTTAGGTATATAAAATATAAGAAGCCAAGGATATAACATTGGGGTTAATATGAAATGAAAGAAAAGTAGCCTGCAAAAATTAAATTTAAATCAAAATTCCAGAGCTTTTTTCATTGTAGCATGTGCAGTTTATAGTTTAAATTAAGTAGTTAATGATGCTGCATAACAGCTCAGAAAGTATCTTTAATAAACTTTAAAATATAAATAAAATCACTTAGAATTTTTTTGAGAGGGGGTGGCAATTACTGTTGTGCATAAGGATGCTGATGATCCTTCCTCCAGCCTGAGTATTTATTACATAACAAGAAGGAATTATATTATTATGCAGTCTATTTTCTTGAATTATGAATCAATGCAATTTTGATAATGATGATTATATTACAGAAGAGTGGAATGATAAAAGAAGAAATAAAAAAAACAATGGTATTAATTTAGTCAATTAAACCAGCAAGAAGAGAGTGGAAAAGTATGCCAAGTTTGGTATATTACAAGAGTTTTTGATTTACTTATATTAATAATGACTGCAGTTATGTAATCAGAAGTATATTTCTTCAGTATATTTTAGGAATTTATCGATTAATATTTTTTAAATTCTATTATAAGATTTTTTAAAAAATAGTTTACTACTTATAAATATAAGATATGACAGCATAATTAGCACATTACAAGAAAAAAACCTCTATGGCATGTTTCTTCAAGATAACTTTTAGGAAAAGGCAATGCTCATCTTGTTAGTAAAATACCAGATGCTAAAAGCTTACAGTTTTTGTTGCTTGTTACATAGTGAAATACAGACCAATTTATTAACAAATAATTGAAAAGGTAGCTAGAATGGGTATATAGATATCTGGAAAAAATTTCTTTCTTTCTGGAACTTGAAAACCTTTTCACATTTTACTCGGATTGAATTCCAAGTTCTGAATATGGTAAGAGAATATACTACAACACTTTATTTTATAGTAGATGTCTAAGAAATTCTTCACATATATGAAAGATTGCTAATTATATAGAGCAAGGGTGGGCAAGATATTGATTGCCATCTGCCGAAACATTTTGGAGTGACCACCTGATTAAAAAAAAAAGTGATGATAACCAACATTTTGTTAGATTTAGGTAGCTATACCTAAAAGAGGTGAAATCTGTTGTTTGTTGAAAAAATTGAATCACGGTCTGTCCAGAAGTCCCTATACCTAGGACACTAAGATGGCTCTGGCCATGGTTAGGTGTGCCCATTTCAGGTGATTGATATTCAAAGGATTAGCCCTCTTATAATGGTTGGAAGACTAGAGAATGTGTATTATTTCCCTGCTCATGTTTTGTCAAGTAAAGATGCAGAACTCTCAATTTTAGAAAAAAGATGACTGTTGAAAAAAGTGCGTCTTTCTCAAACTGTCCGAACGCTCATCATAATTCAAGACAATTTGTTTAATTTTTCACTTTGTATTTGCTCTATTATTTATTCCTTGTATTCATAAGCAATAAAGTTACTTTTGAAAATAAATAAGAATATTCAAAATCAGAGTTTAATTAGATAATTTGAAAAAACACATTGTAAGTAGTTAATTTCAAGATCAATGTTTTTTTTAGTAAATAATTTTGATTAAATATGTTTTTGAAAGACAGTATAATTATTTTAATTATATTTAGTCTCAGTTGGTATCCATACTTGATAAATGACCTATAGTTGTTTGTAATCCAAGGTAATAAAATCAAGGCAATTATTATTAAGGTAAAAAAATGACTAGGTTTACTAATCATTCTGCTATCTGCTAGTCAGATTACCAAAGTTTTGAGATTTCTCTCTGCACTCCAACAATGATAACTTGGAAAAGACTCTTGTGATATGCCAGAAAAATCCTACTGCTAACTAATGTGAACTTCTATGTGGAAAAGAAGCTGATTAAGTAGATAAAAAAACCCATAGGATTTCTCTCTCTCTTTCTTGGATTGTTTGTATCAGCCAATGTAGTATCTGATATATTACCTCTTACTTGCTGATTGGAATCATCTCCCAAAACCTACTACAAGAATTAACAAACTTAGAAAAATGTACCCAACTATACTGTTTATATAATATACATTGCCTTATACAAGAATATTTAATACTACAGATTCACAGATAATTCAATGAATTCTCACAGATCATCTGGAAATCAAAAAGATAAGGATTTCAAATTGTAAGTCATATATATTTATACAGACTTTTATTATAAAAAGTAAAAAAGGAGCTTATTATTAAAAAATTTAGTAAAAGATTCCCGAACTTAATTTATTTTGTCTTGGCTTTAATTTACTTATTACAAAAAAGTTTTCTTTTTATATAATCTTATGTTTTTTTGATATACATATATTTAATTATGTTATACTTCCTTTTATTATGGTTTTAAAAATAAACATTACAGAATCCTTAAGAAATGCACTGATATAGAAGGGGGGGGGGCATCAAAATAAGTAATTGTACTGCTCACTGTAATAATTTCACTGTAGTTGAGGAAACAAATAATAAAATAAAGTAAGTCTTGAAATGTATTTCTTGAAATTTATTCACTAAGCGATGTGTTGTTTAGTATTATGAATCTTCATGGAAAAATGATCGATTTTAACAATTATGAATAATGTTCTACATGTAAAGAAGTGTTAACAGTAAAGTTCAAAAAGAGCTTTATTTTTTAAAAAATACTTAAAATTTAATTGATTTCTGAATTACAAAAATAAAATTTATTTAACAGTAGTATGTGAATATACGTGCCGGTATGAATATAGGTTAATAATGTACATTTAAGTCTTACATAAAGTACATGCTTTTGAGAAATAAATAAATTGAAAAAGTCTGCTTAGAATTCCACCTTACTTAAAAGAAATAACTTCGAAAAGAAAGTATGCATTGAATAATGAGGATTCATCATCATCATCATAATAATAATGTACATTACTTGTGATTGTTTTTACTTACTTAATTAAATAAAATAAATGTACTATCAATGAAGACTACGTTTTATTTAATTAACTAAATTTACTAACGTGAAAGGCTAAAACCAACGAAAGATAAGCTTTAAACATGCTTATGTGACAGCCAATCAGATATAATAATGACCGCATGTGGAACTCTTTATTCTAAAACACAAGCCAGAACTATAAGAAAAGGACTCACCTTATTCTATGCTTAAATTTATATATAAATAAGCCAGACTCAAGCATTTCGAACTGAGAGTGTGAAGTTTAAAATACCTTCACATTTAATTCACTAAATATTATATATAAATAAACAACGTGAAATCTTTCGATTTACTATGAAGCAATTTTTAAATCTAATGAAATGATAGTAACAAATGTAAATATGTCAAATTTATTAAGCGCAAGCAGATAACATTGTAATAACGTGAAAGGCTAAACCCACTATCATTTCATTAGATTTAAAAATTGCTTCATAGTAAATCGAAAGATTTCACGTTGTTTATTTATATATAATATTTAGTGAATTAAATGTGAAGGTATTTTAAACTTCACACTCTAGTTCGAAATGCTTGAGTCTGGCTTATTTATATATAAATTTAAGAATAGAAGAAGGTGGGTCCCATCTTTTTCTTATAGTTCTGGCTTGTGTTTTAAAATTAAGAGTTCCATGTGTGGTCATTATTTCATCTGATTGGCTGTCACATAAGCATGTTTAAAGCACATCTTTCGATGGTTTTAGACTTTCACGTTATTACAATGTTATCTGTTTGTGCTTAATAAATTTGACCTGTTTAAGTAAATTTAATTTTCAAAGATTTAAAGAATCATTTTTAACAATTTTGTAAATAACTCTACTTTCTGTATTAATGTCATATTTACATGGCAAAAGATGGGTGTATTTAAAGCATAAGTAGGTCAGTGGTATCTAAAAGTTTATAAAGTATGTATAATAAATATAAAAATATTTTAGAGATCTTCAACAACTTATATTTGAAAGTTAAATTTATTTAATTATTTAAATAAACATACTATCTAATATTTGGCAATCATAGATAATTATAAGAACTTTAATGAAGACAAATTTCCGCCTGACTAATATATAAGTACCATAATAATTTCTACTTCACTACCAGTGTTGTATATTGGTGGAAATTAATTACTGTTGAATACTACAGAATGATTTTGAAGAATTAAATGCTAAGTTGCATATGGGTTTACGATATGGACTAATTTAAATTATATAATCATTGTCATTTATAGTTAAGGAATCTACGATTAGCCATGCCTATTTATATGCTTTTTAAAAAGTGATGACTTAACAATTTATTTGATTTATTCAATTTTTGTGGGAAAATAACAATACTCTGTGCCATGAGCCATAGATGAAAGCTTAAATATTAAACATTGTATTAATGTGCTGAAGATAGATACAGTTAACTCTGCCCTGTTACATGTGCCTTCATAAATATGCTAAAAATGTTATTTTTGTGTGTCTGGCATTATGATTAAAATCACAGAACTTGCATTTTCTTGTATAGATATTAGATTAAATGTGAGATATGTTGTTTAGTGATGTGTTCATATTTTATAATTTTGTTAATTCCACCTGTGAGGTGTTTCAACCTTGATAGATTTCAGTTGTGTTTTACAGTATGTGCTTATTATCAGAATGGTGATGATTCAAAATGACTATTAATACTTTTTAAGATTACTATCAAGACATTAGGTCAATTACAATGGAATTTGATATAAAAAGTTTACTTCCAAAATATATTCATGACATTATTCATATTGCATCAAAGACAATTCCCAAAGTCAGTTTATTTGATTTCTTATAATGATGTCAAGGAAATGTTGTGAAGGGATCCAAAAATCAATTTATTTTCGAAAAAAAAAATTCCGAAAGACTTAATTTCATTGCCTAAATACTGTTCTCTGTTGTGTCTTATTCTCAGCGATTTCTATTAAAAGCAATTAATGTTACATTTTTTTTTTGAAAGACTTTAAAATAATCTTAATAACGTAGGATCGAATCTACCTCCTCTTTAAAATTATTGCTCACGTTCAAAGTAAAATGGTTTTTTAAAGATTTCTGTTACTATCTATTTACTTCATACGCCCAGACAATTGAAGAAATGCGCGTATAACTGCAGAATATTAATATCATCATACTTGTAAGCTGAAAAACCTATTGACTGGTCTATCTATATTGCCGAGCATTTTCATAATCTTGTCCAGTGGTATTACATTACCGGTAGGGAATTACATAATGACAGGGCTATGCAGACTCGATTTGTACATAGTGAGTGTTTAGATATCTTTCTTAATATTATTTTAGTTACCATTTAACTTTAGTTAAAGTACATTTAAGTCCTGTTAGTATTTTAGATAGAAAATAATCTTTAAATGTCATTATTTTAGTTATAATTTTTTTCCCCCTATATCAGTCATTTTTTTCATTAATTTTATTAAGAATTTATTTTTTCGAAAAATGACAGTATTTTTTTTTGCATTAGGATAGGCAAAAAAAATAACTGATTCTTCTTTTTGATATTTGTATTCATTGAAAGTTTTGTGATGGCGATTGTGAAGAGACAGTCGGGCTCTGCGCTTCAGTAGTGTCTTTCTTTTTTTTCTCTCATTTCTTTCTCTCTTTTTTTTTCTTTCAGTTTTTGACTCGTCAGCTTGTGTTGAATCTGTTGAGTACAAATGTAGCATTTTTTTCATGAGTAATTTATGTTTCCCTTTGCACAACAGAGGAAAAAGGAAACTTGGTTTTTTTCCAGTCTCTAACAAAGCTGATATCAATAAGTAAGAAAGAGAGAGAGAACAAAAATTACTATAGGGCTAACTAAATCCGGATTGTTTTGCACTGGTTCCCAGAGTATATATCATTTTACGGAAATTGGGGAAGAGGCTATTTTGCTTTTTATCTTTATTATTGGAAATTGTCATCATGTTTTTTTTTTTTTTTACACAAATGATTAAGCACGCAGTGGCATAAACCTCCTTTCTGTTAGTTTTTAAGTTAGTCTTGATTAATTTAACCTCTCAAAGGTTATTTAGGATGACTAAATTTTATTTCTGTATTTTTCTTCTGCAAAGGAAATATTTATTATTAACTCCAATCAAACAGTAGAAAAGAACTCTTTTTTAACCCTTTTATCCACGTAGTTAATTGATGCGATTTAATGGTAGTGAGTGTTAAAATAAAATTATCATAACAATGTAATAATTTAAGTTGAAAAACTAATATTTTTATAAACGCTTTCAGCTTACTCATATAATTGATTTGTACATGAAAAAAAAAGAATTCCAAAGATATTCAGTTAATAATTTTTCGTAGAATTTATTATTACAAAAAAAAAAAAATTGGCATGGGTGTGCATGTTTTCATGTGTAAATATCGTGGGTAATTCCTATTTAAAAATCATATACATCATACAAGAAATTGTATTCTTCTATCTAGGTTTTTATTTATACTTTTAGGTACATCTAATAGAATGCTCTTATTATATCGTAATGTAACCTGTTTTATATTATAACTTTCCTTACTATAATATAGCTGCCTATAACATAACATCCAGTATCATAGTATAATTTTCTATACTATATTATAATTCTCTACATTGTAATATAATTCACAACTTCCTATTTGATAATATTCCATATATTTTAATAATAACTTGTAACGAGACTATTTCATACTTTATATAATCTCTCTATATCATAACTTCCATATATATATATCATAACTTCTTGTATTATAATGTGGCTCTCTATATTATGATTTCTATATCATATTATGTGACTCCTTATTTTATAACTTCCTATTCCCCATATAATAATATGAACCTCTATATCACTATATTATAATACAATGAAAGGCTGAAGAGTTGTGAGTTAAAATAGTTTGAAGCCTGTCCATTAAAGTATACATATTGGCTATCTTAATATAAAGCTGAGAACTGATTATATATATGGGTGAGGATAGTAATCTAGACCAACTGATGATTGCTGGTTTAGCATGAAATACGTATATTGGTGATTATCTTTTCAACATGTGTGTGATCAGGTGGGTCAGCAATATGAGATGGCACTGAGAGTAGTGGGTCGTGTGAAAGTCTGAGTTCGAATCCCGCCTATATTACATATATAAATGCAGGTTTAAACCTGTACATTGTATTAATATCTTATAATGTAACTTCTCCATATCACTATACATTTTTAAGATAATACAATTTCAATGTGTAATTATATAATCTACATATATCACAATTTTAAATTCTGTATATCAGGGAACTTCTTATACCATAATGTGATTTTCTATATCTCTTATATGTCCTTGTATACCATAATATAACTCCCTATATCATAATATAATTTCATACATTGCAATACAATATGATTCCCTATAGAATAATATCTATCGATATCATTATGCATCTCTCTATACCATAATATTTTATACAGTTAATATTTTAATAAAAAAATTATATTTATTTATACTTATATATTTCTAATTAAAAATACTGTCTTAATTGTGGTTTCACTTACTTTTTGCAATACATATTAATATAAGAAAGAAAAAAATATACTGTATTTTTTATTTAAGTAGAGGCGATTTGATAACAGATACTCAAACTCCCTTCAGTTATCTATTTTATCTTATATAACAGATACACATGATCACATGCATGTGAAAAAGATAAATGATCTTCAGTATATCTATTTTATGCTGAACCAGCATTCATCAATTGGTCCAGATCAACATTTTCCGTACATATATATAATTAGTGCTCAGTTTATATTGAAAAAGCAAATCTTGAAATCTTCAGCATGAAATATATACATTGGAGATGTCATTTATCTTTTTCACATGTACATGATCATATGTATCAGTTATATAGGATGGAGTGGATAGCTGAAGGGAGCTTGAAAGTCTGTGTTCAAATCCCTTCTAATTAAATCTAAAATAATACAAAAATACAGATTCAGCTTGAATTCTGACTATCCCTCTTCTGTGTATTTGATTGAACATATTAAGGTCCCACATATGAGGAGTCAGAATGACTTAAAGCTAACATGGGGGTGACAACAATATTGGCACCAACAAGAGCTTTGAGCATTCTATCATTAGATTTTCAATAATATGGATGGATGAACATTTGGAGGCCGGAGAAGATTGAAGCCTGTTCATTAAAATTTGAAGATTTGCTATCTTAATATAAACTAAGCCTTGATTATATATATGTGTGTGGGACACGATGATCTGGATCAACTGATGAGTGCTGCTTCAGCATAAAATATATATATATATATTTTCTAATGTGATCATGTGAAGCTTGAACGTCTGTGTTGTTTTTATAAACCTTATTAAGCTTTACTTAGAATTAAAAAAATTCCATTAAAAATTATAGTATATTTTTATCCCTCTCATGTTCATATGTATTGCAAAAAGTATTTAATCCTATTGGTTTTACTTTGTCCTGTGCAGTACAGCGCAATTGGTAGAGAATGAGACTTAGGGTCAGGAGGTTGCAGGATCGATTCTGGCACTCAAACTTCTTCTCAACTCTTGAGCAATGAAGCCCTAGAGATTTTTTTTATACTTAATATTAAAATCCAGGTTTTTGAAACTTAGTCAAAAGAAATATGATAGCTGGGTTCAAATAAGAGAGATAATAGAATCATATAGCATGAATAAATTAATATTGCAATAAATGGTAAAAGGTAGTGCAAGGAAAAGCTTTCTAACACCCTCTGAAAAGGACCGATAAAAAAAAAACATATTACCAAAGATTCTAATTAAAAGCTAGGTCATGAAAGTGGTTGAGGTTTCCTCTTTTTGATTCACTTTCTAGATAAGAATAGTTTTTTTTTCTTATGTGTCATAGCATCAGCCGGGAAGCGAACCCGCTAACCCGGGACAACTGCTTGTAAAGCGGCTGTCGCTGATCTCTCGACCACCAATGCTTGACTAAGACTAGTTAGTTATTCATTTAGTTAGTTTTAGAAAAATGATCATATAAATTCTAACCATGTGGATATTTTTAAAATGAAACCTTTTAGATATTTAAAGCACGTGATATATAATATATAAGTATGTATATCTTGACTACGAATTAAAAGCAAGAAAAAAAAATCTAGATTGGGAGGATAGTACTAGCTAAGTCAGTTCATTTGTTGTTAAAGAAATAATGTGCTATTTTATTTTTTCTTAAGTTATAGCATATATAAAACAAGAAAAAGTGAAAAATAATAGAAGGAATTTTAAACATTTTTAAAGAGAACAATTATATGCTTCTAGTATATGTAAAAAATTAGAATTTTGTTTTTAGAGCTCAATTTGTATTTACATTTAATACCTATTTTCCCCCCATACGGGAAGACTGTATCCATGCCATTTAGTTACACATCTTATCTTGAGTACTTCTAATCCATGGATATTAATGAACACACACTATATAATGAAATGATTTTAATATCTATAATTTAAAAATTATACATGCTATATCATCAATAAAAATTATTAGCCAAAACATGAAATATTGCACAGTATAAATTTTAAATATATAAGTGTATATGTACATATTACCATATCTACATATATATAACTAACTTAATATAATTTAAAATTTATATATGAAGTATCATTTAAATACACGTATATTGTCTACACTAAACTTAATGTAATTATAAGGGACTTCAACTCATACTTTCAAACTCCCTACAGCCATCCAATTCATCTTACATAATTGATACACGTGACCACATATATGTGAAAATGTTAAATGATTTCCAATATCCAAATTTCATGCTTAACCAGCATGAGTGTTAGTTCAGCATGAAATACATATGTTGGAGATCATTTATTTTCTTCACATGTATGTGGTCATGTGTATCAGTTGTATAAGATGGATTGGATGGCTGTAGGGTTTCTGAAAGTATAAGTTGAAGTCCCTTATAATTACATATGATGTATCAATAAAAATAAAACTTACCACTATATTCTTCATTCTTTTTGTGATGAAAATTAATGATGATGAAATGCAAAAAATGCTATATCTAAATGACATTAAAAGCATAAATTACAATCACATTTGTCTATTATGGATAAAGGGTGGTAGCCATTTTTAATGACCTTTTTTACATGCAATAGGTGTAAAAGTTCATGCATGGATTATATCAGTATCAATCTCATGCTCTATTACTTTTATTGCTTGTGCTTTTTATGAATTTCCAAGCAATAAACGATTTCATTAATATTTTTTATTTTACTAATTTCTAATATATTATTTTCTATTTATTCACTTATTCTTTGAACCATGAATAAATAAATCCATGACTTTTCTCACAAGTTTGTCACTATCTCAAATGTTGTATATTTACTTATCCTATGATTTAAACAAAAAAAAATATAGAAATATAAAAAATGAAATTCTAATTTTGTATTTCACAATACAAACACTGGTGTTGTGATCACACATTACCATAAAAAAAGGCAGTTATTACTGTCACAGGGGAGACAAAATGATTAAAATTTAAAATTTTAATATAAATTATGCATTTTATCCTCAATTTTATCACAAAAAGGATGGGGAAAGATATAGTAGTTACTTGTATTTCTATTGGTGTTACAATATTAGAATATTTAAATTATAGTAAATTTTATCATATGTATGTATGTATGTATGTATGTATGTAAATGTTAAAAACATGTGTGCAGTTTATACATATATACATAATGGACTTAAATTCAGGCTTTCAACCTCCCTACAGCTATGCACTCCATCTTATACAGCCAATACACATCTCTGCGTTCATGCGAAAAAGCTAAATGATCTCCAATATATGTATTTCATGCTTAACCACCACTCATTAGTTGGTCTAGATCATCATCCCCTAGACATATATACATCCAGTTCTCAGTTTATATTAAGATAGCAAATATTCAACTTTTAATAGGTTTTGAGTGTTCTATCATCAGATTTTCAATTAAAATGGATGACTGATAAGTTGGAGGATGGAGAAGATTGAAGCTTGTCCATTAAAGTTTGAATATTTGCTATTATAATATAAACTGAGCATTGATTGTATATATGTGTGGGAGATGATAATCTGGATCAACTAATGCATGCTGGTTCAGCACTAATTACATATATTGGAGATTATTTATCTTTTCCACATGTATATGGGTCTTTGTAACAGTTGTATAAGATGGAGTGCATAGCTGTAGGGATCTTGAAAGTCTAAAGTTCAAGTCCCTTATAATTACATTAAATTTAGTATAGACAGTATACTGTACTTATATTTGAATATTATATATTGAAGCAATGGATCTGAAGTCCAATCCATGCTTCACATCTTCCTATAAACTTAATTAATATTGTAGACCTGAATTAAGTTTATAGTTCAATATCAGCAGGGTTTTGCATTAGAGTTAAAAATAATTATGCTTATCAAATGTGTATTACATTTAAATATTTTGTTTTAAATAAATTTCATTCTATTAATAAAAATTGCTTAACCTATTAGTCAAACATATATATACATCTAGCGTATATATATGAGTTAATGCAAAATTCTGCTGAAATAAAATGCTTATTCTACTATAAAAAAATAATAATATATTGTTGTTAAAATTTTGTTAAAATATTTAGTATGATTTGATTTTGAGATAAGCCTGCCAACATTTTCTAAAAGAATGTATAGTTTTAATTAGTGAGCCATTCAAGTGTAATTAAAGATGGCCTTCTCTTTCTTTCTTTTTAATTAAGAGAATTCAAACTTTGAAGTAAGGAAGTTAGAGTAAAAAAGTTAAAGTTATTTTTAGAAAGTGTTGCTTTGAAACAAAGGAGCATGGGGGGGCTTATCAAGATCTCAGATCATACAAACAATAGAAGGTAGCTGACAGAGAGGGTATAAATAGAAGGGAGAACAAAAGATTGATTATTCAGATTTTTCTTTTTGAAGAATTCACATGATTCAGATTTTTCTTTTTGAAGAATTCACATATTCAGATTTTTCTTTTTGAAGAATTGACATATTCAGATTTTGCTATTGGAAGAGTGATATCAGATTTTGCTATTGCAAGGTTGATTCAAGATTTTGCTCTTGCAAGTTTCATTCAGATCTGCTATTGCAAGGTGCATTCAGATTTTTCTTTGGAGAACTTTTTCAGATTTTGCTTGTGGAGATTTTATTTAAAAAAGTAGACAACTGCCATCTTCAAAATCATGGAGAGGTTTGAACATGCTCAAGTTAAAAGCAACAGTATTTTGAGGGAAATGAATATGCTTGGCTAGGCAAATAAATAGCTTTGCCTATCGCCGAGGTTCCGGAATACCATTCAAAATGCCTTAATATCCACTCAATAATCATCTGAACTCTGCCGTGTCTGGAGAACTTTTCGTGAAACCATGCTACATATTTTCATTGTCCGGACAATTACATCTCGACGGTCGGATCAAGCCACGAACGCCGTGGGGAACATGACCAAGGAAAAAGGACGGTAATTGTATCTCCTCTATTGAACTATTTCTCATGCTACCTTTTGTTCATTTTTTTTCTAATTGCTTCATTGAATTGATATGTATTTGCTATGTAACCATTTTTATTAGACTAACCTTAAATATATATATTGTGTGATCATCTATCTATATGTAACCTTTTCCCTTCGCTATTCTTCCTTACTAACCTGTGTAAATATTTAATATTCCATTGCGGTTGAGTTAATAGTTAATTTTTGTTCATTTAAAATCTCTTTCCAGTTTTATTCATGTTTGTTAATTAAATACGACTCAGTTTCTTTTGTATGCCAACTTGATCTCTTTGATAACGCCTCTTTTGTCCGCCATTAGCTTATCACGTATATCTGATTTAGCTATATACGTTTTAAATAATTTTAAACTGTTTTTAGCGCAAAGCAATTAGAAATGCTTTGCGAAAGATCCTTTTTTTATTGTACTTTATCGAGAAGATCGAGTTGACAATTTTATTAAAATTGGGAAAAGATTTAGACCGCAAACCTATTAATCCGTTTTTATTGTCTAATTATTTTGTTTCATTAATTTAGAGGAATAGCGGAGGCCATTATATCATTAGTCATATTATTAAAGTCATTAATTAAACATGATTTAACTATAAAAAGCTTGAGTTTCTTAATTATATTAAATGCTTTATTTTTACTTTTCAATGATCCAGGCACGCATAACGCAAAACACATTTCTTAGTACTTTTACACACATTTAACTATTTAGCTCCTTAGGATTTCCCGTCCATGTCTCTACCGCTGTTGCTAAGCTTTGTGGCCGGTTGAAAAATAATTTATGCATGGCTCAGATAGTGTTGTTTGTTTGTGATCAGGCCTCGAGAACAGGCGAATGGGCAGAGGTCATATGTATTCTTGATTTATATCTCGCGTATGGTTGGCCTTGAGGTACTTTCGCCTAGTATTCGAACTGGGTTAAATCAACATACATCATCTGACTGTCACAGTAGATTTTTTTTTTTTCCGTAATTCTGACGCCCATCGTGTGGCTATTCGAAATTTTCCATACCCTGCAATGCCCTGTATAACATTTGTATGTGGGTATAATGTTTTTTACTTTCTTCTGTTTTAAATTAATGAATAATATATATGTAGATTTTTTTTCCCGGGTTTGTACACACATATATATAATGTTTTTTTAAATAACACGAAATAATTGTTAGTTATACGTGAATTTTTTTTGCTTCTAGTTTGTCGCAGTGGGACGTATGTCATTTTTTTTTAAAAAAAAAAATTACTACCCTGAGAAGTTAGTTTTAGTTGAATATATTTATATAAAAATAATATATGTATAATTTTTCCAAGTTTTGTTTCCTAATGTGAGCCAAATGTCATTTTTTTGAATTAATTAAAGAGTTAAATGTGTCATAAGCTAAACATTTTTTTTCCCGAGTTTAATATATATAGGAAATGAATATTTTATATTTAAAAAGTTAACACTCTGCTAGTTGTTTTTGTTTGTGATTATAAAAGTAGATAGCTTCGATAGGCGGAAGTGTCAAATATATACCCACCCGCCCTCCCTTAAATTAGCTTTCGTATTTTAGATTATTTTTAGTATTGCTCAAATATGAGAAGTTGTAATATAATAATGTTTTTTTTTTCGAAGTATAACATTTTAGTTAAAGGTACAAATAGATAATAAAATGTTTTTCCGTTTGTATAAATTTTTGTAAAGATCTTAGATAACATTTTTTTTCCGTTAATTGAAATTTTTTTGAAGATCAAAAAGTTTTGATAAGTTCAAATTAACACGTGTCAACGTACGGTGTTAGCAAATATTTTTTTTCACTTTCTCTGCGTTTCGTTTTTATATTGAATAATTGTAATCATAAAATATTTTTTGTTCCCTTTTAAAGATTTTGAAATTACGTTTCCTACCAAAATATATAAATTAAGTTTTGTTTCAATACTAGCAAACTTAATTTTATCTTTATGAAAAGTAAATGCGTATGTTCGTTAATAAATATATAGATTAAAGTATTTTTGTATAACATATATGTCAGCCACCCTTTAGTTAAGATTTTTTTTCTTCTCTCAATTCGGATTATGCTATTGAATCATTTATTGAGTAACCGTTAGGTGAAGACCCTTTGAGTAACCGCTAGGTGAAGCCCTTGTTTTTTTAGTGATCGTTTTTGGTGAAGATTCCCTTAGTAACCGTTTAGGTGAAGACCCCTTACACTGTAGAGTTCTAAATTGCTGAGTAGCCTGAAATAATAGGTCTACATCTGCAATCATTGCTTCCTTGTTATAGTTGCGACCAGCATTTACTAGCCTGAAATAATAGGAGTATGCGGTTTGCAATATGACATTTTTCTAATAAAGTCAGGTACATGATAATAAAAGAAATATTTGTATAGGTATATCTGTTTGTATATTTATATGTAGTCATATATATGCTTATTTAGTGTGTACATATTCATATATATGGGTGTATATGGTATACACTTCGTTATAGTTTGGTAAAACCCATTTTTATATAAATGTTTTTTAAACAGTTTTTGATCTCAATGCGTGATTCTGTAAAATTGCTTGATAATTGTTAATCTATTTCGGGTTGTGACCAAAATGGTAGTTGGTTTCGATCCCAGGTTCATAATTCGGAGTGGCAGTTATCATGGGATTTTACTTTTATTTTAATTTTTTTGTGTATATTTTGTTTTGTTAATCATACTTTGGCTGTTTGAATTTTTTTTTGTGTCTTGACCAAAATGGTAACTGGTTTCGATCCCAGGTCAGACAAATTACCGTACTTAGTTGTTATACGTCTTAGATTTAAATAATATTGTGTCATTTAAAATAGCATTTACTTATTCATGCAGAGATATTTTTTCGTTCAGCAGAATCAAATTAAATTTTTTTTAAAGTGAAGTGAAACTCAAAATAGATTTTAATTGCATTGAAGCTTTATAAACCTTATCAATGTGTGCTTGGATCATTATCCATTAATATGTATATTTGATATGGCCATTGTCTTGTCGACTGGCGCCCTTCTCAAATAAATTTGTCGGCAAGTGCAATCTCTCATATCGGATATCAAATAAACCAAACTATAGTAGATGATCAAAATAACAATGTATGTGTAGTGAGCCAAAATAATTTTTAAACATGACTTATGTATATTTTGCTCACATATTCCTTTATGAAATATAAACCTTGTATTAATGTAAATGCATTTTTTTTAGTTGTTTCAGGTGTCAGAGAAAGCCAGGTCAAGCTGTAAGTTTATTATTTTTAATGATATAGTAACAAAGTAGCAGTGATATTTAAGTGAAATATATAAAAATAAATAAATAAAGTGAGGAGAATATATGTAGTATAAATATTAAAACAGACACGGCAGGATTTGATATTTTTTTCATGAACAAACAGACACATAGGCATAGGTTTAAGATGGGACCTCGTGAGGTAGGCAAAGTTAATTTCTGAAAACATAAATAAAGAATTTAGAATACTGACTTATTTTTTTAAAGAACTAAAATTTTTCTTCACATACAGGATATAGCTCCTAGATACACGTAATACAATATACTTATATAGATTGTTATTAAAATACGTTTTAGAAATAAATTGTGATTTTTGTGTAGCAAAATAGCCAATAAAAAAAATGGAGGAACAGAAGAGAGGCGAAGTTTATAGGTCAATATGTACTCATAGTGACCAAGAAAACAATGTGAAAGATCTCATCACAGAAATGAGACAAGAATACAAAATGATGATGAACATGTTCCAAGAATTCATGAATATGACATCACAAAGACTGAACCGTTTGGAGGAAAACATGGCTCTCCACCAACATACTATTGTAACAAAAGTATTGCCAGATGAGGATACTCACTTTAAATGGCAACCCCAACAGAAGCAAGATGATACTCATATTAAATCATTAATTAATAATGAATTGGGTATGGATATTCACCACTTGGACTTGCAATGTGAAGAGGAACATGGACAAATTAATGAGGATAGTGAAAAAACAAACAATCAACAGCCGTCGAACCCTATCCAGGTGCAACAAGGCAACCAAATACTTACACCATTTATAATTAACCCTGTAACATCTCCTGTGGCAAAGTTTATCCACATACAATGTTTTAGAGGGGAACCAGGTGGAAACCCTAGACACCACCTAGATACTTTAAAGATGTTTTTCAAATTCCAGAATATGACTGAAGAAGAAAAAGTGGCGATCTCCAGTCATCATTTGAAAGAAGCTGCTAGAGACTGGTGGAACACTCTGTCTGATCAACCAGTAACATTTAGGGAATATGAGCAAGCAGTGATGTCTATGTATTGGAGTGCAGAGCGACAGGAAGGTTTAATGTATTCCATCATGCATGAAAGATACCCAGCTAACCATCAAGAGACTTATGCTCAGTTTTTTATTAGACAGGTAAATAGAATAAAAACGCTAAATGCATTCAATTATCCGGAAATGCAAATAGTGAGAATGATTAGGCACAACATGCCACCTTGGATAAGGAAAATATTGATAAGTGCTCAAAGGCAAGATATTCAAGGTACAATTCATATATTAACAGATATTGACTACGGAAATGTAGAAGAGAATCAAAATGATAGGGTCTTGAGCCAGTCCAAAAATACAAGGCAGTACATACCACCAGACCCCGGAAAATTTAGAAATTAAAAACATAAATATAACTTGTCAGATTAAAAACAACACGGACTTGATTTAAAATATAGGAGAGTGAATTATGGATAAACTGTTAGTTATTTAGTAAAAGAAAGAAAACACCGTAGGTAGCAACAAATTAAATATTACAGCAAATAAAGAGTAGGCTTGAACTCACCTGGCACAAAATTCTTACCTCTGACCTGAAGCAACAGCATTTTTTTTTAACATTTTTTTTTTTGTTCACTAACTATTGGGAAATGAAGCAATGGATCTGAAGTCCAATCCATGCTTCACATCTTCCTATAAACTTAATTAATATTGTAGACCTAAATTAAGTTTATAGTTCAATATCAGCAGGGTTTTGCATTAGAGTTAAAAATAATTATGCTTATTAAATGTGTATTACATTTAAATATTTTGTTTTAAATAAATTTCATTCTATTAAGAAAAAGTGCTTAACCTATTAGTCAAACATATATATACATCTAGCGTATATATATGAGTTAATGCAAAATTCTGCTGAAATAAAATGCTTATTCTACTATAAAAAAATAATAATATATTGTTGTTAAAATTTTGTTAAAATATTTAGTATGATTTGATTTTGAGATAAGCCTGCCAACATTTTCTAAAAGAATGTATAGTTTTAATTAGTGAGCCATTCAAGTGTAATTAAAGATGGCCTTCTCTTTCTTTCTTTTTAATTAAGAGAATTCAAACTTTGAAGTAAGAAAGTTAGAGTAAAAAAGTTAAAGTTATTTTTAGAAAGTGTTGCTTTGAAACAAAGGAGCATGGGGAGGCTTATCAAGATCTCAGATCATACAAACAATAGAAGGTAGCTGACAGAGAGGGTATAAATAGAAGGGAGAACAAAAGATTGATTATTCAGATTTTTCTTTTTGAAGAATTCACATGATTCAGATTTTTCTTTTGAAGGATTCAGATTCGATTTCAAGATTTTGCTCTTGCGAAGGTATTCATTCAGATCTGCTATTGCAAGGTGCATTCAGATTTTTCTTTGGAGAACTTTTTCAGATTTTGCTTGTGGAGATTTTATTTAAAAAAAGTAGACAACTGCCATCTTCAAAATCATGGAGAGGTTTGAACATGCTCAAGTTAAAAGCAACAGTATTTTGAGGGAAATGAATATGCTTGGCTAGGCAAATAAATAGCTTTGCCTATCGCCGAGGTTCCGGAATACCATTCAAAATGCCTTAATATCCACTCAATAGTCATCTGAACTCTGTGCCGTGTCTGGAGAACTTTTCGTGAAACCATACTACATATTTTCATTGTCCGGACAATTACATCTCGACGGTCGGATCAAGCCACGAACGCCGTGGGGAACATGACCAAGGAAAAAGGACGGTAATTGTATCTCCTCTATTGAACTATTTCTCATGCTACCTTTTGTTCATTTTTTTTCTAATTGCTTCATTGAATTGATATGTATTTGCTATGTAACCATTTTTATAAGACTAACCTTAAATATATATATATTGTGTGATCATCTATCTATATGTAACCTTTTTCCCTTCGCTATTCTTCCTTACTAACCTGTGTAAATATTTAATATTCCATTGCGGTTGAGTTTAATAGTTAATTTTTGTTCATTTAAAATCTCTTTCCAATTTTATTTATGTTTGTTAATTAAATACGAGTCAGTTTCTTTTGTGTGCCAACTTGATCTCTTTGATAACGCCTCTTTTGTCCGCCATTAGCTTTACGTATATCTGATTTAACTATATACGTTTTAAATAATTTTTAAACACTGTTTTTAGCGCAAAGCAATTAGAAATGCTTTGCGAAAGATCCTTTTTTTTATTGTACTTTATCGAGAAGATCGAGTTGACAATTTTATTAAAATTGGGAAAAGATTTAGACCGCAAACCTATTAATCCGTTTTTATTGTCTAATTATTTTGTTTCATTAATTTAGAGGAATAGCGGAGGCCATTATATCATTAGTCATATTATTAAAGTCATTAATTAAACATATGATTTAACTATCAAAAGCTTGAGTTTCCTAATTATATTAAATGCTTTATTTTTACTTTTCAATGATCCAGGCACGCATAACGCAAAACACATGTTTCTTAGTACTTTTATTACACATTTAACTATTTAGCTCCTTAGGATTTCCCGTCCATGTCTCTACCGCTGTTGCTAAGCTTTGTGGCCGGTTGAAAAATAATTTATGCATGGCTCAGATAGTGTTGTTTGTTTGTGATCAGGCCTCGAGAACAGGCGAATGGGCAGAGGTCATATGTATTCTTGATTTATATCTCGCGTATGGTTGGCCTTGAGGTACTTTCGCCTAGTATTCGAACTGGGTTAAATCAACATACATCATCTGACTGTCACAATATATATATGTAAATTAAGTATTAAATGCAGTCATCTTTATATATATATATGTGTGTGTGTGAAATTAAATACACAGCAAAGGGGTATTGATGTGCAACAGTCATTGGTAGCACTTTCTTATCATCCATTCATCTCATATGTGGTCTCTTTATGGGTCTTTTACAATCTCTTGGAATCCAGTTTAATATTTCAATTGCCCATATATTGACATCTGTTCCAGAAATATGCCCAGTCCAACTCCACTTCAGTCTTTTATTTCTTTCAATGATGTCAGTAATTCTTGTTTGTTCTCTTACCCATGTATTGCATTTTCTATCCCTTCTAGTTATCCCTGACATGCATATCTCCATACTTTTTTGAGTAATTTCACAAAGTCCAATAATGTCCATTTAATATGAGACAGTTCTTTCAGTTCTTTCCATCTTTCTTCACTTGAAAGTGATTTGCTGTTGTTTAGTATCTAAATAAAAAATTATCATCAAATGGCAGCCTGGTTCCACAATCAGGGGATTCTTAGCACCTTCTACTTTCATCCACAACTGTTTCCTTGGCTGGTGACTTTACAGCCTCCTGAAAATAAGGATCATGATTTATTTTTGTCTGTCATGATTGTAAATATCTATTAGAAAAAAAAAGCATTCACATACATTCATTCTGCCTTATCAGGCAACTGAGAAGAAAGACCATGATGTTTTTTGATGTTAAACTCAGAGGTAAAAAGCCAATAAACTCATCACACTGGATAATGTGTGTTGGTGAGAACTCATCCATGTTTGTATGCTATATGAATAATCACATTGTAAAAACAAGTAATAACAAGAACATATGGAGAGGACATTAGGAAATTTACCCTGCTCAGTTCCTTTAAGGCCTCAAAGAGGAATCAAAGACTCTCCTTTCAATTAACAGAAAATTCCCTTTTCCAACCATATTAAATTTAAGTGCATTTATATATATTAAAAGCATAAACTATAATATTTTTTCTTAGTTAGATATGAATTCATTGACTTTTATCACTTTTCTGGATAAATTATAATATTTAACAAAATGTTCTTCTGCTCATTCATACATAAAAGGTAGTCTATATAATTCAAACTTAGCTTTTATTAATGGTTGGTATTCTTTCAATATGTAAAATATGATAATCATAGCATTATTACTTCTTTAGCACTTGGATCTCTAAAGAAGTAATTATGCTATGATTATGATATTTTACATATCGAAGGCATGCTAAGCATTAATAAAAGCTAAGTATAAATTATATAGATTACTTTTTGTGTATGATTGTCCGGAATATTTAGTTGAATAGTTATGTATTTGTATGTATAATTGTTAATTTATAATAAATTGTATTGTAGGGATATACGTTGTAACGGTCTGGGTTTTTCCACCAGAAGAGGGGGAACACATTTTAACTATGATTGGATCTAGGGTCTTTGGGTAGGATGCTATGACTAATACAATGAAGTAACTAACCAATGATCATATCCACCTCCAGTGGGCTACCTCTTAGTTTACTCATTAAATCTAGATACAATTTAGGCTACTTCATCCAAACCTCATCTCTCTTTCTGATTCCATTATACCTCAGTATTCAAACCTAGGGAGAATGTTGCTTTTGGTTCTCTTCAGAGATGAATCTACTTTGTATAGCAACTAAGTATCCAATCCTATTGCTGTGTTATATGTTATACTAATGTGTGTGTGCATATATATTTAGTTCATTAAATTAATGAGTGAGTGTATGTACAAGTTTGATAAACTAGAGATCAATTTGATTTAAAACACATTAACAATTTTTATTTATAACAGAGAAAAATCCTAATTCTAATAACATAGCAAAAAATATAAATACATGTGTCCAATATTTATCTCTATCATATTAATGACTAGAATTAATTGTTACTCCAACCCATATCCATGGTAGATATGCATCAATAAATACTCCCTATTTACAAAGCCAATAATATTAGCTAAAATAAAATAAAAAATCAAAGAAAAATTATTTCATTGTCACAACGATCGCGAAACTGATTAACTATTTACAAGATCATATCACTATATGTCCAATAGCTCCGTAATCCAATTTCAACTGGAGATGTTCCAACTTCTTTGGAGATCCCCCTACCTATGTACAAGTTTATACTGAATAAACTAAATGTAATGATTATTAGTTAAACATAAACAAATAACACACACTATGTCCTGTACTAGTGAGTGTAAATTAATATTGAAGCATATCAAAAATTCTTACCTTACTCCATATTATGTGTTGATGATCGAATGTGAAGTCACTATGGAGGGAATCAACCTAAATTTTATTTATAAAGAAAAAGATTTTCTAGCTTAATAAACCACTTCCTCCCTCTACTATGTTACTTCTTATGCAATTGACTCTTTCTACTGCAAACACGCTCAAATTTCCAAGTGTGAGAGTAATAAAAGTATAATTTTACAAATGTACAAAGTAAAAAAAAAACTCATAATAAATTTGATTTTGTTCAAATCTTTCTGATTAAAATCTATAATTTAGACATTAATGTATTTCATGGATATGATCTATTCTGATAACTCCTCCATCATTCCTCAGATTCTCTGTTAATGTACTTGGATGAGGTTGTTTCTATTTTGGACATCACTCTCTTCTGCGATCCACTCAGACACTTCAGATAAGGTGTTAGGCATTTTTCTAGGCATTACTTAAGTGAGCGAATTAAGTCATCACACTTTATGGCAATTAAGACAGCACCCCAGACCTATGACATGTTTATCAAGCCAGTATACATTGCTTTGTAATTTATATATATATAAAAATTCCTTCAGCTTATTATTTGGTGTTTAGTAAATTTATGCAAAAGAAAGTTTTACTGCATTATTTATTAGTACATGCTGGCAATACAACATTTCTTTTTCTTCTTGATCGCTTGATAGCGCAGTCTTTTGTCTTCGATTTGATGTAAAATTATTTTAGTTCTTTTATTACACTACTAAAGTTCATTAACTTTTGCGGTTTTAAATGTTATGTTTGCTTCAACTTTTAGCACTTTAAAATTTTATACAAAAGAGATAGTATTTTCAAACGCGTCATACTTTTTATCCTTCGTTCTAATGTTCGATCTTAAGCTGTTGACTGCTTGTGGTTATCACATCATTCAATAAAATATGAAAGTCAAGTAAAAAAAAAAGCTGAAAATAGAATATTTATTACATCAATCTTCAAAAAATACACATTTTTTGTGAAGAGATAATAATAGAGTAAAAAAATGCATGTGCGTATATAAATGAATATAAATAATCAATATTTGTTAAATATTCTTTCTCTACTCATTTCTCTCTACTTTTTTCAATTTACCACCGTGTTTTTAATCATTTGCATGTTATATGGAACCCTTAATGATATCAGTTATCTCTTTGCAACAACTGTGAAAGTGGAGTTGTATGTTTGTGCAAGTATATTTTTTCCTTAAATATGCAATAATTTTTATTTTAATCATTTCATTTCTTTTCCTGTTTTTTTTACTTTGTTTAACTTGATACTGTTTGATTTTTCTATTTTTTTCTTCAGGAGTTAGGTGGACACCTTTAACTATAAGTAACTGTGAATGAAAGACGATGTAAACAAATCACAGTTTGTTTATATTTTTAATTAATAGTGATGCACTTTTTAAAATTTTTTTAAATGATTTTGATCACAATACCATAAATATATTACATCATGTTTTAATAGAAAGGATTTTATTTCTACAGCTATCTTATTGTTTTTTAAAGAATGAATCACACATTTTTGACAGTTTACAAACAATTTAAGCCATATCTTTTTATATTATTAATTTCTCCTATTGACTTAACAGTGAATTAAACTTTTGTTTAACAAAAAGAAAAGATTTTTTTCTAAAAAAAAAAATGTTAGTAATTAAAATATAACAAAGAGAAAATGGCTACCGTATTGATAATTGCACTTAATACATTAACAAATTTTCAACTCAAATTTCTTACTTCTTAGATGGTAAATTCAATTTGTCATGTTTTTTTAATATATTTTGAAAATAAAAAAGTTTTTACATCTGTTTAAAAAAAATGAATCAACACTTTTAATTTATGCAAGATAATTGTTACATTTTGAAGTTGACGTTAATTATACTTAATAACCAAAGTAGAAAATTAATGTTACAAGTAAATTATTACAATTAAGTACCAATCAGGTAATATATATATACTTCTTGTAAGCTATGTGTAATTACTCAGGAAATTGAGTTTCTTTAGCTGTTGCATGAGAGTTGTTTAGTGTCAGAATGAAGTTTGTTTGTGATTTATATAAATAAGTAGATTTAATTACAGAGAAAAATTATTTAGTTTTAAATATTACTTATGTGTTAACTAATATTAAAAAAAAAAAAAAACATTTTATTTACAAATTACTGCAATATAAATCTATCTATTTACATATTTCGTGAAAACAAAAAAAAAAATGTGAATTTTTTATGAACTCATGTCTTGATAGTTAAGGTACAATTTTGTGCTTCAGTACTTTCTCTTTATTTATTCATATTTAGAATTTGTTTTTAATTAAGTTTAAGAAATGTAATTTTTATTGCAAATTGTATAATTATTTTAAATGCATTAGCAATATTACTTTTTTTTTAAGTGATTATTTTTTATTTGTAAAAAAAAAAAAAAAAAATCTACCATTTTTAAGAATAAAATTATTTATGTGTATATATAGTAGTAGTACAATATATTGTAACGATATATAAATATGTCGTTACATTAATTTAAAATAAAAACTTAAAAGTTCGCAAATAAAAGTAAAAAAACTAAACGCTAAAATTAAAATGTTTGTTAAACATATATATATATTCGCACAGATGCTAAACTTTAAAAATATTTTTTTCATAAACAAAAAAAAAAAAGTATTTGAACGTATTTTTTTTAATAAAAAAATACAAGATTGAAATATAAAAATATTTTAATAAAAAAATAACGTAAGTTAAAATAAAAACAGGTATTAATTAATTCCTGTAATCTGTAAATGGAAATGATTGTTTATTAATTATCTAAAAGCTGTGTAATTAAAAAGTCAGATGAAAAGATAGATAAGAAAATAAAGAGAAATTAGCTTGATCAATGGAAGCACTAAGCCTTGGCTCGGACCCTAAAGAAAGTGATGGATTAGTGACGTTTTGTTAATTGAATCCGTGTGGATAATATAAAAAGGGAAATACAGTTTTTTCTGGAGTTCCAGCATTGTGTGTTTGAGAGTCGTGGTAGGACGCACATACCACACTCTCTATTTAAAAAAAGGAAAAGACTGTGATACCTTGAACCAGCTATTGCCATCTCCAGAACATTATCTTCCAATGGAGGCGTCGCGGGAATTAAAAACAGGAACCTGGACTCTTCTATCATAAGCTATATGAAATGAACAATTATTAAAATCAATTAAGAACTTTTGTCAAGTTTTACAAATTAATAAACAAGCCAACTTAAATGTTAAAACGGACTCTTATCTGACTTTTGTAAGTTTTTTAAATCAAATTAATAATGTTTAATTTTATATGTTTTCCGATTGATAAAAATCATTTCCATTTTTTTTCTTTCTTATTGTATAAATTGTTTATTGTTTAAATTTTAAATGATGAAATTTAGGTTGGGTATAGACGTTGCATAGATTCGTTAGCGGTTGATAATGTTGTGGTTTTCACATTCGATTAGAATATATGTCAACGATATCACTGCAAGCATCTTACGATGAATGCTAATGGGATTTGTATATTCCCTATGCAAGTGATGTTTATTGATGACTTTGTATTTTGATCAGTTGTGTTGATTTTGGAATGTTTTTGACCGTGGAATCTGTGCAGCTGATCTGTACTCAACATTTTAAAACAAATTTTATAAAATGCATTTGTGCGAACGTATTTAAATGTTAAATTTAAGTTGGGCGTGAATGGCTATATAGTTTTGTAAAGTTATATTAAGGGAGGGTAATCTTAGGTTATTCATTTCGTAGTTGAATTGGTTCAATGGATTGGATATATTTGTGTAATTAGTAGATGTAGTATGAGGTCCGCTACGGGCAGGATTATAGATATATGCCACACACCTTCTGTTTGCCTATGGATGGGTTTGTAAGTTGGCAGAAGACCGCAGTTCATTCCTATGGAGTTTTTTGTTTATTGTTCTACTTGCCAACAGATGTCACATTCCTGTTGGTGGAGAGTCAATGTCTTCTCTAATTCTACTTACTGTTCAGATGTACTTTCCTGACAGTATAGTATTTTGTGTTGTCGTATCATGCTACATTGAATACATGAATGTATCAGATGGATTGGCGCCAGTTGATTGCGAAATTTGTTGCCTAAGGTTAAATCAGGGAAGAATATTTTCTTTTCAAATGCAGATCTATGTAGTCTATTCATACTTGACTATCTAAATAAAATATTAAACTCATTGAAATTTAGTTAAATGTAAAATTAAAAGTTAATATAAAAATCTAAAATGTTAAACTTATTCCTCAAAATTTAAATGTTATTTTATATGTGCGTAAATAAATATTTTTATGTGTTAATTTCTGGCAGTGGCTTTTATTCTTTTATATTTAAGATATAAAATTTATAGATTTTTTATCTCTGCATCTCCGCTGAGCTAGTGACTTGGGCTAACGATCGGAATATTTAAATAAAGTGGAATCTTAACAGCGCGTATCTGCCTACTCTATAAATTTTTCTAGGCTCAAATGCCTAGATGGCGCCCTGGTAGTTGCAGATATTGTTTTTGCGGTTAGATTCGATCTTCACTTTCATTTCGATCATTATAATTGGCGTCCCAAGTGTGGCCTTACCTCAGAGATTGACCCTGAGAAAGGGAATTGATGATGATGAAATTTTCTATCTTTAATAAATCATGAGTGCCATGAGAATTTTAAAAGTGAATCATGCAAATAACATTTGTTGTTTTTTCTGAAATAAGTACATTTTTGTACTAACGTAAAGTTATAGCCAGATGTTTAATAAACCTCTAGTACTTTTGAAAATAAATCATACCCGTAATATTTTTTCTGAAATTAGTATAAATATATTTGTTGTATTGACGTGGAGTTACAGTTTGAAATTTTGTCTTAAAGGTACTGCCAGTAAGAAAAATTGCGCATATGTAAATATAAATGCGAGGAATAAAACGTAATAATAAATCTAAATCATATTTTTTTTAAAAAAAAAAAAGTCTTGTTAAATTAAAATCTAATCGTTCAACTTGTCTAAGTAATAGTTAAAGGTAGGAAAAATGAAACTTGGAAGGGAGGGGGCAGAAATTTAGCTGGTAATAAGGAATCAACAGTCAACATTTTTTTTTTATCATTATATTTGTAATTACTGTTTTGTCTTTTAAAAAAAAAAGTTTTGTCCTTTTGAAATTTCATATATAACAAATTTGTGTAACGTAATTACTAACACTAAGTAAAGTCTTTTTTTTTAATGTTTTTGTTTTTTGAGGAAGTTTACTGATATGTAACGATATATAAATATGTCGTTACATTAATTTAAAATAAAAACTTAAAAGTTCGCATTTAAAAATTTTCTTTAAGAATTAAAAATTGAAATTAAATATCATCTTAAACTCGTATATATTAAATCGCACAGATAAAAAAAAAATTATTAAAATAAAACTGTATTAAAAATAGAAAAGGTGTTTTAAAAACAAAAACTTAAAAAGATTTGGAGATAAAAATATATATTTGATTTGGAAAACAGGTTGATTAATCAGAAATGGAAATGATTGTTAATTAGTTAAATGTAAACCAGCCTTGGGCATTTAAATGTAAAAACATTGGTCAGATAGGAAAACAATAGAAGCAAATAGCCAATGAAAGAAATCCATCGGGAAATCGTACCTCAGCGAAAGGATCATCACATCGATGACATAATGCCAAGTCAATCCTTCGAATACGTATAAAAGGAAAATTTGGAAGTGATTATTATTGATTATTTACGATGTGACAGATATGTGTTAGTGCGGAAGTGAAGGAGAAGGGATTGAAAAAGACTCACGTTCAATCCCTTCAGTTGTTATAAAATGGAAAAATGAAACATCGCTTTTCTTATATTCAGAGGACCACAGGATCATCGGGAAATTTAACGCTGGATTTCAAACGGCAAGCAACTGTAAAAGATGAACATTTCTAAAACTGTAAGAACTTTATAAAATATAACGAACAATATTAATTTGAAAACACTAAGAACTTTAAATTTTAAACTTTCCTAGTAATTTAATTGTTACAAATAGAATCCTATCTGACCAAACTAAATTCTTTATTAATAGTGTTATTTGATGTATTTTTTTTTTATTTATGTAAAATCATTTCCATTTATTTATTTTTTGTTCTTTAAGTTTTTATCATGATTTTTTTGTTTTTCGTTAAATTAATTATATAAATGTTAAACTTAAGTCGGGCGTGAATGGCTGTATAGATTTGTAAAGTTATATTAGGGGAGGGTAATCTTAGGTTATTTGTGTCGTTGTTAAATTGGGTCAATGGATTGGATATATTGATGTAGTTAGTAGATGTAGTCGGAGATTCGCTATTGGCAGAATCGCTTCATACGCCGCACTCTCCCATTTTGCCTATGGAAGGAATTATAAGACGCAGAGCGCAGTTCCTTTCTATGGAGTTTTTTTTTTATTGCTCTTCTTGTCTGATAGATGTCATATTCCTATTTCTCGAGAGGCAATTTCTTCTCTTAACTTTTGGTGCCGCCGTATTTCGTATTACATTGAATACATCGATATATCAGATGGATTGATGCCAGTTTGACTGCGAATTTTAGCCTAAGGTTAAATAGGAATAGAATGTTTATTTTCAAAAGCAAATTTATGTAGTCTATTCATACTCGACCCTAAATAAAAATGCATTAAATTTAAATTGTTTATGGACGCTTGCATGGATTGGTTATCGGTTAAGTATATTTTGGGTTTTCATATTTGATCAAAATATATAGACATTCGATAAATAATGATACCTTACGGTGAGTATCTAAAATGTATTTATTCGGATGTCTTTTAAGTCATTGGTGACAATGCAAATATCTTATGGTGAATACTACTGGGTTACTTATAAATTTCCCTCTGCAATTGCCAGTATCAATGATTTTATATTTTGATCGTTTATGTTTACTTTGAAATGTTTTAACCGTGTAATCTATGTAACCAATCTATAGCAACATATTAAAACAAGCTTTTATAATCCCATCTGTGCGAACTTAATTAAAATGTAAATTTATAATATAATAGAAATTAAAATGTAAATTAAAATCTAAGGTAAAGTTAAAAATAATGTTAAATGTTAAAATGTAAAACTAATACTAAAATAATTTTAAATCTTATATATATGTGCATAAATAAATGTTTGTATGTTAATTACTGGCAGTGGCTTATTTTATTTATTTTTTAATGTTGAAATCTAATTAGATAAGATATGATATTATTAAATCTCTGCTACTCCCTGAGCTAGTGACATGGGCTAACGACCGGAACCAAAATATTTAAAAAAAAAATTTTTTTTTTTTTACTTACGTATCTGCCTACTCTATAAATTTTTCTAGGTTCAAATGCCTAGATGGCGCCCTGTAGTGCAGTTTACGTAAGTCTACCTGCTCCGGATCGTTACAATATACATATATATTACACAAATATATTTTATAATTGCGTTTTTAGCAAACATTCATAAAAACCACTTTTTCAACAAATTGATTATTAATGAGTTCTTATTATGCTGGAAATTAGTAGATTTCATTTAATCTTGCATGTAGATTTTAAATTATTACGATGCAATGCACTGTGGCTTCTACTTTTTCGATGTCAGGAATCTTTCAGCAATTATGCCCAGAGAAACCTATTATTGGTGAGATAAGATGAGATGCATTGTGAGTTCTCCTTTTTCGGAGTCAGGAATCTCTCAGCTACTATCCCCAGAGTAAACTGTTAGCCACTTTAATTTCCATTCCCTACCCTATGTTTTTCCCATATTCTTCTCTATTCTGCTACATCCCATTTCTACAACATAATGTTTGTCAACTCCTTAGCTTTTATATCTAAATCCCCCTTATCTTTTTTCCAAAAAAAAAAAAACAAGAACCCACCTTCTATTTAATCACTTTGTATTTATTTTTCCACAACTACATTATTTGTGCCCTTTCTACTTGCAAACATTTACATTCAATGAACAGATGCCTAATATTTTCTATGACTTCCTTACACAATTTGCCAGACTAAGTCACTGACATTTTTCCATTTATGTGTATATTCCATTGCTGCTAAAGATCCTGTTCAAGCCTTAAACTATTTTCCTTGCTATTATCATAAGTTAAGTTTCACCCAATATTCGGTTTAACTTCTATATGTATTTAAACTCTTTTTATTTGCCATTCTAGTTCTCCAACTCCCTATTCTTAATTAATGCATCTATTCTTCTATCTCATTCCTTGCAACTACTACACTCAATTTCTCCGAACACAACCATCCTACCTTTTGTATAAGTATACTGACCTAAATTCTTTATCCAAATCTTCTGAATACCATCTTTCTCACCCATCTTGTGATGCCCTTTACTCACAACACAATTAAATACTATTTTGGTTATTCTCTTATTATCCACACACTGCAATCTACAGTACATTTTCATTTTGCTTTTTGCATCTCTATATCAAAACTTGATCATCCCATTTCTACTTTAATTGCCTCCTTTGCTGTCCACATATCTGCATCTAATGCATATCTTTCTACTTCTCTTTCTACTTTTTCTAAGTAATCTAACACCCCTTTACTTACACATAACACATTGTTACCATATGTTAACCCTGCTACTGCCACTCCCATACAATTTTAGCTACATTATATTAATTATATGAAAACACTGTTAATTTCTTTATCTGTCCCATTCTTTGCTTCATTTGTCATCCCCCCCCCCCCATTTATCCAAGCAATTTCCCTGATTATTTATTCACCACCCTTTATATCTCCACCAAAAATTCTTTGTTTTCTCTTTCTCCAGTATTAGTCATCATTATTTTTGATTTATCTTCACTAAATTTAATCTCCATCTCTTTACCCCCCCTCCTGCACATCCTCAGTGTAACTTCCATATCTTTCCTTCTTTCACACACAAAAATACATAATCCTTAAATAAAAGATTCAACAATGTATATACTCCCTTGCCACCTATTAATAGTATCTTTACCTATCTTTTTAGTCTTTCTATTGCTCGCTCCATTTCTCTCAAATACAACAAAAACAAAATAGATGACAGAGGGCAACCTTGCCTTAGTCCCAGCCCATTTTTAACTTTAACTGATTTTATATTCCCTAACTGATACATATAGTAATTATTTTCACATAATTTCTTAATAATATCCATTAAAGCTCCATTCATTTCCAAATTTACCAAACATCCATAATCTATTTCTATTTACTTTATCATAAGCATTCTCTATATCTATAAAAACCAAATATCACTGTCTACCTGTATTCTTACTCATATCCATAAGTTTTGAAACTTCGAATAAACTATCTCCTATATATCAACCTTGTTGCATTTCGTCCACTATACTATTTTCTTTCATCCATTTTGAAATAAAATCCTTGTTTTTTTAACTCACCTTTGAATGGTAAAAGTGAAGCATATTATGGAGAGACCCATGCCAACACTACCACCAGAACATCTCAACATCATTATTTATACAGGAGAGCTCTAAACAATACTGAAAACAAATCCATATTCTTTGAGTACCAAACAACAACAGGCCATGTGTTTGAACCCACTATGGCAAGGACACTGTGCACTGAATGTAATGATATGAAATGAAAGATAAAGGAGGTATGCTTTATTACAAATGACAACTATGCAATAAACCGAAAAGAATCATGCTTTGCAATCTCCAGAAAATAGTCTTTATGAAAGAAAACTTTACATAAATTTTGCATAAATTACCGCTAAACTTCGCTTAAAGTAGGCTATAAATATGGAGACCTAAGTTCTCTGAAACTGCTCAGCCGTATAATTCTTTTCTAATAATAATAAGCTTTAGTTTTTGCGTAAAGCACAATTTAAAACTCATCCATTTTGCAACCCTTCCAGTCACCATATATAAGAATACTTTATATAGCTCTGACATTATTGCTATCAGTCTATAATTGTTTAACATTTTATGATCTGTACCCTTTCCTTTAAATAGAGCCTTACTCTTGTATTACTTTAACTACCCAGAAAATCTTTCTTCTGTGCCATAATAATAATTTTAATTTTGCACTATGTCCTAAATTCATTACAATCTCTGCTTCCCTTCCATCAAACCTCTTGTCTTTCCACTTTCAATTTCTTACCTGTCTCATTCAGTTAGTTTTTTGTAAACCTAACATTCCCATTACCATACTCTTTCATTTCCTATCACTCTGTCCTTCACATCTGACATCTTTTCTATATTCATTACATACTTATTTAAGATTATCTCTAATTCTTCTCTAGAGCTACACTCTATTCCCTTATCATCTAGCAATATTATTTCTCTCTCCCCTACATTCCTTCTTTTAATGTATTTCATTTTTTTTACTCCCATCTCTTCCACTTTTATTAATATCCTCCAACAATTTACTATTCAATTTCATTCTCTCTCTATAATTCTCTATTTTAGCCAACTTTTTTTTTAAGTACTTTTTCCATTTAGCATTAATATCTTTTTCACTTTCTTTGTTCTTAATAGCACACTTATATTCTCTGCATGCTTTTTTTTTCTCTTTTACACTTTTACTAACTCTCGCTTTCCTATTACTTTTATTTGTCTGAATATTCTCACCTAAAACCCTCTTTACCGCTTTTTCTGTTTCACCACATCAGTCCTTCCCCACCAACTCTTCCATGATTCCTTCAACTTTTATTTTATACTCTTTTAACTTATTCTATCATTACCTCTCCACCCACATCTTTCACTATCCTTTCTACTTTTATCACTATTTTCCATCACATTACTAAACATTTCTATTATAAAGATGTTATGATCACTATTACATATTTTCTCTTCATCATTAAACACCAATTTTCTGTACTTTATTTATCCCCTCTATTTCTACTAATACATAATCTATTGTGTGGAATATATTATTTCTAGACCATATGTATTGCCCTCATAAATATTTGATAAATTGTCAATGCTCAAATTCACTCTCTGACACAAATTCTTCAAAAGCTGTCCATTCTTATTACATACATCATCAATTTCTTTAATATGCTCATTCATATCCCCTATAACTATTACTCTTTTCCTCTTTTCTTTGAAACTCCATATATCCTTAACTAAGCATTCATATATCCTTCTGTTCCACTCCACTATAATTTGATTATCTCCAGTGGCTATATACACTATAGCCACCATCCATTCTTGTCTTCCTAACCTTATCTCAAGCCACAAAGGTTCTTGACATTTAACTGTATTTAAATACTTTTTTGACATAACTTTTATGCCACCACCTCTTTTTTCTTTTTCTTTTCTATTTATACCCTGCCAAACCAAATGTTCCAAAATAGATTCTTCTTCTTCTCTTAGATGTGTTTCCACTACTGCTAATATCTCAAGCTCTTTATTTTTAAATGCTTTGTTTAATTCCCATCACTTTTCTGGTGTCCTACCACTTTGTATATTCAAATGCCCAATTTTAATAATTTCTTCTTTCCTAACTACTCTTTTATAAATTCTTTTGACTCATTCTTCTCCATTACATTTATAAATAACTTGTTTACCATTAATTTTACAGACCAATTCCCTCTTCACATCTACATTTATATCTAAATTAGCCACCCATCCCCTTTTATAAGTTTCTTGAACTATATTCTTTATAAATCATACTTACAAAAATTTCATTTCCTTCTATTTTCTAAGCGCAATCCATCCTTATTATACAACTCCCTTTTTCCAATAAAAAAATCCCATACATTCACAAACATGGCATCATTTCTCTCTCAAATTTTTTAATCTCTCATTTATAGAACATGCCATGTCTAATATATACCTCTTGTCAAACTTAGCAATAATCCAACTATTCCAACTCTTCCTTTAATCTTACTCAAATTACTAATTAATTCTATGTACTCTCTGATGGTTCTGACAAATTATTAGTCATTTCCATAACATATACATTTCTACTCCCTTGCTTCTTTACTTTATCTGTAACATTCTTAATTCTAGCTCCAGGCAAACATACTCTTACCTATCTGTTTCTATTTTCCCTTGCAATTATATCTTTACATTCTCTAATTAAATTAATATATATATGTGCTCTGCGCACAGGTAATGAAGCTATTAATAAATTGTCAAAATTTATGAATCTCCTATCAATACTGTCTCATTGTCTACTTTTTCTTCTTTATCCATAACATTATCTACCACCTTCTGGACTTACTTATCTACTTTTTCTTTATCATTACTACTCAGTAATTCTTTCATCTGCTCACCCTTCATCTCTAATGATTTTAATTTTGCTTTTGCATCCTTTACCTCTTCTACCTCTTCCTCTATCTTACTGATTCTTTGGCTAACAATTTTCATTTCACTACTAATTTTTCCACTCATATCTTTTGTCACTCTGGTACAATCATACTCTATCTTATCTTCCTCAATTAAATTTTGCTCTATTTCTCCTGATTTTCTATTTAAACTATTTTTACTTAGAACCCACTTTTTCACCTCTTTTATCATTTCCTCACTGTCTACATAACCACAAAACAGTTACATCCTTCCTAGTCTTATTTAAACATTTCAAGTGATAAACCTCATCACATACAGTACACTCTACCACAGCATGCCTAATTTCTTTCTGACCATACCTATTATGGATGAGAGCATTTAAATGACCCCTATAAATATATCAGGAAAATAAGATGTAAGTTGATATATATAATAAGTAAATTCTGAATGTTAAATATTTCAGTACAGTATTCATAAGGGCTAGTTTCAGGGCAACATCTATTATCAGCCATTCCAAGACATAAACATTATAATTATGAATCAGAATAAGCTTGAGTCCTATTGATAGTGCTTGATTTATTTTAAAGAGTAAAAAATGAAATACACACATTTATTAAATATCATGTTAATTATAGCCACTGCATGTATCTATGATTAATTATGTTATTGATAAATAAGAAGTGTAATGAAATTTATTTATATAAACCTTACTATTAATCTTTTTCATAGCTATTATTTTAGCTTTTAGCCTCCCCTACCAATAACAGGTTTATCTAATATATATGTGACCTTTAGTTAGATTATTTACTAGCATATTTTTCACCTTTTTATTTAAAATATTTTTTAGAAATAAGTCACTTATATATGTTTTTAACATTATCAGAATAAATCAACTTTTCATGTAGCATCACATATTTAGAAAAAACATAATATATTTGTCAAAAATAAACTATATTTTTTAATAAACTATATATAAGCATCATATTCTTACAATATATACATATAAATACTAATTAACAAATTGAAATTAAAAACTATTGCCAGATTCTGTTTTCTAACATGTAAACACTAGCAGTTTTAATCTTTTCTCCGATTACAACTGCCATCTAGAAACAAAAATTAAATTAAAATATAATATGTCATATATTAGATTATAACTATTCTATAATAGAAAATTGGAATTAACATATATGATGCATTCTGGCTATTCGAGGATATAGGCAAATTTGATGAAAAGTTCAGACTTTGAACTGGTAGAAAAGAATATATACGTTTTTTTTTTACTCATATGCCATGATTTTATTTATAACTAATAATTTATTTAAATTTGGATAATAGACATCAATAATTAAAAAAACAATCGTGTGTAGCATTTGATGAAGTATATATATGGGCTAGAATATATTTTGGTGGTTGAGATGCATTTTTGAGACTATAGTGTACACTCATTAAATATGCTTAAATTGTAATGCATACAGTAAAATATTTTTTTCTTTAAAAAGTAGTCAATATTATTTCATAATTAAATATAGAAATGAAATTAAAAAATATCATTGCTTTCTTTTCAAATGTTAAAACTTTTAGTTACATTTTTATGAATGTATTCAAAGAACTTTCAATTGTTTCAATTTTTTTTAATTTTCTGGTTTTAGATCATTTATTTTTTCATGAGAGATATTTATTAATTACTCTATATGTGTGAGCCCATTTTCTTTTATAAAAGAATATTTCTGTATAATAAAAAATGATTTACTCAACTTTTTTGATATTTGACCTGTAAGAGATAAACAAATTGAATGGCTTTTTCTTGTTCAGGAATTCATAAGAAATTAGATTGCTGGAAAACTCAGAACTGGAGTCAATTCAATGACCCTACAGTGTAAAGTATGACAAGCTACCAATGTACTAAATCATGCAGGGCACATGTAATAAATAAATGGTAATAAAAAATCATCTACTTGAAAAATTAAATTTTAAAGAGGAAATAAAAAACGATCATAAACAAAACTGAAGTTGACTAATTTTCCTGTAGCAGTGAAATAAATAAACAAATTCACTTCTTTTACATTAGCTAACTATAGAATGAATAGTAACCAAAAAAAGTAAGATTGAGAAATATGCATATGTGTTTTATTGTACTTTTTATTCATCATCATCAACCATTATCAATCCACTGCAGGATGAAGGTCTCTCCAAGTTCAATCCATCTTCTCTGATCTTTAGCTTCTCTTCTCCACATCACCCCTGCACACTTTCTTATTTCATCCATCCATTTCACATGTGGTCTTTTTTTGGATCTTTTACAATCTTTTGGAATCCAGTTTAAGATTTCAATTGCCCATCAGTAGTACTATCATCTCTTCTAGCAATATGTCCAGCCCAACTCTACTTCAATCTTTTAATTTTTTCAATGAGGTCAGTAACACCTGTTTGTTCTCTTACCCATACATTGCATTTTCGATCTCTTCTTGTTACTCCCAACATGCATCTCTCCATACTTCTCTGAGTGGTCTGAAGTCTCTGTATCACTCTTCTATTAAGTGTCCAAGTCTCAGATCCATAAGTAAGAACTGGTTATCACAAAGTTTAATATTCATATTAATATTTTTTTAAAGAAAATGATGATACCTTTGCATGTGATTTTTTATAATAATGCCATTAGAGACATCATTCATATGTTTTTTAATGAATCTTAAAAACAGTAGCAAATTCTCCATACAGTAGTGCCACCCAATGCTAAGCTTAGTAATCAGAGGATGCAAGAAGTTTTGGGCATAAAAATTCCTATCTAATGCCTATTCATCCAATATTCCCAGACTCACTTGTGGCTTTTATCAGTGAGGAGCCTTAGGTTTGAAAGCACTGCACCTAGATTTTAGAATCTAATACAATTTGGATAAGTAGATACTACATAGATTTTATGCACAAACCTTACAACCATTGTTTACTAAGGTTTGCATTGGGTGGTGCTACTATATGTCCCAGTTTGCTACTGTTTTAACAGCTTGTGTAAGCATACAAAATGTTGATCATGTAATATTTTAGTGGTTTTCTACTGAATCCTCCATTACCATTATCACTTGTTAATTTATTTCCTAGAAAATTTCTCTTATAGACCCTTTACTATTGAGTATTCTCTATAATATTTTAATTGTTAACATTCTATTAGATAATTCAATAATTTTATACGTGTTACATAATATACTTACTTGTCAAACTGATAGATAATAGAAATATATATTTATAAACGGTGTAAATAATTTTTTTTTTATAAGACTAAATTTACATTGTAGTGTATTTTTTCTAATAAATATTTACCATTATTTATTGTAATTATAAATTTATTAAACGCACATTGATTACGTAAGTAATATTTACTGAGGCTATAACCTCGAAAATATGCGTATAAAATGCGATAGCAGGGACCTCTACATGTGTTTTAACCACAAGCTTACGCTATGGAAGAAAAGAGGGGAACCCTTCTTTACTTCAACCTACTTTCTATTTAAATAGGTGAATCAGTGAAGTATTGAATGGCTTCATGCTCGCAGATCTAACCGCTTCGGCTTCACCTATTTAAATAGAAAGTAGGTTGAAGTAAAGAAGGGTTCCCCTCTTTTCTTCCATAGCATAAGCTTGTGGTTAAAACACCTGTAGAGGTCCCTGCTATCACATTTTATACGCATATTGTCGAGGTTATAGCTTCAGTAAATATTACATTATTTATTTTAACTAAATGAAAGACTTCATAAAACAATAGTATCGCATCTAACCGCTATGCATTATGACCTAATCTGAGCCTGAGATAAGCATACTAGGAACTTTTTTTAAAGTTCTAATCGAAACCAACTCAGATATTTATCTAATATTGGTTGGAAAATAGGCATCTAACTATTCTTAGATAAAGGATCAAACAAAGGTAAAAAGTACTCTAACTTCTTAGATATTTGATTAATGATTTCGCCTTCAAGATTTGTCTGAGAGTGTTATCTAGATGTTTGCTCTGCAATGGATCTTTTAAAGACAGTTTTACCTATTTTAATCACACAAACATGTGAATGCACATATATATTAAGAAACGGCGAATATGTTTGTATGTATATGCGGTATATACATATAGTATTAAGAACTAGATTAAGTGTACTGAACTATTTTCCACTTTTAAAATTGGATCCCTTTATTTAGTAAAAACTAAAATTATGTAAAAATTACTCTAGAATGTTATGCATGATTTGACGACACGTGACATTTAATTTTTTTGGCGGCTCATTCAATCGTTAAGAATAAATAGTAGTTATTTATAGAGAATAATCACATCATATTTGATTGCTTTAAAATTCTTATTTGAAGCAACCATTAAATTTACTTAATGGTATCCTTATTGATCTGTTATCTGCCTTTTAAAAATGATTAGATCAATAAATATGCAACTAGAAATTTACAAATAAAATGGGTCACTTTTAAAATTTGAACATTTTAGTGCTAATAAATCTACGTTTTGATGAGATTGTATATTTATCTTTACCTCATCTTTGACATCCTCTATAGGCCTAATTTAGATTTATTCCTATATTTATTTTTTACTTATTGAATTTTAATAAAGGACAATTTGTTTTATGAAAATATCATGTTTGATCAAATTGAAGTATCTAATACATTTTAAAAAAAAATCATCATCATTATATGCCAAGAAAAAGTTGGGTCCTGACCATTGATCATACAATCTTTCAACCCTTTTTAACCATCAAATTAATTGCATACTTTTGATGTATTTTTATTATTTTATTCACTGAAGTTAATATTTTCTGTACAATTCCTCTGTCCCCTCCTATCACAATTTTCTCAGTACATAATTGAAGTAATCAAAATTACCCCAAATTCATAACTCTAATCAGACTAGTCAAAAAAATTAACTCTAAAACACAACCAATAATTTCACTGCTAAAAGCAAACTTCTCAAGTGTAAAGGACTACAAAATAACAAAGTATTTAAACTAAACATTACCCACAATTCCACTTACATCCATACACCCTTAATATTAAAATTTTTTTTAAATAAGTTAACTTCAGAATCATAAATTTTTAATAATATTCTTTAATTCTTCTTTTTATTTTGCCTCATCAAAATTAATAGTGTGATCTATAAAAGTAGGGTTAGAAATAGACATCTTAGTTCTGCTTTATATATTCATGAAAAAAATACAGGCCACACTATTAATTTTGATGAGGCTAAGGTTATCTTATTAAAGAATTATTATTATTAAAAATTTATGATTCTGAAGGCCCATACTATTCATAGAATCATTTCATTAATACTAGTATATTAAGTTAGTACTTGAATTAAAACTAGTCTACTTTAAGATATCCGAAAGTGAGCATCTTAAAAGAAATTGTATATTACGAGTTATCTTATAGTTGAAGTATTATGTTAGCTGGTAATCAGATAATTTATTGATTTTATCATTTACAAAAACATTAATGCTGAAAGATTGACTAAGTGGGAAATTAAAGACTTATGTCTTTTTTTTAACGTAAATTTAAATTATTTCCCATCTTAGTTTAAAGTTTAATAAAGTGTGGTAATAGAGTGACAGTTTTTGGAGAACAAGTCTGTAAATCATATCCCAATGCCATTTCCAATGCTCAAAGTATCATTAATTGAAAGATTGCAATTAGGTTGAGCATAATTGAATGGGATTTCTTTTAAAAAATTTCACTCAAGTGAAAGTTGGCCCAGGAACAATTCGCTATTAAATATATCACTCTGTAACTATGCTAAATTTATCTGAACATATTGAACTTTCATTTTAGGAATAGGACAAAATTTTAAAAGTTTTTGTGGTGATCTACAAGGATAACAGAAATTATTTGTGTTTGAATTAAATAAATTTTCACAAATCATCAATGACTTTACTAAATCAGTATTCAGCAAACTTTTATGTGTATCTACAAATAGCATGTAATGACAATAGGTGATATCATTGTTTAGCAATCGGTTTGTGAAATAGAGTTAGGGGAAACCTTGTATTGTTAATTATCCCCAAAATTGAAGATAGTTCCATAGCAATAAAAGAATATGAACACCTTTTATAATTTATTGGAATTTATTAACGTATGTAAGTTATGTTCTCAACTCTAAGGTAGCTTGAGGTTTGTAGGTAACAGAAAATAAACAAATGCTAACACTTGATTATCATTAATAGTAACTTATTACAATATGGTATGTTTTCAACACAATTTATTTTGGTATTTTGATTTTATATTGTCATCTTAAACTTTACCAGTTTCTTTCAATCATTAAGATTCACCAATAACTGTTTTATTAAATAAGAAATAATTGTAGAGTTTATTGTTTAGGAGTTTACAAAAAGTCCAGTGTGAGAACTGGACTGTGATCCAGAGATCTTGAACTCCAGATTCTGTACTCTATCATCACACTAATTCATGTAGAACAGCTATTATATTCAATGAATAAATTGACTTCTTTGGCAAACAATTATTTTTGTCTGAATAAAAATCAGGTAGAAAGAAAACAATAGTAAAAATCTGAAGCCATTGAAAATACTTTGGTCTAGCATTTGTTCTTTATTAAATAATGTGAATCTATATAAATATAGAATTGACAATCTCATATCTTCTCATTAGTATTAGAAAATATACATTGAAAACAATTGGCAAAGAATTATGATTAGTGAACTCAGTATCATTACTTCTTCTTCAAGAATGATAAAGACCATATTTGTAAGTTAGAAAATGATTGTAAATTCATACTTGGCTTTTGAAATCAACATATTGATCATTCTTTAGCCAATCCAGATTAATAACAGTAGAAAATCTCCTTAAAATAATACCACCTAGTGTAAGCCTTAGTAATCAATAGATGCAAGAAGGTTTGTGCATAAAATCCATGTCATGTCTACTCATCCAATACCCCCAGACTAGTTTCTAACTTTGGCTTTATCAGTGAGGAGTTTTGGATCTGAGAACACTGCATTTAGATCTTAGGATAATGCACCCATCCAGCAGTCATCTTTTACCAAAACTAGGAGCTGAAGATGAAAACACCATAAGGTTTTTAGTCCAAGCTCATTCACTTGTATAGTCATAGATCTAAATCCAGTTCAGGATTTACCCATTTTAATGTCTTTGGTTTTTCAAAAGTCATAGTAACCATTATCCCATAGGCAGGATTGGTATTAAACTAATAAAACATCACACAACTACAATTTTCTATGCTTACATAAGCTTTTAATAACATTAGTAAACTCACCATACAGTAGTGCCACCCAGTGCAAGCCCTTAGTAATCAATGGATCTTAGACTCCTAGCTTTATAGTTAACTAAATACCTAAAAGGTAACTGTTTCTGGAGGTTTGCATTAGATGCTAAGATCTAGGTGCAGTGTTCTCAGATCCAAAGCTTCTCACTGATGACTGCCACAAACTGGAAACTAGTCTGGGAATATTGGATGAGTAGGCACTAGATAGAGATTTTATGCACAAACCTTCTTGCATACATTGATTACTAGAGGCTTGCACTGGGTGGCACTGTTGTATGGAGAGTTTGCTACTGTTACTAATAGCTTGTGTGAACCTAGGAAATGGTGATCATGTGATGTTTTGTTGGGTTAATACCAATCCAGATTAAAGTGGAACTTTTATTCTTCAGCTTAAAAAAGTTAGATGTCCACTACTATCTAATATTGAATGACTGGTTAGATTTGATGTTCATCAACTACTTAGCATAGTGACCTAAAATATTTATAAGGTTCATTTGCTAATGAAACTCATCAGCCTATTACACACAAACGTAACCATGCCAACAGTATAATAAAATTAAAACAAAAAACTAATAACTGAATGACTTTATAGCTTGAAAATTCATATGAAGTTCAAGGACTAGAAGGGTCAGACCAGAATTGATCCAAGGACCTTATACTCTACCTTCTAACACTCTATTGCTATACTAAATCATGCAAGGCAAAATAATAATAATAATAATAATAATAGTAGTAATAATAATAATAATAATAACAGTAGTAGTAGTAGTGGTGGTGGTGGTGGTTGGTGGTGGTGGTGGTAGTAGCAGTAGCAGCAGCAACAGCAGCAGCAGTAGTAGTAGTAAAAGAAGAAGAATAGAAATGAGACTTGAAATGACTATACCAAACTGATCTATGAACCAGAAATACATCCTCATATAAACACACTGATCTATTATTCAATTTATTTGGTATTTTGTGATGCTGTCTTTAAACATCTTCTGCAGGAAACTGTTCTTTCTGAAATATTTCAACACCATATCAAATTGTAACTCTCCAATGTATTCTATTCTTTGCTTTTTCTTCCCACTGAAAGTTTTCAACAATGCACTAAATAATGTCATTGAGATCCTCTTTGTTTATTAGAATTTATTGATAATCATTATTCGAGAAATGATGAAACACTAATATTTTTCAAGCATAAGAACATTGGTGATAATTAAATTATTCATTGCTTCACCCAAGAATTCGCCAATATTTTATGCAATTGATATTAGTTTGATCAATGATGTCAAAGATGCTTATCTTAGTGTAATTTTTGAAGAAAGTTCAGATTGTTCATTAGTATTGCAATTCTTACTTGAACTGCACTTGGAATGATTACAGAAATGCCCAATTTTTTTTAAAACTCAATCGCAACTCTTTTGTCTTTTTAATTTAACCAAATAAGATCTAAGTAATAAACCAACTAGTAATTGCATACTATATAGAAATAAATTATAGCATTGTGTAAACATGTTTATTAATTTATAAATTTTAGCCAAACAGTATTAACTTTTTCATTTTAGATCCATAACTATTAAGAGGTATTTTTACTAGTCACATTAATAATATAGTTAAGATTAAATATGCTTGGAGTTTTTTTGATGGCAGTAAATTCTTTAATAATATTTACAATAGTATTAAACATCAAAAAGATATATCAGTTCAGATAAAGCCTAAGTTTTCTGAAACTTTCATTTAAACTATAGTTTTATATTTGTATCTTATTTGGAATACTTTTTCAAAAGGTAACAATTGGAATCAAGTATCTCTAACATTTTAATTGCATTTGAAAAGAATATAATAGCCAATGAATCAGTTGAGAATATTTTCCAATTATAGTTTGTAAATATTGAAAATATATTAGCCAGTTCATCATAACTTTTGAAAGATGTGGTTCCATTTTTGACACCACAATCTAGGAATTCCTATGTGAAAAGACATCAGTACTTAAGATTTAAACCCTAAAATGCTTTCATTATACACAAATATTTTCACAGCTGATTTCTACCTTTGTTTGTTTTTGGTGGAAGCATTAGGATAGAAAAGCCAAATTATACACAAACAGAAAATTAAGATTTTGGTTCATTTTTTTTCTTTTATTGGTCTTTCTTTTAGAGTTTTTTAAAAACATTTGTAAATTTCTTGTGAGGAAATCATTGACCTCCCTGGTTCCACTGGTTAAATTAGTTATACCTAAAATGACAGAACCTATCTTCTCTATTTAATTCTCTGCTCTCAAATCTTTGTTTTACTTTCTGAAGTCAAGAAATATAATTAGAAATCTTTTGCTTTCTTACATGTAGACAAATGTTCAGGGTATCCAGATAATTAGAAGGGATAATTTTATGTTTATTTTTATGGTGAAATATTTCAGAATTCTCAAGTAACGTATCTTCTATAATAACAACTACTATAAACGTATAGGAATGCAGCCACACTCAAACAAAGATATTTAATACATTACATCTTAGTTATGAGTAAGAATACAATGGGAAGTTCATGTTATGTGAATAGACTGTTGTTAGGTCATAAATTAGTTTGCTCTAGATTAAAATGTTAGTTTCAGTAAAAAATAGATCTTATTTTATTCTTATTTGTAGGAAACTTGTTTGCCTTTTAGAAATATTTATTATATGTATTACATTTTAATAGCTATAAAACACCAAAATTGTTAATTTGAAGCATGGAATTCTTCTAAAGAATGCATTATAAATACAAGTAAATTTATTCAATTCATTAAAAAGGAGACTCATGTATAGTTTTCTGACAATAATCTTATTATTAATAATTTAATTAAAAGGAAATGTGACATTTTATGCTTGCTAGAGTAATAAAAGTGAAAATTCATAATAAAGTTAAAGATCTGTAGACAGAAATTCAATGATTGACAAGAAGGTTTAAAATCGATTTGTGGATTAAAACTACAAAGAAGATATATATCATTCCCTGTCTGTCTTCATTCTAGATCTTATTTTTGTACAGGGAAAGCAACATATGGATCTGAGAAATAGTATCATAATCCTATTAAATCAGCTATGCCATTTTGTATGATGACAACAATATTTTGAACAGATAGAAAAAGTCTTTTTATCATCTTTTGAATAATGACATAAGAATTAAAATGATTACTTTTAATAGTGTATCCATTTTCAGCTTAGTGATGCTAAAACAGGTGTTAGTAATCTTAGAAAGGTTGCAGATCACTGAAATTTTTTAGGAATATTTGGAAAATATAAAGTTGTACCATCTGATCCACATTTTAAAAATAAGTAAGCAAGATTGCAGCAATTTTTAGGGAATATTATTATTATTCACTACATAAAGGGTACTTTTAAGGATTTTACTTAAAATGTCCTGTACATGAGAGGTAAGATTGACCTTAGGTCAACATGGGTATGATAAGAATCTTGGCCTCAGGGTGGCCTTTGAGCATTCCATCATCAGATTTTCAATTGGATGGGTGGTTGAAGAATTGGAGTGTGGAGTAGATTGAAGCCTGTCCATTAAAGTATGAGGTTTGGCTATCTTAATATATATCTGAGCACTTATAGCATATATGTGTGGAGATGGTAATCTGGACCAACTGATGATTGCTGGTTTAGCATGAAATATGTATATTGGTGATTATTTATCTTTTCAACATGTATGTGTTCAAGTGTATCAGTGTTATGAGATAAGGTGGAGAGTGGTGGATCATGTGAAAGTAAGTGCTCATATACCATATATATTACATATATAGACACAGATATATAATAAGTCTGTGTGTTTCAGTTATTAATATGTTTTTAGAGATTCAAAACACCCTGTAGATATGCTTTTATTGCTAGCCAATTGCAAGAAAAGGAGTAATTTATATTTTGCTTTTAGTGATTTTGTCAATTTGACTCAGTTAATCAAACAAGTCTATGGTTTTGTTTCAAGTTAGTTAGTTGTTCACAAAATTTGTTTGTATATACAGCTTGTACATGATGGAATAAGAGAAAATATTATTACTACAAGTGTGAAACATGAAACATTTGAAATGAAAATTAGTCAAGGATATGTATTTGCTTCAACATTGTTTTAAATTTTTATGATAGTGGTTTTTGGAACTTTTTGTAGATGGCTTAATGAAACAGGAATCAAGATGTGATTCAGATTTGATCATGTAATGTTTAATTTGAAATTGATTAAAAGTGATAACAAAAAATTTATTTTCTTGGATTTTAGATATGATTGGGCTATGTTTGGTAGTTCAGAAGATAATATATAGAATATACTAAATGTTTTGAACATTACCCATAAAGATTTTGGTTTACTAATCAATATTATAAAAAACTCATATTTTTTTATTAAAAGTGACAGAAATAAAAATTGTCACCCATGTTTAACTTGGATGACTCTCAACTTGAGAATATAAATCCAATTTAAATACATTAAGTAAAAAGATGGGTTTAAATACTGACATCAAACACCAAGTCCAATAACTACAACAACTAAAGCTGAGTATTTATGGATTAGACATGCTGTGAAATATAATACGTATTAGTCTGGTAATAACTTTCAAACCTCTCATAAAATAATGCATGTGCAGAATCTTCTGACAAATTTGATCACTCAATTTTTGAACACAAAATGGTAACCCATAAATAAATTTAATGGGGAATAAAACAACAATTAAACTTTTGTCAATATAAATTTATTCAAATAAAATAAAAGTACAATCACTGGAGTTGATTGAAATTTTTGATGTCATCCAAAATACAAAGGAAAGCATTCCCTTCGTTATGCAGTATCCACCACATAAATTTGACCAAATATTAATGGAGGTGTTGTTCCTCAGTCTTTCTATATTCTGGATATGGACACCAGTTTCTGGATTCATGAAGTTGTGTGATTTACAAAAAAAATGTTTATATTCAGCAGCTTGCAGTTCATCACTTTGTATGCTTTTGAGAAATTAAAATAAATTGTTGAGCTCTCTTCTACATTTTGTTTGATCACTTTCATCAAAGTTGAGGCTGTTCTGTCCATAATTCTGATGATGATATCGTTATTGGTTTCCTCCAGAAGCCTCCAAACATCCATTGCTTTGGAAATATTAGTCCAGGTTGATTTTTTTTGTTTACTGAAAAAGCTCTCGTCTATTTGACCATTTTGTTAGAAGTTTCAATTTTATGTTTTTTTTGAAGTAACATCATAAAGGCACAAATATTCTAGTCTATTATGGTGATATCACACATATCCAGCTGCATCTTTCTCCATTCATTGGATTTAATTATTGGAACTAGCTATAAATAAGGCAGAGTATCTTGACAAACATAATTCCAGAAATCTCGAACCACATTCTCTCCTGAATGCTTACTTTACTATGACAACCTTCAATGTATCAATGCCATTGCTTATCTATGAAAACAACATTTTGAGCAACAGTTTTCTTTCTTCTGATTGAAACATTATGTAATATTGAGTTTAAAAATTATTTATTTATTTCTTTAGGAGAGTATGTTTAATTTGATGTTTATTACACATCTGTTTATAGCATTAACTTTCATTACAGCAGGCTTGACCAGTAATACCATTTTGTTTAAAATTATTGTAATGTAGTGAGACTTGGAGACACCATTGACACACTATAAAAGTATTAGAAAAGTTTCATTTAAGGATACTCATAAAAATTTAAAAATACAAAGACAAGATTATAAAATCAGTTATAGTAACCATTATTATAAAATCACATCTTCATTTGATTGCGCATATAAAACCAACGAACAATAAAAAAAATCTTAAAAGGGTATTTTATGGGAACATAATCATGGTCTATGTTATAAGGATTATCTCAAACACATTGTAAATAAATGCAATATTGAATGTTTCCAATGGTAGGCTATAATAGAGAATAAAATAAATTGGGAGAACTACAATTAGACATGGTGTTGAAGTATTTAAGAAAAAATGAAATTTTCTGCTGCAAAAATTAAAACAGCATTGTTAAATGTCAAATAGACCAAAAATGGACCAGCATATTTAATAGGTGGACATTAGCACCCCCCCCCCGAATGGTCATACTCGTTTACTAAGAGGCTGTTATTACTTATTACCTAACATCTGTTTTTAAAAATAAGGTAAAATTTGGTGATGTCATGTAAATTTCACCTTTTCTGACCTTAGTTTTTGCAATGTGTACATGTGTGCAATGACGGAAGACAAAAATTTTAATAAAAAATAATATTATAAAATAATAATGAATTCATTTTATAAAAATGTAAACACAAAATAAAATTGGAAAAAAAAAGTAAAATCCAATTTGTTTTCTCTTCAGTTCGTTCTTTTTATCTACCGTATATCAAGTTTGAAAAATAGTCAGCTATTAATTTTGATTGGTTAAAAGTTTTTGAAATTTATAAATTTATTGAATAAAGTTATTAATAATTTATTAAAAATTTAAAGATCGTAAAAATGATTCTTAAAAAATGTTTACACATATACATAAAAAAAACATACTTAGTAAGAAGTTTAAATTATTTATTCATTAACAACTTTTTAAAATTTTTTTAAAAAAATTACTGGCGCTTATTAAAAATTTGAGGAAACTCTGTATATACATGTGTACATATTTAAGTCAAACAGTTTTTAAGTAGCCCACTGGACAATAAAACCTTCAGCGTCCTTTTACAAAGAAAGAATGTAGGAAATACAATAATCAACAGGTAGTCAAATTAGTAAATGTTATAGTTTCTTCTTTTTTTCTTTAGTTAAGAAAGGCTCGGTACTTATTTACAAACCAAAAATTATGTGATTATGTAGACTATTATGAGCTAGACACCCGCAAGATAACAACTAAATTTGGAACCTGAAACATTTCCATGATTTGGACATCGCAAAAAGATCTGTTAATTACTAGATCATGCAAATTCTTTTGTGGATGTATAAAGATACATATATGATCAAAGTTTCACTTCATTTTTAATCATAATACTATGAAGACACCGCCTCTTTGTCATTTACAGAAATCTCTTAAAACTAATCTAAGAACATTTGATAGTATCTAATGTATGTGTATATATATGACTCTAGGTTCAAATCCAGGAAAGATGAAACTTGGAAACCTAGGTATTTGGTTATTTTTTTAGATAGAAAACCAAAAAAAATTAAAGAAAATTATCTAGCAGGTATTAACCTAATGAGCAATGCCCTCTCTTTTTGAAAAGTTATTGAAGATATCTTTGGATTTTTTAACTATACAGAACATTTATTTACTTGAATGCATTCAGTCAGAAATTTTAAAAAAAAAACATCTGTAATAATGTTTTTAAATTTTTTTTGTAGAACCGTCTATTGAAATATTTCATTTTTTTTTAAAATTAATAATTTTATCTTGTTTTAAATATCTAGCATACAGGCTATATATATATATATCTGCACCAACAATGCAATATATAGGGTATTTTGAGCTCAGACTTTCACACGACCCTCAACTCTCCACATTATCTCATAGTACTGATACCCTTGACTACATATATGTCTAAAAGACAAATAATCACCAATATATGTATTTCATGCTAAATCAGCACTCGTCAGTTGGTTCAGATTATCATCTCTATACATATATACAATAAGTGCTCAGATTTATATTAAGATAGTCAATCTTCATACTTTAATGGACAGGCTTCAATTCACTACACCCTCCAAATCTTCAGCCATCCATCCTATTGAAAAACTGACAATGGAATGCTCAAAGCCCACATTTCTATCAACATTCTTGTCACACCCAGGTTGACATAAGTCACTCTGACCCCACATGTACAGGATATATATACAAGAGCTGGGCAGACATAGAAGCTAATATTTAATATCTAACATACAGGTTATATATATACCTGTACAAACAATGTAATATATAGGGTATTTTGAGCCTAGACTTTCACATGACCCTCAACTCTCCACATTATCTCATACTACTGATACACTTGACCACGTACATGTCTAAAAGATAAATAATCACCAATATACATATTTCATGCTAAGCCAGCAGTCATCAGTTGGTCCAGATTATCATCTTTACACATATATACAATACGTGCTCAGATTTATATTAAGATAGCAAATCTTCATACTTTAATGGACAGGCTTCAACCCACTCCACCCTCAAACTCTTCAGTCATCCATCCTATTGAAAATCTGATGGTGGAATGCTCAAAGCCCACACTGCTTTCAACATTCTTTTATTGCATATATATGTAGAGATGATTATCTGGACCAACTGTTGTGTGCTGGTTTAGCACAAAATACATATATTGGTGATTATTTATCTTTTAGATATATATGTGATCAAGTGTATCAGTGGTATAAGATAGTGTAAAGAGTTGATGATCTTGTTTTAAAGTATTTTTTAATCTAAAAAAATCTAAAGAGGCAGTAAAATTAAATAATGGCAAAGTAAAAGAATTTTAAGCATTGCCTTTTCTTTAATTGCCATCTTTCTTCATAATCAATGTCTAAACTATTTGCAAAATTATTTAGAAAACATTTTTAGAATAACAAAACATTTTTTGTGAAGTTTAATAAGATTCATGATTATTTTTACACAATATGTGTATAATAATAATTAAAAATCAAAAGTATGCATTATTGTTTTAAAATATATTTGTTAAACATAGTAACATAGTAATATACAGTTAAACTTTATAAAAATGTACAAAGCATTCAGAATGAAACTTGAAAAAGTCAATGTAGAGAAAAGGGTATCTTAATAAGATTAAGAGGAAAATAAAACTTTCACCCAAGAATCATCATATAGACTCACAAGTGAAAGCAGAGAGTCTTGCTGCTTGACTTGATCAAGAAGCTTAATAAAGACACTTAGAGCCGAGTCCTGAGAATGACCAAAGATGAGCCTGTATATCATCATGAAAATTTGTTATTAAGCAGTCTGTTTTAGTCTTTGTAATTTTATTTTTCTTCTGCAGAGGATTAAGCAAATTTAATGATTTATTTAAATAGTATTCTTTTTTTAAACAATGCATTTTATTTAATATAAAGCAAATCTTTCCCTCTTTACATTTAATTTTAAAAATATTTTTTTTAGTAATGGAGTATCAGTTGTTCAATAATTTTCTACAAAAGTGATGTTCAACAAAAATCTAAAAAGATCAAACTTGTAATTGTATGCAATGTATTAATAGAGGATCTCTACTGCTCTTATTTGTAAAGTAGATGTTCATTGGGTGTTGAAATGTAGATAGAAAATGAGGCTATTAAAGATGAAATACGATAGATTTCTCTTTTGATGAGAAAAATTAAAAGCAAATTAAAAATGTTTTAATGATTATGATATATGAATAAAATATATTAGTAAAAAATGTGTTTTATTGAATTATGTGATCAGAATAACAGACTTGCTGATTAAGAAAGGTCTTACAATATGGATAATTAATAGATTGACAATTGATATCTAAGCATTTATATGAAAGTGAGATAAATATGAAAAGGATGTATTTCAGATGCATAACTGCAATGTGTACAAAGAGAATAAGTAAGCTAGGTAGAAAAAAAATACAGTAATAGAAAGTGAATAAAAAATAGTTTGAAGTTGTATAAAAATTATAAGAAATGATATATCACATGGATTTTATGCATAAGCCTTCTTGCAACCATTGATTATTCTGCCTTGCACTATGTGACACTACAGTATGGAAAGTGTTGCCTCTGTTATAAGAAGTGATATATATTTATTGAGTATTAAATTTTAAATATGCATTTCATAATAATCATTTTCAAGTTAAATTTTTGCAAGACATTGAATAAATCTACTAGTGGATAGATCTGAGAGGATATTATTTATAAATTTATTGAATGATTTCAAAATATATGATTAATAAATGATTATGATAAGCACATTAAAATTTATTACTTCATGAATATTATATTCTTAGCATTGCATATTTAACAGCCTTTGTTTTGAATGTGGTTAATATAAGAAAGAATATATGATGTCATTAAAGTATTTATTGATATGAGGTGCAAGTGTAGGTGCTTGAGATACCAGGAAATGAAGGTACAAATTAAATAAATTTTTTTTTACACTGTTGATGTAGTTTATGCAGAGATGGAAGGAAAATTAATGAAACATTTATTTCTTGGGGTGTGATTGTGAAAAGAGATTCAGCATAACTTATATTGGAGATCTGCAGACATTTAATGATAAAAAAAATAAAAGATTTTAGAGATTATGTATTTTTTTTGTCTAGATTTTTATAATAAAGTTTGCAAATCTAAAGTTAGGATAGTGGAAGTAACAATCAACTTTTACTAAAATATGATAATAGAGTGAATCTAGACTGGAAGAAAATTTTTATTGTAGAATGTAAGCTGTAGATGAGTTTATTGTGGTATATAATAGCTTCAGAGAGATGTTTTATATGGCCTATACACTGAAAGTTCACATTTATTTTAATTACATAATTGATAATATATACTATATATAGCATTATTTTTGTATTTATACAAAAAATGCTGAAATTTAGTCAAGCGTTGTTAGCCGAGAGGTCATCGCAGCTGCCATGCAAGCAAGTAGTTGGTTGCAGATGTTTGTGGGTTCACCTCTTGGACGATGCTATGACATATGAGAAAAAAAATGCTGAAATTTTCAGAGTAAATATGAGGAATTAGAAATTTATTAAATAAATTGATAAATTATATAAATCCAATTTTTCCAAATCATTTTGAACACTTTTTAACAAAAAACCTTTTATTGTACATATATACACATACACTTACGTTTCAACTATCCTGAAGTCTTCTTCAGAGCTATGATATAATGAACAAAATAAAATAAAATACATAATTATATAAATAATACCATAAAAATGTAAGCAATTAAAAATTAAAAACAACATAAAATATATAATAAAATATAATAAAACTGAAATAAATATAGTTAAAACCAAATAAAATAATCCAGTTAATATAAAATAAAATATACAATATAAAGAGAAAATAAATATAAATTATACATGTGCATTCCTTACTATATACATACATATTCCAGAACAACTAACTATTAATCTAAATATATTATTTATGTTTATTATTTTTTATAAAAATAAAGGAAAAGATGATTTTTGTATATTGATAAAAATAAATTTATAAAGAAATCAAGTCATATGTCACATGACCTAATTTAACAAGCTTGTATTACAAATGTTATGTACAGAACATGCAAATGAGCTCTTAACAAGCTTTTCAGAATATCCCCAACCCCAGACTGATTTCTGCCAATGTTTAAATATCCTAGCACCTCACTGATGAAGCCAGTAGCAGAAACCGGTCTGGGGTTGGAGATATTCTGCAAAGCTTGTTAAGAGCTTATTTGCGAGCTGTATATATAACGTTGATAAAAATGTATATTGCTCGTCAATTTTCTTTAAAATACTTTCTACTACTACTTTAATTGTATTATTTATTTATTTTTAATAATTTTTCATTGTAAATAATAAAACTTGCAAATCCTGCTCTAATTGATAAAAAAAGTTAATAAATAAATTATTTGCTGTTGTTTTTATTTTTATTATTTAATTGCTGTAGTTTCAGGGATTTTTTTTGTTATTGTTTATTACTAATATTGTCAAAACTATTATTGCTTTAATTATATATTTATTTCTCCTAGTCTACCTACCCTTTATCGTCTTCTAATTGGTCTCTTTCAGTAAAGTCAGAAATAGAAAAAAAATAATCATTTTTACATATATGATAAATATCATATGCTGTTTTTTCCCTATAGTTAGTTCTTTGAGGATGGGGGTATTATTATATTCTTGTGAAAATGACATGTCATCTTCTTTTTTTCAAATTATATTATCATTAGTGATAATTTTAGAAATTATACTCTAAAGATGAATTATGTTATTCTTGGTTTTTCATTTTAAGTAGCATTAAAAATCCATTTTAGACCACTCATAATATTAAAGTGAAGCGGAAAAACGAGAGTTAAAGACATAAAATCAATAGACGTAAGTTTTTTTTTTAAAAAAAAAAAAAAAGAGAGAAGGTAACCAGATGAAAAATTATAGCAAATATATTTAACCTGTCATAATAATGAATGATTTCTTGTTTGAAATTTTGATGGTGGCATAGCTGATTTATTTTGGTCACAATATTTTTTTTTAATAAACTGAAGTTATTCAAATAATATTGCTAATAATAAATTGTCTCGGGATAATTTGCATTATTATATAATACAAGTTTAAAGTTGAATTTTGAAATAATCAAGACTCTTTAGATTTAAGCTGATATTATAAACATATATATATATAAGCATTCTCAAATATTTACGAATGTGCACGCGTTCATAAAAATAATTATTTGCGTGTGTGCATTTATTTCTAAATATATATAATAGTTCTACAAGCTCAAAATGTAGTCATAAATAACACAGAAAATAAATGACGTTTGGTATTCATTTGAAACTAATTCCTTCAAATGCTCTTTAATTAAATGTAAATATATAATTAATAGTAAATTAAGTGTATTAATGAACTGATTCTCAGCTGCACATTATGAAATACTGTGATGTCGCTCCTGTGCTTCAGCTAGTGGCTACCTTTGATACTATTTCATTCGACCGTTAAAAACTGGAACTAAAATAAATATTATTAGTTTTAAAAAATCTAAAGATGTCAATAGTACACAAAGACATATTACAAATGAGCTCACAAAAGCTTAGAATTTTTCTGATTGGTAGTTTCTATGATCTGGGCCATACAAACAAACTTGTAAAATTCTCTGATTGATAGTTCTTTTTATTGGTATTTTGGTATTATTTCTGCTATGCTGTATTATTCTAAGTTTGCAATATGTTTAAAATAATGACTTCAAGGAATGTGTGGACAAACTTAATTAATAAAATTTGTCCACAGATCCCGTGGAAATGTTATTTTAAACATATCGCAAACTTGGAATAATACGTCATCATGAATATACACCATATCACATGTAATACGAAAGTTAAATTCTAAAAAAAATAATGGAGACATATATTCATTATGAAAAAAGAGATTATAATACTAAGTCAAACAGATACTTGCCAATTGTGCTTTTTTATTAAGACACTTTGTGTCACCAAAGCCAGGCTTTGCACCATCATATTCCATGTGTATTACCAAACTTCAAATCTAAAAAAAAAATAAACGTAATTTCCAATGATGGAGAGATATATTAATTATGGAAAAAGAACACTGAAACATTTTTTAAATGATGAGTTGTAACAAAGTTTTAGATTTCCATTATTTTTTTAACTTTAAAAAAAAAGGTAAAATGTAAGATTAAATTGTAAGTTTATCTAAAAATAGTGACTGTAAGTTTAACCTTATATTTTAAATATATTTAAAAAAAAACAAATATAAAAAGTTTTACTTGTAAAAGTATATAAACGTTTAGCAAAAATACAAACGAACGCAAATATAACAAATTTATCTCTAAATGTATTTTCAATTAAAAAAACAGCATTGCTTACAAATGATGTGATACATTCATATTGCGCAAGAAAAAAATCTCAGTGATAGCACAAAATCTCACATGCCATCACATTTTACAAGTTAGTGATATATATATATATCTCTTAAAAATTGACATGGATTAATCATGCCAGGATTTGGTTGCCATGGTATCATGAAACATAAATTTTGAATAAATATTACCAGATGAAAATGTCACCAGAGTAATATGTCATAGCAGGAATAATATCAAAGTACCCTTTTATCTTACTCATACAAACAAATTCGATTGTTGTTAATCATGAGGTAAAAAGTTGCATATTTTCCATAGCTTATTTAAATATTTAAGTTCCAAGATATTTCCATAGTAATTATTAAAAAAGAAATATTTGTATGTTCACACTTCGGTTTTTTAAAAATAAGTTCAATTTTTAAAAGTACAAGTTAGTGTGATAAAAAAGAAAACTATAATTGTCATGTTTTGCCAAACTTATAGTACATAACTTTTGTGATATACATTTGGTCTTGTTTTACGTGATAGATAGGTTCCTCAGAAAACACGCGCAAACGAAATCGTGCAAAAATAGATGTAACTTACCTTGAAAAAGGGGAAATTTCAAAAATCACGTAAAAGCAAAGCATCAACGTAAAATTACTTTAAAATTCGCGCAAAAAAAAAAATAAGGAAATAAAATATGACTAATAAAAAATTTCAAATTTGAAAAGAATTGATACAAGACAAACTTTTTTTTAACTATAATATTTAATTTTATTCAAAACAATATATTTTTATGCATAATTTACAGTAATTTACATTTTTTTATACACGTTTTAATTATTATTACTATTTGCCGATAAACAGGTTCATTTGCAAACTGGTAAAAAAATCAGATTATTCACAAGAGGAAATACAACATAGCACCAACGTCACTCTCATGTTGTGTTAATGGTTTTCTAGTGACAACATAATTAGTAATTAATCTAACAACTAAAAATTAATTCTTATTTTTGTCTTTAATTTTTTAATTTTCAATTTTAATTGTGCCCACTGCTATTACTCACCTTTTAAAAATAAACTTGTGGACACTAAATGATTAATAATTGATTACATTCTTTTTTAAAAAGCAAAAACAGAATGTGATTTAAAATGCAAAATTAACACACACAATGTTTGAACAAATTTACATTATAATCTTGTAAAATTTAATGTGTGTATACATAAAATGTGGAAATCATGATTTTAATTTCATTATTGCATAAAATCTTACTATTATAAAGCACTGAAAATATTGAAATTACTAAGATGAAAGTTGAATTTCAATAATGTGCTATTACTTTCAATATATGCGAAATTTATTATTTAAAGTAATAGCACATTATTGGAGTTCGACTTCTGGAGAAACGTGAATCGTGTAACTTAAAAATTGCGCTAAATAAATCTGCGTAAAAAGAGACCCAGGTGTACTAATAATTATAAATGCTATTTAAAATAGAATTTCATAGTTTTACAATAACTTTATTAAAAATTTGCTCCCATTTAAAAAATAAAATCCAATCACTCAAGATTTTGTTAATTTATTAATTTATTGTTCTCATTATGTATTTTACTTTATTTCACTCCTCCCTTATATCTGTAAAGTTCAAATATGACTTTTTTAAAGAATGTTTTTTATATTACTAATAAATCAAATACAATTTATTGTTAAATCAAATACAATTTATTGATTTATAATATTAAATAAAAATTTTGATACTAAAAATTAAAATATTGAACTATTAACTCAAATTACCACTAGGGGATAGTGGGAAAATCTGAAAATGCAGAAGAGAATTCTTCTGCATTTCAATTTAAAACAGTGCTATAGTAGGCAAAATGATAAAATTTTATCCTTGTTTATTTTCAATGAATAATTTTGTGTTCTTCATAAATTATTTGATTATTTTAATTTATTTATTAAATTATTAATTTTACAAATGAAAAATAATTTAAAATTTAATATATTAATGTTGTAAATATAAGGGATTTGAACTCAGACTTCCAAGTACCCATCAACTATCTACACCATCTCATACCACTGATACATATGAGCCTAGAATGACTTACTGCAATTCTATAATTTGGGTTAACAATTTTCTGCACATAGGATGGTAGAAGCTTAGACTTAAATGTATATTTATTGATAATAATTTCAATACAAATAGACAACATTAGGAAGTTGTTATTTCAAGTTAATTGAAGACTTAGATGGGATTTCAAGTAAGAAAGACTTCTCATTAGATGCAATGTTATCATTGGGTTTTATTAACAGTTTGTTTAAAATCTAGAAATTGAAAACAATCCATTTACAGTATAAAATGTTTACTATTTATTTTACTTTTTGTAAAATTAAATTGTTTGTTTTTGATGAATGTTTAATTGTTAGATTGCTAAAGTATTGAAAATTATTGTTTTACAAGAAACCAAGTCGATTGCTTGACTTCTAACACAATATAGAAAATTATAGCAGAAATAAATTTTTGTTTTGATTATAAATGCTTTGTTGAAATTATAAATTAAATTTTGAAATTTCAAAAATTATTTTAACTATTTGGATGTATTCTCCATTTAAACATAAAACATTAATTTATATTTGTTTGCTAATTAAGATTTACCCATTTTTGAAATGATTGTTTTTCCATGCAGTTCTCATCTCAATTTATTAGTCTTTTTTGCTTATTTTCAACATTAATATAAATATTTGAAATACACGCATTCTTCATATACCTGGAGCCTAATTGTAAATATAGGGGATTTGTGTGACAATGCCCCATAATGCAACACATGGTAATAAAACTATAAAATATAAATATTTACTAATTATTTTTTCTTTGTTTAAAAAAACAAATCAATTTATTTAATGAATCACTATTTTTCATCTCTACTTGATTTCATAAATATTTGTAAGACATTAGTTAGCAATTAATCTTTTTTAAAGATCATCTGCAGCAAGTTTTGCTACAAAAATAATTAGCATTTCAATCTTGCTATTTTTCTATTTACAAAACTATATAGTTTATAAGCATAACTCTTTTACCAATCTGTCTGATAAAATGCATTTTCTATTACGATCAGTTTTTCCATTGTGTTTGGTGGTAAGAACATGAATTTATAAAAAGCTATGAGTGCAGTTAAAAATTATTTAAGATATTACTTCCAACTATATCTTTTAGATGTAAAGAGATGGGGATTAAATTTGTTAAAGAAAAATCAAATATAATGATGATTAATACTGGGGAAAGAAAAGATGTAGAATTTTTATTGGGAGATATAAAGTTAAGTGTGGTGAATAGATATAGTTATTTGGGCATTATTTTGAGTAATCAGAAAAATTGTTTGGATGAATGGGAGAAAAAATTGATAAATGAAGCAAAGAAAAGAAAGGGATTGATGAAGAAATTAACAGTGTTTTCATATAATAAATATGATGTAGCTAGAATTATACGGAAGGGAGTTGCAGTAGCAGGGTTAACATATGGTAATGATGTGTTATGTGTTAGTAAAGGGGTATTAGATTACTTAGAAAAAGTGCAAAGGGAAGTAGGAAGACATGGATTGGATGCAGATGTATGGACAGTAAGAGAGGCAATTCAAGGAGAAGTGGATTGGTCAAGTTTTTATATGAGAGATGGAAAAAGTAAATTGAAAATGTTTGGTAGATTGCAGTTTATGGATAATAAAAGAATAGCCAAAATAATATTTAATTGGGTATGAGTAAAGGGCAGGCAACAAGATGGGATGAGAAAGGTAACGCAGTATGCAAAAGATTTGGATAAAGAATTTATATCAGTACACTTGTATAAAAGGTGGGATGATTGTGTTAGGAGGATTTTTGAGTGTATAGTGGTAAGTAATGGGATAAAAGAATAGATTCATTAATAAAGAATAGGGAGTTAGAGAGATGGGGAATTAGTATGGAGAGTAAAAAGAGTTTAAATATATATAGAAGTAAACAGAATATTAGGTGTGAGTTAATGCATGATAATAGTAAGGAAAATAGTTTATTGTTTAAGGCTCAAACAGGATCTTTAGCAACAAGAGAATATACATGTAAATGGAAAAATATGGGTGATTTAGTGTGTAAATTGTGTAAGGAAGAAATAGAAAATATTAGGCATCTGCTAATTGAATGTAAATGCTTGAAAACAGAAAGGATACAAATAATGAAGTCATGGAAGAATAAATATAAAAAAAGTGATTATACAGAAAGTGGGTTATTGTTTTTATGCTGGGTTTGGGAAAACATAAGGGGGGATTTAGATATAAAGGTCATAGATTTGACAAAGATTATGTTGTGGAAATGGGATGGAGCAGAATATGGGAAAACTTAGAGTGGGGAATGGAAGATAAAGTAGCTAACAGGTTTCTCTGGCTGTAGTTGCTGAGAGATTCGTGACTTCATTTCAGGAGAAGTCACAGTGCATCAGATCACATCACATCAAAGAAGTCATGTATGCAGCATTATTTTTAGATGAAATCACACTAAAAGAGAAAATAAACACAGACTATTTTCTTCACTTTACCATTTTCTTATTTCATAATAAGTATTTGATTCACACTTTTAGATTTCTATTTGAATATAAATCTTTTTTTAGCTTAAAAAAATCAGATGAAAATTTACCTAGGTCTGGAAGAAGATGCTTACTATCAAAAACTTTATTAAATTCATTTTTAGTAATTTAAAGTTAATTCTTAACTCTTCTGCAGCCTTTCATATTGATTTGTAGCATTACAACCAGTCATCTTAATTTCAATCTTTTGCAGCTATCTATAGCATTCATTTACAATTTTTGCATTCATTTGATAGCATAAACTAGAATTACAACTTCCCTCAAATCTGGATACATAGGCAAAAATACATGTTTTCATGAAATAAAATTTATTAACATTTTATACAATTGGAATATTAAATAATGTCTTCAATATGATTTCCATCATTTGTGATGTGAAGGTTAATGCACTTTGCAAAATTCATGTGAACTCAATGTAATAAAGCCACCTTGCCATCAATTTTAGCACATTCATTTTTAATGCATTCAATCAAATGTGTTACATCTGTGATTTTCATTGAGTATATCTTCATCACCATGGAAAAGCCAATTGGAATCTTCTTGGATAATATACATTAAATTTATCTGTCATCATTTGGCATATAATTAATGAGATTTCCTTCATATCCAGACTTAAGGGACACCCATTAGATTGATTTATTAATTGGAATTAAAATCTTTTTATATCAACATCATACAGAGAACATAATATAAAAAAGCATGACAAGGTTTCAAAGGATTTTTTTTTTTTTTTTGGTTTTTGAAATAGCCACTATGTTTGCACAAACTCATTTTTGCTCAGATTTTGAAATTGAAAATGATTGGTTTTTTCATAATTTCTTATGCATTTTATTATTGCAAAATATTTGTGAAGCATTTTTTGGAAAGGATATGGTATTTAGATTCAGAACTTTTTGAAAATGCTTGTACTAGTCAAGAGAAATTAATAATGTCAAGCAGAATGTTATTATTGGCTGAAAAAGAAAACACTTCTATAAATATTATAGTAGTTTTTTTAAAAATCATTTTTCAAATAACTTAAAAATTTTAAAATATAATTTCAATGCAGTTTTTACAAAAATTCTTTTTAGTAATAGAAATGAAATTCAAATTTTATTTCATTCCAAATATATTTTTATTGCTAATGGGGTAAAATCAAAAGCTATTCATTTCATTATGTATTTCAGTTTATTTCTTTTTTACTATATTTTCAAAGTTAAAATATTATTTTTAAATTATTTTATTTTTACAATTATATTTGATATAAATAATTATAAAATGCATAAATATGATAAAGAACAAAGTTTGTTTATTAAAGTTAAAAACCTGAAAATTTTATCCAAACTGCCTTTCACAGCTATCAAAAAATGCACAAGAGTTTAATAATTTGAAAAACTTATTATTTTAAAATATGTTTTACTAACAATTATTTTAAAAAAGATTTAATGAACTCTTCCACCCCCCCCTTTTTTTTTGTTTAAAATTACATTTTTTGTCCAAGGTTTCTACTTATTACTCTTTTTTAATGCAGAAGTATTGAAAAAACCCCAGCAAGTTATATGCAAATTAACAAATGTTATAAGATGTGATATGTTGGACTATTTACATAATTTATGAGTGAATGTTGAATGTATCGAAAAGTTTAAACTTTATTTAAACTTTCCAAATACATCAACTTGTTAGTAATAACACACAAATAGACACTACAGGTTAGTAATTACACAATGGAGTAGTAGTATTCTCCACTCTTCTTTAGGTGTTGCTGGCCTATATGCACAGTGACACTATTCACTTAGAAGTTGAACTTGCACCTTTAGATTCTTGAATATTGAATTTAAGGCAAATGCTCTACCAACTTAGCTATTCTGTCAAAGGCAACATATAGTAGAAATTTGATATATTTATATATGAGGGTTGGTTCAAATCCTTCTGAGTCCTCCAATTTTTTCCCCCCATTATTATTATTATTTATTTATTTTTAATTTTTATTTTTTCCTAAGAGCAAGATTAATTAGAGGCTTCCATACATTGTGTATTGCCACACTGGGTTGACTTATAGGATTATTTACCATTGTCATATGAGAAGAGTGGAGAATACTACTACTCGAAATGTTGTGTAATTACTAACCTGTATTGTCTATTTGTGTGTTATTACTAACAAGTTGATGTATTTGGAAAGTTTAAATAAAGTTTAAACTTTTAGATACATTTAACATTCACTCATAAATGATGGAAATGGTCCAACATATTACATCTTATAATATACCTTCATTACAAACCTTCAGACATATAACAAATGTTATATTTATATCTATTAACTGAGGATTAATTTAATATTAAGAGAAGATTAAATGAGGATCAGCCTTTCCCTTTAATTAGTTATAGTGATTTCAAAATAGCTTACAGTTATCGTAAAATTACATTAATATATATAGAAGAGCAATATAGAGACTTCAGACCACTCAAAGAAGTATGGAGAGATGCATGTTGGGAGTAGCAAGAAGAGATCGAAAATGCAATATATGGGTAAGAGAACAAACAGGTATTACTGACCATATTGAAAAAAATAAAAGTCTGAAGTGGAGGTGGGCTGGACATATTGCTAGAAGAGAGGATAATAGATAGACATTTGAAATCTTAAACTCGATTCCAATTGATTGTAAAAGACCCAGAAAAAGACAATATGTGAGATGGATGGATGAAATAAGAAAATGTGCAGGGGTGATGTGGAGAAAAGAAGCTAAAGATCAGAGAAGATGGATTGAACTTGGAGAGACCTGCACCTTGCAATGGATGATGATGATATAAATGATGCTCTGCATGAAAGTATATCAATAAATAGTATGTTTATATATGATCAAAATTAAGATGGGCTCATTCTACATTTTACATTTACTGACAGTTAGTTTACATACAGCTCACTAGGGGTTTTTAGTACTTCACATTATTTCATTTAATTCAGGCTATTAAAAAGTTATGTTTACATCTATTAACTGAAGATTAATTTAATATTAAGAAGTGATTAAATATGAGGATGAGCCTTTCCCTCTAATTAGTTATAGTGATTTCAGAATAGCTTATAGTTATCTTAAAATTATATTAGTATGTATAAATCATGCTCTACATGTAAGTATGGCAACAAATGGTTTGCTTGTATAGGATCACAGCTAAGGTGGGCTCATTATACATTTTACATTTATGAACAATTTATATATAGCTCGCTGGTTTTTTTTTTCAGTACTTACACATTATTTCATCTAATTTGGGTTATTAAAAAGTTATCTTCACTTTTTTTATATATATTTGAAAAATTTGATATATTTATTTTTCATATTGCTTTAATCTTTTGAACTTACATTGTCTTTTAACAAAATTTATCAAAACATAAATATATAATGAAAAATACATTTTTATTTGTTAAAAAATAAAACCAAAAAAAAACATCAACCTATTATAGCAAAAAAAAAAGAGTGATTTAAGAATAAGGGGGTCATAGATTCTAGAGTTTGAGGTCAATGTATTATAGCCTGCTCTATCACTTCTGATGCTTAAAATTTTTATAAATTCCTGAGCAATAAATTCATTCAATTATTTTTTATTAATTATATTTAACAGAAATTAATATATCCATTTGTAATAGTCTTATGTGCACAGTCTTGTTCATGTTCTTTCAGTCTCATTACATTTATGCCATCTAGTGTAAACATTAGTAATTAATAGACAACAAAATGTGTAAGCAAAGATTATGTGCTGTTTTGGAGATTATGTAATATCTTATTGGTTTAATTGCAGGATTTTAAATATTTATTTGAATTACTATTTAACATTCCCATTCTTCAAACAAATAAATATGGACAATTACAAAAAACGATCATCATTACATAATTAATGAGAAATTTTCTATTGGTTTGCAGTATAATTTCAAATTTATGTCTGGCTTACAAGTAATACAAATCTTTAAGCTAATAAATCATTATTAATTATTGAGAATTTATCTAAAGTTGAGTGCATGGAACAAGTGCACTACTTATCAATTGAAGTATGATAATAAATAATGAACAGTAATGATGGCATATAAGAAAATTATTTTTTCAGGGCCTACTGATGAGGTTTGGATATCAAAAATATGCTTGGAATTCATTTATTTCCTTGATGATTTTATTCATTTAAATTGAAGAGTTGAGAACAGTAAAAGTATTCTATATTGGAAAATCAAAATCTTAATTAAGTAGAACTTTGAAGAAATAAAACATGCATATTGGTTTATTAATTTACAGATATTTTCTGAGTTGTATTTTTTTTCAAAAATATGTACATTAATTTATTTATTATATATACTTTAGTTCATTGCATTGTTACTTTGAGTGCATTGAAAATTAAATAAAACATATTATAAAGAAAATTAAAACTCTTGCTATGATAATAACTTTTGAGTAATCATTAAGAATTAAAGGTCACCTATGTAATTTTATACAAATAATAAAAGTTACTGAATTATAAATAAGCAGATTAGCACAGTTTTATAAAATGGAAAAAAAAAGGACAAAATATAAAGAAAGTTAAATAATCAACGTTAATAATTGTTATTGAAATATACGCCAAAGATTAGTAAAAAGGAGATCAATTTAAAACAAGTATCATTGAAAAATTTTAAGTTACAATTGTTGTTAAACTTAGTTAAATTTTTTGAGATATTTTGCAATAATTGTTACATACAAAAATACACTTCACAATATATATTTACTTTACAAATTTTAATAATATTCACTAAAGTAAAATGATATATATCTATAACTCATGCTTAATTTTTGTTATTCTTTGTTTCAATTTTTTTTTCTCTTTTTTCTTTCTAGTTATAATGACTGCATTCATTTACAATTAGATCCAGGTATATTAAAGATAATAGCTTTTATCTCTAAATATCTTCATTGTATAGTTACTATTAGGCAAATTTTTTGTTTATAATATTATATATATTACAATGATAATGATACCCAATTACACTTCTAATAATAGTAATTGATCAAGTAACAAAAATAAATAAAATGTTTAAAAATTTATTTAGTTTAGGGAAATATGATTATCAAACAGGTGACTGTGTACATAGTGGAGTGATTATACAATTTCTAGACTGCGCCCACATTAAAGACAAGCCTTTATGTAAATTCAGCTACCAGCCATGTTTCATGACCATTATTCTATCCACATTTATGATATCTTTGTAGGACAATGTAAAATAGTCTAATTGGAATTCCACGAGAAAATATATGAATAACAAAATCATTAACTGTAACAATAATTTTAATTAACAAAGTAGACTAAAACAATACAATTTATATTTACATATAAATAATAGAATATACATTATATATGATATATGTAATTAATCTACTTTATTTTAAAGTCATTAGTCTTACCCAGCTACCTGATTTTATTTTTTGTTGAGCTCTACTGTCTTTTACAGTGAAATAATTAATTTGAAATCAATGACCATAATGATTGTCATTAAATATTCCAATTTATCAGTGATTTATTCTGTAAAGTTCCTTCTGAAAAGTGATTCCTTGTAATTTGATGGAATCAAATGTACAGAATGTAATAATCCATTTATTGTGGAATAATTTATCCTGAAAAACAATGAGTTAATTGACAGGTTTCCTTGTGCAACAAAAGTGTCATTATGTCATAGTGTCCCTAATCAGTTCCAAGGTTGGCAAAACATTGTTGAATGCAATGCATTTTTTACAGATCTATAAGAAACCTCATCAATGAAAGGGTCAGGGTGAAATACTCTAGAGGTTACCCCAGTAGTTGCATTATATTAACATAGGCTAGAATTAAATTTTTCCTTGCTTTCATTTTATAAACAGCACACAAAAAAGTAATATTTTCCTCACTCTAGTTTGAAAAGCAGATGATCTGTTAGTTTTTCTTTCTTCACTCATTTTGCAACTGGTTTCTATAGCAATTTGGTGTTTTAAAATAGTCAATTTTATTTTCAATTACACCCGGGTCTCGTTTTATGCGGATTTATTTAATGCGATTTTGAAGTTATGCGGTTCATATTTCTTCTTAATATCTTTGTATGCAGTTTTCTTTTATGCAATAAAAATTATTAGATCAGAAGTCAAGCTCCGATAATGTGCTATTACTTTAAATATTATAAATTTCACGCACTCACATCATATTTAAAGTAATAGCGCATTATTGGAGTTCGACTTCTCTCTAATAATTTCAATATTTTCAGCACTTTATAATAGTATTGTAATAGATTTCCCTATTTCATATACACACATTAAATTTTACAAGATTATAATGTAAATCTGTTCAAACATTATAGATGCCTATATTATGCATGTTGTTGGGTTTTTTTTTCATTTTAAATCACATTCTATTTTTGCTTTTTAAAAAAGAGTACGTAGTCAATTAATCATTTAGTGTCTGCAAGTTTATTTTTAAAAGGTTAGTTATAGCAGTGGGCACAATAAAATTTGGCAATTAAAATCTGATTTTTAATTATAATTAACAATTTAAAAATTACGTAATGTGATCTGAAAATAATGTGACGCAAAACAATGAAATTTGATTTTTAAATGGAATTGAAAATTAAAGACAAAAATAAGAATTTAATTTTTAATTGTTAGTTTTAATTAAATTTTGCCCAACAGTGGTGAGTCGATGTCTTTTTATTATAGTAAGTTCTTATTTTTATTTTAAACTTTTAGTTTATTCTAACGGAGAAGAAAAAACATCCAATAAAATGAATTTCTTTGGAAACAAAAATTTCAATTTTAGATTGCTTAGCACAATCGGAAGGATCAACAGCAACAGCGATTGGAAAACATTTAGTTTAGGCGAGTCCATGATAAGAGCAATTAAAAAAATGAAGGTGGCACTAGTTGTATTTCCTCTTGTGATGAGTCTGATGTCTTAGTAGTTTACAAACGAACTTACTTATCATCAAATAGTGATAATAATTAAAATACTGTACATGTATGAAAAAATGAAAAATACTGTAAATTACACATAAAAATATATTGTTTTGAATAAAATTAAATGCTGTAGTTAATAAATAAATAAAAAAAGTTTGTCTTGTATCAATTTTTTTCAAATTTGAAATTTTTTATTAGTCATATTTTACTTCCTTATTTTTTTTTTGTGCGAATTTTAAAGTAATTTTACGTTGTTGCTTTGCTTTTATGTGAATTTTGGAAAATTACAGCACCTATCCCCCATTTTTCAAGATAAGTTAAGTCTATTTTTGTGTGATTTCTTTTATGCGCATTTTCTGAGGAACCTATCTATCACATAAAATGAGACCCAGGTGTATAAAAGAAATAACTTTTTCATTTCTTATAATTATTTTCAACTTGTTACTAATTTATTTTACACACATGACTTTTATAACATTTTAAAAGACTTAATAAAAAAAAATGCATATACATTTTACAAAAAACATATATACATATATATAAACTATATTGTGGAGTTTACAATATACATCAAGATTAATACTCCAACTCTCATGAAAATATAGTAGATGGAATTAATCTTATAGAATTAAACTTTAATGGAGTGCTTTTGTTAGAAATAATTTAATATTAAAAGGAAACATGCCTATGTGTTTGAAAAGGAAGGTTTTTAATAAATGTGCTTTATCAGTTCTTATTTATGAATCTGTGACCTGAATATTTAGCAGAAATACAATACAGAGACTTTAGTCCACTCAATAAAATATGAACAAATTTATTTAGAAGTAAAAATAAATAATCAAAAACGAAATAAATGGCTGAGGAGAACAGAGATATCCTTGCATTCATTGAGAAAATGTAAAGTATGAAATGGAACTGGACTGGACATATTTCTAGAAAAGATAATAATAGATGGATAGTTGAAGTCTTAAACTAAATTCAAAGAAATTGTAAATGACCTAGAGGGAGACCACATGTGAGATGAATTGATGAAGTAAGTAAGCTTGATTGCATATTATGGAAAAGAGACGATAGATATCAGAAAAACTGGATTAAACTTGTAGAGACCTTCTTCACGCATTGGATCAATAATGATTGAAAATAATGAATCTATGTTTATCAGATTGTAATACAATTTAATATTCTTATCCTTGGTCTGGTTTCTGGATTTTGCCTTTATCAATGAAGACTTGAGATTCTGTGTTTTAGAAATAAATATTCTTATAATAAGCAAAAGTAAATTTCCCTTGGATAATATTTTTTTTAACAATTAGACCGTAAAATAGTTCATCATCTTAAATTATATAATAAAAACCTAAGCACTGTTTCACTATTTTAACCCAAAATATTTCATTTATAACCAATTGTTGAATGTCTGGTTAGGTTGCTTATGTTTTAGCTACTTATAAAAATATGCTGAGACTTACTTGAATTTTTTAGTTTCTATATTTGAAAACTGTTCACGATCCATCTGACTCGAACTCAAGGGCATGATTCTGAAGGCAGGTACACTAACGCTATACCACAAGACTATATATATATATAAAGTGATATATATATAGAGTTGAAAAATTATTTATATTCTTGATTTTATTCATTTATTTTTGACAACTGCGTAATTTAATTCTCATAAAGTTTCTTTTAAAAGTTTACTGATTACTTTACTGTCAAAATCAATAAAGAAGTATTTATTCCCCAAACTTATTAATTTAATCTACAAGAAGTTACAGGTAATCCTTATTTTACAAGATTAACAGCAATAGTCTACTAAATAATTATCATTTAATTTTTATTACTATTTTTAGTATTAATTTCTACTTAATGCAATTTCATTTATTAATATTGGGAATAGTTTACAAAAAATTAATATTAATTAAAGTAATTATAAATACAAAAATTGCTCTTAAATCAATAAATTACAACATTATTGAACTAGAGAACATACTTAATAGTATTTATTTTATATCATATATCAGAATTATATATATATTGCCTATTTCATCAAATGACATTATATTGTTATCCACTGCGATTTCAAGTCTTTTCGTGGATGCCCGAAACTATGGATAATAGTTAAACCTATATAATATATATTTTTAACATATATGCACATACCTACGACCTCATTTAATTTAAAAAATTTGCAAGCTAAGATATTAAAAAATGAAAAAGAAAGTAAACTAATATTAAAGCTATGAAATGGCAGTATAATAAGAAACAGAAAAAAAGCGACCACATAACAGAATGTAAGTTGAGTGTATAGGGATTGCACAAAATGGAGAAAATTTCTACTCAAGAATGATTAATGATTATACAAGCAGGTCTGTATATAATAGTTTATTAATTCAAATATATAAATTTCTAATTTGCTAGTTTATTTTTTAGTTAATATTTTTTCAAACCATGGTGTTGTTTTAGTGGATTGAAAAAAAACTGATTATATAATCCTTGTTTGATTTTCGTGTTAAGATATATATATATATCATTTTTTTTGTAGCAAATTCAATTTTAGCAGAAATAATCTATTTTATATATATTTTGATAAAGTTAAATTCATTTAAGAATTAGATACAAATTTTAGGAAACAATCATTAAATTTTTTACATTATAAATATTTAAACAAAATTTCCGTTTGCTGGTTAATGTTATTAAATAAATCCGAGATTTTAAACAAATTCTTTTTAACTATCCTTGTTTTTTAAGCAAGCATTTAAATATGTAATTGATTAATTGAATATATACTAATGTTAATATTACTAAGCTGATACAAAAGAGGCCACTAAAATTTGCATCCAATCTTTAAGATCATGTTGAACTTTCGTATAATTATAAAAATGATTTATGAGACTCAGTTATATATATATATGTGCAACCAATAATGTTTAATAATTATAAGGGACTTGAATTCAGACTTTCAAGCTCCCTACATCTATCCTATCTATCTTGTACAAGTGACACACATTACCACTTACATGTGGAAAAGAGAAATAATCTACAATATGTGTATTTTGTGCTGAACCAGCACTCATCAGTTGGTCCAGATCACCATCTCCTATACATATATACAATCAGTGCTCAGTTTATATTGAGATAAAAAATCTTCAAACTTTAATGGACAAACTTCAATCTTCTCCACTCTCCAACTTTTCGGCCATCCATTTCATTGAAAATGTGAGGATTGAATGCTCAAAGCCCTTGTTGATGGCAATATTATTGTCTACCCATGTTGACCTTAAGTCAATCTGATCCCTCACACATAGGATCTTATTATGTCCATTTAATTATACAGAAGAGGGATGGGAACAATGCAGGCTGAAAATATACTATTTAAATATATGCATATTGTCTATACCAAATGTAATGTAATTATAAGGGACTTGAACTCAGACTTTCAAGCTCCCTATATCTATCCAATTCACCTTATACAACTGACACACATAATCACATATATATGGAAAAGATAAATGATTTCCAATATATATATTTCATGCTGAACCAGCACTCATCAGTTGATCCAGATCACAATCTCCCCCACACACATACAATCAGTGCTCAGTTTACATTAAGACAGCAAATTTTCAATCTTTAATAGACAAGCTTCACTCTTCTCCACTTTCTAACTCTTCAGCCATTCATTTAATTGAAAATATGAATGCTTTATAAATAGAAAACCATTTAAAAATAGGTTATGCTATACCAGTGAATAACATAAAAAATCAGTTTTAACGTGATGTAAAAGTAGATATATGATTGACTTATCTTTGAGAAATTAAAAATATGTTAAAGACTTCTCAATGGTTTAATTAGCAAAGTTGGCTTTAAAACAACTAACTTTTAAAATAATTCTAAATTTGTTTGAAAATGAAAAAAAAAGTTAATGTGGGCATGCATGCACAGTTTTTTGCATGACCATATATACATACTATTTGCATGTGAATGGAAATAATATATACATATGCAAGTTTACTGTTTATTTTAAAAACAAGTAATTTTTAATTAGCAACTATTTTTTAAAAAATTGATATAATACAATTGTTGAACGAAAATAAATTTTAAAATAAATGAATTATTCTTTATTTAGTTTTTGATATGAAAATGTGAAATAAAATTACACTATATTACTAAACTCAAGGAAACAGTTTGCTTTCACATGAATTCACTTCGTGCCATGTCAAAATAGCTACACCCATTCTGCCCACCTGAATTTAATAGACTTCATAATTAACAATTGTTTTTATTTTAATTTATTCATTAATTAAACATAAAATCAAAACTAAATAATAAAAAATGACAGAAAAATGCTGGAATAAAGTTCAGAACTGGTGAAAACTTATTATGTGTTACGTGTATGTTCCTCTTTTTTTCTCTCTCTATGAGTATATCTAATAGATGAATTCTTTAAGAAAAGTAGTAACATTTTTTAAATATATAGATTGATTACAGGTAAATATATGATACCGATATACATATAATCAAAAGATTTTATTAAAATAGTAAAAAGAAAATAGAAAACTCGTTATAATGGTAGTACTATCATTACTATCCAATGCTCCCCATCCATATTCCCCAGACTAGTTTTTGGATTATCGCCTTAGAATAGATTGAAAATAAACAAAAAATAATTTGCTCCTAAAATGCATTGCACATGTTCGAATTGCGCGCTGTCGTTTGGTTTTAAAAAATATTTTAAATTTATATATAAAAAAACAACAACTAAAATGTGAACTCTTTTAGTTATATTTGATAAATGATCTAACATATAATCTATCTCTCGATTTTTCTTTTTCTAAAAAATTTACAATAGCTACAAGACGCCGAGAGGGTGATAGGAAATGAAAATCCAAAGAGGCTTAGGCTATTGCAGAGAATCCTCATTCCATCAATATATTGAAAAGATTCATGTGTCTCATTATCGAAGAAATGGAACATCCAATTTCCCTACTGTGCCTGATTTACATATTGGTCGTACCCACTATATATGCATATTTTTTACAGCATTAAGATTCTGGCAGCAGTCGGTGGTTCAGTTCTTTTAGGACTTTCTTATTAGTTTTATTTTATCTTTTCATATTAACTTGAACAGCACAAATTTGGTAGAATTAAATAATATGGGAAAAAATCAGTCCAAATCAAAATTTAAAATAGTGAATGCATTCATGTTATATAATATTAATATCATCTATGTTCTTTATTACTTTTGACAATGGTTTTTAACAACCCACTATTGACGATTTGGATTGCCCCAGCAATCTTCTTCAGAATTTGACGGTTTTGATTGCCCCAGCAATCTTGTTCAAAACTTCTATGTTCTGAAAAAGATTGCTGGACCATCAATAGTAGGTTGTAAAGAAGTATTGTAAAAAGTAATAAAGAATATAGATGATACTAATATTATATGGATTTGGCAATGTAATAAGAAAGATAAAGTTACATTCATAATATATTTATGTTTTGTTCAGATTCCGAAACGTACTTCAAATTAATTTTTTTCTAATTCTTTTGTGAATTAGATATTTAACTTAGTCCAAACATTTTTTTCCATCACTATCATTTCCAATCATTATCAATCCATTGCAGAATAAGCGTCTCTAAGTTTAATACACTTTTTCTGATTTGAACTCTTTTCTACATCACCCAAGAAAATTTCCTTATATATCTATCTTACATAATAGTCATTTCGAGAACTCTTACGATCTCTTTAAATTTGTGTTGCTAGTAATTTAAGTAATGTGTTATGCTTTAAAAAAAAAAAAAAAAAAAAGGAATGCAATTTAAAGACTAGCCTTGCATTGGTGGTCGAGAGGTCAGCGCGACTGCTTTGCACTTGCAGGCGGTTGCCCGGGTTGCGAGTTCGCGTCCCGGCCGATGCTATGACACTTAAAAAAAAAAAAAGATTAATGTATAAAATTGTTAAAAAAAGTCTTTAATTTATCTAAGTTTAATACACTTTTTCTGATTTGAACTCTTTTCTACATCACCCAAGAAAATTTCCTTATATATCTATCTTACATAATAGTCATTTCGAGAACTCTTACGATCTCTTTAAATTTGTGTTGCTAGTAATTTAAGTAATGTGTTATGCTTTTAAAAAAAAAAAAAAGGAATGCAATTTAAAGACTAGCCTTGCATTGGTGGTCGAGAGGTCAGCGCGACTGCTTTGCACTTGCAGGCGGTTGCCCGGGTTGCGGGTTCGCGTCCCGGCCGATGCTATGACACTTAAAAAAAAAAAAAAGATTAATGTATAAAATTGTTAAAAAAAGTCTTTAATTTATTTTAATAAATAACAATTCCTGAAAAAAAAAAAAAAGATTAATTATTCTTAAAAATAATTCGATTTCAAAATATTGTCGCACATAGCTATATAAATACATACCTTGTTTTAACATGATATGCACGCATGTATATATTTAGTTCACTGATCAAATAATACGTTGAGATAAGTAGGAACTAGATTGCAAAACGATCATTTGATCATGATCAGTAATAGCATACTATTACTTATATTTTTAACACTAAAAGTTATATATGTAATGGGTGTTGTGTATGTGTAATGTTTAATAAAACATAAGAGATATCATCAAATTTACTACTTCCTTTATTTTGCTGAAATATCTTATTTTAATATATGAATTTTTTCTACAGTACAGGCTTTTTCATACTTGCATTCCAATATGTAATATATAGGGGTTTAAACTCAGACTTTTACACGACCCTCAGCTATTCACTCTATCTCATACTACTGACACACTTGATCACACACATGTCAAAAAGATAAATAATCACCAATATTTCTATTTTGTGCTAAATCAGCACTCGTCAGTTGGTTGAGATTATCATCTCCACACATATATACAATTAATGCTCAGCTTATATTAAGATATCCAATCTTTGTCCTTTAATGGACAGGCTTCAATCCATTTCACATCACAACTCTTCAGCCATCCAATATGTATATTGGTGATTATTTATCTTTTCAACATGTGTGTGATCAAGTGTGTCAGCAATATGAGATAGCATGGATAATTGAGAGTCATGTGAAAGTCTGAGTTCAAACCCCCTATATATAAAATATCTTATATAAATGCAATTTATCCACTCTACTTTGAACTCTTCTTAGCAAAAAAAACCTTTTTTTTGTACATACAATTTTATGTTTCAACTGTCCTGTAGTCTTCATCAGAGGTATGATAAAATGAACAAAATAAAATACATAACTAGTTATGTATTTTATTTTGTTTATTATATCATAGCTCTGAAGAAAACTGCAGGACAGTCAAAATGTAAGATTGTGTGTTATGTAATTTATTTTGTTCATTATATCATAGCTCTGAAGAAGACTGCACATCAGTCAAAATGTAAGACTATGTCTACAATAAAAGGTTTTTTTTTTGCTAAAAGTGTTCAAAGTAGACTGGATAAATTGCATTTATATAAGAGATATTAATATAAAACTAGACCTGTAATTTATGTCATACAAACTAACATTCATCCATATATATATTAAGTATAAATCAGGTCTAATTTATATTCACTAGTACAATCATCATCATTATCAATTTCAATCCCTATTAATCCACTTCAGAAAAAATTGTTTTTCAAATTGATAACTTTTTTTTCATGTTATTCTAGGATTAAGTTATTTATTTCATCCATACATCTCATGTATGCTCTTTTTCTAGGTCTTTAAATTATTTTGAAATCCACTTTAATAATTTCATTAATCTAATACCATTTCTTTTAGCATTCTGCATGATTTAAACTACAATAAAAGTGGTAATTTTAAAGCTCATGATCTATAGACATGGCCAGTTTTATCTTTTCTAGTATTTGAACTTATAATTTTATTTATTTATTTTAGCAATATTCTATTTCTGTTTCTTATCTCATTTAATGATGTCAATGATATTTTCTAGTTATTCCTTTTCCATATGTTTAAAAATAAATTAAAATTCATAACAATGAATTAAAAGAAGTTAACAATTACATGGTCCATGATCAAATTGATGAAATTAATTATATAATTAAACTATTCATGTATGTAACTTAATATTAAAAGAAAATATGTCTATAGTTAAAAGAAAGACTTTTAACTATTCTGCATTGCAATTATTTACCACCAATATTTGGTGATTAATTTGAGGCAAAGTTTACATTTTATTCTAGTTTATAAACTTTTAAGATACAATAAATTTGTCTTGGTTTATTAAAAATATAAATTTACAAATGAAAAATATTTTTAAAAATCACGTTTAAAATTTCTGAATATTTAAAAAATAATAACATGAACTACATTGAATTAGAAATGATAATCATAACTATTTTTACTTTTTTCCTATTGATCAACTGTACTAAAATCAAGAAAAGAGTGAATTAATAAAATTTTCATTAATATTACCAAACTCATTACTTCTTTTATTTTGCTGTAATATCTTATATAAATGTAAGTTATCCACTACTTGGAACACTTTTTAGCAAAAACTTTTATTGTACCTATATGCATACACAATCTTATGTTTTGACTGTCCTGCAGTCTTTTTGGCTCTGAAGAAGACTGCAGGACAGTTGAAACATAAGATTGTGCATGCATATAGGTACAATAAAAGGTTTTTGCTAAAAAAGTGTTCAAAGAAGTAGATAAATTGTACTTATATAAAATCTCCATTGTCTAAAATTTGATATACTCTGAATGAAAAATTATAAAATAATCATAAATCTACCAAATATTGTTTTAGAATTAAAATTGCATTTATAATTATTAAATTGTCATCAAACATTAGTACAACTGAATTTTGACAACTTGTAAATTTACATTTGTGGTCATGATTATTTTCAGTATGTCATGATTTTTTTAAAACTAAAAATATTTCAAAAAAATATAAATATGAAAAGATTTAATTTTATTGATTATTATGGAAATATTTTGTAAAACTAATTATAAATATTTAAATAAAGTTCAGAAAACTCATGTTTCTTTGTGAGTTGATCAGAACAATGAGAAGAAAATACCAAAGTTTGTTTGCCCTCTTAATATTAAAAAAAGGGGCATATGGCCTTATTGCTCAGGAGTTCATAAGAAGTTTGAGTGCCAAACTTGCAAGTGCCAGAATCAAATACTGTGACCTTTTCATCCCAAGATGGATGCTCTACCTATTGCATTAAACCATGCAGAACTTAAGATCAAATAATGGACCAATCAGAAAATGGAAAAAATGTAGCATTTTTTAAAAGTTTGCTCTTAGAGCTACTAATATTGTCATTTTTTAAAAACTAATGACTTAGTATTTAAATTAATTTGTTTTTGTCATCAAATTGAATTTAAAGAGAAAAAATGTTAAAAACTGCATCTAATACCTTCACTGTACTCAAAACTGTGGTTGACTTAAAGATTATTAATAAATGTATTCATTTTATAAATCCTTATGTAAGTATCTGAGATTTAAACATTATATAAAACAGCAATTGAGAGAATACAAATCGTGGAGACAATGGAGATATTGGGAGTAACAAGGAGAAATCAAAAATGAAATACTGGTATAGTAATGATGTTTAATTAAATTAAGATGTTAGCAATTACTAATGAAATGAATTTTAAAAAAGGATGATTTTTATTCCCTTGTTACTTTATTATTTTTTATTATGAACATAATTTTAAAATAAAAAGTTCTCTTTTATTTCAATACAATAAACAAAATAATAAGAATATATAGTTATGAGCGTATAAAAAGCTTTACAACTCTAGAGATGTTCATGATCAAATTAATAAACTTCACTTTAAATCTAGAAATAAAGGCATTTAAAAAAGGTAAATAAAGTAAAAGATAATGATGTTGAAAATATGTGAGAGGTTATGGCCCTTGTCAACCAAAGAGAACTGGTTCAGGCAGAAATATATCTGGGAGTATTTTTTTTTTTTCAGATGTTTTTATTGAAGTGTTCAAAGTATGTATAAATGCTGAATTAAAAGTTTTAAATACATATATTTATTTCAATGGCTATTAATTCAACTCTCAGAAAATTAAAATTATTTGCAGCAAACGTTAACAAAAAGAGAAAAATCAAAGAGGTATGTTTTATTACCAAAGCAGATAGTCCTTTGAGGAAGTGAGAGAATAGTTTACCTTTAAGCATACACATGAAAACAAACAGTATATATATACATATATGTAGCATGTAACCAAATAAATGACCAGCATGTATAATTGAAATATATCCTTATCAGGTATTCCTATAGGGCATCAATATTTTAGGTATTTATGTATTACTCGGCATTGAAATTTTAGGCTTTATTAAAATCATTATAATCATCTATGACTGCTAAATATTTAATAGTACTTTTTGTTTAATTAATTAAGTAAATTTAACTTTCAAAGAAAAGTTGTTGACGATCTCTAGAGTGTTTTTATATCTACTATACATTTTTTATTAATTTCTAGATACCACTGACCTACTAATGCTTTAAATATAGCCATCTTTTGCCTCAAAAATAAACTGACATTTATACAGAAAGTAGAGTTGTTATTTTCAACTTTTGTTAAGACCTGTAGAGGTCTCTACCTTCGTATTTTCAAGTGCACATGCTTAAAGGTTTATTGCCTTAGAAAATATTACTTACGTAATCAATGTGTGTTAAATAAATTTATAATTACAACTTTGTAATGTTTAAACAGCACTAAACTGTTGCACATGTGCATTAAATTTTAACTAGGCCATTCTATCTTTTCCCAAAGACTTTATCATGTGTTTGAAGTGTTTGTATTCATTCATTTTATAGTTAAAATCTAAAGCGCATGTGCAACAGTTTAATGCTGTTTAGACATTAGTTTGTAAAAAACATCGTGCTATATAAAAGAATTGACTTAATTACAACTTTGGTAAAAGTGATTCTATAAATCTTTGAAAGTTAAATGTAATTAATTAATTAATTATTTTATATAATATTATAGTAAAAAAATATTCTGGTAAAATGAAAATAAACACAGAAAAGATAGTTTTTTAAGTAATATTTGTAACCCATTTCAAAGTCTTTGAAATGGGTACTTATTTCTGTTTTCATTTTAGCAGATATTATATTAGCTTAGAAAAGAAAAAAAATTGTAACAATTGAATTAAAAAAATATTCATATTTTTAATTTGTTATAATAGAGCTATGATTATTGTTATTGAATTATTTATTGGTGATTTGTAGGCATGCATGTCTGTGGTGTATTTTAATTATATATATAAAGAAAGTTGCTGTTTCCAGCTTTGTATAATTGGTTATGAGTTTAATAATAGTTAAATACCATTATTGAATCTGGATGATAAGCTGATAAATTAATTCACTCTGAATTACCAGCAATGTTGACAAAGGTATGCTTATATATATCAGAGCTCCCAGGAATAGGTGAATCCATTCTATTCTTTATCCTTTATTCAACATTTAGAGTGTTTTTAATTTATAGCCTGAGAGAGGGTGATTTACTCCCTTTGTTTACATATACATTGAACTATGTTTAATTTAAAGTTTATATAGATATAATAAAGAATAGAAATGAGGAGATAATATCCATTTAAATAGAGATCAACTTTAACCTTTGATGTAACCAAGAAATTATCAATTACTATTAACTCTTTGCATGATTGTTGCGACTAAAAACGAGATAGCTTCAAGTTGCTCGAATTCTGTCATTTTTAATGCTACCGTTAAGATTTTGCGTTATTTTTAAAGGTTAAAAAAGGTTCCATAAGATACTGCACTCTCTTGAATTATTTTATAAGTAAAACATCAATAAAACTGACATTGAAGGTCTAACAAAAGAAGAGGACAGTCCATCCTTGATGCTGATTGGCTGTTAACCATCAAGAACAAAGAAAACCGCTTGTCAATAACTAAACCACTATGATTTCTTTTCTTTCATTTCAAAAGTGATAAATGAATATTTTAGACAATTTTAAAAGTATTTTTTGACAAATTATAAATTATTTTGATAAAATATGCTAAAAATAAAATTATTTTAAAAAAATAGTTAAGATTTTAATAAAAATTATTTACTTTTCCACAACATAAAATTGGGAAAGAAATCACTGATGTCAGCAACACTTTTTAGTTGGTTACTAACATTCATTTTAGATTTGCCACTATCGAATATTTTTATAATTATAAATAAAAATTTATTTTTGAAAAAACTTTCGTTCACTTTCATAACCTGGCAAATTATTAATGTACTTTTTACAAATGAAACTAAAGTGAATATAATATTAAAAGATGAATATATTTTGATGGTTGAGTTTGTGAAATGATCAATTAAAAGTTTAGACTTTTACCTCACTTGGCCAATAAAATAATCAGTATTAAAAAGGTTAATTGACAATTTCTATTATAGGTATATGAAAAAAACTGATCTGGTCTCAGAAATTGTCAGTTAATAGTAATTGATAATTTCTTTGGTTACATCTAAGGTTAAAGGCAAGCTCTATTTAAATGGATATTATCTTTTCACAATCCACAGAAATATTTAATTCAATATATATATATGTAATGCAGTTGTATTCCAAATAATGATAAATAACAAATAAAATTCCAATATAAACTTTAATCCATAGTAGTATTTTCATTTATACTCATAATCATTTTCAACTAAACTGACTTAATTTCAAAATAGAGTAAAACATTGTCAACCAGAAACCACATGTTGATTTACATATCACATAATTCACTAATCTTAATATGCACTGATTATCTGTTTATTATTGTATTTTTATAACGATTAATAAAAATTGCCTCATTAATTTTTCTTTTTTCATTACTTCTTTCTTGATTTAAAATCTTAATTCTTTTCATATCAAAATTAAATTTACATTTACAATTTCTATCATGATCATAAAACACCAATTTTGTAAATGAGTCACTTTTATTTTTTTTATCTCTTTGAATTATCTTCAATACTCTTTTATATCACAATATAGATTCTTTACCTCTTTTTTTAATAGTACACATTGACTCCCAATATATACATCTTTTTTCTATACATTTTTCTTCTAATAATAATCAAGCTAAAAAAATTTAAAAAAAAGAAAGATTTATTCTGGAATATATAATATTTCATTTTATGGTTTGTATAATTTGAATAAAATGGTTAATAATTCTAAGAAGTTATTTAAGGATGGAGTGAGTAATATAGTTCATCGAATTTTTGCGGATATAATGCTTCATATATTGGGAAGTCGAGGTGTAGTCTTGAAAAGAGTTAAAGAATATTAGTTGTTATATAAAAGAATACCAAAGATAATTCAAAGAGATAAAAAGAATAAAAGTGACTTATTTACAGAATTAGTATTTTATGATCATAATAAAAATTGTAAATGTAAATTTAATTTTCATATGAAAGGAATTAAGATTTTAAATCAAGAAAAAAGTAATGAAAAAAAGAAAAATTAAAGAGGCAATTTTTATTAATTGTTATAAAAATACGATAATAATCAGACAATCAGTGCATATTAAGATTAGTGAATCATGGGATATGTAAATTTTCACATGGTCTCCAGTTAATACTGTTTTACTCCATTTTGAAATCAAGTCAGTTTAATTGAAAATGATTATGAATATAATTGAAAGTACTATTATTGATTAAAGTTTATATTGGAATTTTACTTTGTTATTTACCGTTATTACATTTTATTACAATACTTTTACTAGCAGATATTTATTGTATTATGTATATATTGAATAACAGATTCACATTACTATGAATGCACACTCTTAAAAATGCATTTGGTTATTAAAAAGTCAAAATTTATTTATTCAGTAGTATTACAGGTAAAATTAAGCATTCTTTTTTTTTCCATATGTCAAATGCGTTGACTAGGAAGCGAACCTGGATCAGCTGCTTGGAAGGCAGTTAGTTATGCTAACCACTAGGCCACCAATGCTTGACATTTTAAAAATTAACATGTTTTCCACCAAAATGCTATAATTTTGATTTATTCTGTTTTCCTTTTTATTATTATTAATAAATTAAATCTTTTGTAAGAATGTTTTATCTTTTTGGTGCGTGCCCAGTCAAAACTTTTCCACTCCTTTCTCAGATACATCCATTTAAATTTTTTAATCTTTACAATATTATATCATTAAGAAATTTGAGTTTGGATCTAATTTTTTTTTGTCTTTTAAATTTTGCTAATAAACTGTAGTGCCTGCAACATTAGGGCAGTAATACATTGATGAATTTGGGAACTGAATATTCCTAAGTCAAAACTCAACCAGGCACTTGTGGTGTTGTAATGGCAGTTGATGCCCTGAGATATTACCCAATTATTTATTGCAGTATTGCTGTTTTTCATGCTGATTTGTATTACATTCACGTTATGGTTAATGTTGTATTATATATTTTATAAAATTGTTTTTTTCAAAGTCAGGCGCTGAGATATTAGTTGCCCCTTCCCATTGTTTACTGCATTCACTTCTAACCCACCTGTAACATTTTTTAAAATTTAGTATCTTTAATGTGCTTTGATACATTAAATTAGAGATGAAAATAATGAATCTTAAACTGTGCTATTATAGGTAAGATTTACCACATAGCATTCTACTATAAATGTTTTTTTTTGTATTTTATTGGCTACATGAACAGTCATCTCACCTACCCAGATACTCATCAGTAGATCTTCAATATCCAATTATGAATTAATAGAAATCCTTTTTTTTTTTGTCAGAGAGTGGTTAAAAAAAAATCGTATTTTTCACCTGTGAAAATGTGTGCGAGTTTTAATCAGATTTGAACTCCAACTCATACTAATCATCTTCAGTGACAATATTTTCATTTAAAATGAATATCTTTAATATCTATATACAATATACTGGCACGTGTGTGTTCTAACGAAAAATTAAATGTTTGCTTTTTAAAAAATAATCTCTCATGTTTTCTTTTGTTTATATAATTTACTTTTTATGATTATATATAATGGACATCTCTTTAACTCAAAGCATCTTTTGATCTCTTACATTGTAAAATCATTGCTTAAAACCTGCATTAACCTTATTTCAAGAATGAGTAACCTGTATCAATTAATACTACATAATCTCCGAGGATTAGGCAAAATTGAAATGGTCATTAATTAATGGATCTTCTAATTGATCAAGAAATAAGTCCTATTCACTGCCGCCAATATGGCAATCAAATCATATATAATTTCTAATTGGTTTGTTTAAGAGACAGAGGGGGGAAATACTATTAATTTTATAAAAAAGGAGAAGGTAAGAGTGTTTTTTTTTTTTTTTTAAACCGTTTCCTATGATACTGACGGAATTATTAACTCGGTTGTATTTTTCTATCTACTCTGCCAGTTAAAAGCATTATAGTTAAATGTTATTTAAGCTTCATTTTGTTAGTGATGGGGAAGATGCTAGAGCTTATCTCTAGGAAGAGGAGGAGCAATGACTTTTCATGAATGAGTAATGACTAAAAGATTAGAGATCTAAATAAAATAGAAACAAAGACTGATCCACACAAAGACATTAATTTCAAACAAAAAGAAGCTAAAAATAAACAGTTCAATCACTGTTTTGCTATAATACCAATAACTAGGTAAAGGTGACACAGGTGTGTGTAGGTAAACTTAGGAGATCAGTCATAAATTGCTTTGTCAGTCATCAACAATTACTTAGGGAGAAACTCAAAATCTAAAATAAATTATTAACTTTTAAAAACATGGTATTTCTCAGTTTTAATATATTTTAAAATGAATTTATAAAATATTTAATTAAACTCCTCATTATTCAAAATATTCAGATTCAGACACGTATGTATTAATGTACACACACATATACACATATGTAAATATATAAATGTATAAAAAACCTCATGGAGTTGCGATAGTCCTTTGGCTTGCTATTCTTACAATCTGAGATCAGATCCGTGCCGGCAAAACTTGAAAACATTTTAAAAGAAAATCAAACTTATATTTTTTTTTCAGGTAACCAAACCATAAACAACCCGCTAAACATTTCAGTATTGTTCGACAAATTAAACTATAGGGTGAAAAACTGTTCAAACTCTCGTCACCTGACAATTGGCATGCATGTGATGTCTTTTTTACTGTTTCTTTGTAGGGGATTGTTAAAGGGGTCTTTACATTATAATAAACTACTTAAAGATTATTTTATACACACATATGTGTGTGTATCGTGAATATATATATATTCGCTGCTTTAAAGGCTTCTATGTAATAATGGTAATTCAAATCCAAAATGGAACCGAGAAATTGTCTTCAGATAAAAGAGATGTTTTCTTCCTTACTTAATTGAAAGGGTTGAATTTTTTTTTTTTTTACTTTAAATAATTGGCACATAGCTAATCAAGCCTTTCAAAATTAGCTACTAATGGGCATTGAGCTATTTTTGTTAGAACATAAAGTAAATTTTAATTAACTGAGGTTTATCTGAAAAGGATTGAAATATAATGCAATATTCTTAACTTGATATAAAGAGTATATATTTAAATAAATCAACGATATAACACAATATAAAATATCTTTATATAACAGCAATAATATATATAATAATAATAATCATACACAAAAAGAGCTCTTTCTGGCAAATATTATTCTATGTGCTTTAACTAAGTTACAATTACGATCTACATTGCATATACAGTGACATTATATTTATATATATATATAAAATTAACTATAACTTATTAAAACCACATAATGATTTTTAAGATATACAAAAAAAATCTATATAAATGTATATTACATAGTCTTCCATTTTCAAATTAATTGATGTTTTATATATGTTCATATAATTATTTTTTTTATAATTAATGTAATTGGTTTCATATATCTTCTTTCTATTAGGTTCTTTAATATAATTTAAAGGACTTATATTTTTGACACAATCTATTTTATGTCTGAATTTTAAATAATGAATATATAAGGCAGATTATCATCTCTTCTATTAATAGCATTATTATGTTCTTCTGCTCTTTCATCTGTTTCCCTGTATGTCCATGATAAACCATGTAACAATTTCCACAAGTAATTTTATATACAATTCCCTTTTTATATCTCATATCATCTCTTATTTTATAATTACCTATTAATTTGTCAAGTTTTTACTATTTGACCATCCTATGTTAATGCTTTTATCCATATAATTTTTATTTTATATATATATATATATATATATATATATAACAAATATGAAATCTGTAATTAGTTTATATATCTTTTTAATTTTATATTTATTGATTACAGACAAAATATGCTTACTAGAATTAAAGATTTACAAAATAATGCAGCTTGTTTGTATTTAAGTGAAAATAAAATTCTGAAGCAATTCTGATTGAATTTGTTTTGTACAGTGTACTTTACTCAAAGCCGCAATTGAACTTTTCAATTTCATTGAGCTTCTGGAATACAATTTTCAGAATAAAAATCTTTATAAAAAATAAAACCATGCAGAATGTTGAATTTTCCTACAAGAATATGTTTTTATAGAAAAAAAACTAACGTCTAGGATATAGTCAGAGCAGAAGTTCAGTGGCTGCTGGTCTAAAAAGTGCTGCAACATTGTTCCCCCTCCCCCCAAAAAAAAAAAACCAGAAAAAAAATACAAAAATTATTAAATTTTTGCTGTTTGGAATTCAACAATATAACAATCATTCAATGTTTTGAATAATTATTATAGAAATATAATTGATTAAAAATATTTTTAAATGCTTTATTTCCGAAACTGTAATATAAGCAAAAGATACAAACAATGTATCGAGAGCACTTTCATAATTGTTTGCACTAATAAAGCTTTGCTCTCAATACACTGTTCTTATCTTTTAATTATTACTAATTAAACTGTTTTTAAAAATAATTATTTTAATGATGCTTAAGATTCTATTCAAGAATGCTACTAATTATAGCAATGTCTGAAACACCATATTCAGTAGCTTTCTGCAAGTTTCACTGATATTTATTTGTTCTTATTAAAGCACGAATTTAGCAAAAATTATTTATCAATTTTAAAATTAGATACTGCTTCTGCTATCTAATCTTAATCTTTGTTAAATTTATCCACAATCCCTTATCTTTGTTTAGTTTTTAACTTTTTTTCCCAACAAGCTTATCTAAAATTGATGTTTCTTTCTTCAATTCTGAATCCATATGTGTCTTCATTAAATCTGTTTTTCTTATTATACATTCAGTATGCAAAGGGTACATGTAATATGTGGCTTTGTTTATCTTTCTCTTCAGCAATATGAATCAAATCAATTTTACTCTAGTTTATTTAAAGTATAATGTATGGATACATTACGCAGTTTAAACTAGCCAACTGAATCAAAGACTTTTCTAGATTCAAACACATTATACTAAATGAATTAAATTATTATTACTGGATATTTTAAAATACATTAGTTGTCATTATCAAAGTCTTCTTAAAATTAAATATTTAGTATTAAATTTGAATATGTAAAACAATAAATGAGTAAACCAATTTTAAATAGCCTATGTTGGAGATGAGATTTCATTAGAATTTTCTCAAAAAAACTTTAAAAAATATTATTTTCCAGGCTGATTATCCTCAATACAATGAAGATTTGGGTATCTTTTTTTTCTTGTTTTACCCTCTAATTATAAATAAATGACTATCTAGGTTTATTATGAGTTGGAAATCTGGAAAAAAATTTGAAGATAGAATTTTTTGGAAGAAGTTTGTGTATTTTGCCTAGATTTTCAGTTCCATCCAGCTTATAGAAACAATAGAATGATGCATAAGCTACAGAGTCCATTAACCTATTTTAACCATTTGGTACAGAACAACATGTCAGTCATGTGTCATAGCTGATTGGTTGAAATTTCATTTTTTTTTACATTATGTAAAAACTATAAGCATGATATCATCAGAAATATGGGCATTCAATCTGTCGTAAAAATATCTTTTAAATGCCATCTTTTCAATAGAAATCGGAAGAAATTTGAATTTTTTATGAATTTTTTTTTTAAACAGACAGATTTAATTTTTTTCTACTTTGGTCAATTTTCTAGTTTACACAAAGCAATAAAAGCAGAAAATTGTAAACTGCCTTATTATATAGTGAAAATGGATTAAAAATACACAGGTCATTTGCATTCAAGGCCTATAATGGGATGTGAACATAATCGTAGAATATATATATTGTAAGTAGATTTTTAAAATTTTTTAATATTTTTAATTTATTAATATAATTTATTAATTTGCCTTTATATTGGTGTGTGTGTGTGTGTGTGTAATATATAAATTATAAATAATGTAATATTAAAATCATTTATGCTCTTTATTATACGGTATATAAATTATTATTCATATGTACAATAATTTTATGTCTTTGATATTAATAATTTATTATGTTTATATGGTGTGTTTACTCTTGCATGTTGTATAACAAGTAATGATTTACATATATATATATAGAGCAGTGCAATGTAAATTTTAAAAACATAATCAAATGTACAGAAAGGTTGCAGTTGATAAAGCATTCACAAAATTTACTGGGCATAGTACCATGTGAAAATATAAACACTTAAAACCAATAAAAGAGAGATTTCAAATGATGTTTGTGTAGTAGTAGCCACAATGGTTATGCATATACCACATGGAATTGTATGCAGGCAAAGAATCATTCTGATTCTTGCCTATGCCTTGATACTCATGCTGTGGAGTCAGTAGTTTTGCCACATCTTGCATCACATTATTTTCAAGTCTATAGCTAGCAAATGAGCTATATGCAAATAAATTATATCTTTGTGGGACAATAAATATAACAAGATAGCATCACTGGTGTGCATAAAGAATATAAACATCACTGATGTACACAAAAAAATATAAAATGAAGAGATGAAACTCATTTTATCAGTGATACAGACAGTAGCCTACAATTTCTAGTTTTAGATAGACAAGAAGCCAATTGCTATGATGACAAATGCATATCTATCTTCTGGAAATGATTTGTTTTGTATCTTTTATTAGGATGAATCTTTTTCTTATAGATGCCTTTGAAATTTGGTAACTTTTGGGGTACAAGATAAAAATGAAGAATTCATATGCGACTTGTTTTGGAGATTCTGAAGCTATGGATTATCTCAGGTAAGAAGTATTATATATGGTTTGAAAGATAATTTTGTGAGGAATACAAAGAAATTATCACTGAAGATGTAATTTAAACTTAGTTAATGATAAATTAGAAATTATGAACAAACAATAAAGTAATGGATGTTTAATTTCTTTTTTCCTTATTTTTTAAATAATTATCACTATTTGTTTTAGACTTATTGTTTTCCTTTGTTTTTCTAGTTTCTATTAATGTAAAGCTTTTTGTTCTAACATTATTAAAACTGAAGATATTGTGAAAATAGTGTCTCAGGTCAGTTTTAAAAAAAATTCAATATGGCGCCTGAAAACTGAACTAGTTAACAAATGGAAGCTATGATTGCCCATTAACAAGAATCATAAGACCATTTACAAAATATTTCTATTATCAGTTTTAATGTTTTAATATATATTATATATAATAAAGTTTTACATTCAAATATCAGCCTTTCAAGCTAATTATGCATGCGCTTTGCGAGTGTTAAATAATAAATGAATACTTTCCTTTCCAATACAAGATATAATATTTATGCAGGAATAAAATGAATCACCTATTCCTACAACTCAAATGCTTATATATGAGCAAATCTGAAGTACTGGCAAGGAAAGCATGAGGAAAAACCACTCACTTTAAATTACTATTTACGATGTCTGAATGAATGACATCGGTGAAATTGTCTAGAATTTGCTAAACGTCACTCTAAGTGAAACTTAATCATATATAAAAGCTTTTTGACCCTCATAAAAAAATAGTACTCAAATATGAATCTGTATTAGATAATTTGCTGGGTTGGATATTGATCAGATACTTGAAAGGAAAATCCTAAGCTTTTTGGAAAAGATTTTCACTCAGTGTGGATTCAAACCCAGCTTGTATGCATGCTAGACAGATGTGCTATTTTTACATTACCAAACTTTTCATATATATGTAAATGTTTTTATGCAGCACATTAATATGCTTTTTCTCCCCAAAAGAAAGATGAGATCATCCTTCAGAATTACATAAAGACCAAGTACTAATTATTGATTGTAGCATCTGGTAGCTTAGATTCTGCTTGTCATTTTTAAATGTAATTTATTACAGCATCTCACATTTAGATATTTTTTTTTTGGTATTCGTATTTTAATTATTATTTTATAAAGGGAATAAAAAGGCTTTAAAAGATCTGAAAATTTTCTATTCCTTATATGTATATTATTTATTAAATTTTTTATTGCATTTCAAGTGGCTTCGGTTAATTTTATTGGAAACAAATCGAACGTAACAAAGGAGGAGTTCTCTATTCCTTTCGAAAAAAAATTTTTTTAATTGAATCTGGTGTAAAACATAAAAATGTTAATCGAATTTGTCAATTTCAATAATTAAAATCTAATTTTTGCTTTTTGTTCTGAAGTGAAAATAATATTAAGATACAATTTAAATGGATTATATTAAACATGAAATAGATATTTTTTCAAGTGTGTAAAAAAATTACATTGAAGATATTGATTGATTTTTTTTTTTTGAGTGAGCTACTAATTTTCTGGTATCACAAGAAAAAGAAAAATCCCGTATTGTACTCACAAATCTTTTTTTTTTTTTTTAATTTATAAGTCAAAATAACAAAATAACTTTATGAATAAAATTAAGGATATCATATTATAGCTTAAGGGATTTGATAATTGATATAATTAAGCCCAGATTTTTTAATACATATTAAAAAATATCTTTAATGATGATTTGAATTTTAATTAGTTTTTTTTTCTTTTAATTCCATCGTTGCAACCGAACCATTTTTCAAGTTTGCTTTACACTTTTTTTGTTGATATTTTTAATTTAACTGCATTTAGAAATCCATGCAGTAATTAAATTTAATGTAATTTGATAATTAACCAAATTATGCAAAATATCAAAATAAAATTTTTCATATAAAAACGAGGAAATTAGATATTGTTGAAATATTAACATTCAGATCTTCAAGTGATTATATAATTCATTTGCTTTATAATCTTTGAATCTTATGTTACATAAACATGTTTATATATGTAAATGTGTAAAAGAGAGAACTGAGTTTTATATTTAAAGATATATTTAGGCAGTTATATTCTAAAAGCAAAACAATATAATTAATCAAGTCAAGCGTTGTTAGCCGAGAGGTCAGCGCTGCCGCCTTGCAAGCAAGCAGTTGGTTGCAGACGGTTGTTGCGGGTTCGCCTCCCGGCCGATGCTATGACATATGGGAAAAAATATAATTAATCAATTAAGCCTTTCAAAGATATGACCATGACATTGTAGTAACGTTGATGGGCTTTAGGCACTTCAACTTAAATTCATTTTCTTGTGGCTATACAGGATGGTGATCATGTGATGTTCATTAACATTTAACAAATTCTTGAAATCAACATCAATTTTGCATTCAGCAGAAAGCAAATACTGAAACTAAAATATTGATTTTTAATTTAAAAAAGTCTCAAGGTGTCACTATCACACAGAAAAGCCTGATACAAAAAAATTAACAACACAGATCACTTATGAAAGCTTTTTGGAAGTGCTCACTTAAATTCTGAAAATGAAAACATATTTTCCATATTAATAATTTTTGTTAGTCATTCATTGAACTGTAGATTATTCATTTAATGAATAATATTTCTGTAGTTAGTGTATTTTTCACTACACCACTCTCGTGCAAAGTAAAGACTGATTTCTATCCACTTTTAACACCTTGTGGAGGGGTGCAATCATAAACGTATGACCAAAGATATGGGAAAAGGTATATGATCTCCAATATGCACATTGCATGCCAAATCAGCACTTATCACTTAGTCCAGGTCACAATCTCTTACACATATCTTTGTCATTGTTCAGCATATATATATATAGATAGCCATTTACTACAGTTTAATTAGTAAGTGTCAAATTTATTATTTTCACAACTTTGACACAAACTACTTAATGTAAGTAAATTAATAATTTTTATTAGTCATTCATTAGACTTGAGATTATCCATTTAATGAATAATATTTCTGTAGTATAATTTTCACTACCCCACTCTCACACAAAGTAAAGACTGGTTTCTATCGACTTTTAATACTTTGTGGAGTGGTATAATCAGAAACATGTGACCAAAGATATGAAAAGGGATATATGATCTCCAACATGCACATTTCATGCCAAATCAGCACTCATCAGTTGGTCCAAGTCACAATTTCTTATACATATCTTTGTCATTGTTCAGAGTATATAAATAGCCAATTACTACAGTTTAATTAGTGTCAAACTTACCACCCTCACAACTTTGACTGAAAACAATTAATGGAAGTATATTAATAATTTTTATTTGTCATTCATTAGACTAGAGATTATCCATTTAATGACAATTACATAACAGAAATATTCTTTAATATATTTTCCATAATTTTTCAAAAATATTTATAAATATTTTTGCAAAATGTTTATAAAATATTATAAGTATATTTATGATTAAACCTCAGATTTCATTCAAAAGTATTTGCTTTTAAAAGCAAAGGCATGTGAAATAATAATAACATAAAACAAACAAGTTGTGATTGGTTGTAAAAGGAATGTCTTAGTAATCACTGTAGCAATTAATTTTGTCATTTTAAAAATAATTACAATGGAATTTATTTTCAAACTGAATTTGCTTCATGTAATCTTAGCAATTTTGATATAGAGTTAAAACATTTTCTTCCTATCATTATTTACACATTTTCATCTGTAATTATGATAATAAAAATCTTTGGTTGTTTTCTCATCCTGGGTGTTCGCCTCAAGATGTCGCTATTTCTAGGTAAATTCCTAGAAATATACCGTTTCACCAGCCTTCACCCAACAAAAGAGGAAATTTTCTATGTTATAAACTTAGAAAAGTCCTCACGTTATGTTGAGTGAGGAGGTGATGGCGACAGAAGCCAACACAAATGAGACCTCTTTCTACGATAAAACACAGAAAGAGTTCCTGACGGCTGCCGGTTATAGCTTTTTTCCTATGCTAAAAGCAAAGAGAAAAAAATGCCTTGATTGGCTGCCATAGTAATTGATTTTGTTCACCATTTTCTCCTAATAGTAGAATATCTATTTTCTCTGTAGTTTCGTGTGAGAGTGTGGGTATTTGAAGCAGTCGTAGTTTTTTAAAATTTGATAAGACGTCTTTTTTTTTAATGTGTTGTAACTTACTTTACTGTTGTAAGTTTAGTAATAATGTCCTGAAGATTCCATTATGAATGGGTAACCCTCAAAAATTGCTTAGGGTGCGAAATGGAAAAAAAATTTAACGATCACGCGAAAGTACCATTTTCGCGAGAATTCGTCCGTGACAAGTTACTTTTGCTATATATATATACACACACAAACAAAAACAACCCAGTGTCTAATTATTAGGAATTACTTGTCCAAAAAAAGAAAATTAGTTGGGTATTATTATTATTTTTTTTTTGTTACATTTATTATTTCAAAATAAGTTTAGTTTTTATATCTACACACTAACAAAAACAATCCAGTTCCTGCTTAATTACTGTCTTAAAAAAAAGAAAAAAAAAGAAAGCAAATTCAATGGGGTTTGGTTTTTTTCAATGAAGTATTTGAATTATGGTATTTATATATATACAAGATTTACCAAAAAAAAAAAAAAAAAGAAACCCACTTTCTGATTAATTATTGTCAAAAGAAATGCAAATTAGTCGGTTATCATTTTTAAATTTAGTATTTCAATAACGGTACCCTTTTTATATAGACAGAGTTAACAAAAACAACCCACTTTCTGATTCATTATTGTCCCCCCCCCCCCAAAAAAAAAAAAAGAAAACAGAAATTAGTCGGGTATCATTTTTCAATTGAATCTTTCAATGACGATCCTTACTAATAGTAGTCGGGTATCAATTCTAAATTGTAGTATATAAATGACGTTACTTTTGATAGATTTAGAATTACATATTGCTTTTTTGATAAAAATAATTGATTTTTACTCTTGACCAAAAATACTGTAACTTTAAAAAAAGACACACGTAAAGTCCCCCCCAAAAAATGAGAAAAAGCCCCGTAACTTTAAAGACACACACACAAACTCAAAAACAATCTAAGATTAATAAACATTGACTTATTACATCTTGCTTTTGAATCAAATGATTGATTTACTCTTGCCAAAAAAAAAGTACTGTAACTTTAAAAAGACACACATAAAGTCCCAAAAAAAATATTAGAAAAAGCCCTGTAACTTTAAAGACACACACACAAATTCAAAAACAAGATAAGATTAATAAACATTTACTTATTATGTCTTGCTTTTGAATAAAAGTATTGATTTACTCTTGCAAAAAAAAAACCAAAAACCCGTAACTTTAAAAAGACACACATAAAGTCCAAAAAAAAAAAAGTTAGAAAAACACCGTAACTTTAAAAATACACACACACACACAAACTCAAAAACAAGATAAGATTAATAAACATTTACGAAAAAAATGAAAAAAACTAACATAGTAGAATATTTTATTACAAATCTAAGAAATCAGATCTTTTTAGATCAAATCGATCATTTAGGTCGGGCCCCGGAATCGTTATATGTATATGTTTTCAATTAGCATCAACGCCATCTCTAGGCAAACACCAAGGATGAGAATACAACCAAATCTTTTGTTTAATTAATATTTCACCTTACTTTTTTTTCTGTATTTGTAAAGTTGAAATATTATGTTTATGACTGATTTTGGTTTTAAAAGTTATACTTAAAAAATAATTTAAAATTTGTGAAAATCTAATAAAGAATAAAGATTAATTTTTTAAAATAAAAAGTTGGAAATCTAATTCAAATGGCCACTGAGGACAGACAAAGAATGCAAAATTATTGGTGATATTTTATTGATTGTTGCTACTCTCTTTATATCTTACATTCTATCAACATTTATTTAGTAAAGTAAATATTTATTTAAAAAATGTATAATTTTACCAAACTTATATCATTTAAAATATCTTTAATAAATTTCTTCATTGTCACATCATGGGGGCACTACTGAACCAGTATTGTCCAAAGTGAAAATATTCAGTAGATTGCAATTTATGGATAATATGAAAATAGCCAAAAATAGTATTTAATTGGGTTATAAGTAAAGGACAGGCAACATTGTGGGTGAGAAAGGTAGTGTGGTATGGAGAAGATTTGGATAAAGAATTTATTTATGTCAGTATAGTTATACAAAAAATGGGATGATTGTGTTAGAATTGTTGAGTGTTATATGGCAAGGAATGGGCTAGAAGAATAGATGCATTAATAAAAAATAGGGAGTTGGAGAGATGGAGAACTAGTATGGAGAGTAAAAAGTGTATATATATATATAAAATATACAAACCATTATACAATTACAAATATCCAGTAACGCCCTCTGTTTAAAGATCTATATCTCAATAATAGCAAACCTTAAAATGATTAAAATCATTTTAAGGTTTGCTATTATTGAGATATAGATCTTTAAACAGAGGGCATTACTGGATATTTGTAATTGTAAAATGGTTCATTTTAAGGTTTGCTATTATTGAGATATAGATCTTTAAACAGAGGGCGTTACTGGATATTTGTAATTGTATAATGGTTTGTATATTTTCTATAATTATTTCAGTTAGTGTTAACAGTAACTTTCTTTTCATATATATATATATATAAGTAAACAGAATATTTGATGTGAGTTAATTTATAATAATAGCAAGGAAAGTAGTTTACTGTTTAAGGCTCGAACAGGATCATTAGCAATAAGGGAGTATACACATAAATGAAGAAATGTGGGTGATTTAGCCTGCAAGTTATGTAAGGAAGGCATAGAAAAATATTAGGCATCTGCTAATTGAATGACTGCAGGGTATAAATAATGAAGTTGTGAGAAAATAAATATAAACATAGTCAGTATACAGAAAGTGGATTCTTGGTTTTTATGCTATGTTTGGGAAAAAATAAGAAGGATTTAGATATAAAGGCCATCGAGTTGACAAAGATTATATTGTGGAAATGGTATAGAGCAGGGTAGAGAAGAATATGGGAAAAACTTAGGGTGTGGAATGGAAAGGTAAGGTGGATAACAGGTTTTTCTGGGTATAGTAGCCAAGAGATTCCTAACTTCGAAAAATAAGCCACAGCGCATCACATCACATCTAAGATATCTCAGGATATTTTAATATCAGTGCAGCTTGTATAAAATCTATATTACTTTAATTATAATATTGTTTATAGATAAAATAACTTGCAAAATCTTAAAGTTTTATAAACAGCATGTATGTTTGATTTAATAATGCAATACTGAAGTTTATTTGTTTAAAGAAATTGGTAATATTTTTGGTGTCAAGTATATATTTAAATGGAAAAAGAAATTGTTAAAAAATTTATAAATTGGGCATATAAAAGGAAGTTTGAGTTATTAAATATTATTAAGAGTAAATATAATAATTTAATAAGATTAATTACAATTAGTGAAGAATGTGAATTAAAAAATATTTTTATTAAGAAAATGTGGTGTTTAAAAAAAGGGTTTTAAAAAGGCATAATAAAAAATTTAATGATTTGTTAGTTAATAAGAATAAAAATAATAAAGTATTAGTTAGTAATTATGATAATATAAAAAAGGGAAAACATTTTTGTTATTAATTTAACTGATAGGAATTTTAATAATGAGAAGGTGGATGCATTAGAAAGGGGTTTAACATATGTGCCAATGAGTATTAAAAAACAAATTATTTATATTAAGGCAAAAATGCAGTTGAGTATAAATGTAATAAAAATGTTTTAAATGATAGTGTTAAGAATAAATAATTTTTAATAAATAATTTAAGATTTGGAATTAAAAATTTGGTATTTGATTTAAAAAGAAAAAAGAAAAAAATAATAGTTGTGATTATAAAGAATGGGATATTATTAGAGGTATAAAAAATAAATATAGGGATTTGTTATTTTTAAAAGGCTATAAAATGGCAAGTATCGTTATTTTAAATAGGGAAGAAAAAAATGATGAATTTATTAAAGGAACAATGTTTTGAAATAATAATTAGAGATAAGAGTATGTTAATGAAGAAAAAGTTAATAAAATATTAACAATAATGGTCGTAAAAGGTTATATGGATAATTAGGATATGTTTAGATTAAATAGAATGAATATAAAATGTGCAAAAAATATATGATTTACCTAAAATTCGTAAGCCAGGTATTTCAATAAGGCCAATTATTAATAATTATAATACTTATTATGAAAATGTTTCAAAATGGATTTATGGAATTTTTTTTTATGAGATACATTACTTTATATGATGAAAATAATGTTAACAATTCTAGACAGTTTGTTAATAAATTGAATGACTTTTTGAAAAATAAAGATTATAAGAATGTGTATTTTGTAAAATTAGATATTGTTAATACCTATAATAATATTGATTGTAAGTTGCTATTAATAAGGTTATGGAATTATATATAAGGGATAAGGAAGTTAAATTAAAAGTAGAGTTTTCAATTATATGAAATTTTGTTCATTTCTTATAAGGAATTTATTTTTAAACATGGAGGTACTTTTTATAAACAAAAAGAGCGATTAAGTATGGGAAATAGTTTAAGTGGATTTTTAGCAGAGATGTTTATGTATAATTTTGAAAAAGAATATGTTGCTTGTAATATAAGACTATTTTTTTATATACTGTATGTAGATTATTATTTGTTGTGTTTAATGGCAATAAGAAAAACGGATATTTTTTCCAAATATATTAATAGTAAACAGGATAAAATTAAATTTACTATGGACAAAGAAAATGTTTATATTATTGAGGATATGTATATTAGAATTTAAAAAGTAAGTAATAATAATAGGATATTAATAGAAACTTCTGTTTATATAAAAAAATTTTTTTTAGTATGTTAAATAATTGGTTTTTAGATATTTGTAATCATAGTAAAATAAATATTATTTAATAATAGGATTCAAAGGGAAATTAAATTATATTCAAATGAAGATTTATTAAAAAGTGAAATTAATATGATAAAATATGAATGTTTTATAAATGATTATTTTAGGGAAATTATTAATGGTTTTCTTTTTTTTTTATATGTCAAATGCGTTGACCGGGAAGCGAACCCGGGCTAGCTGCTTGGAAGGCAGCTATGCTAACCGCTAGGCCACCAACGCTTGACTAATTGTTTGTTTTGTAATAAAAATATTGAAAAAATGAATAAATAATAGTAGTAGTAGCAGTAGTAAGATAATTCATGTTGGTTTCAATGATTCAAAAGATGTTTGTTAAAATTAGGAAATTATTTAATATGATTAATTAAAAAATGTTATTATTTGTCCTGTTTATAAAAAGAAAAAATGTTTAAATTTGTTAATTAGTAATGATAATGATTAAAATAATTTAGAAGTTATGAATTCTGTTTATATTATAAAATATTTAGATTGTTTTAAAGATAATAAAGAAATGTTATGTGTTGGAACTACAAAGAATAAATTGGTAACAAGATTAAACCAGCATTTAAATGATAAAAATTCTGCTGTTTATGGTCATATGAATAAATTTAAATAAAGATTTTAGAATAGAACCTTTAGAATGTAGTAAATCATATTATCAAAAATTATAAAAGAAGTAATTTATATTAATGAAATGAAACCTGTAATGAATAGGATTTTAATTGAAAAAAAAGAAGAAGATAATAGGTTTATTTAATTAAATAATTATAGGGGGATTATTTTAAGAAAGGTATATTAAAAAATGAATGTAATGAAAAGTTAAGATTGTTTGTTAGAAGAGTTTTAAGGTAAGAGATATGTGATTCTGGAATAGATAGAATTTTTTAGTTCAGAGTATAATATGCTCTTTAGTAGTACCAAGTCTCTTATTATGACATGTTTTAAATATTACATTGGCACTGCAATTGTTATCGTTTTTCTTTGTTAGTTTGTGGTTATCTAAAGCAGTACATTACTATATACAGTTTTTTCTATAGAAATCATTTTAAAATTATTAATTAAACAAAAATCTGAAGATGTCAGTATTGTACTGGTCAGAATTGTCTGTTCATCTAACAAGAGCTAGCATCTAGGCAAAAGTACCTTGAATCCAATCATGTGCAAGATACATAAGTCAGGAACAATCATGAACTCTGCCCTCTTGCATATTTTCCAGATCTATAACATTATGAACAACATTTCTGATGATAACAAATAAAATTTTATTTATACCCATCCCAAAGCATCAGCAGAGAAACAAGAGATCTACAGGGAATTTTGATACTACGAGGCCTCGAACTCCAACCCCACACATAGTGAAATAGCAAAAGTATTAGAATTATACCCTTCATATTGTTTATTAACAAAGCTAGGGATTGACCTAAGGTCAGTGGAAATCAGCTATATATAATGCAATCTAATTAACAATGTGTATGCATAAATGATGAGGCAAAACAGGCTTAAATAATAATTATATAGTTAATAATTTATTAATATTAATTAAAATGAATAAACGTATATGTAATTGGACAACAGTAGTGAATCTATTTAGGTATAGAGTTAACACTAATATAATTATGGGTTTCACTTTGTTAATGCTGATTTGCATTTTGAAGGAGTTACATAACAAAAGAATATTAGTTACGGATTAAATGATGCACAAATCTGCAATTATATATTACAATTCAAACAAGGTACCGGTATTCAAAAGATGCAGCTTAATATGCTAATGGGAGATATATAAATTTTGCCATATATGATTATTTTTATGAAAACTCATTGACCTTAAAATAGATAGATGGAATATGATGTACATCACTTTGTTAAGGTTCATTTGAACCACATTCGAAAATATTTATTAACCTATATCATTTACTTCAATAATAATTGGAGCTTAAAATGTTTAAACAGCATAGTTATTTAGATTTATTTTATTCTATTCTTTTTAATTAGAAAAGATTGATTTAGCATTACTCGTTGGCACATTCACCCTTTCATAATGAGAGGGCGGGTAGCTTAAATGAGCTTTAAAATGACATTAACCAACTTTAAAAGAAACGAAAACATGAGATGGATTCAGAAATCATGACATTACATCTTACAGATTTAGAATGGGCAAATATAAAAATATTAAACTAGAATCACGGTGCTGACTAAAGTAATAATGTTAGAAATGGTTGAGTCCATTTTAGGACAAACACTTCATCAATAATATGAGAATGTAAAATGTGCCTGTACATGTGACAGGTCAGCATTTGAAAGAGGTGGTAACATTTAAGAAGACCATAGCCTGTTTTCCAGTATTAACCTATGCAGAGCTTACCAGCCATCTTAACAATATCCAAGAGTCAGTGCTTCCAAACCCCGATATGCCATGAGAAAAATAATCCCGTTTATCCAGGTTTTAAGTTTGATAAAGCAAAAAGAAGGAAATTTCCTAACATTATGTAAGCCAAGCAACACTAATAATAATAAAGAATAAATCAGGTTCTTAATAATGCTGATATGTGAATTAAAGCCCTTATAATTTAATAGGATCTAGCGTAATGAAATGACATAAATTAATCCCTCTCGAAAGGTACGCAAATGACCTTTAATATTTATTAGGATGTCACATATAAAAGGAGGGATTATTGCTCCCTTCATTAAATAATTATTAATATGCCAGCCAGCAATTATTTCCATAAAAGATTATCAGGTTAAATGGCGTGATAAGCAAATGATTGAAAATATGAGAAAACACATAGTAAAGGTAGGTCAGTAAACTTTTATAGTATAATTTGAAAATAAAATCAATAGCGTAAATATGGCAATAACAAAACATATTAAATGTAGCAGTGAATAAGCTGTCATTAAGCAAATAGAATAATTCAAAATATTTTTCAATCAAGTGAACCTTTAATTACGTAAGAAAGCTTACATTTAAGATATGATATCCCATAATTTCAAGGATATCTATTAACGAAATTTAGTACCGGTTCGCTGGATTGAACTGTTAGCATATCAAATTAAATCACATGAAATTTATAACATTAAAATAAAAGTGTGCTGCATTTAAAATACTAAAAACAAGAAAATGTGAAACCCATTAACGAAATACATAAAATAGAGTTTTAGATTCGTGCATTAACTTTTAGAACACAGAGAGAAAATCATTACCTTCTAGATGGTTACAATTAATGTTACATTATATTTTGATAGAGAGAGGACTTTACAAATAATTTAGATTTTTTTTTAAATGAAAGTTTTTAAAGAGTTCATATTAGCGGCAAACTTATGAGTTACCTTCCATAACTTGATGTCTTGACGTACGTACGGATTTGAAAGCGTAGAATTATAAATGAAGAAAACTCAGTTAAGCAAGGCAAAGTTTTGACAAATAATGGTTGGCATCTTGAGGAAATTATGATAGCATTTAAACTAGGCAGTTAATAAGTGGAGATGGCAGGTTAGCATAGCAGAGTGGAAACAATTTTGGAGAAGAACGGGGAAACAAATTTAGCCCCTCTATTCTGGAGTCATATTTTAAAATTTAAATGGATGTGGGTCCATTCTGCAAAGCTATAAAGATGGTGAACTAAGCAAGCTAGCCTAAAATTTCAGCTCTATTTATACTAGTAAAACCTTCTAGAATGTTCTCTGTTTCCGCTTGATATGGCCCGGATGTCCATTACATGGCTGAAATACACCTATTGTCTAATTTCAACGATGATGCAACAAGTTCTAGAGAATATTGTTTTAATCTATTTCTAAAATCGAAATATATTCAAAAGATATAATTTCCATTAACATTTAGTTTGCTAAGGGAATTTAATTTATTAATTACTTTTTTAAAACAAATCTAGAAGATTCTTTTATTTATAAATTTACATTTCCAAGTTATTTTAATTACTCTCTAGAACTTTCTTTAGTATTGCATCAGAAAATAAAATACACGAATTAAAATAAAATATGCATAACTATAAAATAAATATACATATTTAATTACGGAAAACACATTTCAAATAATATCACACACACATAAATAATTATTAAAAGGGCATGGAAATTTAAATATTTCCGACTTAAAAATATTAAATAATCCTTTATACTCATAATGCTTAACTTATAAATGTAACAAAAAAAATAATAACGGAGGGTTTTAAAACTTGTATGTGCGTCCTTTTCACTCTCTAGTGACTCAACACATATATAGATGAGTTTAAACCTCTGATTCAAGATCTTGAATCACCAGAGAGTGAAGCAAAAATATGTGTAATATATTTTCCGCTTCAGTATTGAACACATCTTTAATCAATTTGAATATATAATTTGCATACAAAAAAGCCAGACCTGTTCTATTTTAATCTCAGTAAAATTGATAATTTCTATTTGGTGGTTGTTGGTCTAAAGACAAATTTTTGAATATTAAGTTTTGAAAAAAAAATGTAATTTTCAGTTACATATTTAAGGTTATTTATGTAATATTTTTGTAAAATATTTATTTTTAAACCAAAAACTTATATGTCTTTGTCTTGCATTGGTGGTCGAGAGGTCAGCACGACTGCCTTGCACTTGCAGGCAGTTGCCCGGATTGCGGGTTCACGTCCCGGCCGATGCTATGACACTTAAAAAAAAACTTATATGTCTTCAATTAGATTTTATTTAAAAATAAGTCAAAAAAAGTTCATTATAGCAAAGCAAAAGCTGTTTTTACTGGGCTAACAAGAATGATACCGCAAAGGATTTTTAAAAAAAATTTTAATTATAATAATAAATGTAATTATTAATTTTAAGACATATTTTCCATTTTTAATGATGTCTAACATAAAATCTGTATGAATTTTAGTAATGGAATTTAAATAAAAATATTTTGTTTTATCAAATTTTTGAACAGACAAAATTATGTAATATGGGTTTTGGTTTTGCAGTGTTGTTTGAGAGTGGTGTGGGAATTTTTTTAAAAGAATGGATAAACTAATTGAAATCTGATTAAAAAGGGGGAAAAAAGAACTGCTCTTTGGTAAAATGATAAAATTTTTAAATAATTAAGAATGGAAAGAATTTAAATGTAAAAATGGAGTTTCTATTTGTTAAGTTTAAAATCAATTGATGTTTATTTATATGTTTGTTATTGTAAAAAAAATCATTTCATTTATTTTAATTGTATAAATTATTATTGTTTAAATTTTAAATGTATGAAATTTAAGTTGTTTATAGACGGATGGATTCGTTGGGTTAATTATATTTTGGTTTTCATATTTGATCAAATATATAGAATTCATAAAAATGATATACGGTGAGTATCTAAAATGTATTTATTCGGATGTCTTAAGTTATTGGTGAACAAGTATCTTATGGTGAATATATTGGGTTTTATAAGTCCTCTGATTGTCGTATCAATAATTTGTATTTGATCGTTATGTTTATTTGAAATGTTTTTGATGGAATCTGTGTAATCGATCTATACAAATTTTTAAATAAATCTGGAACTATATAAATGTTAAAATTAAGTCAGGTCGAATGGTATATAGTTTTGTAAAGTTGTATTAGGGAGGGTAATCTTAGGTTATTCATTTCGTAGTTGAATTGGTTCAATGGATTGGATATATTTGTGTAATTAGTAAATGTAGTATGAGATCCGCTACGGGAGGATTATAGATATACCACACACCCTCTGTTTGCTATGGATGGGTTTGTAAGTCGGAGAAGAAGTATTTATGGAGTTTTAGTTTATTGATATTGCACAGATTAATTCTGTTGGTGGAGAGTCAATGTCTTCTCTATTTCTACTTATTGTTCAGATGTACCTTCTGACAATATAGTATTTTGTGTTGTGTATCATTACATTGAATAATGAATGTATCAGATGGATTGGCGAGTTGATTGGAAATTTGTTGTAAGGTTAAATCAGGGAAGAATATTTCTTTCAAATGAGTATGTAGTCATTCATACTCACTCTAAATAAAATATTAAACATTATAGAAGTATTTTAAATGTAAAATTAAAAATTAAGATAAAAATCTAAATTTAAACTATTCTCGAATTTAGAATGATTTTATATGTGTAAATAAATATTTTTTGTGTAATTTCTGGAGTGGTTTATTATTTTATTTTTTATATTTAAGATATAAAATTTATAGATTTTATCTGGGTCTCCTGAGTAGTGAAATGGTAGATCTAAATATTAAATAAATTGGAATCCTAACAGGTATTTTATAAATTTTAGGTAAATTAGATTGGTAACAAGATACCATTGATATAGTTAAGAATTTCACTTAATAATATATTTTCCTATTTTGTAAAGTTCAGATATTAACTTTTAGAATGTCTATCACTTGAAATCTTACATTTGTAATGAATAATGTAAAGATTATTAATATATAATATAAAAAAGGCTTAATTGTAAAAATGAAATCTTGGAAATATGGATGAAGTTCTCAGTAGGTTCTTTCAAATAATAAGGATGGATTTGGATCATCAAAGAGTTAAAACCATGTTCATTTTGCAATATATTCTTTGCTGTTCTATGCTATACAAGGGGCAAGTTTATGTCTTTTTTATGTAAGATTTGAATATCAAAACAAGAGAAAGAGGGAGATTAGTATTATATGTCATTAGGTGGATATGGATTTTCATTGATCATACCAGCTTTAATTATTTTTTTCCTTTTGTTATTTGTAAAATTTTTAACATAATATATAAATGTAGTTTATGATTCCCTTCTCTTACATAGTTTAAAATAAAGTTTTCTTGTTTAAGACTGTAATCTGTCATTGTTAACACCACATTATCTTGTCATTGCTTAATGTAAATATTAGTAAGAAAACAGTAAGAAATAAATACAAACAAAAGAAAGTAGATTAAATAAATATATTGTTACAAGAAGGAAGTTGAAACATAACAATGATTTTAATTTGAGATGATATATTCATTAGCGAAAAAAATAGATCTACATAAGAAAGCTCTCATATATTAAATACAAGTAGTGAATTCAAGAAAAATTGAGTATTTTATATACCATAATGAGAGTAAAAGTGTGCAGTATTTACATAGAAAGCATGCTCAATGCTCCTTCCATTCAATTACATAAATGCAATATATTTTATTATATCAAGTGCCAAAATTATATCATTATTTTCAAATATTATTGATTCTCTGCAGGATGACAGGTTCTTTAAATTTAATTCAGTTTCTTCAATTCTTACATTGCACCAGAGACCATCTCACTTGTGGTATTCTTCTAGGTTTTTTTTTACAATATTTTGGGATTTGATTTAAAACTTAAGCATTATGACCAGCCCAGATCAATTTCAGTCTCTTAATTGTTTCAATTAAGAGACTCAAAAAATGTGAATAATGGAAAATTTATAAAATTTAAATTCAGTAAAATCTTCAACTATGATATAACCAGGAAATCACCAATTTAAAACAGATAGTTAAGCTAAAGCACATGATTAAGAATTAATTTTAGCATATTTATGATTTATGCTAAACTAAAAGGCAATCTAGCTGTATTTTTATATTGGACTATTTCCATCATCTAATATGTGTGTTGAATGTGTTTAGAAAAGTTTAATTTTAGTTAAATATTCCAAATGCATTCAACTGTTAGTAATATGACAGCAAACAGGTTAGTATATGCACCAACTGTTAGTAATATCACAGCAAACAAATGTTAGTAATATCACAGCAAACAGGTTAGTATATGCACTAACTGTTAGTAATACCACAGTAAACAGGTTAGTATATACACAATGTTTCAAGAGGTATTTTTCTCCCCTCTTCTTCAGGTGTTGCTGGCCTGACCAGTGACAGTACTAGCATGGGATTCGAACATGGGTCCTTAGATTCTTGATAATTGAACTTTAAGGTAACGCTCTAACCAACTGAGCCATCCTGCCAAAGGCAACAGTATGTAGTAATTCCATATACTTATCTATGAGGTTCCTATGACAATGGCAACAAATCCCATAAGCCAACCTAGTGTGACTATGCATAATGTATGGAAACCACTAATCAACTTTGCTCTGAGGAAAAAGTGGAGAAATCAGGAGGAACCTCATAGATAAGTATATGAAATTACTACATACTGTTGCCTTTGGAAGGATGGCTCAGTTGGTTAGAGCGTTACCTTAAAGTTCAATTATCAAGAATCTAAGGACCCAGGTTCGAATCCCATGCTAGTACTGTCACTGGTCAGGCCAGCAACACCTGAAGAAGAGGGGAGAAAAATACCTCTCAAAATGTTGTGTATATACTAACCTGTTTGCTGTGATATTACTAACAGTTAGTGCATATACTAACCTGTTTGCTGTGATATTACTAAAATTTGTTTGCTGTAATATTACTAACAGTTGAATGCATTTGGAATATTTAACTAAAATTAAACTTTTCTAAACACATTCAACACACATATTAGATGATGGAAATAGTCCAATATAAAAATACAGCTAGAACACCATCATCACAAACCTTTAGAAAAACCCTAAAAGGCAATCTGTCATGTAGGAGAATGGAAAGATTCTCTCTACATCTATTACAAAAAAAAATGCAGTCATTTGGTGATTGTTGTTGCATCAGATCTTTTATTTAATAATTATGCTACAACAATCAACAAATGATTGCATTTTCTTGTAATAGATGTAAAAGAGAATCTATCCACTCTCCTACATGGCATAATGCAAAGAACTGTACTAACATTAAATCTGTTTCACGTGATGTTGTGTTCAATTCTTAATTTTGAGTCATTATGCCAACAGCTAAATATGTTGAATTAATTTAACAATGTTTTCAAATAGTAGAAAATAAACATTATTTACCAAGTGGGCAATAATAAGGTGACATAACAGAGTAAGTTATTAGATTTTAGAAGCTAGTTTCAAAGTCACTCGATCTTTTATTTTCTTACTAAGAACATATAAAGGTCAATTTACCAAGACAAACTGAGAGGTTAGTTGGAATATTGGATAGTTACAGAAAAAACATTTGAGTTTATAAAAATTTTTTTGTATACTTAAATGCTTTCCATTCCAAATGTTGTATCATAATGTATAGTCTTAGCTTTCATATACATACATAAATATTACATTCAAATATCAGCCTTTCAAGCTAATTGTGCATACGCTTTTGCGAGTGTTAATAATAATAAATGAATACTTTCTCTCCAATACAAGATATAGTATTTATGCAGGAATAAAATGAATCCACTTATTCCTACGACTCAAATGCTTATATATGAGCAAATCTGAAGTACTGGCAAGTCGTAGGAATAAGTGGATTCATTTTATTCCTACATAAATACTATATCTTGTATTGGAGAGAAAGTATTCATTTATTATTATTAACACTCGCAAAAGCATATGCACAATTAGCTTGAAAGGCTGATATTTGAATGTAATACAATTGTAAACATACGCTATATAAAATAAATGCTTATATACATAAGTATTGAAAATATAATGGAAAATTTCATACATTTACCTATAGTTGTAAGGATAGTTGAAAAAACAATAAATTATAATGCGTAGTTTCAACATGAAATCATCTAATAATACTACTTTTATCTTTAAATTCATAGTTTGTGAGAGAATTGTTTGCTTTTGTTAACTGCTTTCCTGTATATATATATTAAAACCCAATTAACACTTAGACAATCCCAATATTAATAACAATAATTCCAAACTGTTGTCAATGTCCTTTTAACAGTAATTAAAAATAATATATATATATATAAATTAGATTCTCTATTATTTATTAATTGTTTTTAATGTATTTACAAATGATTTAACCTTTAAGACAGTTCACTTTAAACCATTACATAGTATCAGATATTGTTTTATTTTTCAAATTTTTCTTGTCAGTATTTTTGCAATAAATAGTCTTATTTTCTATTTTCACATTCCAATTTTTATTTTTTGCTGAAAATATAAATTTAACAAATGGAATTAATCTAAATCGTAAGATATTAAATTTGCAAATTAAAAAAAGTTAATAAACAGAAATATACAGAAAAGAAATATACAAAACAAAAAATTCATTTTAGCCTACATTCTATAAAAATGTTTTTGAATGAAAAAATGATTTTTCGTAAAATTTATATTTTTTATGACCTCTCTAAAATTTTAAAATTGAGTTTATAAAAAAGTAAAAAAAAATTATTGTATGAATAATTTGACAGAAGACATTTTGTTTTTTCTTTGACATTAATAATTTTCTTTGACTAATGTTAATGAAATCTAATTACATTTAAATAGAAATGCCACATATACACTTAAGAAATGAAAATAATTTTACAATAATAATAAAATAAATAAATAATGCATGAGTTTTCACAGTAAAGACAAAATGCAATATAGTGCAGGGCAATAACATTTTTAAAATATCTTTTTTGTTTCTGATTGGTTCCAAACAATTTTTTTTGATCCCCAATAGTATCTGACATTGAAGTATTATATTTAGAACTAATAATTCACAAAAAATAATTTTCAGTTAAAATTTCTACTGTTAAAGGTCATTAAAAGCAGACATTGATATTCTCAGCACTCTTGAATATATGTCAGGATTAAAAGTAGATGATCAGATATGGAAAAATAGATATCAAAGTTTTAAATAAATTGCTCCTCCCATGGCAAAATTTACTTATACTTAATTAGCTTAGCCAGTTAATATATAAGCAAAAAATACATAAAGCAGAATAAAATACACTAAAATGATTATTGATTCTATCTATTGTGCATTTTATAAGCAGAATATTTGTAATTCACTGCATTTCAGAGACACTGGTTCTTAATTTGGAAATGAGACTATTATAAGAACTAAATAATGAATGATTGAAAGAGTATTATATGAATAGACAAATCATTGTAGGTACTTTTTAGGTCATTGATAATATCTAGAAATCTTCAAATTATCTTCTGCCAATTGTAACACATAGTACAAATATATTACCAACAATACAATATCTATTACCATAGGCAAGGACTTTTGTGATCCAAAATAAATAAATCAAAGATGACTTTAACAATAACTAATAAAACTTTCAGTAAATACCAATTAATTAAATGTTTGAGCTGTTTCTTTTCTACTCTAGCAGAGTTATGATTTATAGTGAGAAAATAAAAGGCTTACTTTTGATGTCCAAAAGAAATCACAAACCCTCAAAAACGATTGAAACAGGGATTTTGATTAATGATATTTTTTCCTATAATAGACCAGTCATGACCTGATTAGTCATAATATAGTATTACCTTGATTCAAACATTACTCTGTATTGATACAGTTGCAAACTATTTTGATCAGTATGAACATTGGGTTCATGCCATAGTGCAAATATTGTTTTTAAAGAACACTGTACTTTTCCAAGATCATGTTTTTCCAGGGGTTTAATTTTCCAAATAATGGTAACCTATACAGACAAATAGTTTTAAATATTATAATGATGAGGTTACACACAATCCATGGTTTCTTCAATCATGGATTTAAATAATATCTCTTGTAGATCAGTTTTGAATGATTAATGAGAAATCATTGATTCTCCACTGATTACCCTCAAAGATAATCATCAGAAAATAATTACCATTTTTATTAATTAAAGGAGATCTGAACACAGACTTTCAAGTTCCCTTCATTCATCCATTCTATCTTATGTAATTGATACACGTGACCAAGTCTCCAATATATGTACTTCATGCTGGTTTAGATCGTCATCTCCCATATATATATAATCAGTGCTCAGTTTATATTAAGATAGCAAACCTACAAACTTTAATAGACAGCTTCAGTCCTGTCTATTAAAGTTTGTAGATTTTCTATCTTAATATATACCGAGCGCTGATTATATATTTGTATGGAAGATGCTGTTTTAGATCAACTGATGAGTGCTGGTTCAGCATGAAATACGTATATTGGAGATCAGTTATCTTTTTCGCATGTATGGGTATCGGTTATATAAGATAGAATGGATGACTGACTAAAAAGAGCTTGAAAGTCTGTTTTCAAATCTCCTTTAATTACATCTAACTTAAATATATACCCTATGTTTGTATTTAAATAACTGTTTTTATAGATTTTTATCATTCTTGGATGCATAGAATATAAACACTTCCCAGTTAATAAAGCTATCATGTGTTCCCGTTATTTTATACAATACTTTATGTATATACATATACAACTTTTAACAGTATTTTAATATTAAATAGAATATTTACTGATAGTAACATATCCTCTACCAGAAAATATTATAATTGATTCTATCAAAATATAGCCTATTCAAATGTTTTATTTATTTTGGGAATTGGAAAGGCGTCCCTTCCCCCTTTCTCAATCATTTTGTTTTTCTTGTAAAGATATGTTTTCTTACATTGTCTTTTGTTTAATGTAATCAATAATTTAATTTCTTCAATCGATACTAGGTGGCTAATTCATTACTAATTATTCTATCCGAAGCCTTATACAAAGTTATTACATATTTTGACTGTGATGTTAAATCTTTTTTTTTAAAAAAAAAAAAAATACACCCACAAAAACAAATCCTTTTGGTTACCTTTTGAATGCTTAATCCTTCAAATTGTAATCTGCGGAAAGACTTAGTCTTTTGAGTTTTCTACTGAATCTGTCAATGGTGGATATTTTATAATCCTTTGAGAATGATTCCGCTAGATCTAGACCCAACTAATCAATAATTTGGTTATAGTATGATGAGATATCACTTGTTTAAGCCTTTTCAGACTCATCTTTTGACAACTGATAAATGAAAACATGAACCAGTTTGCTTTGGTAAATGAATTGCTTGAGTTTTTTTTTTTTCGTTTTAAGAAAATGTCTTCTCTAACTTTTGTGATAACATAAAGTTTGCGTTGGTTTAATTTAAAAATATTTTTGCATTACTTTAATTTTAAAATATTATTTAATTAGCAATTTACAATGTACTGCTACGTACATTCATTTATAAGTATGCATACAAACATATACATTATATATAAAATGCATTTCTTTATAAATATATACATGCAAATATAATGTTTATGTCCGCTCTACAACTTGTATAATCTAGAATAATAAACTAAAAACAATTCCAAAAATTATAAATGGTTCAAATAAATACTCTTAATAAATAGCTGTATTTCAATTGGCAATCGCTAAAATTTATCTTTAAAAATGTATAAAATAAATCTCATTAAAATAAATGAAAGCCTGTGAAAATCTCTTATTAACAATAATATATATGCTTCAATATGTGTGCAAACAACATACAGTACATGTATTCATGTGTGAAATATATATTAAATATTTGTTTATACGTCATTGTATATACACTATACCTGTAGAAGCCTCCTTAGAATATATATGGTCCAATTAACATTAACTGTACCCCAACCCTTTCTCGTTCCAAACTCTTTCTATTACATTTCATATCCATACTATATATTTGTTGGCTTATTATTTTGATAATATTAAATAAAAATCATACTTAAAACTGCACCAATAACACTAACTACTATAGCTGCATCTACAAGATTGAGATAGTATATAAGTTAAATAGTTATAGCAACAATAATATAGCTATCATAAAGCACACAAAGGCAATACATATGGGCCCAGGAATCTTAAGTTCTTTTGTTTTAAATATATTCAAACAATTATTTACATACGAATGTTTTGCCTCAAATTTTGCAACTGGCCCAAAACTTCTAACTATGTTACTGCATATAAATTATAATTTTTATTTATAACTGAAATAACTACCTCCTACTGAGTTATGGGCTCTGTCAAGAACAACAAAAAAGAGATAGGGCTCATAACTCAATGTTAGGTAATTACTTTCATTTCAATTAAAGATTAAAAAAAGTTATGATTGAAAAGAAAAATAAAAGTTGATTTTCATGGTAACGAATCTGATGTTTTCAATTAAGTTATTATATAATATTTTTCCTAGTCTGATTAATATTTGATTTCACTATAAAAACTTAAATATTGTTACTATGTTATTATTTAGAGTCTTTTTAAACTAACAAGCACTCTTGAAATAAACAAAATAATATTTGTATTTATATATTGGACTATTTCCGTCATTGAATATTATGTATTGAATGTGCTTAGAAAAATTTAACTTTATTTAAATATTCCAATTACATTCATCTGTTAATAATGGCAGACAGTTTTAGTATATGCACAATGTTTCAAGAGGTATTATTCTCCTTTCTTCTTCAGGTGTTGTTAGTCTGACCAGTGTCAGTACCAGTAAGGGAATCAAATCTGGACCCTTAGATTCTTGAATATTGAATTTTAAGGTAATGCTCTAACCAACTGAGTCATGCTTTCAAGGGCTGTGAAGAGAAGAAAATAATACCTCTCAAACGTTGTGCATATACTAACCTGTGTGTTATTACTAACAGTTAAATGTAATCAGAAAATTTAAATAAAGTTAATTTTTTTAAAGACTTTCAATACTTAATATTAGATGAAGGAAATAGTCCAACATATAAATACAACTAAAATACCATCATCACAAACCTTCAGGAAAACAAGATAATAGTTATATTCTAAATATATTATGAAAATCCGGTGCAATATTCCCATGATAATATTTTAACCTTTATGATATAGTAAACTATTTCTTTAATTATATTTTATTATTGGCCTGAAGTTACTTCAGACTTTTTATAATGATTAAGAAGAGAAAATATTTTTCATATAAGTCAGAATTAATGGAAACAAAAAGTACAAATAGATATAATTCCCATCATCTTACAAAAGGAAAATATTTTTTATAAAATTTGATTTTAAAACTTTTGTCCACTACAACGATAAAAAAAATTGCCTCCACCATCATCATTGTTAATCACTATTGATCCATTTCAAAATGAAGTCTCTCTAAGTTTAATCCAGTTTCTCCAATCCACGTCTTCTCCATAATATACCCATATCATATTCCCTTATTTCATCCATCTCACATGTAATATCTTTCAAGATATTTTACAATTTTTTAGGGTCCCATTTAGGTTCAGCCAAGTTCGATTTTAGACTTAATTCTTTTAATGTCAGTGATATCTGTTTGATCTCTCACTCACGTATTTTGTTATCGATCTCCTCTTCCATATTTTATTGAATGGTCTAAGAGAAAATATATTAAAGCTTTCATTCTAATAATATGATATAATAATATAACATATTAATGTTTAAAATAAATATCAAGAAAAAGAACTTTTTGAATAATTTTTATTTTAATTCTTTTACGCAAACCTTTTTTGAATATAACACAATGAAGGCACATAGATCCCAGATAGTGAAAAATGTTTTAAAATAAATGGCCTTTATTTTAAATTATATTTTGTGATTTAAAATAAATTGGAATGTACTGTGATTCCAGAATGTGAAATGTGACTTCTAATTTTATTTTACAGGAAATAAGTTGTGTAAGTCATTTGTTTTTATCAGTGCAGCTGATCTTTCACTACACCACTTTTAGGCAAGGTAGGGACAAGTTTCTATCGACTTTTTAATATCTTGTTGCGAGGGAGCAATCATTGCACAATAATATGCATTGTAACTTGAGGGAGCAATCATAGCACAATAATATGCATTGTAACTTGAGGGAGCAATCATAGCACAATAATATGCATTGTAACTTCTGGGCTGCATTGTAGTAGTATTGAGTTCTAGATGAATGATATACTGATAAAGTCACAAAATAAGTTTATTATTTGAAGGATAACTCAACAGCTGAAGCTAAAGCTCATGATTGAAGGAAACATTCTCTTTATCAATTAAATTTAAAGTTACACCCAACAACCCCTCCCCCCTTTCCATTATTCTCCAAAATAAATGTGCATTCCATTATATTGTTGACCAAATAAATAAATAGGATGTTTCTTCAATTAAATAAACATTAACTTTCCTAAGGATGGTATCATAATTTCAAACTCTGAGTGAAAACTGACTTTAAATAATGTAGTCACATTTTTACTGTTAACTGAGAATATGATAGCAAATGTTATATGTTGATTATGTAATAGGCTAATTTAAAATTTAAAAGTTTATTTTAAATGCTTAGTATTTGTTCATTTTATATACAAATGGTATTATAATATAATGTTTGGTAATGAATTGATTATATAATTAATGAAATTAATCATAGAATTAAACCTAAATGAAATGCTTTTATTAGAAATAACTTAATAGTCAAAGAAAATACGTTTGTGTATTTAAAAAGAAAGGTTTTTAATAAATGTGTTTTATTAGTTCTTACTTATGGGTCTGAGTCTTAGATATTTAACAGAAGAGCAATATAGAGACTTCAGATCAATCACATAAATTATAAAAATAGCCAAGCGTCGGTGGTTGAGAGGTCAGCATAGCTGCCTTACAAGCAGTTGTCCCGGGTTCGCTTCCCGGCCAATGCTATGACACATGAAAAAAAAAATTATAAAAATAAATGTTTAAAATAAGAAGAAATTCAAAATAAAATTTTGGGTGAGACAACAAACACATATACCTAACATCATTTAAATAATTAAAAGTATAAAATGAAGCTGGGTTGGGCATATTGTAAGTAGAGATAATAATAGATAGTCAAAGTTTGAAATCGGAATCCAAGAGATGGTAAAGGACCTAAAAATGACCATGTGTAAGATAAATGGATAAAATAAAGACATTTTCTGATGCAATATGAAGAAGAGAAGTTTACATACAGACTAAACTCTTCATACAGTAGCACCACCAGTGCAAACCAGAGTAATCATTTGGATACAAGAAGGTTTGCATATAAAATCCCTATCTAGTACCTACTCATTCAATATCCCCAGATTAGTTTCCAGCTTGTGACTTTCATCGCTGAGGAGCCTTGGATCTGAGAGCACTGCACTTAAATCTTGGGATCTAATACAACTCTCCAACAGCTGCCTTTCACCTTATCAGCTAATTATAAAGCTTTAAGTCCAAAATGAAAACATAATAATGTTTTCAATTCAAGATTATCAGCTTGTATGGTTGTATAGAGCTGAACTCAGTTCAGCATTCATACTTTTTGGTGATAGTTGGTTAATAAGGTAAAAGGTGGCTGTTGGAAGGTTGCATTAGATTCAAAGATTTAGATGCAGTACTCTCAGATTGAAGGCTCCTCACACAAGCTGGAAACCAGTCTGGTGATATTGGATGAGTAGGCAATAGAAAGGGATTTTATGCACAAATATTTTTGCATCAATTGATTACTCTGGTTTGCACTTGTAGCACTTGTGTTGAGAGTTTAGCCTCTGTGAGAACAGTTTGTGTAAGCATAAGAAATGGTGATCATGAGAAGAGTAGCTATGCATTTCTAAAGCTGATTTAAACTTGAACAGAATTTATCCTCCAATGCATCAATAATGGTTGTAAATAATGATGATAATTTAATTAAAATGTATCCTTATGGCTCCACTATTGATGAATATTAAGGTTGTCTAAATTCAACAAAAGCTAGCCACAAAATAATAATCAGTATGATAATGAAGAATTATTATTACCTTTGTAGACATTAAATTTTATTATCATAGAAATTATAAATTTATTTAAACGCACATTGATTACATAAGTAATATTTACTAAGGCTGTAAATCTTAAGAATATGTGCATGAAAATGCGAAGGTAGGAACCTCTACAAGTCTTAACCAGAAGCTCCCCTCTTTTCTTCCAAAGTGTAAGCTTGTGGTTAAGACCTATAGAGGTCCCTATCTTCACATTTCATGCACATATTCTTAAGGAGTAGATTAAATTTATGATGACCTTTAAAAATATAGGTTATGATAATATAAATGAGTACTCCTATATTATAAATATAATCTGGATTAAAATAAGTTAAATAAACATGTGTAAACATAAATACATGTTTGTGATAATGAGAGCATTTCAATTTTCAAATGATTAGAATAAGTTTGATAAATTAGGTATCCTTGTTATTGTACAAGCAGAAAATAACAGACATTTTTCTTTAAAGTGATAAATTAGACAATAAAAATGGTTTGGATTTAAAGTTAGCAAATTCATTTGTATGTGGCAAACTCATCTATCTGTCAACTGAGGCCAAGACAATATAACCTTAAGAACACATTGTCTGAATAGTATACCATGTCTGTGCCAAAGATAAACAGGATCAAGAATAATTTTAAAAAAAAATGAATATGATTAAAAAATTGTAGATGTTATTGAAAATCAAATTATTTTCGCTATGATCTGCCACTAGATATACCATTATGTAAAATGTTTAGGATACGATGAAAGTGGATATATATTTTCTACTGTTTTTAAGATATCATAAACTTAGAATTAGGCAAACAATATCTTTGTCCAAGAACATTGATGAAACCCAAATATTGGTAATTACCCATGATCATTATAGAATGTATAGAAAAAGTAATAAGGAAATAGACAACCATGGATACTCATTTATGTTCTATTGAAAAGGACAAATAATTGCCTACTGCCATAAAAATTACAATGGCAGAGAGTTATTTTAATGATATCCTTAGCAAATGGTTGCCCCATTTGAGCATTGCATGTGCATAATTACTATCTGGTGAAATGAGGAAATAGTTGTATCACATACATACATTTTACTAAACATCTTTCAATTCAATGAAGATGAAATGTGGTTTTATAAGAAGATATTCCCTGTGCATTTATGATTTGTTTTAAGGAGATTTTGACTTTTCAGAAATTGAAAAATGCAACTTTATACATTATTTTTATATATATAAAATTAAATAATTGTTTCTCAATATGTACATGATATATACATTCAGCATTATTTGAAAATATTTGCTTTTTTTACTAATTCAATGGAAAATTTATTAATAGATAACAGGAAGTAACTATTATTATATAAGAAGTGTCCCATGTTTTAAATAAAAAGCATCAACTTCTATAAATGTCACTATTATTTGTTTTAATGAATAATTATAATTAAAGTTTTAATATTTTTAAAAATAATTTCATTGCTGGAACACATTTATTAACAAAATTCTTTTTTTTGCTAAAAATTTAATTGAGATTTTTTTTTTTTGTTAAAAGACCTTTTTTTTTTTTAACTATAGGCATTATATGCAATGCTGATATATAATTTTTAAATTACTTTGCAATTTTAAATTTATGCTTTTAATAATATTTTTCAAAATATAGAATGCAAAATATTTTATGAAGTAAAAATAAAGCAGAAAAAAAAACAATGACCCAAGGTGACAGCAAAAAATGGCTGTTTAAATAATTGAAAGTGTTCTCTTTAATATATATATATATATATATATATATAATATAAATATATATATATATATATTATATATATATATATATATATATCATCTTTAGTCTTGTGGCAGTGATTGTATTGGCTGTACAATTTTTAGTGAATGGTTAAATCAAAATATTGTCTTTTCAAATAATTTTCTACATAAAAGGACAATGAAATCATTAACCTATATTAGATTATCCATATTATTATTATCTACTGGCATTTAACATCATCATCCTTTTTAACAATTTTGAATCCATTGCAGAATGAAGATCACTCCAAGTCTAATCCATCTTCTCTGATATATAGCTTCTTTTCTCCAAATCATGTCAACAAACTGTCTTATTTTATCTATCCATCTTACACATGGTCTTTTCTAGATCTTTTAAATCTTTTGAGGTACGATTTTAGATTTCAATAGTGCATAAATGATCATTTCTAGTATTATATCAAACCCAGCTTCATATCATTTTCTTAATATTTTAATCATATTAATGATACTAATTTGTTCTTTCACCCAAATAATTCATTTTTGATTTTTTGTTAATCATAACATATATTTGTCCATACTTTGTTGAGTTGTCTGAAGTCTCTGCATTGCTTTTTTGTTAAATATTCCAGTCTCAGTAAGTACCAATTAAACATATCTATGAAAACTCATTCTTTTTCAATCAGATAGGCATATTTTCTTTTAATATTAAATTATTTCTATCAAAAGCACTCCATCCAAGTTTAATTTCATAATTAATTTCACTAATTATGTCTCCATCTGTATTTATAATTTGACTAAAATATTTGTAATTATTCTTATTTTAATTCATAATTCATAATTATTTTTTCCTAGTGAAAGAATCCATTTTTAACATTTATCTTTAGTTCTTTTTTCTTATTTTCATTTGATAATTCTTGCAAATTTCCTGAAGCTCTGAAGCATAATTTACAAAAAACAACCATATTATCTGTAAAATTTAGATAACTTAAATAATTTCCATGTATTTTTATTCTCATGGTTTCCTATATTAACCTCAAAATAACTTTTGCAAAACTAGTATAAAAAGTTTTGGAGATATATAATCATCCTGGCTTGCACCCTTATCATTGATAATCTTTTTACTATCACTATGTAATGTAATCATTATGATTACTTTTTTTATAAATGTTCTTCAGAAAATGATAATATCCTTATACCCATATCATGATAATCCAAAGCTTCGATCTCTATAAAAATGTTTATAGAATCAAATGCACTTTCATAATCAAAGCACAATGACTATTTGTATTCATTAGCCCTTTCTATAACTTCTCTCAGTACTTGGATAAATCATTTTTAAATCCAACTTGTTCTTTTGGTTAGTTTGAATGTAAATTTTATTATAGAAAATTTGTAATTATCTTAGTAAAGATTTTGTTTAGAACTGATAAAAAACTGATAGGTTTTTATCTTCTTTATCAATTTTCTTAAATATCTATATTATTACTACAATCTTTCAATTATCTGATATACATCTAATTCTATTTTTACATGGTCGATTGTTTCTGACAATTATGTGTAAAAGAAATTTGTGTAAAAAATACATTGTATATATGGAAAATAAGGAGATTGATTATGAACCTAAGAAGTCAATGAAAATAATTAAATAAACCATATGGAAAATTTGGTTAGAATGTTATATTTTGTGTGTTCTATCAAATTTTACTTCATACACATTGAACATAAATAAAAAATGAATTATAGGAATGTAAATTTCATTTGAAAAATAAAAAAACTTGAATGTGATAACACAAAGAAACACTCATTGGTTTCTCTACATAAATCATCACTAACTTAAAAGTCTAAAGTGTATTGTCACTTCTATGTTATAAGTAAAAAAAAATGAAATGTAATTTATTACTTTTATTTCATTTAACTTATTATTATTTTTTTAATTTAACAACTAACACATTCAAAAAGAGAAATTGTAAGCATCCAAAATTGTACATTTATCAAAAATATGGGTGTCATCTTGTTTATCCGTAAAGCAAAAGTATCCAAGATTTTATTTGCTTCACTGTCTGATAATAAATACATATGTTTGTGCATGATTGGAATACCATTGCTATCACTAAAAGTTTTTATATATAAATTTCCACCTATTGATTTTTGGCAAAATTAATAATTATAAATTTAAACAAATTTTTCAATTAAATTTAAACAAAATTAATTTTTTTTAACATCAATATTAACAAGGCGTTTTTTTAAAAACCAGATGTAAAAATGCAAGCATCAATATTAAAAACATACTTATCTTTCAAAACAAACTGATAAAAATTACAATGCTAACAAAATTTTCCATTTTCAGGAATATTTCTGAAAAATGGATTTTTGCTTTTAAATAATGAGAAATAAAGAGATGAAACTTAAAAAAAAAATTAGATGATAATAGCAGACCTTTTTTTTAAAAATTTTTGTGATATAATTGTGAAAAACAAATCTGTAAATAAATACTGAATTAAAAACATTTACAACTGTTATATTGTCACACCTTCTGTGCCAGTACTTCAGATTTGCTCATGTATAAATATTTGAGTCGTAGGAATAAGAGGGATTCTTTTTATTCCTGCATAAATTCTATATCTTGTATTGGTCAGAGGGTATTCATTTATTATTTAACACTCGCAAAGCGTTTGCACAATTGGCTTGAAAGGCCGATATGAATGTAATTACAAATTGTATACAGATGCTATAAAAATAAATGCTTATTTATATATATGATTAAGTTTCAGTTGGAATGACACTTAGTAAATTCTAGAAAATTTCATCGGCATCATTCATTCAGACATTGTATATAGTAATTTAAAGTGACTGTTATATTGTCACACCTTCTGTGCCAGTACTTCAGATTTGCTCATATATAAATATTTGAGTCGTAGGAATAAGAGGGATTCTTTTTATTCCTGCATAAATTCTATATCTTGAATTGGTCAGAGAGTATTCATTTATTATTTAACACTCGCAAAGCATTTGCACAATTGGCTTGAAAGGCCGATATGAATGTAATTACAAATTGTATACAGACGCTATAAAAATAAATGCTTATTTATATATAAATCTTCTTAAAAGGAAAATAAATTATTTTATAATACTTACATAAAATTATTTAGAATTAAAAAAAACGTTTAATAACAACTTATAGCAATCAGGAATTACTTTGAGAATGTAAGATGATTTTTTAAGTCTCCCAGACAAAAATTGCATTCCAATCATTAATATATCACAGCATCTCTAATCCCAAAGTACCATTTTCTTTTTATCAATCGTGTTATTTTAAAGCAATTCATATAAAAAAAGAATTTTTTTTTTGTTTTAAACTCATGTTATTTCAAAATTGTGTAAAAAGAGAATTAGGTGTATATCATTTAGATATTTGTTATATAATTTTGCCAACATTTTTTATATTTCTTCATTTATTTTTTAAAGATATTAGAAATAATTTCACTATTTCCTAAATCTTTATTATCTTCATGGATTTAATTGCATGCTTTACTTCTGGGTGATTTAGAAGCTATAACAATTATACTAGTTAATTTGTTCTCTTGGTATTTCTACTATACAATTCTTTGTAGAACTTTTTACAAATTTTATGACATCATCTCTCTTTTTAATAATAGCTTCCTCTTTTCATTGTATTGATGAAATAACCTTATTAAGATGTTGTTTCATGTGTTTGAACCTTTAATTTTTTCTATAGATTTCTTTGTCATTTTACTGCTGTATTTTTTATAATATTATTAATTCAGGTTCATACCATTTTAATGAACTCCAAATATTTGATTCTAGATCAATTTTAAATATTTTCATTTTTCTTCTTTTCTTTATTTCTTTTGTGTGTTTTTATTTTGCTGTCATTTTCAGTAGTATGTCAATTGGACTCTTTTGATTTTAGTCAATTTTGAACCATCTTCAAAATCTGATAAAATTTGAAGATTAGTGATCATCACCACTTTCAACTATTATCAGTTCACTGCAATATGAAGTTCTCTCCAAGATTAATCCAGTTACTTTAATCACTAGCTCTTTTCACAATACAGCAATAAACTATCTTATTCATCTTAAACATGTCTCTTTTCTAGGTCTTTTACAATCTCCTGGGATCAAAATTAAAATATCAACTGCACATCTTTTATCATGTTTTCTAATCATATGTCCAATCCAACTCCATTTCAGTCTTTTAAATCTTTCAATTATGTCAGTGACAACTCTTTTCTCATTCATGTACAAAGGAGGGAGGGATGACTAAAAATGACTGGAATTTTATAATAAACCACTAAACATCACATGATCACCATCTCATGCTAGCACATAACTGTTATTAAACAGAAAAACTCTCCATATAGAAGTGCTACCTTGTGCTAACCAGAGTAATTTCATTCTCATAGTTTTGTAGTTAAGTAGAGTTAAAAGCTGGCTGTTGGAGAGTTGCATTAGATCCTAAGATCGAGGTGCAGTGCTCTCAGATCCAAGGCTCCTCACTGATGAAGGTCACAAGCCAGAAACTAGTCTGGGGGATATTGGATGAGTATGCACTAGATAGGGATTTTATGCACAAGCCTTCTGGCATCCATTGATTACTCTGGTTAGCACAAGGTGGCACTACTATACAGAGAGTTTTTGCCTGTTTAATTTTATAATAAACAAGACTGCAAAAAAGAGACTTTTTTATTCAGGAGATTACAAAAAAATCACACGAAGTGAGATTGAGTAAATGTGGCTGATAGAAATGCTGCATCATGCTGAATTTAATTTAAAAAGGTTTCTCAAGGCTTTGGGAGATGATATTTTGTTAGGGTGGAATTTGCACTTTTTTTCTTTGCCACAAAGTGGGATGCTTACATTTTACCACATCAAGTAAATGTTTCAGAATGTGCAGATAAAATGCCTGACCATCACAGACTTATTCTGAGAGAAAAATGCCATTTGCATAAAAAAAATCAGCTGTTAATTTTTTGAACTTTTCAATAAATATAAAAAAAAAATCAACAAATACATGAAACCCAGTTTACAAAAAATCTCTATGGCCCTACGATTTCACATAATGATGTAATTTAACAGATTGAACAAAAGGATTCTGCAAAAAGTAAGTAACATGAGAAGTATATACTACAACAGGTGCACAAACCAGAGAACACCAGTTATTTTTGGCCCCACCCTTGTATGTCATGTTTGAATTCTTTTTATTGCTAACTTACAATTATTTATACTTTAAGAGTGGTCTTTAGGAGTGATCTAATGTTTCTGCATTGGTCTTCTGATAACTAATGAAGTATCTGATCCATTAGTAAAAACTGGTAAAACATATATTAAAAATCTTTTTTAAAAAAAAACATGTAGGGATATTTGGTTTTAATATTAAGTTACTTACACTGAAAACACTCCATCCAAGTTTAATTGTGCAAATAATTTCATTTGTTTTGACTCTCTGTGCTAATAATCTTACCAAGTATTACTTTTTTTTCTAATTCATGGTTATCAATTTTTATTTTCTTCTTTGGAGAAAATCCATTGACATTACTTTAGTCCTTTCAGCATTTATCTTTAGTCATACTTTCTTATTTAATCTCATAACTCTGCTGCACCATTATTTGAATGATTTCATGTTTTCCATTTATTATTTTTTTCAAAAAATGAATTCATAATATACAATTATTTTTTTTATAAAATTCCACAATTCAGAACCCTCTTTTATTTCTTTTACCACAACCAAATTTAACTACAGTAATTTCATCTTTCAATGTTTACCAATTCTAGATTTAAAGTTTCACTGTTAATTGATCTGATCAAAAGCTTTTTGTAAATCTATATAAAAATCCTTTACTACTTCATCACTTAGAACTTGTGGGGCATAAACCTAAATTATCTGCATTTGGCATCTGCTATTACATTGAATGACCAATCTTCCCACTTTGTCTAATGCACCATTAATCTCTACAATGATGTTCTTTAACTTTTTAGTTCTAATGAATCCCACACCGCTTATTCTTTTAATATTTCTGTCTTTGTAATAAAGCACATGCCCACTTTTTAAATTAAATGTCTCTTTATCACTTCTAAATTTCATGAAGTTCTACAATGTCTCATTTAATATTAAACATTTTTTTCCAAATTGTGCATTTTTTTCTTTACTTTAAAGTGATCTACAGTTATAGGTACATAAATAAAAAGTTGTCATTTGATGAATATAGGTCTGCATTCTGGGCATTCTTAGCATCCTTTGCCTTTCAACTGTTGCCTTGCTTGGTGATTTTACAATTTTTTGGGACTAAAGACTGTAATTTAGTTTTATCTTTCATGATTGTAAATATCTAATATAGAGGTCATTCACACACGTTTATCCTTCCTTCGAGAAAATTGAAAAGAATGTCCAAAATGTATCTTGATCTTAAAATCGGAGATAAAAATTCAATAAATTCACAATTCTGAATGATACCCATTGGTGATCATTCCTTTCTTATGTGAATAATACCATATTAATAACACCTGTGATAACAGGAATGTATGGAATGTTCATTGGAAATTGGTTCTGCACTGTTTCTGTAAGATCACAGAGAGAAATAACATGATCTCCTTTCACTTATTAGCAAATTTCTTTAATGCTAACTATTAGTACTGTTTTCTTAATTGTAATTTTCTTCCAGGTTTGCAATAATGTGAATCTTAATAAATCTCACTAACTGATGATTAATTCCTATTAAAAACATTGCAATTTTGATATATATATATTTTCTAAACATCACATGATCACTATCTCATACTAGCACAATAATTGTTATTAAACAATTATCCATTGATCATCCATTGATTGCTCTTGTTAGCACAAGATGGCACTACTATATGGAGAGTGTTGTTTTGTATATATTTTCTACTAGCCAAAATATTATGCAATTTTGTGATGCATTTATTTGTCTGTTCCCCTGTCCAGTTCCTTTTAATATTTAATGATATACAATTTATCTTTGTCTAAAAATGTTGCAAGTCTGTGGCTCTTTTATTTTTAACACTATAAATGACTATTTTAAAATAGTGTTTATTGTAATAAAAATTATTTTGCATATATTAGTAAATATTCTCTATTTCTTTATTACAATGAGAATTTGTTGGGATATGGGTATAAATCTGAATGATCTGTATTTGGTATATTTTAATAACTAATCTTGCCACTATGTATGATATAATCTCAACTATGCTGTTCTTCATCTTCATTATTTATCATAATGCCACTTCACTTGTGTTTCCATACTTGTAGTTAAATAAAATGTTCACTATTCAAATTAATTGGTTTTTTTAGTTTTTCTTTTAACTTCAGAAAGTTCTTCACTGGAAAGTATTTCCAGTTATAACAATACAGTTTAATGGCAAACAACATATTCTTAGCACCTATCTTCTGCATTCTATCCACCAAGTGCTTTTGCTTGATGACTTCATGATCTCCTGGTTTTAAGGGTCTTAATCTAGTTTGGTATGTCATGATTACAATGATCTAAAATGGAATCTTCTCTTACTCATTTATCTTAGCTTCTAATATTTCAATTAAAAACTATCAGGTAAAACAGGCAAAACTGTCCATACAGTAGTGCCACTCAGTGCATGCCAGAGTAATCAATAGGTTCCAGAAGGCTTGTACATAAAATCCCTATCTAGTAGTACCTACTCATCCAATATCTCCAGACTAGTTTCTAGCATGTGGCTTTCATCAGTGAGGAGTCTTGGATCTGAGATCATGTGATGTTTAGTGGTTTGAACTATCAGGTAACTGAGGAAATGACTAGGATGCTTTTTATTAGCCAGAGGTAAAAAGCCAGTAAATGCACCATGCTGGCCAAATTGTGAATGAGCAGATTATTCATATTTGTTTATCATAAGAATAATCACATTATTATAACTTCTATGCATTGCACATCAAGCATTGTTCTGCTTAATGCTTTTACAGCTGCAAAGAGGAGTTATAGTGTTGGCTTTCAGTTTACTACAAACCCCTTTTCACAGCCCTGTATTAAAGTATATTAGATCATTTTATCTTGTAATACCAAAATTTTGAAATGACCCCATGTCTTTTTATTTTTACTTTAGATACTGCTCTTTTTTTTCCTTTTTATAAAATTTCACGTAATCAAACTATTGAATATTTAATATCCCTGAGCCAAAGATATTTGGACCTTCCCTTTTTTTTACCCATAAAATTAATGTTTATAATATGATAGTTTATTTATGTTTCCAAGGCAGCAAGCCTAGCTATTTATAAGTTTTTAATTGCTAGTGAAAAAATATTATAACTATGTTTATTATAAATTTATTAAACGCACACTGATTACGTAAGTAATATTTACCGAGACTGTAACCTCAAGAATATGCATGTAAAATGCGATAGTAGGGACCTCTACAGGTTCTCTTCTTTTCTTTCATATCGTAAGCTTGTGGTTAAACACATGCATATTCTCGAGGTTACAGCCTCGGTAAATATAACTATGTTTATTGTTTATTCACTTATTTCCATTGAAACACATGAATAGATTTGTTATTTATTAAATTGGCATTTTTTTTTTCATTAGGTATGTTGAATTGTTTGCCTGACTGCGGATAGGATAAGCAAATGTTGTATTAGTTTGTTGAGAGCTTAAGCACAGAATTTTCTGTTTGAGAATAATATTAACAATCATCTGATCAAACTAAATAAGCCTTATATTTTATGAGCTGGCAATCAGTCTAGAAACTCATGTACACTACGGCATTAAATTGCAAAAGGTAGACAGGGTAACTAAAAATTAGATTATGACCACATTGTTAGAGATAGTTTGCCACTATGTTAACAAAATTCATACATGATTATATATTATTTTTCTTAAGAGGTTGTATATAACATAAGGAAATGATACATCTTTCGGGAGTCACATGATGTCTGAGTTTCCGAAGTGACAGAATTGAGTCATAGTTTATGGACTTTTAAATCTCAAGTCTCTCTGTCTAACACTGTTCCAAACATTACAGGACAGATGCTTGTAGGGTGTTAGTACACTAAAGTAATTGGATGGACAACCTTATATTGAGATTTTTTCTAATTCTTTAGCTATGACTTGATCAGGGAACTTTTGTTTTTCAAACTGCTACTCTTTTCTTTGCGTTAGCATAATTTATTTTAAGGTCTCAAATCTTTGAGCTACTCTACAAATTTTTACGAGTCTTCTCTGCACTAATAAAAACGCTTTTTCTTCTAGTAGATTGTCAGTTTACATATTTATAATTATTTGTGATTTTATTATTAAATTCTTTCGGCTAATGTTTTTATTATCAAATGTAAATAAATAATTATTTTATTTTTTAAAAGAGTGATGCTGAGCTGAGATTCTTTTAAAAAATTAAAAAAAAAAAAATCCTTTTAATATTTTAAAAAGTTAATGAACGTGAAGAAGAAGCTGTAGTTTTTATGTAATAAAACAATTTTCTCTCTAATTAGTTGAGTCGGTTTTTATTGTTAGACTTTTTGTAGAAGTAGCTTCTTTTTTTTTTATTATTTATTTTTATATTAGATCATTCAGTTTTTCTAATCTACTTAATATTTTCTGTAAATTCCTATTGTCTATCTTCATTTTATACTGCACATCTAAGATTTCCCTTCATTTTATTTAAGCTTTTAGAATACTTTTTACAAGGTTATAGTTTCTGCTCTTTTCACTTACTGGCTTCCTGTTAGTTGCCTATTGTAGTGACGCATATTTATTAGTTAACCATTATTAGGGATTACTCAGACAATCCTTGTAGGTTTCCTGCAATTTTGCTCTGCTCTTTCTCTGTTTTATAATTAATAAGTTAGTTCTCTAGGCTTCCCTACATCATTCCTCTTCTCATTTTTTTTTCTTGTTTAAAAAATAATGCAGTATTTGCGCATTATTAGAATGCTCCATTACTGCCTATTGGTTTGTTTGCATGGTGCTCCGTTCTTTCTTGGGATGCCGCTTACATGGTTTCCTCATGATTTATCTCTAGTGTTCTGTTTTCATCGAGTTTGCAGGTTTCTTATTACCTTTATGCTGGCATTGATCTTTTCGCTAGGATTGTTGTACGTGGTAAAAAAAAAAAAAAAAGAGCACACAATTCAATTGTTTCCATCTTTGTTTGATATGAAATGAGAACCTGAATTCATTGTGTAATAATTATAAATGAAAAAAAGTAAAGAGGCCAAAATAATGTCTTTGTTAAAAATAATTACAAATCCAAATTTGTTATTTGCGTTTTCTGTTAAACTCAATTAAGCCTAACAGGAGTTAATTACTCAGATTTGTAGAGTTGTTAGAAGGTGGATTTGGCAGCGGTGTAATCTGTAATTGTCAAAATAAAATCTCGTGGTAATTAAATTGTAAACTGTCTCTTAAACTTTTTTTTTTTTTTATCCTTAATAAATATTCCTTCATCGACAAATGTAGCCAATCTTTTTAATCTTTAAAATTATCAATTATAAAAAACACTCCCTAAATTTTCAAAAAATAAAGCGTTAAATGGTGATTATAAAAGTGAAAAAATTATATACATACATTTTTACATATATGTTTAAGAGGAATAATTCATGATTATTACTCTTTACTTTAATAATCGTAAATTTAAGGACCTATGTGGATGAATGCAGTGGACTGATTCTGAAAACTGATTTAATTTTTTAGTGGTCATTAAAATTTTTAAAATCGTTATTATTATTTTTAAATCTCATATTTATTTTACATTATACTTACGTTCAGATTCGTGTTTTTATTATTGATACTATGCTTGATAAAATGTTTCATTGTTAATTATTCTTTTCTTAATTTTCAGCTTTTTAAAAATATTATATATTTAATGTCTACTCATTAAAATCAGTCAACATTTAGACAATCCCATAATCAATAACAACCAACAATAACATCATATGATCACCATCTCATGCTAGCACATAACTGTTGGTATTGAGCTTAGATTGAAAATATTGTGTTTTCAATTTCATTCTCATAGTTTTGTAGTGAAGTAGAGATAAAAGGTGGCTGCTGGAGGGTTGCATTGGATCCTAAGATCTAGGTGCAGTGCTCTCAGATCCAAGGCTCCTCACTGATGAAGGCCACAAGCTAAAAACTAGTCTGGGAATATTGAATGAGTAGGCACTATATAGGGATTTTATGCACAAGCCTTCTGGCATCCATTGATTACTCTGGTTAGCACAAGGTGGCACTACTATATGGAGAGTTTTTGTCTGTTTAACAACCAACAATCTCAATCTGTTGTCAAGGCAATCTCCTTTTAACAATAAAAATGCATATTTTGAATCCATGATACTAATTCCCCCTCCCCTCATAGTAAAGTTTTTTTCCCTGTAGTAAAGCATTATAAACAATTGCTTTTTATACAAGATTCTTGATTATTTATTTATTTAGCATGGTTTTTTGATAAGTGACAACAAAATATAAAGGAACCCATAGAGATTCCAAACAAAAGATAGGATCACTAGTGGCTTTATTAGCTCTTCAACTATGCCCATGTAGCCATAGATTCAGCAGTGATTATCAATATGATTCACAGTAGTGATTCTCCACAATTACATGCATCAATGACTGATAAATTGTACAATGACTATGAATTGTCCTGAATCTGTTGATGAGATTCCAAATGAGTGTAGGAATATCAAATCCACCTGGTTTTATTGTATTTGGAAAAAGACATTTGTGAAGAATATCATAAGTATATCATTTTTTATGCCATAATAATTTGATTATAGATTCTTATTGAACATTCAAACAGGGGATATTGATATGAGAAAAATTTAAGGTGGTGAAACTACCTCTTGAGTAGTAACAACCTGATCTTATAACAACTTTTTATATAGTTTGTGGAAGGTAACCTCAGAAAGATTTGGAGAATCAATTGCCCTCGATTTCTAAGGTAAACTTTATTCTACTGACAAGGGTCATATATCGTCTACAAATGCATGATCTAGATTTAAATCCAAATGAGATAAAGTTTTTTTCAAGTTCTAACAAGACTTAACATTCTTTTCCAAGTAGCTGGTCTATGTCTAATCCAGTTAATATGATATTTGTTGGCAAGCATACATTTGCTTATTTTTAAATGGAGACTAAAACAAATATGGATGACTATTCAAATCTTCATTGTCTTGCAAATGACAAAAATATTTATTAAAATTATTTCATCATGTTGAGATAATAAAAAGCAATTCATTGTAGACTTTTACTTTGCATTACCTTAGCTTATTTACTTTGTATTTATCATACTGCTTGTATCTTAGATTCCTCTCACTTCATTTGGATATTAAAATTTATGTAATAGTAGCAAATTTTATATGATATTTAATCAATTTTAAATCTAATTTATTCTTTGACCACAATGACATTGGCTATTTTATTTTGTTTACAACAATTCTGCAGTGAATGGTATTGTTTTATTCAATTGGTATAGATTTGTCTTTTCAATAATTTATTTTTAATGTCAATAAATAAATAATTTTTATATTTAGATATAAAGTATAAAAAGCAGTTAGGAAATACTTTAGTTTTAGTCATTCATTGCACAATGTAATAATTTGTTACATTTTGTTTGAAATGATGGAAGATATACTTTTATTTATTGTGATTTTTTTAGATTTAAAATATAATATAATTTATTTCACAGTTATTTAATAAATATAATCAAATAAAATGTTATAAAAACATATTTATAAACAACAAAACATAACACTTATATTAATTATATAAAAAGCCTTTTTCGGCAAATTTATTTTTTGCCCTTTTCAAACATGTCTTCCAAAAATACTACGACTACATATACATAGCGACATCTATGTTAATACATGATAAGTAAAAAATAAAAGACAAAAGAATAAAAGAAATATACAATTAGTATAAACAATTCATATAGAACAGCTGAAACTGAATTGGACAGCCTATATTATCATATAACTTATACAACTCTACTATAATTTAAATCTTCATTTCGTAAAATGCATTCCAAAAAATCATCCACATCAGTTATCTATCCATTCTTTTTTCATCAACCATTTATTATTCATTCCAATAGACGCTTTATATATATTCATACAATTAGTTTTATTATACATTATATTATGTATAAAAAAACTAATTGTATGAATATATATAAAGCGTCTATTGGAATGAATAATAAATGGTTGATGAAAAAAGAATGGATAGATAACTGATGTGGATGATTTTTTGGAATGCATTTTACGAAATGAAGATTTAAATTATAGTAGAGTTGTATAAGTTATATGATAATATAGGCTGTCCAATTCAGTTTCAGCTGTTCTATATGAATTGTTTATACTAATTGTATATTTCTTTTATTCTTTTGTCTTTTATTTTTTACTTATCATGTATTAACATAGATGTCGCTATGTATATGTAGTCGTAGTATTTTTGGAAGACATGTTTGAAAAGGGCAAAAAATAAATTTGCCGAAAAAGGCTTTTTATATAATTAATATAAGTGTTATGTTTTGTTGTTTATAAATATGTTTTTATAACATTTTATTTGATTTCGAAGGATTAGTACAACATAAAAAACGAAAAAGAAAAAGGTATTTTCCGTTTTCTTCTGTTTTTAAGTATTGTTAATAAATATAAAACATATTTCATTTTTATAATTATTAATGTTTTTTTTTAAAGAATTAAACATGTTGGGGTGGAATTAATTTTCTATACTCCATTAGTAAAGGTTCAAAAATAAATATTCTTTTTATTTCTTAAACCCGAAAATTTTAAATTTTTTATTGTTTTAATAATTTTAAAATTATTTTAACTATTAATTATGATAGAAAATAATTTAATTTTGCTACAAATTATTTATACTGAAGGCTACTTATATGATAAAATAAATCCTCTCATTATTTATATTTTGTTGACAACTTCCATAAATAGGTTGGTTTAAATTTATAACTTTTTATTTTACTAAATCATTTTTTATTCTTTATTATATTTTCATAAATTTTGAATTTGTGAAAATATAATAAATAATTTATTTTTAATTGGATAATTGCCACATTACTGATAATATATATATATGTAATAAATTACATATGTTTTAACTTAGTTTCTAAAATTCAAATACTTCAGATTATATAAAGCTAACAAATTTCTGTTTTAAATTTTAAATTCTACCTAAAATTATTTTTAAAAAATGACAAAACAATTTCCTATAATCAGTATGGAGGCATTCCTTTTTCAACTATTTACAACTTGCTACAGTACAATAGTGATTTTTTTTAAGTGCCATAGCATCGGCCGGGATGCAAATCTGCAACCCGGGCAACTGCCTGCTAGTGCAAGGCAGTCGCGCTGACCTCTTGACCACTAATGCAAGACAATAGTGATTTTTTTAGTTATCTTTTTCTAGAAGTAAATATTTTTAATACAATCTGAATCCAATCACAGTATTTTTTTCAAAAAATTATTTATTACACACATATTTTTGTAAAAAATAATTATAAATATTTAAACAAACATTGGAAAAAAATGTTTTTATTTTTAAAAATCTAAAAAAGCATGAAAATTAATCAAAAGCTCTTACAAGGGTTCTTTGATCTAAGAGCAAAAAAATTTCCAGTCAGCAGAATTGTCCACTTATTTGTAGTCCTTCTGACATTTTTATTAAATTAACAAGTATTATTTTAGTTGCAATTTTTGATGTCAAGTGAATACAAAATTGATAAATAAGCACTAAAAATAGCCCAAATAAAAGAGAATTAAAACCAAAATGATTAAAGTATTTTAAAAGTATCTGAAAAGCTTATGGTAGTGTCACAGAAAAAGTTAAACATATATTTTAGCTCAACTTAATTGCATTAAATAGGCATTATTAATGTTAATACACTTACATATTTTGAATTAAATATTTTCACAAATTGTTACTTTAATAAATAATAGATATGATGAGATAATATCAATGTAAATAGAAATAACCTTTAACATTTAATATTGCCAAGAAATTACCAATTACTACTAACTGACAATTCCTGAGGCAAAATCAGTTTTTCATAAACCCTATAATAGCTCTTTCGTTTTGAGTTTTTTGTTGAAGTAAAAGGGATCCTTTTTTACTTCAAATCCAAGGTCTTATATATTTATACACACAAAAATGTCACCATTTTAAACACACACACATATATATATATATATATTGTGCGACTACATTTTGACACTGCCCATAATTTTACAATTACAAAAATAAGTTGACCAGACAAGGGCATCACTAAGCATATAATCTAGAACCATGATAGAAATTGGAAATGTAAATTTAATTTTGATACTAAAAGAATTAAGATTTTAAATCAAGAAAGAAGTAATGAAAAAAGAAAAATCAATGAGGCAATTTTTATTAATCGTTATAAAAATACAATAATAAACAGACAATCAGTGCATATTAAGATTAGTGAATTATGGGATATGTAAATCAACATGTATATTTCAATTACACATGCTGGTCATTTATTTGGTTACATGCTACATATATGTATATATACACTGTCTGTTTTTAAAATGTGATCCAAGTTATTTAACAAGTATTCTTTTCTCAAGGAAACGTGCCGTCACTTACCCTACATATGACAGAAGACTCAGTTGACTATGGCAACCCTCATCAAGTAGGAGTGAGACTAGAGTGGCTTACTAATAAGAGTATTACAAATAGTGACACCCAAAACCTCTCTTTCTAACATTAAATAATATATTCTAAATCTTAATGGACAGTGTAAGTGTCCATTGTTTGCTTACAGCCATCGGGGCATCCATTTCTTTCTAACACCAGGTTCTGCCATAAGGTTCTTCTGTTAACTTATGGATGGACTTGTTAACTAAAGTTTTATCCCTTCCTGTTTTAGCTTTTTAGATTGAGCAGTTAATATTCATTCTCATATACATATTTGAAATATAATAAGAGGATTATATTAACAAAACAAAATTTTAGATTAATAAAAATTAGTAACTTAGTGTAAATAACCCTTAGTAAAAAAATCCTCTCTATTATTGAAACTTTTTTTTTTACAATTAAGTGACTGGATTCTATTTCTCTGTTACACAAGATGAAATAAAAGTTCAGTAAGCAATAGTTCATAGTTACACTGATCGATCAGAGGTTCAACTTACTCCAGGTAAGTGAAGTTCTTATATGCTGGGGTGAATCCTGTGTGTTGTCCATTGGCTTTTCTTGATGTCATTGGCTAGCTGGTTAAACTTCCTCCTGTCTGTGGTTGACGATCACTTGGGTGGCTCCAGGTGAGTCAGGGAGACAAATTTCCCAAAGGAAAGTTACTTAGATGTTCTCTTTAGTTGGAGAAAATTTTTTTGCCATTGTTTAACAATATTTTCTGGAAACAGTTCTGGATATACAATACACTTTTAGCAAAATGGTCCAGACTGCCTGAACAATAGAGAACTCTGCAATTTATACATTTAGGGTCCTTTCAAGAACTGGATTCACACTTTTAATTTATTTTTAGCTATATTTCAACACTCCAATTTTTGTCCTTTTTTGGTCATATTTTCCTTCTAATTAGTAGAAAAATTCTAGATCAATTAGCGTAATAGATAATGAAATACTTTTACTAAAAATTTATACTTTCCCCCTTTCCCCTACCCTTCTCTTTCCAAGAATTAGAATTAAGACAAAAAAACCTTTATCACATAAAATCTCAAAATTCGATTTTAACTAAATAATTAAACTGAAGGAATGCTGATTCCTTCAAGATAAATAATAAAAAAAAAGCTTTTAAAATAATATTTCAAAAAAATGTTATTTTAAACTAATATATATATGTGCTTTTAATAATATATATATATATATATTGTGACAGTCAGTTTTAAATGACTGCCACAAAGATGGCTGCAAGCATAGTTGCAGCCCAAACAAATGTACATATTATAATAAAAGGAGTGGTCTGTACATATTATAATAAAAGGAGTGGTCTGTGCAGGTATATTTTCTCTCTTGCTTACACACACAATATATTGTAAATAAATAGGATGAATGGTGATAATACGCTTATAAATAAACAAATGCAGAGACCACATGTAAATATGTATTTTGCTGTTAATAAATGCTATATATTTTTTTTGTTTATGATATGAATAAATATGGCAGGGGATTAAAGAAATGATTGTGAGAAACCGAAATGTATTCGCAAGTAACCTATCAGTAAACATGTTTTATTTTGATTTTTTGATTTTATTTCAGATTCTCAAATGTTGTATTTTTTTTCTGTTGCTTGCTGAATATTCTTTTTGGAAAACTTAAAAGCAATTTTTATGTGACAACAAGTATACAGTTTTATAATTTTTTTTAGAACTTAATGTTCATGACCGCAGGCAAGCCAATGACCTCTTTCTTTTATTGTATAATGTTTTTGGAAAAAAATGTAGAAATTGTATCTGTGGTCATTCGGCTTGACACCTACTCAAAATTATTTAATTAAATAAATGTGATTTTATTTTAGTGTTTAAAGAAATCAAGGGATTGGAATTTAAATGGTCTGTGGAATTCTGAAATTAATTAAAAGATAAAGTTATCGTAAGACAAATTTTTTTCCAAGCAGATAGCTAAAATTAAATCCATTGTTTGGACTTAAGTAATTAAAAACAGGGATTAATAATTTAATTAAAAAACAGAAATGTAAAAGTAATAACTTGTGGAGGGGATGAGAGCATACACCGTGTAATGGGGGGAATATATAAAGGCTGGTCAGGTGAAATGGAATTAGTTAGCTGGGTTATATTAGTTGATACTCACGGGCACTCTTACCCATTCTCTGGTAGTTAGCAATATAGTTTTCGAAGTGGACGGACAAAAAAGCAGAATTATGAATGTAAAAAAATATTTTTTCGGAATGCTGAACAAGTGGAAGAATTATTAATAGCTGAACGTATTTTAAAAGGTGCAGACCAAGAAATATGATATTCATTGACTGAGAAAGAAAAATACAATTGAAATTTAAGCTGCTAAGAGAATGGAATCAACATTTATTCATGATACAGCAATGAACATGGAGTAGGAATCCAAGTTCGGTACATTCACACCGCTCGAATCCCTACATAGCCATCCAGTGATGTGACTTTCTATTTCTTAAAGTGTAGCTGCTATGGACTATTTGCCAACCTCCATTGAAGCCGTGTTAAGTAATCATCTGCACAGCAGATATATATCGCCCTCAAAATCCTAGCCCGGAGAAGAACGAAGCCTTCGGAAAGTATTATTTATGTTTTTATATCTCTTTTTGTATCTTATTACTAGTAATTCGTTATTTTATTAATATTGCTATTATTAAAAGAACCAGTGAATTGCGTAATTCAGTTATAAATATTTCTTTTGTAATTTTAACATAAAGGTACACGTAATTCACTGGAGTATTGGAAATATTTCAAAATAATGAAAAATAGAAATAATTGGGTGGTTTGGTCATTGGATGTATGTGTTTTGCCTTGTAATAATAGTAAATTTATTCCATCCGCTATGTGCAGGATAGTTTTCATAAGGAATAAAAGTGTATAGGAAAGTGTTCCAAATAATTATTATTGTCCGCTACTTGCAGGACTTCTATTATGGAACTTTTAAGATTCAAATTGTAGTTTAGCATGAGTTTGTTTACCTAGTAAATTTATTCCATCCGCTACATGCAGGATTGTCTCCATAAGGAATAAAAGTGTGTTAGAAAGTGTTCCAAATAATTATTATTGTCCGCCATGTGCAGGACTCATATTATGGAACGTTTAAGATTCAAATATCATTAACTCATGGCTAAATCATTATTTTAACTTAAACAAAGGTATAGATCACCACAAGTGGAAGGGTGAGGGTCATTTTTTTTATTATGAAACATGTGCATACCATGGCCAATACACTTTGTTTTCATATAAGTAATTTATTCCAAGTTTTGGGTTTAAAGTGTAAGCAGGGGACGTTTAAGATTCAAATATCATTAACTCATGGATAAATCATTATTTTAACTTAAACAAAGGTATAGATCACCACAAGTGAAAGGGTGAGAGTCATTTTTTTTATTATAAAACACATGCATACCATGGCCAATACACTTTGTTTTCATATAAGTAATTTATTCCAAGTTTTGGGTTTAAAGTGTAAGCAGGGGAGAATTTCAGACCATTCCTTTCCCATTTATGAAACTATTTAAAATTTATTTACACGCTTGAATTTTAATTAATATCGTTTATGTGTGTGTTTATTCTCTTCATTTTGTAAATATTTATATAATCATAGAGGGCTTAATAAATTTAATATCTAATTTTAAAGTATGGCGTTGTGCTGTGTATTTGATAATATTATTGTTTGACCTTTTCTGTTAACGAAGTAACAAACCACCATCCCGAGATCATGAGTTGATTGAGCTAGTCAGGGATTAAACTTACCGGGATTGGGAATCATTCATTAGGCATTCACTTTTCTATTGATTTTATATGAGATTATAACACTTTATTAATTACATGATCATATCCCTTGGGGAGGGGAGTAATCTCTTTCTTAAGGTGGCACACAAAGGTTGCAGTAAATGAACCTTTCAAAGCTATGATTATACTAATGTATATTTTGGATGCCTTTGAATATTTCTTAATTGCTGCTCGATGTTAGAAAATGCATGTCATGCTCAATGCGTATAGAGACATAGGCAGTGACCGTTACAATATATATATATGATCTGGCAGAAAATACTAGCTTAATATATATATATATGAGCTGGCAGAAAATACTAGCTTAATATATATATATATATATGCAGGAAGTATAATTTATTTTAAAAATTATATATATTAAACTTTTCATAGTTCAAAATTCCTAGTTGCTGAGTGAATTAAAGTTCTAAACTTTTGATTGGACAATTACAGAATCAACAGTAAAAATATATTTGTCTTTTGAAATTATACTTATTTTAGTTTAGTTTCTAAAAAGCAAATTAATAATTTGTCAGATTATTAAAGTAAACAAAAGTTTTTTCAAAAATATATTTCTATTTATAATTGATAAAAATAATCTATAGCAGACAGCATAAAATGTACTTTTTATAACCTATTCCAAAATGAAGCCTATGTCATTGATTTCCTTCTCAATTTACTTTCAATTTATTTTCATATTTTATGAAAATAATAAATATGTACAAAAATACTTTAAAATATATATTTTCATTTTGAAAATCAAAACAAAGAACTTAGACATGTCAAAATTGTTGACAAGTGCTCCCTATTGTAGAGAATGAGAAACAACCAATCAGCACTTTGGAAGGCAGGCCTTATCTCATTGGTATAACTTTAAATTTAAATATTATTGAATTTTTAGTTGTAAAATAATTTTAAAGAGAGCAGCAGCATATGGTACATTTTTCTTAATAAAATAAGCATAAAACAAGCAAAATAATGTAAAAATTAGTGGTTTGAGAGTGAGTTAAAGCCAATTATGACTAAAGTCAGAGAGCATGGAGGAAAGGTTAAGACATCAACAAAAATAATCAACAAAGTACTAGTATATACAAAATGGATATTTTTTTTGGCTATTGTATCAAATAAAATCATATTCTCTGTTTTACTAGTATTTAATAAAATCTAAATATAATACAACTTTTTAAATTTAAAAATGAATTATTTTTTTGTTATAATAAATAAAAAGATAAATAGATTATTTATATTCATTCTCTTGTTTTCATGATTGAAATAAAAAGAAATGCAAAGCGAGTTCATTGGCATTATTTAATTTTACATAATATGAGTACACTCTGTCCTCTTAATTTTTATTGGGTTCAAAGCTCTGCAACATTTAGTGCAGTAGTAGAATTTATAACAGGGAATCAGGAGATCTTAAGATCATTCTGGTGCTCATAGTTCTAGAGCTCAAATTACTTTTGAATTCCTGAGCAATAAAGTCTTGTTTTTTTTTGTCCTGCATAGTTTTGCACAGTAAATACAGCAACATGGGATCAGAAGGTCCCACGTCAATTCTGGCACTCAGAGGACTGGTATTTGAACTTCTTATGATCTCCGGAGCAATCCAGCCATATACCTTTTTTTAATAGTTTCAAATATTTTGCATTATTTTAATTTCATTATTTCTAATATCTCCTAACATGTAAGTATTATAGTTAAAAATAATTCATCACATGATCACCATTTCTTATGCTTGCTCATAACTGTTATTAAAGCAGGCAAAACTTTCCATACAGTAGTGCCACCCAGTGCAAGCCAGAGTAATCAATGGATGCCAGAAGGCTTTATGTGAGGTGTTTTCAAATCCAAGGCTCCTCACTGATGAAAGCCACAAGTTGAAAACTAGTCTGGAGATATTGGATTAGTAGGCACTAGATAGGGATTTTATGCACAAGTCTTCCGGCATCCACTGATTACTCTGACTTGCACTGAGACTACTGTACAGAGAGTTTTGCCTGTTTTTTTACAATTAATTATGTACAACACCCATATTTTAATTAAAATCTTCACCACTAAAAATTCAAAATAAATTTTCTTTACTAAAACATACCTAGTAGGGTCTCAATGAAATTATACAAAATATTAATATGTTGATGACAGAATTTTATTTAAAAATTGCACACATTAAAGTATCACTTTCTGAAATAAATAAAGCTTGCTGTCTTTGTATCCTTTTTTTCATATTTCTTGTGTTAAAAATTATTGATGAAATCCAAATAATACAATATGTGATATTAAAAGGCATAAAACTCATTTGTATTTTCTAGAAAAGATAGCAGTCATTATTTTCTTATAATATTTTGAAGTCGGGCCTAGAGACTGTACTGTGAATTTTATATATATATATATACTAATTTCTATGTTTAAAAAGAACTGCTTTTCACTCATGAATAAATAAATATAAATAATCAAACTGTTTGACACTCTGGGTATCATATGACGTTCTAGCACCAGAAGTGAATGAAAGCATTGAGCTGTGATTTGTAAACCTTAACTTTTTGTATTGCAATATGGAGGCAGACTGGAATTTTAATTTTATTTTAAATAAAAAATAATATATAAAAATATTTTATAATAAATGCTTTTATTTACTGCGCAATAATTGTTTTCATCAATCATAATGGGTATTTTTATGTTTAATTTGAAATGAAAGTAGGGGATATCCACATATTAATTAATTTGATTACTAGTTATCAAATTAGTAATTGAGTTAATTAATAGCTGAACATTACTTCCTTATATTTCAAGTTAAATATAAAATCTTCAGTTGTAGTTGAAGGAAATAATTTTAGATTTTTAGTGCACAGCAAATAAAACTGCATATTGTAAAATATTTTTTATATATTGTTTTTAATTTTTTATTATTTAGATATTTTTTGTAACTATTCCTAGTTAAAATGAGAATAAAAACAATATTGCAGTCTAAAGAAGATTCAGTAATGTTAAAAGTCAATTCCAATATTATTTTTTCTATGATAAGAACATTTGTAAAAAAGAAACTTTTTCAATTAAAATAAATTAAGATTTTGTCAAGCTTTAGTGGCCTAGTGGTTAGCATAGCTGCCTTCCAAGCAGTTGGCCAGGGTTCCCTTCCCAGTCAACACATTTCACATAGAAAAAAGAAATAATAAATTACGATTTTTTTATTTTAAATGATAATTAACATAAAGTTTTTAAAAAAAAAAATTTATCACCCTTTCATATGCATTACTGAAAACTTATTGAAATGATACAATGCATTTGAAATTTGGTTCACCAATATTGTCATACTAAACAAAAGATTGGATAACTCTAAAATAGTTTGCTGGCATCTTGCATTGACATTGATTTCTAGGACTTACAAAATTTGAAGCAAATTCATTTGACAGAAATATGTTAAAAATTGAATCAAAATGTATTCTAAACAAACAAACAAACAAACAGTTTTTAAACTAAATTAAAGCATCTAGTAAAGCAAATACTTCTTTAATAATTACTGTAAAAATGTTCTGTAAAAATAATCATATTTAAATAAACTATGGAAAATATACAATTTTTCTCCACATTTGTAAAGACAATAAGAAGAGATTTTCAAATATTCTAGAAAATGGTCTCAAAACCTGAGATAAAAAAATCTACCAATCAGTGATATTACATAGAGACTACACTCTCTATACAGTAGCATCACCAGTGCAAGCTAGAGTATTCAATGGATGCAAGAAAGTTTGGGCATAAAATTCTTATCCAGTGCCTACTCATCTAATATCACCCGACTAGTTTCTAGCTTGTGGCTTTCATCAGTGACGAGTCCTAGATCTGAGATCATTGCACCTAGATCTTAGGATCTAATACAACCCTCCAGCAGCCATTTTTTATCTTATTAATTAACTATACCTTATTAATTAACTATAAAGCTTTGAGTGCAAAATGAAAACACAGTAATGTTTTCAGTTCAAACTCATTAGGGCTGCTGGAAGGTTGCATTAAATTCTAAGATCTAGGTGCAGTGCTTTCATATTCAAGGCTCCTCCCTGATGAAAGCCACAAGTTAGAAACTGGTCTGGAGGTATTGAATGAGTAGGCAATAGCTAGGGATTTTATACACAAACATTCTTGCATTCATTGATTAATCTGGCTTGCACTGGTGGTTCTACTGTATGGAGAATTTAGCCTCTGTGTAAACAGCTTGCGTAAGCATAAGAAATGGTGACCATGTGATGTTTAGCAGTTTAAAATCAGTGGTATTGTTTATTTATAGTACTTTATCTTAGAAAATTGACACCTTCATATTTTGTTTTTATTAGTAGATCAATGTTTTTACTTTAGTTCCAGTATCTATCACTAGATAAACACATAGATGATAAGATAGTGCTATAGACAGCTGCAAGAGAGTAAAGAAAAAGGCAAAACTAACAGCAATATTATCAAATACTCCATAATAATGTCAACTCAAAAACATTGAGTTAATTTTTAAAAAAAATCACTAGTGAAATATTCTTTAACAAAAATTTATAATACACATTTTTTTAGAGCATGAACTTTTGTGCAGGAAATTTTCTTCAGTAAGCCAAATTTTAAAATTAGAAGTTTCTCAGTGAAAATGTTATAGATATCATATGTAATAAAATGTTTAAGATATACTAATTATTAATGATTTTATAATAGACACCATTTTTTGAATGCCATTGCTAATTTTATAATGCTTTCTGTTATCCATGGAATGTTTTATTTGCTGCTTCAAACATTTTCGTCATTTAATAGAAGACTCTGCTAGATAAAATATCATTAAAAGTCAGTCAACACTTAGGCAATCTTAATATCAATAACAATCAACAATTTCAAACTGTTGTCAAGGTAACCTTTTAACAATAAAGGTGGAATCAATATATATAATATTAATTTGGCCCATATGAGGAAAAACAACTAATGTGTCTGTTTACTTCAGAAATAGTGTGGTATTTCTGACACTTTAGTTGAGTTTTCTATGGTTATATGAAATAATATTTTTATATGATTTTTTTTAAAATGCTAAAACTGTTAACTAGTGATTATTAGTTAATAATGCAAAAAACATCTGAAAAGATTAGTATTTTTCCAGGCAATTTGGTAATGTTCACAATCTACAGCATTTGTGAGCTTACTTTGAGAAAATTTTTGGAATAACAAAAAACTTTATTTTTTGATTGTTTATTAAATATTTCTGATTATTTTTACACAGTAATTGTATAATCAATTATGAAAATAATACATGTATACATTTTGATTTTATTCATATGTGTTCTATTTATAAAAACAGAAGTAAATAAATTTGACATAATGTTAACAATTAAAACTATTGGCAGTAAAATGATCAAGATCTGTGGTTCTGATCATGTGACATCATTCCTGGTCAATTATTAAGAGTGTTAGGATTTTTTGAGATATTCTAAAAATTATAAATGAATTTTAGTAATTTGAAGTACAATTTTATACATTTACCAGAGTTGCATTTTAAAAGTAAATTTCAATCAAAGAACATTTTGTTGATTTTTCTAAAGTCACTCAGGCTGTTCTTCATTCTCATTATAAACTATTTTTTCCAATATTTGCAAAGTTCAAATATGGTTTTTAAAAAAAAAAATTCCAATTCATTGAGTTTTAGTTTAGAATAAAGATTTTATACTGAAATCAAGGATTAAACATTGACAAAAGCTGCCACCAGGGCTAACAATATATACAAAAATAAATTTCAAAATTTTATAAATTAAAAAAAGGTATTCCTTTCCTCTAACTAATGATAATGTATATAATAGAATTTTTGCTTTAATTTTCTGAATTGCATATTAAAATATTAATCTACTATTTATGATAATTTTGATATACTATTTAGAAATAACCCTAAAATAATTGAAGTACTAGAAAAGAAAGCTTTAATTTTTACTTTTGGAATCTTACTGATGAGAAATTATTTTAATTGCATTTTACAAGAAGTCATACTTGAACAAGATTTGTCACTAATAACATTTATTTGATTTGGAATTATATATTAATTTTAAAAGAACATTAAATTTTGATTACACTTTTTCTCAAAAGATGGAGGCATTTAAAATAAAAAAAATTCTATGCACAATTTTAATTTTTTTGATTTTTAGCAAGTATTACTTTTTTTCTGTCAGACATATTTAATTTTAAATACACTTTCACAAAAAAGTATGTAATTAAACAATTTTTAAACTAATTATAATTAGCATTTATTAGTAATTCATTCTATATAATGAATATAATAGTGATTTTTATTATTATTATTTTTTAAAGTTTATAAGCACTGTTTCATTCCAATATGAGTTAATAAACCAAATTTTTATAAAAATGTTTTAAAATATACATACTTTTTTATATTTTAAATTTTGATAGATATAGTTATAAAAATGTAATAAATAAATATATTTTCTTAGCAAATTCACTAATAGATCTGAATGTCTAATACTGAGCTTTGGCACTTGGTCCAAGTTGCCCCTTGGTTATTATAAAAACTTTTTTTAATCCCCTGATTCCTTTTACTACCTAGAGACAAAAATACTGCAATATAAAATAACTATTGTTTTATTGGTGCCATTCAATGCAAAATTATAGTGAAATCATTAATTACAAAATGTTTAAATGCCATCATAGATAGTTTTGAAGCATATGGTGTGGATAATGGTAATACCAAACAAAGTTAATTAGTTTTTTTTTAAAAAAAAGTCATTTTAGAAACTATAATAACTCATCTGTTTGTGGGTCTTGGTGAAGTCAAGCTTCTAGAATTTTCTACTTTTGCTATGTGCTGGGTGACCTTCTGATTATTAGCTATTATCATAGTTGTGAATAAATAATTTCATCTTTTCTTTAATTACTGTATAATTCAATTCGTATCAACTGTAATATCACTCCAAAAATTATTAACATATTTTAATATTTCTTTTTATATTATTTAATAATCAATTTAAAAGGTCAGAATAAGATTAAATTTTATAAATCTTATTTTTTTCAATGGTATATGAATATTATAAAATCTAAACTAATAAAGAAACTTATAAATCATTTTTTTCTGTTTTTTTTTTTAATTTATTATTTGTTTTATATTAACTACTTTACATGAAATAAAAATTATAAAATTGACTTGAGAAATTTAAAATATAAAATAAAAATTTAAACGAAAGTCTTATACATTTTTAAAATACATTTTAAAAGAATACTAGTTAATCAAAAAAATTATACTACTACTAATAATAATAAATATAGGAGATTTGAACCCAGACTTTCAAGCATTTCAACTATCTACACTATCTCATATCACTGATATATCATGATCACACACATGTAGAAAAGATCAACAATTACCAATATACATATTTCATGTTGAACCAGCACTCATCAGTTGGTCCAGATAATCATCTCTCTCACACACACACACACATATATATATTGTAACGTTTATTTATATACGTTACAAATATATTGGCATTTGGTAAAAGCTAAAAAAGTAAATTTAGATTTTTTTTTTGACTAATTTTTTTTTAAAAAAATAACGTACAATGAAAGTTAAATTATTCTTTCGGTTTTTTTTTATGTAATTAGAAATAAAAGTTAGAATTGGAGAGAACAAAAGACACAAATTACCAATCTAGATAAGAGAAAGTAAAAATATTTCAACTAATTAAAGATGGCAGAATTATGCTGAAAAAAATAGAGACTTTGTAACATAAATTTTATAAAGAATATATAAGATTATCAACGGATATTTTGGCAAACAAAAGATATGCGCAGAAGTCGGAAAACTGGGCCTCTAGAGAGTATAAAAGGCAGAGATCAGTTTGAAGGACATCTTGTTCGTTGGTTTCTCTAGTTGGTCTTGGATAGCAATAATATATCCAAGATCGCTCTACGCTGAAGTAATTCGGCATGTCGGAGTGAACCGGAGCCTCTGAAGACATCGTGCCTGAAGATGTATACCAGAAAAGCTTTCGTGACCGACTAGGAGAATGGACCACAGGATCAAATAATAACCAAAAGGCCGAGCTCATTCTACCCAAAAAACTATGCATAGTTATCTACTACTGAATGCACAAAACTTACCGGTAAGTTATACTTCATTACTCCTGATTGTGACCAAATTAAACGTTTTCAAACAATTTCTAAAAGTATGTTTAAACAATCCCGATAGAGACATTAATTTTCTTGTACAAGAGACATTCAATTTTTTTAAGGAAATTTCTAGAAGAAATTTAGATATGAACAGTAATTGTAAAATTGTTTTTTATCAATTGATTCACGTCTGAGTTGTGTTCTCTCTAAGTAATTTATTTCAAATATTTTTTTAGTCTATTAGAATAAAATTATTTCCAATACCAATTTTCATTTGTGCGTTATTAATAATAGTTATTATTTTTTATTATTAAATCTATTAGTAGTTTAATAGGATTTAAAAATGTAATTTACCTTTGCCAATATGTTTGAATAAGCCCAGGAATAATAATCTTAAAAAATTAATTCTCGTTACGGTATGATGTAATACCGATTAGTTTAAAAGCACTTTTTTTCTGTTTAGTTTACGAGTTACAATATGTTTGACGCCGACTCAGTGGGTCTAATGACTCTGGCGCCCTCATGTAGAAATTAAAAACTGAATCAGCTCACGATTGTACTTAGCAATAATTCTAGGCCGAGTTGATCAGGAAATATAGCTATGTTTTTAGAATAGAAATATAACTTTCTTCTTTTTTGACATAGCTTGATCAACTCACGCGCAGTTTATATTAGCGTGTAGAGGCCTAGTAATACAAAAAACGTTACAATATATATATATAATAGTGCTCAGTTTATATTAAGATAGCAAATCTTTGTACTTTAATAGACAGCCTTCAATATACTCCAACCTCCAACTCTTCAGCCATCAATACCATTGAAAATCTGATGATGAAAAGCCCAAATCTCATGTTGATGCCAATATTGTTGTCATGCCCATGTTAACATCAAGTCACTCTGACCCCTCATGTACAGGACTGTATCCATTTAAATATATAGAAGAGGGATGGGCAGAATATTTGAAATACAGGCACTCTTCATATATCTTGAGCCTAATTGTAAATATTTAGCTACATTCTGTCCATCCCTCTTCTATGTATTTAAATGGATATGGTGCTGTACATGAGGGGTCAGAGTGACTTGAGATCAACATGAGCATGACAACAATATGGGCATCAGCATGGGATTTGGGCTTTCCATCATCAGATTTTTAATGGTATGGATGGCTGAAGAGTTGGAGTAGATTGAAGCCTATCCATTAAAGTATGAAGATTTGCTTTCTTAATATAAACTGAGCACTGATTATATATATCTGCAAGAGATGATAATCTGGACAAACTGATGAGTGTTGGTTCAGCATGAAATACGTATGGTGATTGTTTATTATTTTTACATGTGTGTGATCATGTGTATCAGTGATATGAGATAATGTGGATAGTTGAAAGGTGCTTGAAAGTCTGGGTTCAATCCCCTATATTTACAATTAGACTCCAGGTATATGAAGGGTGCCTATATTTCAATATTGCTAATAATAATATAAATAAATGATTATAAATGCATGTCGTAAATTGAGTGTATGAATCAAATGACAGATTTTCTAAAAAAAAAAAAAAAGAGTAGTTTATAATGAATTGCTTGAGAATAAAATATAATAAAGAGCCATTATAAGCAAAATGACAAATTATTATATGATGTTGAATAAATAGACTAAAAGAACAGTATCTGATGAACATGTATGTATATGTGGTTCAATAATTATTTTCAATGAACATTGTAAAGTATATTTTAATTTTTTTTTTTTTTTTAGGTTTCTTGTTTTGTTTCTTTTTGTGGAATATATTAGTAGTCCACAACCTATGGATCATGAGTACTTAGGAGGTTATGTACAAATTATTGAACGTCACACAATTTTTAAGAATTTTTTTAAAGTTTTGGATAAGGATAAGTTGTTTATGAAAGAATTTAATTTTTAGAAATAGTTAAAAATAACATGAAAATAAATTGTTTTTGAATGGACCATGAATTTTTTGGATATATTTATGATTCATTTTAAAAATTTCATTTTAAATCATATGCACTTAATACTAAAATATTAGGAAGTATAAATTTAAATAGAAAGGATTTACATCCTAAGCACATATGCTGCAATGTTGTTATAATTGGTCAACAATGACTTGTTGAGTACTGAGGATATTCTCAAACCAAAGCACAAGATAGAGACTTTTGAAAAGATAAGAGCAGCCATCTTATTTTTAGTACCTAAACTTAAATATGTAGGCCAATCTAAAGCATATTAGTTTTGAGAGCATGAAGCTGTTATTCATTTGTCTATTAATTAAAACTACTATTGTTTTATTATAAATATTCTTACATACACTTACTTATAATTTAGGCATGGTGAAAATAAATTATGGATCATGTCAACTTCTATCGAAGGAAGGGATTGCAAGTGTAAAAAGATTGCTTATCATGAGAGTCTGTTTGTGATATGGTTGACTTTATTTAATGAATGTAACAATTGTAGATGCTATGATTATTATTTGTAGGTCCAAATAAATGCTGTGGATCTAATTAAAGAATACAAAAAAAACCATATAATTTCCAATCCATACTTAGCATCCAGTCTCTCTATGACAATTTTTTTAAAATATAATATTCACTATCCAGTTGATGGCAAATATGATTCAGTCAAAATATTAGTGTATTAGTATTGTAAAACATACACAGATAAACATAGATAATATGTCATTTATATAATGTAAACAAGGGAGTAAATCATCCTTCCCCAAGTTATATAACTTAAAAGCACTTTAAATGGTAAACAAAGAATCAGGAATAGAATGAATCCTATTTTTGATCCTTTGTTCAACATTTCAAGTGCTTTTATGTCATAGCATGGAAAAGTGTGATTTACTCCCTTTATTTACATATACATTGAACTATGATTAATTGTAGTTTACATATATATATTGTACATATACATATAGTATTCAATTATTTAAAAAAAAAAAAAAAAATTTTATTCTTTTATACATACAGAGATTTATATGTATAAATCTATTATTATGAATAAACAGTTCTTTTTATGATTTATTATATAATATTTTTATTATTAAATAATATGTGTTAAATTTATTTAACTTTCATTTTGATAAAATAGAGTAAATCAGAAAAGTGTGAAATAAGGCAATCAAGATTGTTAGATTAAAAAAAAAAAAAGGAAAAATTGTACACGTGTGAAACAATGAATAGATCTGTACAAACACAAAGATGCTTTTACACTTATTTCTGATTGCTATAGATGGCCAGCTTTGTTTGTTATCTGTATCTTAAAATTATTTTACAAAAGAGGTGCTTTAATGTAGATAATCATAGCATTCAATTTTAAATCTTTTTTTGATAGTGACCGACCTCAAACTTGTGAAGCTTTGATTTTTTAAGATAAGATCTCCAGATGTTTTTTTCACGATATAAACGATTAAAACAATTTTTTTAGGCAGTTAATCATTAATTTTTTTAAAGAGATGATCAGTCAGTAATAAATTTCTTTAGAGAGATGATCAGTTAAATTATTATTATTATTTTGAGACTCAACTCAGTCGTCCTTCCTTGTTATAATTCTTAGGCAGAAATGTAAGCTCGAATCTTTTTTTTTAAAAAAGAGAGTGAACGCTTTAATTTTTTTTCTCACTCTTTGAAAGTTAAGAAAAAAAAAAAAGAGCAAATGAAATGTGCGTTTATATAAAGCAATTTTCAAGCAATATTAAAGAATAGGAGAGAAATGGAACAAGATTGAATTTATTATAAGCTAGTAATAATTATAAAAATGATATTAACATATTTGGTTTTGCAAAATACAATGCCTCTGCATTGCTAAACCATTTTTTCTGCTTCCTGATTAATACAGAAGAGTCAAAATCGCTGATCTGTCTATTATGAAATCATGTATCCAGTAATAACCAACAAAATTATAGATTTTGAAGCCAACCACGCAAGCTATATGGAATGCTTTGTTCTTAGTTCATGTCTTATTAAAAGCTCACTGCCTTCAAACCAATGGAGAAGGGGAAATAGGAGGAAAAGAAAATTTAAAACAGCTATGTAGAACCAAGTTTGAAGCCATAAATCAAATTTTTGTTGATTTACCTCAATCATCTAAAGTGTCAACAGCAATTATTTTTTTAAAGAAGAGAAACAAGCAAATCCACCGGTACCTACTTATTCAAAGTACTTATAATAACTTTTTTTTTTTAAATGGTAGAAGGAAGCCAATCAACAGTGAATAATAATGGAATTGAAGAAACAAGCAAAGTCAATTGATTCAGCATTATCTTAAAAGTATCTGCAATAACTTTTTTTTTTTTTTTTATTGGTGAGCAAAGAAAAGCAGTCTAAAATTCAAATTCAGGACATTAATAAGAAGTAAAAAGTAGACGGGTAAATATGAACTTTCTTTAACCGATTTTATTCTTTTACTTATTAAAAGTAAACCTTAATTTACTGGTCAAAGCAATTTTCTTTTTTGATACAGAAACATTAAAGACTTGTTTATCTATAGTTATTTGCAATATCTCACAACATAGCACAAACATAGTTTAAATCTTTAAACTTAAATTTTTCATTATTTTTTTTATTATATATTGTAATGTTGAAATGTTTTTTTTTTAATTGTTCTTCAGTTGTTAATGATAATGAGCAACCTATAGATATATGCATTTATAATGTTTTTTATTTTTATTTTATCTTGTTGCATATTAAAAAATTAATATATGTATTTTATTTTCTTTCGCTATAAGGTTGCAAAAGAGAAAAGATATTTTTATATATGTAATTTTTGGGTATACATTTTAAACATATATGTTAACATTACCGAATGCGTGAATGTGTAACTGTTTATCCAAACACATCAAAGAATAGGTTATATATGATTAGTTTAAAATAGTAAATTAAAAGTAGGGCATTACATTTGAATGGAAATGAAATAACATATACAAGTAACACCTGAAATTTATTTTATGATATGATAAGTAAGAAAATTCTTAAATAAGCATTTATAGAATATGTATTTTTTTTAATATTGATTTAAGTCAGCTTATTTTGAGATATCAAGAAAGATGACAAACCTATATATTAAGTTTGTTTGCATATACTTATATAAATTTTTTTTATTAATTTTTATATAAATTTTTATATTAATAAGCCATTTATTTAATTGTCGATTTGACTTTAAAGAAGGAAAGAAAGAGTAGTAGTGTTAATAAAATATAATTATATATCTTAATTGGTTTCCGAGTAATTATTAAGAATATTGTGTTTTTTTTTTTTGTCTTAATTCTATCATTTTAATTCAGCATCATTGCTCGCAGTTATTAAGTATTACTATTCGTATATATTGAGCAATCACTTGCAAATATTAAGCGTCCGCAAAATAATAGGTAAACTAGAATGTTGATATTTAAGTATTTAAGGATTATGCTTGAGAATAACCAAATTTTGATAATTATAGTTCAACATAGAAAGCTAAAATTGTGTTGTGTCCATGAATTTAGATCATCCTCATCAAAGATGGATATCATGTTATTAGTTAAAAATGTTTCAAATAATACTATATAAAAGTTATGATCGCCATCAATCATCATTAATAAATTATAATCATTAAATTTAATGTTTAGCGTAATGAATATGTTTTAGTAAAGAGGGGTTTATATAAAGTGGAATATTATGCAAAGAGATTCATGATGATCAATCATCACCATTAGTATTATTAAATCCCAGTATGAAATAGGATAATTTTAATAGATGCCTATAAGTTTATAAAGATGAATTTATTGTTGTGAGTTTATTGATAAGCCATGGCTGGTATCATCATCACTATTATAATCATTATTATGATATCACTATTATTATCATTATTATGATATTATTATCATCATCATCATTATTACCTTTATTGTGATAAATAATTTAGTTAAATGGCCATCAATATCAATAATGGTCTTCACATGCTTGTTTGGAAGCCATTAATAGGATTATACATGTCTGTTCATCAATATACGCTAATGAGCTAGCAATGTCTATAAGAATCTTTGATCTATGGTATAAACTTTGGTAATATTGGGATCTTGTAATTTTATCAATATAGATAAAATGTAAGAATGTCATTTTGTTCAATAGTCATCCAAGTCATGTGTAATAAATATGTACTGAATGAGTTTGAACTCAAGTACACTATAAATAGATACTTATCTAGATTGAAAACAATCTAGTGGCGCTCATGGGAAAACACATGTACTTAGCTAAACTGAATAAAGAGTGATATCATCCCTTTCCAACTTCATAATATTAGTTTTATAAAATATATTTTTTTATAAGTTGTCATGAATAGCACCAGTGTGTGCATATGACCATGAATGGTCTTATATATTTGGAAAGAAGGATAGGAAGGATTCTTTGTTAGAAGAACCTTGTATTGGAGATAAGCATAAGGCACTCCAGGAATCTCACAGTGGGTACTTTTATTCAGTTGCTATGTTTAATATTATTTTTATTAGATGACAATGTCCAGTATGTTTTACTGTTTAAATGACTGCCCCAATATATAAATAAATACCAAGAATCTTTAATGCTGATATTTTCTTTGTCTATGCTATGATGAATTGAAATAGCTACAAATTATAATTACAAATACATATCTTTTATATTAATTTAATAGTTACAAATACATATTGATATTAATTGATAAATATTGTTACAAATGGCAATTGATTTATTTAAATTGTTACAATATAT